>JAAIXI010000254.1:1714609-2914609 GCA_013403645.1 Heliconius nattereri
ATATAGCAAAAGTGTGAAGGCACTTGATGAAGATACCCTGGATCTTTTAAAAGTAAATGAACTTATTATGGATCCCTAAGTTCACCAAGTATAATTAAATATAATATACTCATAATGTAATATACATTCATTTCTAATATTATTCTACTTGTGAATCAGTTTTTGTAAACCTTATATTTTATTAAATCTTTTATTAAATGTGTAATCATAACTATTAATTTCTTACACAAATAGATAATAGCTTAAGAAACATTGTTTTTTAATAAACTAATTTAATAATACATTTTTATTACAACTATAACTAGTGTGGACTAAGGAAATTACATAAACTTTTTTTTCATTATTTTTTATATATATATATATATATATATATTCTCCAATAAAAGTATAATATCTGAACATCATCTAACGCACTATTTCATACTTTATGAAAAAATTCAATTGTTTATCTTAACAAATAAAAAAGCTATCGACTTTTGATCTGATATAGACCTCGATTTCCCATAGTGCGTCGGGTCGCAGCGGCACACTCTGACTGTAAAAGCGATAGTTGTAGATTCGACTGTTACTCAGAAAAAATAATTATTTTTATCTTTCCTACGTCGCAACGCAACATACACGCAACGTCAACGGAAAATGCGAAAGGAAACATCCTAAACTGGACACTCCATCTGCTTATATACATTGTTTTCTAAATAAATGTTTCTTACCTTACTTAATAGCTCTATACTAATAGCATTGCTGTAATTTTGTACTAGAGTATCCAACAACACTAGGGTACACAGTTTTAAAGCTCTCTGATTTTTTCTCAAGAACGAACCCAATATGGGGACGACATCACACTGCAAGTTGAAATATAAAAGCTTATAAAGTAATATATACTATTTGCAGTAGAATTTCACTAATCTGGCTCGATATTATCGAGCACCAGAAGTAAGGGTGTGACATAAACATGTGAATTATACATCGTTCCTAGTAAGCCACATGACGTAATTTATAGTCCGAGTAACATACTTATACCACACAATAAAAGCATGCTTTTTTTTTTTATTTTTATATTTTTGAGTGGGTGATTGTAAACGCGACATGTATGGGATTGATTCCCACATTTCCTCGCTCTACTAATGAGATAAAGCGCGGCGTTGAGTACCAGTCACGTGGAATGCCTCATAAATTCGGCGGAAAGTGGGTAACGAAAGTGTCTTATTACAGAACGTGAAAGAGTCTTATCATTAGGTTCTCATGTTCCCTATGCCTACTATGTAAGGATTACGGCGTAAAGCTATATATATATATTTTTAAAAAAACTTACCAAAATAGGCCGTAAATCAATGTGCAGAGGTGAAGAGGCAATTTTGGTGAGAGCCTTCACGGTAGTTAAACGTGTAATTTCATTACGCAATCTTTCTAAAAATATCGGTAGGCAAACTGGAAGCTCATTCTGTAACAAGCATATTTGATAGTTTTATTTTTTAATCATAATACTTAAAAAAAGAGAGTGACGTGGCCCAAGGGCGCAAAGGTGTCATCCTGGCACAATTACAACAAATTAAATAAATATTTTTTTCTAATTGTGGCTAGAGGTAATTTTACCTAGTCTCACATGTATAAGTATATAAAAATTAAAAAAAGGAACTGTAGGATTTTTGTAGGACTTTTTGACTTTTGCTTTTACAAAAAGGAAAATATTTTTATAATTAAAAACGATAAAACATCACAAAACACCTCTAAATAATCTCCAAAGTGACATATGAGCTGTCCGCAGGCGGCAATGGCGCGCTCCTTCACCTCCTGGTCCATGTCAGCGGCGCGCAAGCGCACCAGGGCGCACTCGTACATCGCCGGCACGAACTGTTGCAGCTCCTCCGCTGGCTCCTCAGTGCCTATGCTTTCTGAAGACGATATTTTATATTACATTACGTTCACATTTATTTTATAATATATAGGCGTTTAGTTCCGTCACTCAACACGCAATCAATGCCTTCAGAATTCGGCAGAAAGTAGGCAACGGAGTGTGTTAACACTAGGTTTTCTCTGCCTACCCTGCCGTTTGCGGGATACAACTGACGCTGATTTATTAATTTATTTTATTAACTTTTGCAACCTATTTTCCTTTCTTATCATCGCCGGCAGTGCAATACCTTGTATCTGCATTTTTTGGTAAAAAAAGTATTTTTGTGTAAATTATTACTAGAACAATAGTGCACTATTAGATGCACTATACGCACCTAGCGGACGCATGACCTTGACGAGCGTCTGCAGCACGCGCAGCGCCTCGGCGGTGACCTTGTAGAAGGGGTCGTGCACGCACGCCAGCACAGCCGGCAGCAGCGAGGCCGCGTGCGCGCGCATGCCGCGCCCATGCCCACGCACCAGCCACACCACGAACACCAGCGTCTCAATCTTCATCGATGACGACGTGCCCTTGTCCCTGCGGAAGTAGTATGGTGTGACGACTTATAAGTTAAAATAGCGTTTGTATAAAGGTAGTAAACCTTCATGTAAATGCTACTTTTTACGTATGAAATTGAATACCAACCCTATAAATAGTGGTTTCGAAATAAAAATAGTAGCTTAAAATAAGTTATAAACAACATGAGATACAAAAAATTTACTACAAAGAAAAATTAGGCGGATGCGAACCATCCAAGACCGGGATGGCTAGCGCTGTAGCAGGGAAACGTATGTCCTACAATAAACAATAACAGCCGTAAAAAATATAGCTACATACGTAAGCGCCGGCGTGAGGGTGCGTATGACGCGCGCGGCATAGTCGGCAAGGCAGCCGGGGGCCGCCACCAAAAGCTCGCGCAGCAGCGCCAGCGCGCAGGCTCGTGCGCGCACGCTGCGACCGCGGATCACGCGCAGCGCGCCGCGCACCACTCCCGGCACCTGGATTGCAACAAGCTATATTAACACCCGTCACTCTCTTTATTTCCTCCACGTCATTCCTTTTATTGTATCTTTCAACACCATTTTTTAATATCAGTATTTAAAACTATCTTCAAGAATTCCTACATTCATATGACAAGTAGACAATTAAAAGGTTACAAAAATAATAAGCAATGCTATATTACTATCATTCAGCACATCAATTTGATTTTTCCGTGCTCATTTCACATTAAAATATAAACTTATTTTTCATATAAAATATAAGCACATAAAATATTAAATTACCCGTTGCAGTAACAGCGTCTGCGGCTCGTTGTCGGCCGGCGTGAGCGAGTGCAGCGCGGGCGGCGGCCGCGTGGCGCGCAGCAACGCTGTATACGCGCTTAGTATATCACACTTTACGTTCTCTTCACGTTCTGCAATATAATCATTTTACATTATTTTATTTCTCGGTTTTATCCCGCATATAGTAGAGTAAGCAGAGACAAAATGTTAAGACATATCGTTATCTACTTTCCGTCAAATATTAAGATACATCTAAAATATGGTACATCTAAAAAAAATAATTATCACTATATTTTAGTTTTAAAAAAATAGTTCGACTAATTAGCGAAAAAATTTAATTAATATTAGATGATTTACTCATTTTTACGAGACCTTTGTAACGCAGAGGCACAGCGTCTGACTATAAACACGACAGTTGTGGGCTCAATTCTGACTCGAGGGAATTAATTATTCTTATCTCTCTCTTGGTTTTGTTGAGTTCCACCACTGAATAAGCGATGTCTCGAATTTTTTTTAGAAATTGGGGAACAGAGTGCCTTAACACTATGTTCTCCCTGCTTATCCTGCTATATATAGAATAGTGAAACTTAAGAAAAAACTAACACAAATAATTAAGTCAATACAAGACGATTTACTTACCTTTAAATCTTGCAATTAAAGCTGGAGATACAGTTTTGTACATTTCAGCTAACAATTCATGACGAGTAGC
The DNA here is from genome assembly GCA_013403645.1 of Heliconius nattereri. Taxonomy (NCBI): domain Eukaryota; kingdom Metazoa; phylum Arthropoda; class Insecta; order Lepidoptera; family Nymphalidae; genus Heliconius; species Heliconius nattereri. The sequence continues at coordinate 1,718,496 of JAAIXI010000254.1, forward strand.
AATGACAGACTCCAAGCATTTAGCTGCAGCCCGTCTTACCTACAAAATCAATATTTAAATATTTGACACATTCTGTATTAAGTGGTAGAGCTCAACGCCGCACATTATTGACTCAAACTCAAGAACGGTCACTTTTACATACTTTTTTAGCTTTATACTCTGCATACATTCAGCTGTGTGCTGTCAGCCAGGCACTCAGTAAGTTATACAAAAGATTTATAAAAATAATAACTAGTTGTATGTGAATATTAAATAAGATCACAAAACATATCCTCCACTATCAACTACTATTTAAGGATACTGGGTAGTGGAACCAAAATAAGACAAAGCCAAATTTCCAACTTCCTTACCTTCCAAGACATGTCATCATCATCAGAGTACTCTTCAGAGTCAGACTCAGGGTCTACTTCTGGTTCAAAAGATTCATCTTCCATCTCCTCATCTTCACCCAGGCTTTCATCATCATCTTCATAGTTGTAATTTGGATCATATGTGATCATTTTTAAACAAAGTTCAATAATCTAAAATAAAAATTTATTAAGCACTTTAAAAACAAATACTTATAATTGTTTTACCCTCATGCCCGCATGTAATGGGATATGCAGAGAGAACCTGAGAACTTAATGTTCATCTCCGTTCCTATAAAGACAGCTATGTTTCCCACATTCTACCAAATTTTATAGGCATTATGTGTTGAATGGTGGAGGTCAACACTGGGCCTTGCCTCGTTACCAAAGCGAGAAAATGGAAATGTCAAATATTTCATTTCCCTGAGTGTGAATTGAACCCACAACCGTTGTGTTTACAGTTGTCATTTCTTTAAAACATAATAATGTAATGGTAGCAATATTTTCTATACTTTTGTAAGCATTAAATTAACTACAATAGAGTAAACATTTTATTAATTTTTATTATCTGTCAATAATAATGTCTATGAGAGATTCAACACAAGAAATTAGTTTAATACTTTATTGCAATAAAGAAACACAGTTCTTTATCTTAATTATAATTAAATTAATAAACAAAAAAAATATTTAAAACAATCATGGCATAGTCTGAATGTAAGCGTGATGTGACAATATCCCAATGCATTAAGAACAGTGTCTCAACACAGTTCCCTCTACCAACCCTGCTATAGGTAAGATTCAGCATGCAGCTAAATAAAAATTTATGCAAAAATGTATGACATTCAAATTGAGTTTTCCAAATATGAGGGTACATACAAAACAATATCCTTATAAGATTTCTTTGACTTACTGTGGGTATATGAGGCTGAACTTCTTTAGGGCACTTAAGTATAAATGCTTCTAATGCCTGTAAACAATGTTCACGCAATTCTTCATCAGTATCAGTAGAATACTTCAAAACTTCAGGTGCTACTCTCCATAGCTGTTCTCCAAATCTGTGACCAGCTTGGCGGCTGAATTGAAAATATAAATTAAATCTATATTATAATTTTTTAGCCTCACTCTGTATCCCACACAAAAGAGGGTAGACAAAGGCCTAGAATTAATGCAGTTTATTCACTATTTAACGCCCAATGTTCATGGCACTGCCAGTGGCGAAACTCAAATACTCACTTTGTTTCGTTACCAAAGCAGGATTAAAGTAATTCATTCAGAGTATGAAACCAATAACTGTCATATACCATCAGTTTGTGTACCGCTGCGCTATGACACCCTTTTTATGTATTATCACAAATATTCTTATATAAAACTGTTTAAAATCGTATTTTATTGTTTAATTATTTAAAAATGATACACAGTTTGACAAAAAACTATTTTACACTTACCAAACAGAAGCAATGCATTGTATATGAGTACGACTAACACTGGAAGATGTAGAGGAACTCAGACCTTCTAACAGATGATCAATAAGTTTATTGTAGAGTGCCGCATTGCATGACATTACCAAATGAGATAATGCTACTATGGTGCGTTTGCGTACTGCCTAAAAATAAATAATTTAAAAATTTAAACAAAATTAAATAGATCTTTTTTATTATTATCCTGTATAAGCATCAGTTAAGTAAAGTTAAAAAAATTATTCACTTAAATATTCTTCAAACTTCATGTGACATGGTACTTGCCTGACGAGGAGAAGCCAACTGAGGAAGTAAAGAGTTGAGCAACATCGGATGAAAAGAGATTAACAATCCTCCAAATCTACTAAGCAAGTCAGCCAAAATATCTAAAGCCTCTAATTGGACAGATACATCTTCTTGCTGCAAAGAAATATCAGAATTCAAGTCAGTTGCATTTGGCCACAACGGCATATATATATGGCATATATAATAGTAAAATTATATTAAAAAAAATAAAATTAAGTCAGCTTCATGCTCTATACCCCACAAATCAGGGTAGTCAGATGGAACTTAGTGTTAAGATACTCCATTCCCCACTTTCTGCTGAATTCTTGAAGTATTGTGTGTTGAGCAAAACTCAACGATATGCTTTGCCTCTACACTAGGGTGATTAAATGGAAATATAAATTTAAATAAATATTTCTTTTTCTCAAGTAGGGATTGAAGGCAACCAGTCATGTTTAAAATAACACTTTGTGTCCCTTTGCCCCCTAGCCTCTTAAATTATATGTAATCCAAAAATCTACACATATATTTATATTAACTTTAGTGACATAAAACTAATTACTATTTACCTTTTCAATTGCACTACTTAATCTTCCAGTAATTTTTTTACACACATTTGCTGCAAGAGTATTTGATCCTAAGGGTAGTTCTGATATAACTGTCTTTAAACCAATGCTGCTTATATCTCTCAGTTGTTCAGTATCAGACAGCATATTCGCACAAAGGGTTTCAACAATTCCTTCCACTTGATATTCTTTAACTTTATTAACCAATGGACCGAGACTGTAAGAATAAATTTAATGTTTTATAATGTGATACCCTTATTGTATGTATGATATAAGAATAATATAAGAGTATAAGAATTATTATACCATTTCACTGCCAAATTTTGAACTTCTCCATTCTTATCCTCGAGCAAGCGGAGTAGCATCTTCACAACTTTTCTTTCTGAATCATCATCAAGTTTTATACTATCTTTTTGTAATTCAGTCATTAGATCATTTGTAGCCATAAATCTGAAGTCTTTATCATTCGATGTCATCTGTAATTAAAAATAATAATTTAATAAATTAAATTAATTAGGATAAACCAAAATTGCAAAAACAATTTAATATTCTATATTTTTGGACAATTTGTTATCCTAAGCACCGGTTACCTTCTCAAGAAGATTTGCAATTTGATACGAAACACTAGCCATTTTTAATGTCTTTAAAACTGTATATTATATTTTCAACAAATAAAAAACATGTGAGGCACTATTTTACACGAATTAAACAGTGAATTGTAGACATTTGAATTAATCAGAAAACAACCTATTGCCAGCGAAATAATCGAAAAATAATGCTACCAAATCTGTCTGTTTAGTTTTTTTATACAAATTATAAAAAGAATATGACCTGACATTATACAGCCTAAATATAAAATTATAAACATAAAAAACATCAAGGTTTCAAAAGTTGCAAATAAAATTTAAGAAAATCAAATAATATTGAAGAAATGTTTAATTTTTTAAGATTATTGTATCAAATAATGGAGAAAATGCATACTATATACGATCCTATATATAATTATATAGGCTGCATAATTAGACTAGGCTGCTTAATTCTCGACTAAATTTCGTACAATATCTGTGGTCACATCGATGTCAATGTCATTATCATGTTGACATCGTATGCTGAATATAAATGAAACATATTGTTTTTTTTATATATTTATTGAGGTTAGAATTTTTTTGATGTGAGCAGTGTGTGTAAAAATGTGAAACATTGGATATTTGAAACTAATACATTTTATTGATTGAAATTATTAGATAAACTTTAGTGAAAATGGATTTGTTCGTTATTAATAGGTATGCAATAATAAATTATAACCTAGTTAAAATTTTTATGATATTTAAATAACTATATGGCTAATTGAAAAAATTCTATCAAGTTAATATGACTTCATTTTAACTTGGGTTAAAATTAAATATAGTACACTACGCAAAAAATTATAATGGAAAATCATTTTAATCCTTATGAACCGTAAATTCAAAAAGGATTATCATTTAGTAATTTATAAATTTCAGATATACGGGCGAAAATGGAGAAGAAGATATTGTAAATCAAGAGACTTTACATTTGCAAAGACTAAAACAAAAAATTGAGGAGAGGAAGAAAGCTTACAAATCAATTAAAAAATCTCCAGAAGTTATAACATTAAAAAAACCCGAATTAATAAAGGAATTTAATGACAAAAGCAATGCTGCAGAAAATAAACAAAATTTGCTTCATACTGAAAATATAGAAGTAGATTTATCTAGTGTTAATAAGATTCATTCTGACACAAAAAGTAAACTAAAAAGTGAGTTTAAAGTTTTAGGCACAATTGACTTTGAAAAAAAATCTCAGGTAAGTTTATTTACTCTGTCTTTATAAATTTTGTTCCTTTTGATGTTTTAACTGTTTGAGTATTCTTATTATGTGAAAAGTTTTTTTATAATGTATGTTTTATGTATTAATAGATTGAAAGAGTTCTTCCATACTGGCTTTCTCATGCATACAGTGTATCTAAAAATCTTCAAACATTAACTTGTTGTGTAGAAGAACAACAATGGCTATGTAAAGTTCTTAAATCCACATTAGCAAGTGAAGGTCTTACACATTTATTTCCTGTGCAAGAACAAGTTATTCCTTTTATTATACGAGAACATCAGCAACCACAACCATTTAGACCACATGACATATGTGTGTCTGCACCTACAGGAAGTGGAAAAACCTTGTCATTTGTTTTACCTATTGTACAAGTAAGTAAAATATTCTTTACAATTAGTATTTATTTTATTCTTTTGCTTTATACTTAATTTGTTCATGGCTTATAAGGGAAATACCTATATAAAAAAATATACTCATATAGGTGGTTGCACAACAAACAAAGCTAAGCAGTTTTCCAGATAAGCATTTAGACTGAAAAGAAGCTATTACAATATTTTTACTTCAGTTTTTCTAAAAAATTAGTTCTAAAGTTAATATGCTTTTAGGTTCTAATGAATCAACTTGGACATCAAATAAGAGCTTTAGTGGTGTTACCAGTACAAGAATTAGCTTCCCAAGTAGCAAAAGTGTTTAAGAAATATTGTACCAACACTGACTTAAAGGTAGCATTGCTGAGCGGTTCTGCACAATTACAAAAGGAGCAACAGCAAATAATGAAATATAGTAAGTTTAAATTGATTATTTTATTGAAGTAATAATATTTATATATATATAAAATATTATCAATAATATTAATATTATCAATTCATAATACAATTTCATTTAACAAAAATAGAAAATAACATTTATATGTTGAGTATTAAAAATGAACATTTTTGCTAGTAACAAATAACTAACAAGAATCTTTTTAATAGCAGAAACCATGGGGTGGATATGTGAAATAGACATAATTGTATGTACGGCAGGGCGACTAGTGGAACATTTACATAATACAGAAGGCTTTTCATTAAAACATCTAAAATTTCTAGTAATTGATGAAGCAGATAGAATAATGGATAATATTCAAAATGATTGGCTTTATCACTTAGACAAACACATAAAAAGTGTAAGTCAAATTTCTAATAAAGTGCCACATTTGAATTGGAATACTATCAGTAATGGGAAGTCACCAATTCACAAACTTTTATTCTCGGCGACATTGTCTCCAGACCCTGAATTGTTAGAGCAGTGGAGCTTGTACCAACCAAAACTGTTTTCAGCCGCCCCCATAAATGATGTTACAAATAAAAATAATATTAAAAAGTTCACAACACCTGATGAACTAGAGGAACAATATGTGAATTGTTCACCAGAAGAAAAGCCTTTAATTTTGTATCATTTCATATCTGTATTAAAATGGGATAAAACTTTGTGTTTTGCAAACTCATCCCAGTCAGCACACAGATTAGCCATACTTTTGGATATTTGGGGGAAAGGAAAATTTAAGGTGGCAGAGCTATCGGCGACTTTAGATAGATCAAATAGAGAGACGGTTTTGAAGAAATTCAAGCAAGGTGAAATAGATGTGTAAGTGTGCCTATTTAGTAGACAAAATAATAGTAATAAATAGATCATCTAGAGGTATTGTGGTGCAAAGTGGTAGCTTTTTATTCATATGTTCATTCGACGATTCAAAAGTGCTTGTAATAATTGCCTATTTGAATAAAGAATATTTTGAATTTGAAAGGATTGTTGTGGTTTCGTTTCTCGGTTTGATTATACAATCGCGATATTGAATTTCGCCACCTCACACAAAATGTCTTGAAAGTTGGGTAGCGCGTGGGGAAAGGGGTATGTATATTAACACTTGATTTCCTCTGGTTACTTTGCTACGCGCAATACAACGTAAAATTACCTTTATTCGAGGTTTTTTGGATTCCTTAACTGTCATTTAGTTCTCTTAAGTGGCTAAGTAACTTTCAACCATATTTGCTATGTGTTTTGACTTTATAGAAATAACTAACCCTTAAATGGAATTGAATGTGCAACAATTTTCACTTTAACACCCCCACGTTGTCCCCAAATAAAAAATATTTGATAATGCGTAAATTATATACTATTTAATAATAAAAATATTAATTTATTGCACTAAAATAAACAAAGAATCAGTAGAGTAACAATAATTACAGAAAGACAATACAAAGTGCAATGGTGGCCTTATCACTAAAAGTGATTTCTTACAGGCAACCATTTGAAAGCACTATTTATTATATTAAGAAACGTTTTTGTTGCAGAATAATAAGCACTGACGCTTTGGCTAGAGGCATAGATATTCCAGATTGTAATTATGTTATCTCTTATGATCCACCTCGAAATATAAAAACATACGTGCATAGAGTGGGACGCACGGGGCGCGCTGGGCGGAAGGGGACCGCCGTTACCATATTGCTCCATAATCAAATGCAAATGTTTAAGGTAATATATACGTTTGTTAAGGCCGTCGTATTGTGGCACAGCATCCGACCGAATATGCAACGGATGGGGATTCGATTCTTACTCGGGACCTATTTTCTTTTCCTCGTTCAGGTAAGACAAAGTACGGCGTTGACTTCCGCTTCCTTTCTTCTGCTTCCGTTCTTACGATATCTGTTATTGTTTTAACATTATTATGTTAAAATGTTTTACATTATGTGATGTACTGCGAGGCCAGTTGACTAGAAACTTGTTGTGGGTTCAATCCCCCACACGAAAAACTGAAATATTTATTTAAATTTCTATTTTCCCGTTCTGGTATCGAGACGAAGCGCGGCGTTGAGTTCCGCCACTCAACACATAATGCCTCCAGAGTTCGGCGGAAACTGGGTAACGGAATGTCTTACCCTCTGGCTTCCCTGTAGTGTACAGGATACAGCATGGAGCTGATTTTTCTTTATCGTATTATAATGATAAAAAGTATGGTATGTACGCATATATCCCTTTATGGTATTCATTATAAACTTTTTATCATACATTATTACTTTTTGTAGCAAATATTGGCGTCTGGCTGCAAAGGTGAGGATATTCATCAGTTTAAACTACAGAAAAACATTTTAGATCATTTACTTGAAGGATATGAGATGGCCATACAAGAAACCAAGTGTTATATTAATAATGAAACAAATTCTAAAGTACAAAAATCTGTGGAATTAAAAAGAGCTGCCCGACCGAAATCTAGAAAAAGAAAGCGTCAAGAAAACAGTGTAACTAATAATGAAGAAAACCCTTAATAATAAATAAACTCTGAATATTATTGTGTTTATTTATTCTTGTAACAATTTTTCACAATTAAGTTATCTATAGCTTTATATATTATTTTAGCAAAACGGTTTTGTCAAATTAAAAAGATGTATGTTGGAGGAAAATGTAAGGTGGCGTTTTGTCCTATCATATACCTACTTCCACATCAAATTTATTGAATAAAAATTTATATACAACATATTGAAGTTAAACCCCGCAAGTGGCAGCGTAGGCAGAGGCAGCCTAGGTTAAACACTGCGTCGAATTCTAGAGGCATTGAAAACATTAAATATTTTATTTACTCTCGTGGGAATTGAACCTACAACCTATCGCGTTTACAGTCACCTGCTTGCGCCCCTGACCCACGACTATAGGTACTTATAGGTATAGTATATGATGTATCACTTGACTTATGAATTTAATGCATGAGGCCAGTTGTGATGCAGGGGCACCGAGTGTGACCGTTTTTTGAGTATTTGTAGGCTATAAATATAACTTATTCTGTATACATTATTCTTGCAACAAAACGCCAGTCAAATAATATTCAAAATGCCTTCGTGAAATGGCTTTACAATACTTCTTGCTGTAAAAGTTCACTCATGTGCTCTTGATGACAATTCATTACTTCTAATTAATAAAACAAAGGATATTGTTTCAGCGGTTTATTGTTCAACGTTAAAGTTGGACGAGAGCTTTATTTGTCTAAAGAATTAATATTAAAATACATATACATTTGAATACAAAAATATCATTTATAATTATGAATTAGTAAAAAAGGCTATATTACAATTTACAAGAGATTGAGATTGCTTTTGCTAAAATATTTCGTCCTCAAAAGTAACTTTAAGTATATATAACTTTTTTTACGTTGTATCCTGCAGATAGCAGAGTAGGCACGGATTGTGTGTTAAGTGGCGGAACTCAACGCCGCGCTTTGCCTCGGTAACAGGCCGAGGATATTTTCTCGATTGGTAATCGAACCCACAACCGGTAGTGTCTACCGTCACACGCTCGTGCTCCTGTGCCACGACTGGCCTAGTATATTATATATCACTTGACTAGTCATATTTAGTTCTTAATAAAAAATATGTCAAATTTATCAATAAATACAAAATGCAATGTCATTAAAGCTCCTGAGGTCATTTATACGTAAACAAATGTTGTCTGCTATGTAGTCATAAAACAAGTTAAACAGTTAAACACTTCTAATGGATTTTCACAAATTACTTTAATGAAATAAATATTTATTTCAAAATAAATATTTAACTTTTGAAATATTGAGCCAATTCTTCCTGGGCTATAAAATTCGATAAAGACAAAGATACCAAAAAGTACCATACATGCAATTTTCGTATATTTCTCTATCATAAACTTTATATGAAAGAATTTTATAAAGCAATCAGTAACATTTATTTCTAATTATTATAAAATCAAAATAGGCAAAAATAGGCTTTTAAAATCACAAGTATTAAATACAAATAAAATTGATTTAAAAATTGTAGAAATGTTATTAGCCCATGATGTGAAGGGCTTCCAAATACAATTATCTAGGTCTTCCACTCTGTTAGATCATTACATTGTTATCTAATAGAACTTACATAAATATTTAGTCTCGTCGAAATCTGTTTAATTTCTTTTATACATATATATTTGTATTATGTATGTACATAAATATCTCGAAAGACATTAGATAATTATCATATTTGGTGGGATATATTTTTTTAAACTACTAATATTAAGTAAAGTAAGTAAATATTTATATAAAAAATCAAATTAAATCAGCTTCTCTCTGTATTCCCGCACATAGTGTTAAGATAGTCTATTTTCCATAGGCAGAGGGAACCTAGTGTTAAGGCATTGAGTATTTAGTGGCGGAACTCAACTTTACACTAAAGCAAAGAAATGAAAATATATGTAAATTTAAATAAATATTTCATTTCCTCGAGTGATAATCAAACCCACAACCAGTCACACTTTGGGACTCCTCCACAACTGGCCTCTATAAATATTTTTTTGTTTTTAATAATCATGCAAAAATGTTCAAACACAAATACCAGTTACTGGTGAGTGGCTACTGAGGTAGCTTATAAGCTTAAAGATGATATATTTATGATTATTTTCCCTTTCTTTAGAGACTTCGCAATTTACATTAAAATATATTTTTTATTTTTTAGTTTAAAATTCACACAAAGTTATGAACAGGTGTTCATTCTTATACAAAACCTTAAAATTTTATTAGATCTTCTGCTACATTATGTTCTAGTAGGGTTTTTTCAGAGTTGGCATCATTCTTCAAATCACCATTATTGTCTAAGGGTAGGCCCTTAGACAATAATGGTGATATTTTTCGCTTAGGGGGCACTGGGGTTGCATCCATTATACCTAATTGACCTAAAACTCTTCCTTGATTAGTGAAAGTTCTAAGGTCAGCACTGAGTTCCACTCGTCTAGTCCCTGGTGACAATTTCTTTCTAACTGGGGGGCTAGGTGCAGCTCTTGAAAATTGTGGCCGATTATCAAAGATAGAAATATCTATTGGATTTAAACTAGTAGTAAAAACTGTTGATGTTTTACTTTTTTCTAAAGTATAGCCTTGGCTTTCTGTTTTAGTTTCATTATGTTTTTCAACATGGTCATTTACATAAAAAGTTGTTTTGTTACAATATTCTGCTTGTAGTTTTTTATGAGCTTGTACATCAGATTTACTTCTCTCTAAGGTAAACCCATTAGTATGTAAATGACAACTAAATGAGGTAGTATTTAAAGTACAGGCTGGAACCGTAGAGAAAGGTACAGCAGGAGCCCACAAGCAAGCACCATCATTTCGAGGCACCAGTAGGAGAGGATCCTAAAATTAAATAATTATTTAAGCCTTTGTCTACTTTTCTTGAACACTTTATGTGATATTTATAAAATAAACTTGGACTTACTTTTCCAGTAATAGAAAATATTTTAGATTGTAATGTGTGAAGCTGACTCCTTAAATACTCATAGGAACATTGTCGAAGCTTCATGACCCATTGTACTACATTGTCTTCACTACGGGCTGCAAAAACATGTTTCTTTTCAGGTTCATCTCTGAAATATAAAATATCAAAAGATTTAAAAATAGCTAGTATTAACAATTAATTTCTAAAATGTATATCAAACTGGGCATTAGTATGATCATTTCAAATCTGGTTTGATAAGACAAGAAGCTTGGTCAGTAGTACACTATGTAAACAAGTGGTGATAAGTCCAAGGTCAACTCAAACAAATATTTTTTCTAATGTATCATATTGCAATGTAACAAGACCAAAACCAATACAATGATGGCAATGTGAATAAGCTTCTTTTTGCTTCCTATCATAAAAATGTTTCACTGGACTAAGGGATTTTTCAGAGCCCCAGGTCATGCTCTGAGCTCCAATGGTGAGTAAATAGTTTTTTCTCTAATGATATTATAGTATAAATAATAAGTTATTATTACAATAAAAATAAATGTAAAAATGAAACAAACTGACTTACATAAATGATATAGAAAATGAAAAAGATATGGTTTGATCATGCTCCATTTGTATAGACGAATTTTCCATTACAAATACTCCAGCTGGGTTTTTAGTATCAAACTTTCCCATTTCACTGATTTTAAAGTAGAATAAATAATTGTTGATTAGTCGAAACCACCTCTCTTTGAAAACTGGAAATAGCATAAATAAAATCTTGTCATCTCCGAAGTATGTTTATATTGAAATTAAAAAAAAAAGATATTTAGTTACCTGACTGATGTCGGTAGCTTCCATTAGATAACTTTTTATAGTTTAGTCTTCCTTCAAACACACAGGGTTTATCACTCAAAAGAGCGAGTTCACGAATATTGCATTTCATTTGAATTATTTCAACAATCTTCTTAAGACAAAAATAATACGTACTTTATAAGAACTATTTCCTAAGTCTTGTTGTTTTTATTAACTCACTATTGTAGAAATATTTTATACTAACAATTATTAACTAAAACCACACAGATTTAATGTAAAATATAATGTCTCTACACGTCATGGCTTAAGGTAAATATTGTCAATTAATATTTCACATCTGGAATTTAAATGATACATACATATTGTAAATCTGAAAAGGATTTAAGTTCTAATTATAATAATTAACCCTTGAAAAGGTCTCGTTAAATGATAAAATTAATAAATAATATCAACCTTTCCTTACGTCAAATTTAGCCACAGATTAGGAACATGATTACAGAGTGCAGACAATATTATAAATGCCATCTATAGATAACTCATTACCATATATCTACTCAACTGGTATATCCCGACAAGAACTTTAACTCGAACTGCTCAATTTCATAAGCAAACCTGAAAGCAAGCCCTTGCCGTAAACCTAAACATACTTTTATCTGTGTTCACAAACCGACAATGCACTGGTGGTCAGTGACAGCTCTCATAATATTCAAGATAAATACCCAATTCCCGTTCACACGCTAGTATTGGTTGCAAAGTGTAAGCGTACAATAATTAATTTATTAAAAATAATTTTACTAACACAGGATAAATACACTTTGATGCCTATTTTTATTTATAACGATTAGGAAATATTTTTATAAGCTTTTATTTGAATTGCACTCACAGTGCAGACAGCCACAGTTCTGATGATAATAAAATTGCCTAGAATCAATAATCAAAATCGTTTTTAATCCAAAATAGCCGCCGTCACAAAATGACGTTAACAACCACAATCCGCCAGGGCTTGAAATACCGTTAAGAAGTTGTTATCGCTACTCCGGGTATCGATACTTGAAAAGTAACGCTACCATATTTACCTATATATTTAGATACTTTTATCGTTAGCGATACCGGTAATTTTAATAAAATTTTTATCATTATAAAAATATTTTATAAAACTTTCTTTGTTTCTTTTAATTTTAGCTTCACGTTGTATCCCGCACACAACAGGGTAGGCAGAGGGAACCTAGTGTTAAGACACTCCGCTCCCCACTTTCTGGCGAATTCTGGAGGGAATGCGTATTCAGTGGCAAACTCAACGCCGCGCTTTGCCTCAACACCAGAGCGAAGAAATGGAAATATAAACATAAATAGGCGGAGGTTTGCCATACTTTTTTGAATAATTCAGACATCGAATGTTTACATGTTAAAATTCATAACTGTAACAATATTGGCAATATATATGCTATTTATTGCCCACCATCCGCACGCACCACACAAAGGGATTGGAAGAATTTATTTTCTCGTATGCCATTGAGGTCCTTAGTATTAGGAGATTTTAACGGCCATCATCATAGCTGGTCAAATAAGACAGATCGTCGATGAAATCAAATTTTCAATTCACTCGTAGATAGTCGCTTTATAGTTCTGAATAATAATAGTAAAGCCACCCGAGTTAAGTTAGTCAATAATAGGTCACAAAAATCTTCGCCTGACATTTCTCTTGTATCAGCTGATATTGCTCTAAATTTTGATTGTATTGTAATAAATGAATCTTTAGGTAGTGATCATGTAATAATTAAGTTAACATTAAATTATTTTATAACAACAAATAATTTTATAAAAAAGAGAAATTATAAATTGAGTGATTGGCTCTGCTATAGTTCCGAAATTAATTCATCTCTGAATGATCGAAGTTTTCCTGTAAACGTGCAGTTGGGCTACAATATACTGCTGGATTGTATAAACAGAGCGGCGGACATGCATATCCCATTTATTAAAATAAATTTAAATCCTAGTTATAATTTTAAATCTATTTTTTTTTGGAATATGATCGTTTCCAAATCTATAGCTGAACGACGATTAGCACTTTCTATATTTAGAGACAATCCAAATCCATGTAATTATTCTATTTTACAAGATAAAAATTGTGCGGCTCAGAGAATAGTACGGCAATCGAAATCAAAATCTTGGCACTAATTCTGCAATAGTATTTGTGAAGTGTCATCGATTAATGAAATGTTGTTCCGAATGAAATGGCTAAAAGGACGATATTGTAAAAAATCTTTTATACCCGCCAATAGTGCTAGACAGCTCCTTAACAGTCTGGCTCCTGATTTTGCTGTAGATAATTGTCCAAATTTTCAATCGAGTAACTCTCAATTAGAATCAGTCATTTCTAGGAAGGAATTGGAAGTCGCCATCAAATCTAAAGATACTGCTCCAGGGATTGACATGATATCCTTTTCTATGATAAATAACTTACCTGACGGAGGAAAAGAATGGCTTTTGAAGTTATTGAATTTATTACTTAGAGATGGCATAGTTCCAAATCTGTGGAGGGAAATAGCTATTATACCTATTCCGAAGCCTGGACGTGATCCTGAATCTATATCATCCTTAAGGCCAATATCCCTTATGTCGTGTGTATGTAAAGTTTTTCATTCAATCTTAAATAAAAGACTTGAATGGTATTTTGAAAAATCAAGTACATTCTCGGTTGATACTACTGAATTTAGCAAAGCTCATTCTTGTTTGAATAACTTAAGTAAGTTAATTTTATGCATTCAATCTAGGTTTGGCCAAGCTAACCCTACTGCTTGCTTTTTCATTGATATTGATGGAGCTTATAATAATATAGATATACATAAACTTCTTATTTTGTTGGATAACTATGGAGTAGGAGCAAAAATATGTTATTATCTATGGAGTTTTCTTAGTGTCAGGTATTTAAGTATAAAATCAGATACGTTCAGATCAACAAAAGCCAGATGTTGCAGTAAGGGCTTAGCTCAAGGAGATCCCTTATCCCCTTTACTATTTAAAAGAGCAACTGCTCATATATGCCATTATAAAAACTTTTTTATTTCACAATATGCTCACGATTTTGTTTTGTATAAGTACGTCAAACAAGAATTTGAGGTTGGCTTCCAATGAACTGCAATTGGCATTGAGAAATTTTACTACATTCCTCGATGAATTGGGTTTACATGTATCACCTTCTAAAAGTAAGGTCAGTATTTTTACAAGAGCACATCGTTGCAAAAGTATCGATCTTAATATCGATGGGGTTCCCCTAGAAGTTGTAGAAAATGTTAAATATTTAGGGTTGTTGTTGAATCGTAAATTAAAGTGGGGGCCTCATGTAGACAACTTAAGGGGGAAAAGTTACAAGTTTTTAAATTTATTTAAAATGTTAGCAGGCTCTGGTTGGGGAATTCACCCAAAGTACTTAATTAAATTTTATTTCTCTATATTGAGAAGTAGAATTGACTATGCTAGTTTTTTATTTGATGATGCCCCTCATTCACATTTGATGAAATTAAATCAAATCCAAAATCAGTCCATGAGAGTTATAGGGGGATTTATCAGATCAACTCCTATTCATGTGATGGAGAGTGAATCAGCTTTACCACCTTTGTTTATTCGTCGCCAATATTTAGGAGGAAAATACTTGCTAAAAGAAAAATCCTTAGAAAATCATACGATAATTTCTTTTCTTAATAACGTTGCCTCGGAATTTGAAAAGCCATATTGAATCCGTAGGAAAAAACCCTTATTAACAGTATTATTTAAGGAAATTCAAAATTTTCCAATGCATAGAAGCAAAAGACTACAAATGTTTAATCTAATTGTATGGGTTTCAAAAATTGATTTAGAACCTCACATTCAGCTAAAAATTCCTCATATTAATAAGGCAAAACGTTTATAATGAACTTGACATTAAAGTAAATTGTATTAATTATTTAAATTTACGATATCCGAACTATTACAAATTATATACTGACGCGTCTATTGATAACGATAACATTGGAATTGCCTTTTATGACCCACAAGAGGAAACTAACAGCATTTAAAAGTTATTATAAAATTTCAATCATGTACGTTGAGCTAACTGCTCTTGCTGAAGCACTGTCCTATATTGAGACAATTAATTTTGATAAATTTGTTATACGTACTGACTCTAAAAGTGCATTACAACATTTGACTCGATGTACCGCGGCCTTTCGACGAACACCGATAGCCAATACTATTATTGAAATTATCTTTAAATTAAAATCTTTAAGCAAAAATGTATTACTGCAATGGATTCCTTCTCATGTTGGAATCATTGGCAATGAGAAGGTAGATATATATGCCAAGGAGGCCAGCTCTGATGGAAATGTAATAAATGTGTTACCCTTCTATACAGACTGTTTCTATTTTATAAAAGAAAAATGTATACAAAATTGGAAAGTGTACTTTAATAAAAGATCTCAAGAAAAAGGCATATGGTATAGAACAATTCAACCACAGCCCTGTTGTCATTCTTGGATAGATATATGTAAATTCAATCGGGATGACATTGTTACAGCATTGAGGCTTCGCTCTGGACACATTCCATTAAATAAATTTGGATTTTTAACTAAGAAAGTTATCTCACCTAATTGTCCCGACTGTAGAGTTGTAGAGGATGTGCACCATATTTTAATGGAATGTACCCGTAGCGAACCATTGCTTTCGCGAGTGGCAAATTCAAATTATTCTTTATTCAAATAGGCAATTATTACAAGCACTTTTGAATCGTCGAGTGAACATATGAATAAAAAGCTACCACCGGTTCGGAAGGCAGTTCTGCTGAGAAGAGCCGGCAATAAACTCAACAGTTGGCAGATAGAACAATTTGAAGTTGTAATTTGTATCTTGCAAAGCCTACTTCTGGTTTGACTAAATTGTTATATGATATAGTTAAACTTAATATAAGCAAACGTAATTAATACGAAATTGTTAATCTAACATAATCTTAATAAATAATTGTAGTACTAACCAGAGCAACATAGCCACTTTAGTGACTCGGCTCTTAAAATGAGAATAAAAAAAAAACAAATATTTAATAGGGATTGAACCCACAACCGTCGCGTTACAGTCACATCCTTGTGCCGCTGCGCCATGAAACTAATTTTCTATTTTAGTTAAGCCGCCGCATTAAGCTATAATTCGCATACTATTTTCATTCAATATTAACGTAAATTACTTTTATGAAAAAATATTTATTGTAGAATTACACTTTTTTATCTTTTGTATAGCCCATAATACGTACGCCCCATCGCCCCACGTACGTTCGCCCAATCTTTATTTTAACAAAATTAGCAATTGTATTCGCTACAATATAAAATTTAACGGCATCGTCACATAAAGGTAACAAAATAAAAGGGTAATTTATACCACTACGTTCGAAGTAACACTAAATTTAACGTTAAGATTTAACGCAAAATTAACCACAAAAATTATTATATTGTTATTTTTCCGTTAAGTTACCAAGTATCGCTACAAAGTTGTAACGATACCTAGGTATCGAAATGAAATTACCGGTAATTAACGTTAATTTAAATTGGAATTCTATTCTACTCTACTTCTACGCTACTCAACTCGCATTGTCCCTAATTTGGGCGATAACGAAGTGTCGAAGTAACGAAGTTCTCTGCTAGGCTGGATAACACCACCCGATATGACGATACACAAGATTTTATATTGTTATAATCCCAAGAAGTTATTGTAATTTTTATGGTGATATTGCAATAAAAAAATACTTCATATAATTAATTCATTTATTTTTAACTTTTAGTACAAAATAAAACTAGTACACAGGGATACATCTCAAACCTAGCATTTGCAATGTTGAAAATCCGAGGCTTACGACAATAAGTCTTCTCATTTGTACTATTTTAGACACTAACGTCACACTGATTAGCTCATTCCCCCATATAAAAAAAATAGTCAAAACTGAATAATGTAATCACTCCTCGAGATATTCTTAAAATGCTCATTTTAATGCCAATATACACTACGTAACTACTGGTACATTAGAACCGATTTATAAGCTAACTTATATTACAAATACACAATTTTGAGGTTTGGAGCGGCATTGGTGAGTTTTCAGGCACAATCAAACCAGTGCACCCCAATGCTTAAAATACATAAAACGACTTGTGCACTAAAAGAAAATAACTTCATTAGATGGAACACATATTACATTTTAGGCCTTTTATGAAAATGGAGTCTTTGCATAATATACTTAAGTTGAAGTCGCTTATGTATCAAAAACATTATTATTTCTTCAAAATCTCCTTCACTGAACGCAATTTTTATCGGTCTTAAATTATTACCATTGCTCGAATTATTATTTTTACAATATCATTAATCATATCATAAAATCTTGACGAATTCTTACTTACAATGTAATAGTGCACCAAATGGATATGGACATTTAATTAAACAAGAACCAAAATTTTCTTAGCTTGCAAATAAATACGTTTTTTTTATTTCTAGCGTTTTATCTACAATTCACCAACTGAATTAATGCAATTAAAATCCTCCAGCAATGCCCATACCCTACTTATTTTTTTAGAATAAATTTACACAAATTAAATACAACTGTAAAATAGCCAATTAATATAAATCACTAATTAGGTCCAACATTGGAAAACAATATTGTAAAAATCTATTATAATTTTTAAAAAACGGGCACCAGAAGTGAAATTAAATAGTAAAAAAAATTATCATGATTTCATTAATAAGTACATCTCCACAAAAATTTTATCATATAAATTTAAAACCCATGTTGTATAACTTTATAAGAAAAAAAAATCTGTTAATAAGCAATTCATTCTACACACGATTTAAATATTCATAAAGCCTTATTGCTAAAAGGCGGATAATATTCGTGAGCGATATACAAATAAATTGTTCAAGTTGTTTTAGTGTATAAAAATGACATACAGGAATATCTGTATGGCGTCGGTGAAGTTTAACCTACGAAATCCTTGAAAGTACGTAGACCCTGTTCTAGCAATAACTACCTAACTTTTCAATAGTGGCTAGCATGCATGCTAACACTAATATTATTACACAGTATTATTAGTAAGGCATTTATTTGACTGGTTTGGTATGCAGCATTTCTGCATATTGCCACTACAAGTGAATCTTGTAGCGATAAATAAATACGTACTTATACGTACTATTACTATTGCTACATTTTCAGCAAAAATGTATAAAATGGGAGTCTTATAACATCGTTTAATAATAATTTATGCATGCCAACCACAATTTTAGACATTAATGCACTTAAAGCCCGTACTAGGATTTTTTTTTGCTTGATGAATAGACATTTCTGACAAAATAACTGTAAGTTCAATATAAATATAACACTAGCCATTTAGAAATGACATTAAGGGTATTGAATACTCTTTAACATATAATATTACATAATATAAAGAAGAGAAGAAGATTAGCGACAGAAATATAAGATAAATGACCATGTTTCTATGGAATGGATGATATGGAAATTCCTGCATTCGAGCTTTAACTGTATCAATTCCGCTTAAAATATGGCTAGTATAGTGCTATCTTAAACATATAATATTACTCTTTTTGAGATTATACACACTGCTAATACCCGTGTGAAACTGAATTTTATGTAATGCTTAGAAACAAGATATTTTTAAAACCTTTATTTACAAGCATTACTTTTGGCACAATATATAAATTAAATATCTATTTTTGAATGAATTTCAGAATATATATATCGATATATTTTATAATTTTCCGTTTATGTAATAAAAAAATACCAATTTAATTTATTATTATGTACTTTTAATGAAGGCACAATATAGTTAAATCTGTAACAAATGATTCAACTATACATATGGGTTGCATAAAAATTAGGATACTGACATTTCACCTAGCATTAAGTAAACAATAAATTAGTCTATCTTATACAGATTTAACTTTATTAAGGCTCCATGTTCTGGTAGCGAATGATATGCACATACACAATTTCTTTATAATTACAATTTAAGTTTCATACATATAAATATAGTATTTGAATATATTGCATATTATCCGATGTCCGTTTCATAACCTTTATTGTAACGTCATATGCACAAATTACTATAAAATTTTATCAATTTACTTTACAAAAATAATAGTTGCCAGATTGTATTGCTAGTTAAGTTTCATTTATTTTGCTCATCTTCTCATATGTATATAAAATTGTATACATTATCGTTACTTGTGAGTTTTACATAGTCATATTGCTAAGTGCTTGTTACTGTATTATGTTGAATTAAAGAATGTACCTTTTTAACGCAGCGGTTATATTTTCGTCTTATGAATTTTAAAATAATTATAAAAAAATGATAATTGAGTCAATCTAATTGTTGAACATCCTTTTTGCTAATATATTACATAATTATTTATAATTATGTACAAATTATTTACTCACACACGCCACGTAAGCTGCAAGATTTCCCATAGAAATGATTGACATTATTCAGACTGAGCTCTCCGTAAAACGTCAAAACGAAACACAAAACAATAAACAACCATCGAACGACCGATGCGGGAACGAATCGCTGCACGAATGTATTCCGAACACTAACACCTAAATGAACACATGAAATACAAATCTGTCGCGGCGCGATAGACGTTCGGGCGTCCCCAGGAACGGCGATATATAAACCTAATATTAAATAATTACAATTCTTAAAAATAAAATAAACTCGGTAATATACATAATTACATTATATATTCGAAAAAAAATTAACAAAAAATTGATAGTCAACATCCGGGCGGCAGTGATGCAGATACAGTGGTCGCTATGAGCGGCGGCGGTGCGAGAAGTGGCAGACCTCGCAGCGCTAGGGGCGCTCCCAGTCGACGGCGGCGGGCGGCGGCGCCCCGCTCCACGCGCCCCACTGTTCGCGCCGGAAGAAGCGCTTCTTGAAGTGGTGCGGCGCCTGCGGAGACGGCGACGGCGACGCGCCCCCCGTGCCCGGCCCCGCCCCTGCGCCACCCGCACTCGCCCCCGCTGGCGCCGGTCGCGCCGCCTCGCCGTGCCCGATGCCCGAGTCCGGTGACGTGTTGCACGCCTCATCCGAGCGGCGCCGCTTGTCCTCCATGGCCGTCGACGCGAACGAGATTATTTGGTCGAAGCGAAATGCTATCCGATCTTGCCACTTGCTCTCTTCACCTTCTTCGCCGCCCTCGCCTTCTGAAACAATCGATATGTATCATACATTTCAAATAACAAGCATTCCGTATAACTTCATATTTGATTTCCAAAAGGAGATATCGAATATTGGCTTTTAAAAATATAAAACTTATATTTTTATATTCAAAGTAGAATATGCTTCGCCTGCTACAGAACTAAACGAACATGTATTAAATATGGTTATTAAATTATTTTCAGTTTAGGGGTGAATTATAAAAAACATGAAACATGTGTTCAATGAAATATTTCTAAATTAAAGTCTAAATTTCAAATTTTATAAAAATCGGCGCCCATTTTAAAAAAATCATTTCAATCATATAATCAAAATACAATTTTTCAACTCCTATTTCATTCCTTTAGGGTTACATTACAAAAATAAACATCTGTTTCACATGTTCAACAAAAAATATTATCTTTGATATATTAGGTATTAAAGTTAAAGAATGATTAATTTTAAATCGTAACTATAACATAGATAGGTAATGTGAGTCCATTGCAGTACATTACCTGGCCGGTGCGTTTCGGGCTCGGGGGGCTCAGGCGGCTCGTCGACGAGCGGCGTGGAGGTGTTGGAGTGGGGGTCGGACTCGGGCGCGCCGGCCGGCGTGCGGCCGCGCCAATACTCTGACGCTAGCACGCGCGCCTGCAGGCAGGCTGCTAGTCCTGGCACGGTCAAATGTACTATTGTTATATCTTCAAATTAATTATTCATCGGATTCACGCTTATTCCGCATCGACAATTTAAACATAGTATCTGGGCGGAATATTAGTAATAGTGCCTGTTACTAATATTTACGCAGATTTTTGGTACATGGTGTGTTGAGTATGGTCTGCTCTGGTGCATGTGCACCACAGCAGGAAAATGAAAATAATTTAGCTATAATCATTCCAAGTTACAATTTTAATATTATTATAGAATTTTTAAATTTGTTTGTACCTTCTAGTGGTTGTTGCGAAGCTGCAGCTGCAACAGCTGTGACGGGTTCGTGGTATCGAGCGCTCATATTTACAGTGGCGTTTATGATACTCTGGTTGGAAATCTCAAGCGTGCGCTCAATTTCTCCATTGACGAGGTCCCCTATAGTACGCGCGCCGGGCGCTGCTAGCCGCTCTTGCGATAAATGCCGACGCAACGCTAGCTTTGCCGGAGATACCTGGATCATTCAAAATAAAAATTAAATACATATTTTTTTATTCTTTATTGCACAAAATTTACATAAAAAAATAGGCCCGCCTAATTTCACATTAATTTGATATTTAAAAAAAATAATATATATACACCATTCTTACTTGCGTATAGTCAGGTTGTGCGACATGATGATGACGTAAATCGGAAACGCGTTGCTCAGGGTGTACGTGGGGCCGGCCCTCGCGCCTGTCGTAGCCGTAGCGGTCCCGCCGCACGTCACGCATTTCTCGCACGTCACGCATTTCTCGCGCGTCACGCATTTCCCGCACGTCTCGCATGTCACGCGGGTCCCGAATTTCACGCATATCTCGTGGATCTCGCACTTCACGCATGTCACGAGGATCCCGCACGTCTCGCATGTCTCGAGGATCCCGCATGTCGCGCAAGTCTCGGGGGTCCCGCGCGCGCCCGTACGGGGAGGCGGCGGGCGGCGTGGCCATAGCGGGGCGTTGCGCGTAGGCGTGCGCGGCCGGCGCCGGTGGGCGCACGTAGCCATTGTTATAAGTGTGACTTGGTATCGGCTGCCTCGGCTATGAAACAGAATCAACATTTCAAGATTTTCTTAACTCCACTCCATAGCAGGTAGAATAACCCATTGTGGAGATACTCCGTTTCCCGCTTTTCCTCTAATTTTAGATATTGCATTAATATATGAATTATAGATAAGTGGATTAACAAATTGTTGTATGACAGGTAATCAATTTTACAAATAGTGCATTGAGTTATTAGTTTAACAACATGTAATAGTTTCGAAATTCTGCACGTTATGTTATGACTTCGTACCCTCATTTCATACCTTTAATTTTCACAAATTTCCTTTACAATAAAATAAACAAAATCAGAAAGTATTAAAATAAAAAAAAACAATACCTCAAGCCTAGACGCTTTCCTGTGCTCTTGATCCTCATTGAGCACCGATGTAATGATGCTCTTCAGCCTATCCTCGAAATTGATGACTTTAGGCGACTCCTGTACTTTGCCCACCACATTCAGGGGCTTCTGCGCTTTGACGGGCGACTGCCTCGCCAGCGGCGGCGCCTGCGCACTGCGCGCTGGGTGCAACTGTGCGCGATGAACGGGGACCACTTTCGATGGCCTTTAAAATAACAACTCTTTATAGTAACACTAGAAAAGATCAAAATTAATGAATGTAAATGCAAGAAAACGATAAGTACCTATGATGGTCAGGTTCCGGGATGCGGGCATATCCGTTGACGATGACGTTGGGCTTGGTACCCTTGGCGGCCTCGAGCTGGCGGCCGGTCTCAAGGATCTTCTGCGCGAGCAGCTCGGGGTTCTGCTCGTCAATCTTGCCGACGTCGGGCACGTCAGGCCAGTCCTGCGAGCGCGAGCGGTGGTCGCGCCCCTTGCGCGGCTTGCAGTTCACGGAGTGCGGCTTGACGGTGGCTACGGGCACGCCGGCGGGCACGGGTACGCTGGCGGGTGCTGGCCGGGGCTCCGTCCCACGCTCCATCTGCTCGATCTCGCCGCGCAGGTGACCCACTTGCGCGTGCAGGCGCTTCCTGTGCGCCAGCGTCGCCGATATCTCCTTCAGGATGCACTCGTGCGCTATGTTCTGCGTCATCTCCGCGTCCGGAGGTATGTGACCCATTTGCCTGTATTTTTCGGTAATCTCGAATGTGCGCTGTTTCACTAGTAGCGCCTGCTCGGCTTCTATACTGTTTACCTGTAAAAGGTATTTACGTGAACATTTCTATCGATCGTAACTCCGTATAAAAAAATTAAAAATAAATTACCTGGGCTTGCAGTTTGCTCGCCTTGCTTTGCAGCTCCTTGTGACGGCCTACGATCTCTTTGGCTTTGGCGAGCAAGTCGACGGTGTTGTTGGCGTGGATGCCGAGCTCGCTCATGCGCGCTTTCAATAGAGCCACACTGTCGCTTATTAACACGTTGATTTGTTTATCCAGTTGCGAGGCACGAGATTTTAGTTTCTGATTTCGCTCCTGTAGTACAATAAATTCTTTGTAAAGAACTATATGAGGCATGCACATTTTACAGTCAATGTCTTTGGGGCACGAACCTTCTCCTTGTCGATCTGCGCGCGTACGTCGGCGGCGTACTCGGGCGTGTTCATGTGGCGCACGAAGGCGAGGTACTGGTCGCGGAACATGTCGAGCAGCAGCTGCAGCGAGTAGGGCGCGTGTGGCGCGCGCGGGATGTCCAGCTCCGAGTGCAGGCGCTCTGCCGGCTGCAGCTGCACGCCCAGCGCCGACAGCCGCTGCTCCACGCAACCGGGCGGCGGCGCCGTGACCGCGCCGTTGTGCAGCGTTGATGCCAGCGTGGTAGAGTGCAGCAGGTCGAGGCCAGCGATGGCGGCGGGCGCGGCCCGGCGGCGTTTGGCGCGAGCGGCCCGGCGTCGCGCACCGCCCGCGCTAGCGCTGCGCTTGCTGGTGGCGCGCCGGCTGCGGTCCGCAGTGTGCGAGGAGGAGGCCCAGGGCGCGCCCCATTCGCGCGGTGCGGGCTCGGGGCCGGGCGCCTCATCTGTACCGCTGGACTCCTCCTCCGTCTCGTCACTGGAGCGCCGCACCACGCGCCGCTTGGCCGCTGCCGCGCGCGCCCGCGTGCTTCCACCCTCGCCCCTGATTTGTTCAAATTAAAAATATTCTTTATTCAAATACAGATTATAATCTCAGAAGGCAGTTCTGTTTCACGATGTATATCTTATATAGCAAAGTGCCTACTCTGCTTAGATCCGAATCATATTGTAAAACCACTTCGATGCCCACGTGTCACCCGGCCTCAACACGCTCAATACGCAATGCCTATAGGATTGCGTGTTAATGCCTATAGTTAAACTCAACGTCGAGCTGTTTTTTTACCAAAGCAAGAAAAAGACTATACTTCGAATTCCCGAGTGGGAATCGAACCCACAAACTTAACTTTTAGAGTCAGACGCTGTGTTGCTGCACTACAACAGCTAAAATTTTATTTATTCTTTATTTAAATATACTTTCGCAGCCGATTCTCGGAAGAACATAAAGTCACCGCCGGCTCAGAAGGCTATTCTGCTGATAAGAGTAAAAAAGAAACTAAACAATTACTCTTTTCAATATTTCAATAATATAAAAGCTTTAATTATATCATTTCATTAATATAATGGTAATGAGGAATGGTAATAGGGATGAAATAATGCTTCAAAGTTCGTAACAGTAAAGTTTTTACGTATACAAATACACTAAATTTTGTTTCATTAAAAACAATCAAGTAGTTATGATTTTACAGGCATTTGAAGTTTGCAAAAATTTCAAATGCCGCTAACAGTCCTGCGGTCGGCGGTGACGTCGCTGGTCTTACAACTCGCTAGTCGCCGGTGATAGTTAGGAGATCTCGCGCAGTACTTTGTTGGTTACTTGCCTATGCTAAAGTGTCAATCTAAATAATTAAAATGGATGAGGGATTCGAAAAAGGGCAATCGGATAACCTACGCGTAACAGATGGATTTATGGTTGCCGATTATTTATCGAATAATAGTGATTTCATCGCCGCAGAAATGCAAGGAGTAAAAATGCGAAGATAAGTTTTGTTGTCTAACTAGTAATATTATGTCAATTTGGGGAATAGACAATAACTATCTTATGTTATTTTATTTGAAATTATTTATTTAAAACTATAATGTAACCTAACCTAACTAGTTTCATATTGTAGGTAACGCTATTTGCGTTAAAAGAATCAAACCTTTTATTCAAGTTCAAAGTAGTAAGATTGTTTTATAAGTGAAAATAATATAATAATAATATAACTAAATACATGCAGTAAGTTGAGCATGCACAATTTTTTTTTAAATGTAGATTTTTAATATTTTTATATATGTATATCTGAATAATATTTTTATTGTGATTATTGTAGATCGGCAAGAGAGAGTTATGGATATAAAGCTATTGCGTACGTATAAGTTAAAAGAGTAGGTAATATATGTATTACCAAATGTACATTACATCAGAACACCGCGCACGTATTAAACCATATTATTGCAGTTTAGAATGTAATGAAAAGAACCAATAAGTTTATACGAAATCTGCGAAGATTGTGCCGTCAGCAGAGGTGATTGTAAACATACCATGCCATTTATAATGGCATGGTATGTTTACATACATCTTCAACAACTGCAATCAAGTCTTCTTTCTCTTGGCATTAATCCCGGCGTATGTTGCCAGGGTCTGCCTTCCTGCTTAACCTACTCCACTTTACACGATCTGTAACGTCCTGAGTGGTTCGACTATTGGCACTCATGTCCTGTATAATGACATCCAAACACCGCATCCTTGGGCCGTCGGAGATCTAGCTCCAGGGACAGGATAGACATAGCAAGGAACTTGTATCCGACATAGTTCCTACGCGGGCGCGCAACGTGGCCATACCATCTTAGGCCACGCTCGTGGAGCTTATCCGCTACGTCATGGACCCCAAGAATACCTCGAATGAATGTGTTATATAGGCGTCAGACTGCGTTACGCTGACCATTTACATCAGCATCTTCATTTCCGTGACGTGAAGCTCCTCAGCGTGCCGAGATAGTTCTGGTCAACATTCGCTGCCGTATAAAAGAAACAGACAGATGATGCTCTTATATATCAGCCCCTTGAGCTTGGGTGGTACTCTGCGGTCGTAGACCACACCAGTAACCTCCCACCATTTGGCCCAGGCAGCGCTTATCCAGCCATGGGCATCGTGATCGATGCCTCCAGACTCATGCATAATGGATCCAAGGTACTTGAGCCGTTTTCCAACGGCTGGCTCAGGACCTATGAGGACAGTACTCGAGTCCGGGCTCCCTCAGGCTATGTATTCGGTCTTCGAACCATTTTGTTTAAGACCGCCGTTCTCAAGCGCACCCTTCCAGAGGTTCACTTTACGCTCCAGCATCAGTTGATTCTCTTCAATGAGTGCAATGTCATCGGCACACATCATCAGCCATGGAGGCAGGTCCTGGATGTGAGCCGTGACAGTAGACTACATTAAATAAGAACGAACTAAGAGCCTCGGCTCTTAGTATAGTAGTAGTCTTGGTGAACCCCCTACTGTGATCTAAAGGGCCAACAGCAGTCCTAACCATCGCAAATAGCAAAGCGGGATCGTGGTACATATCTCTGATAATCTCAATATAGGCCTCAGGGATCCCTTTGGATCGCAATGCCCTCCAAATACATTGACGAGGCACACAGTTAAAGGCCTTCTGCAAATCTAATGCAGAGCTCTCCTTTTTTTCCTGTATGCCTCCATCCAAGTGCTGGGTAGTCTCTACATTAAAGTACTGATTAAGATTGTGGTAACGCCCAAGCCAAACCAAGTGTTGTTGGAAAAAAATCAAGCTTTCTGGTATCGATACTACAATAAAAATATTCAAAGCTGACGATTTTGGTACAACACGCCATGAGACCGAGCAGGATAGAACTGTTTTTTTGACAAAGTATCAAAACTTCAATATCTTAAAATACAATGCTCGCTATTACATTATGTATGTGAAAAAGAAAGATTTTAAAAATATACCTATATATTATTTATTAAACGAAACTAAATTCGTAGTGAAACGACAGCTACAGAAGAGCGCGAACTGCGCGTGAACGAAGGCGAACTGCGCGAGCTAGTTCTGTCAGACCAGTGACGTCACGCGGGTCGGTTATGGCCCGACGGAAACACGCGTCGCGCGCTTAATTTAAACGACAATATCCAAAACTAATAGACGTATCAAAATAATTCTTTCACACGTATTTTTTGTTATTAAAAGACAATACGATGAGCTAGAATTTAAATTTAGTGATTATTCTCCATTATTCAACATGACATTTAAATCATATTTAACATATTTTTATTACTTAATTATTCTTGAGCTGAATGGATTTGGAGATGGTCTTTATAGTTACATGAAATATGTGAAGTGAATCATTATTTTTTATAATGTATGTGGATGATATAAATTTATTTAAGGTATCCCGATATGTATTTACATAAATTTTAAAGATAACAAAAATTAAAATATTGAAAATTGTATACCTTAACGGAAAATTCAATTTAGACTTGAAAAATACATTAAATTTTATATAAATACGGGACAATTAAGTGTTCTAAGTGACGAATTTTAATTAACTAAGTTTGATAATTTCTAACGATGATGAGAGTTGTTAAGCACAAATGTTTCTTACATTACAGACACATACGCGTATCTAAGCATTAAATAAAAACATAAACACAATTTACAAAATAACTTAACTAATACATACTGAGTCTGTAAGAATTTATTTTCTACTTATTATTATTTTTTGTTCTTGTTTTAATTAAATAGAAGATTTTATATCAACATTCTGTGCAAAACCATTGAAATATTTAAATATTTAAAAGAGTTGATATAATTATTGTCTACTAATATAGTTTTAAAAACAAAGAAAAATATTTTTATACAGTATATAAATTTAATCTCTTATCTGCTTCAGAATGAACAAATTGGCTTTGTCGTCACAGTTAACAAAATTATCAACATTTTTTATCAACAGTGGAATCAGTTTCATTGTATTTTGTGAATAAACAATGCTAAATAAAAATACAAAAAGGTCATAGATTAAGGTAGACAGCACAGTAGGCGGATGGTGCGTGAATCGTTTGCATGAAAACTTTAGTTGTTGCATTCATTAATAACTCATTTAACAATACGAGAAACAATTATTGAAATTATACATACTTTATACACACTGCCATAAAAGATATTTCATATGCCTTCAAATACATTTTTAATACTTTCATAAAACTAGTCGGTATTATTACCAAGAGCGGGAATCGAATTCACAAGTACCGTGTTTACGGTCACGATCTATACAAAATTTGCCGCGTGAAAGTATGCGGCCAAGGAGGAGAAGAGTGGTTTCAAGCAGGCATAAAGTAAGCATTTCAATAAGAAATTATATATATATATTTTACGCGTTTAAATTATTTTCGGTAAAATACACTAAATTAGTTTGACGTTTTTGTATCAGATTGTGAAACCTCGGCCCAAACTAACAGAAATTTCCTGCACATCCCCAATACTAATATGTAAATACATTGCATTTCAGAACAATGATATTTAGACACACTATCTAGGCTGGCTTTCTCTCTGGTCACTTGGAAGCAACGATCATCCTATTGAAGTTAGGTGGATGTTTAATGTATGAAATGATCTTTTTTCCATAAATTAATTGACAGTGCAGTGTAAGTTCTGAAGTAGGGTAAACGTTTACCTATATATTAAATATATATTATAATAAAAAATGTAGATATTAAGAAAAAAAAATCTTTCAATTTTGAAAAAAAAAAATGTTGATCATACCTTAGAGACCTTATTTTAAGCTATCCCTAGCGGGGTAGCCAGAGAGACTAGAGCGCCAAACGCTACGATCTCTGCATACCTCTTGGCGGCTTACCTGACGGGGCGGGGGCGCGCCAGCTTGCGGCGGCGCTCGGGCAGCGAGGCGGTGCTATGGTTGCTGTTCCCGTTGAGCAGGTCGGGCGTGGGTTGGCGCGTGGGCGGAGCGCTCGCGTTGCGCTTGCTGCCCTCCTCCTCCGCCTGCCCGCCCTGGAACCATACCCGTACGTCTACATGCGCTCTGCACTACGCACTATTACAAACCATTATACTCACACTATGCGAACTTCCAATTTAGACTTTTGAGTGATTGTTTTTATAAACTAATTATTTTATTTAAATTAAAACAAATAAACCGAAATTATTTATGCATTAAATATGAACACATTGCTGTACAATAGCCGATACGCATAAATTGTATAATGATTTATATATGGTCGTGCGTGATAATAGTAGTTAAAAGTAATTATGTAATTGGAAACAGACCCTTTTGCTGACCTTGAGTTTCGGATTTTTCAGTCTTTGAAAGTATCTCTCCAATTTGGTCCTATCGATTATGTGCAAGTAGTAAGACACTGGCTTGCCCGTCCACGAGACGGAGCCCTTGAGCGGCGACATTTCACTGACGTGCATGATGGTCCCGATATCACTCAGATTCCTGTCAGTTATCCTAAAATTCAACGGGCAGAAGCTCTTCGATGACACTATTTTAGCTCCATCTTTTAAATCCGCAAATCTTTCTTTCAATTGGTGATCGACATGTGGTCCAAATGCAAAATTATTTACAAACACTATTGTAGCCGAATTAATTTTCTCTCTATGCTCGTCCATAAGAAAATCGCCTTTTATTAATTTATACTCTCCATACTTTTTCCCATACCACCTCATCCACATTCTAAAGTGTAGGTCCATACACTGAAAATAATGACGGAAATTTTCTTCAATGTCAACATGTGAATGATAAGATTCTCGTCAGATATTTATTAGAATCACGCAATGTATATAATAATGTTTTTAATTTTATTATATTAATAATTAATCGGATAATCTATTCTTATGTCAGATAATTAGGATCACAAGATTTAGATCAGCTTTACGCTGCACACTGCAGAGTAGGCAGAGGGAACCTAGTGTTAAAACACTCCATTCCCCACTTTCTACCAAATTCTGGAAGCTTTGCGTGTTGAGTGGCACTCAACGCCGCGCCTTGCCTTGACACCCGAGCGAAGAAATTGAAATATAAACGTAAATTAATATTTCACTTCCTCGAGTGGGGATCCAACCCACAACCGTCGCTTTACAATCACAGCCTTGTGCCGCTGCTCTACGACAGCCTCACATTTAGATTTAGATTTTGATCTAATCATCAAATAAAGAGCTAGCCTCCTCATAAAACATAAGTTCACCAAGATTATAGCTTAAATATGCATAATAATAGCATATGAATAATAATTTACAAAAATTAAACAACAAACCAACCTCAGCATATTTACTGGGCACTTCAGCTTTCTCGACTCCGAAACATATCCGACACGGCGTGGCAGCGGCCATCTGCAGCACCACCTGCCCCACGCCCGAGCCGAGATCCACGAACACATCTTCCGCCGTTATGTCAATCTGATCTATCATCTGACATACCAGCTCGTAAGATGTCTCGCCATATACCTGCAAAATATGTGCCATTGTCATTTTACATATAGCAAGGCGAGAAAAAAATTGGGTGTAGGTAGAGTGGAGGAACTCAACATTGTACTTTAATTTTACCACAACGCTGAAAATAATACAATTTATCATCTCACGCGAGGGAATCGAACTCGCAACCAACCAAATTTATAAAGTCTTTTCTTATACATTGTCCATATTTAACTTATATATCTGTGTATAGAGGCCAGTCGTGGTGCTCGGGCACAAGCGTGTAACGCAACAGATTGCGGATTCGATTCCCATGTTAGGAAATTAAATATTTTAATGATTCACTCTGATGTCGAAGAAGAGCCTCCAAAATACGACTGAAAATGAGGAGCACAGCCTACCCTGCTATATACAGGATACAGCTTGAACCTGAAAAAAAAGTTAAGAAACTTACCTCAGGTGAAAAAGGTTCATATTGGTTCAATTTGTCAGGATCCGAAACGGCTTGATTGTACGTTTGTTGTAAGATGTGTTTTAGCAGACCTCGCGATGGATATTTGTTTAGACGTTGAGCTGGTAGTGAAGTTCCCTTTTCCTAAAAATATTTGTATCATATTGTATATATATTTAAAATTCACCTTAAACAGTAAATGCAATTGTTCAAATTTATTGAATAAAATATACTCGTATACGTAGAAAGTGCTTACATAACGAAAGAAAAATTTCGATATAATTTATGTTGACATATTAGTATTCACAATTTTCCAATTAGTATTATTAACATAATATAGACAGCCAAAAAAAAACAATAATAAGTAATGTGAATTCTTTTTTAGCCTTGACATTGGCAGTATGACAAAATACTGAACTATAGAGGCACTTGATCGCGTATAGGAACAATGTGGTTGGCCTTGTATTCGATTACGATTGATACAAAACACAAATAACGAGTTTTATGTGCAATATCTCAACCATATGAATTATTTTTAAGCACTGTTTTTCATTTGAAATCACATCGTACAGTATAATGGATGTTTAACAAATTTAATTAACCACCGCTCTTATCGATTGACAATTAAATCAATTGTTCTATTTACATTCACATCTCATCATCTCTATTTGTACGTATAAATATTTGCTTTGTGTCCAGGTTATTTGTATCTGTATAATATCTAAAACAATATTCAAAATATTCTTTCATTGAGGTTCCGCGCAAGCAAATGAAAGCGCTACATGAACTGTAAAGTAGGTCAAATATTTTCAGTTTTCTAGGACACGCTTTTTACTGTAGCTCTTGCATTTTGTGTTGAAAAATAAATATAATTATTATTAATGATACTTCTGCAATTATTTAAGTGTATTTATAAAATGTGATTTAATGTTCTACTGGTTATATAAATATTGTTTGTTTTTTTAATTATGGATATAATAGTGATACAAAAGATAAACTGTAAATATCTTAATAATAATACAAAATAAAACCTATTTTACTAAAGACATCATTCGATTTATGTATTATACACAAGTAAATACAGTATATAAATGTCAATGCCTGTTTGGGTGTTTTACGAAACAGCCAGTTCGCGGCAACGGCGGCAGTGGGCGCGTGGCCTCGTGCGTTCCTTGTTTACGTTGAGCAGGCATTTCATTCATGCATCCATCGTTATTATATCGAACTGTGCCTACATTTGACCTCAATGTTAATAGTCTACACCTCAGAATATAAACTATAACCACCCAATTGTATTAAGTAATAAAATTAATACATATTTTTTTTATTATCACACCATAGATTAGCGGTGAAAGTTGTCTATAAATGGTGACTCGCTTGACCTACTATTATTCATTTAGTGATCTGCAATACTTTCGTTTTCTAATGCTAAAATCATTCTAAAAACAATAATTATGCCTATATTGAAAAACACAGTTTCAGCAAATTCAATAAAATATTTTTGTCATTGTATTATTCTACACTTAGAAAAGAAAAATACTTATTTAGAAAACGTATAAAAATTTGAACGTAGTGGGATTTGCGCCTCTCTCGCTCCCTATCCAAGAGGCGCAGGCTCAAGTCCCACAAATGTTCAAATTTTTATACGCTTTCTAAATAAGTATTTTCCAATAAAATAGTTATTTACCAAAACAATAGAAATGACGATCACTAATTTGGTGTCAATTTAGCTGTCATAGATTCGAGATTCATCGTAAAAACGTGCGTTCAAATACCTCTTTTGGTATTTTTTATAAAATTTAAGTAAAATATTATCCGATCAAATCAAATTCCGAGAGCAATCGCTAGAGCAACCGAAAAAAAAGGTCATTAACACTACGTGAGACATTCGCGCTTGCTCAATATTGCGGTCAATGACCCCCAAATACTACCTAAACTAACAACTATTATTATAATTCGCAGTCAATTTATTTAACTTTTATGTATATTATTAAAATAAATTAATGTATGGTCAACGTGATAATAAATGTCTTATTATTTACATATGTGCGTTAACGATGAGTAAATATTATTAAAATCAAAAGGTGAATAATGTCTAAATTCATCAACAATGAATGAAGGCAATCAACTTTTAGTAGACGCCTGCGTGTCCGCTGCTGAGGTCACTCAACTCAAGATCGACACTAATGTCGATGACTGAGAGTTTGTAATTCAAAGACTTTCACGAACGATGAGATACGGCGCACTTTCTTGGAGTAATAAAAACAAAGACTGCAATTATCGCGTGCTATTTTTCGCCCTAAATTATCTTTTATGGGGAACGGAAGTATCTCAATGGGGATGGAGTATAACACTAGGTTCTGTCTCTGCCTATCCTGCTATTTGCAGGATACAGCGTGAAGATCAAGCTTAATTTTTTTTTATATCGTTATGAAAGGTGAAAGAGTGTGTTCAGATACTGCGAACGTGCCTCATTTTTTTAGAGCTATTAAGGTAAGGATATCAAAATGCGGATACATTTTTTTTAATCAAATAAATTGGTAGAAAGGGAAAATGACAGAAGATAATGTACGGTAAGGGGCTTTACTTTCTGACTTTTTTTTATATCTAGGGATTTTGATTTAGAGTCTGAGTTTGATTGCGAGGTAAACCAAAGCTGTAAAAAAATGACAGTCTAATTACTATATATAAAAATATATTATATATAAAAATTAAGAAAAAAGTAAAGAATTACATTTGACGTAGAGCCTACGACTACTTCGAACTAACATGTACAAATAACCATTTTTATCCACTGAAGAGCGCCAAATCGAGGGTCACGGGTAGTAAATAAAAGTGAATCTTAAGGAAGAGCACTAACCAAATTTTGCAGAGCTCACTTTAGATACATTTAAACCTTCAAAATAAAGGTACTTCAACAGTTCAAAACACCATCCCAGTTTATAGGACCATTTAGTAAAATAATTTGGTCAATTAAAATTACATGTTAAACCACTCAATGATAAATAATAATATTATTTTATACTTAATAATAATATTATTAGTTTATGAATATTTAATATATTAATTAGAAAATTGGTAAAAAAAATAATATGACGGTCCACAATTTTAGTACATATATATTCAATAAATTAGAACAAGTATAATTAACGTGAACTATTAACAGTGAACAAACTACAAATAACATATTTTAGTTTCCCTAAATATTACCTAAGAGAAATGGTCGTCAAAGAGCACACCAGCAACAATATTATATTAATAAGTAGAACTAGAAACGTAATACAGGAAATGTAATAGCGTGCGTCTGTAAAGGTACTTCCTATATCGTAAGCACAAGGTTACGGACGTGATATGTATGCGCATACTAGTCATCGATCACTTGGTGACATCATGACCGAATCCTAGAGAGGTATTTTAATGTGTCCTTATACAAACATTATTTTATTTGTACCATGCGATTGCATAAAATAATAAGAAATCATTAATCATTAATTGCCTATCATCATCATTTTTAAAAACTTTTCAGTTTTTATTTGTACTGGCGTTACTATTTCTAGTACATGCTACCACCGCCCGGTAACAATTATTTTCAGCTTTGCTATATATAAATAGCCTAACAGTATGTTGCCGAGATAGCATAAGCCATAAGAGATAGACGGTATGGCTAAATATAAAAGTCACGCACACATTTTCTAAATTTATATAAACATCGTTGATTAAAATCGAAATTATATATGATTTTCTCGTTTTATTTTTGTTTAGTCGATGTGCCTTTAGAAATCCAAAATTACTTCCATGGCATAGTAAGAAATTGTGTGCAACATGTATAAATAGAGTAGCCTCGTGCGATGTCTGCTACGACCATCGATCGTTGCGTCCTCGCCGCCATCTTGGCCCTCACGTCTCCTCCCGCACTCCGCGTCCCACTCCCCTCTATTGCCCCTCACTGCCCCACATTCACGTTTCGTTTTGCACATGCTTCGTATGATTGTCTTAGAAACAATAGCTTAATAAAAGTAGTTGTATTCAAATATTGTTTGAATGGTATTTAAGCCCTTTGCACTAATAAATATCGCAATATTTATTTTATAACCACTAAAAGAGTACTACTGTATGAATATTTATTTGCAAATGTAGGAAGTGTAAAAATAAATGAAGGTGACATTGACGATTTTTCCGCGACCTAAAAACTATGCCAGTGCTCGAATACAATGTGAGAGGAAAATGTATTATTAAAATATATTTTCTATTATTTTGCACAGTATTAAAAACTTGTTTCGTTATTGGCGTTTATAGCGCATAATTCTAATCAATGTACATATTGTTTTAAATTATG
This sequence comes from Heliconius nattereri, assembly GCA_013403645.1. Classification (NCBI taxonomy): domain Eukaryota; kingdom Metazoa; phylum Arthropoda; class Insecta; order Lepidoptera; family Nymphalidae; genus Heliconius; species Heliconius nattereri. Next base: position 1,754,242 of record JAAIXI010000254.1, read on the forward strand.
TTTCCTCTGTTTTGACTAACATTCTAGGGCATGGATATTAAAAAAATATATCCATACTAGAAAATAAAAAAAAATATATTTAAAACATCCAAAATAGTAAATATTTTATTAAAATATATTAATATTCGTATACGTACATTTATTTTATATGTACATATATTCAAGTTATAAATAAGTAGTATAGTTTATTCATTTAAATATAAATGCATTAAATATGCATTTCAAATAATCTGTAATAGTCGCGAAGGCGAACCAACACTAGAAAATTGACCTTCTAAGATAACAGTACTAATAGGCGATGATAACCGACCGTGTAGAGAAACAACATTAGTATTACTACACTACTATTAATTGGTAGATAATAAAAAAAATCTTAATTGAACTTTAAGATTCTTAGTTATAATAGAAAATAAATCACTCTTAAAAATATAAATGATATTAATGATGACATAAAGTTATAAATTAGTAATAAAAAAACCTTAGATTTGCAGAATAACGTGAGCATTCTCGTAGTCGTAGTAAATTATGTAAACACAATATACATATTATACCTATATATCATTATTGATGACACCAATAGCAGAAAATAAGATATAAATATTAATAATAGTTACCAAAGCGACAACGGAGTCTATGGCGCGATTGAAGCGGTCGCATAGTGCTCTCATACTTTCGTATGAGTGGGTGTCGTAATCGCTCAGTATGTTCTTTTCCAATGCACCTTTCATCTCGGGCAAGTCGTCGCAGACCCACCTGGGCAATAACAAAAAAAAATGTAAGATATGTCGTAAGATATCTGTATATAGTTTTATGACATTTTTAAAACAAAACCAAGTATTTTGTAAGTTCTTACAATGTGCACCCTGCTGTAATAGCATCTTATACAACTTATATTTAACCTTTGTGCAGTTCAATAACAGGTGCACCAAAGTTAATTAAGCATCTATAGATATTCTACACACACCTGTCGTTCCACTGTCGTTAAATATCATGATTTTATAGAGAGAATTTTTAAAATAGGCACCTACAACACAAATTCTAAAATATTGTATTTTATATATATTGTTTTTGAGTTATCAAATAAACTTTAAGATGAATTTCAACATGACGGTTATGAGTTGATAATAATTTAGAAGGAAACTATTTAAATACAAATATATTAATCAATCCCTCGGAGCTTTATTTAAGGGACCAATCATAGCATTTGGGGCATTCCTTAATTATATTTCAAGGTCACAAAGGAAGAGTGAACGCGTCCGGTCGAGAGGAGGTCGCGACCGCCCTCGCCACCCCGACCGCTCAGGACCGAACGGGTCAACTTGCCAAACTAGTTATTTTATTTCCGACCCGCATAACAGGTGAGTAGTAAGCGTCATATAATCAAGCTGTTCTTTAAATCTATACGATAAAATATATTGTACAATGCAAATAATGCTATAACAATGGTTTGAATATAAATATATATATAGTCTAAATAATAGTACGTTATAAGAACCGTTTAAAATTGCATTAACAATTACGAAAGTAATGTTTTGCTACAGGTTGAGCAGCAGGGTTACATTGCAAGTAGGTAACTCATCAGTGCGCGCGAAATTGTTTCGGGCGGTCATCGCCCCTACGTCCTTCGTATTATGCGAACATTCACGCAACTATTAGTTATTAGAGCGCATTGTCATTTTTAGAATACAGATTTACCTACCGAATTTATTAAATTCATGCTAAAAATATTAAAAAACAAACAGAAATGGCACTGTCATAAAAAAAGAAAAGAATTATTGCCCCTACCTTATTGTTTCTACAATTTCTAAAGCTCCATCGTGTTTGTCCTGCAACAAAAATAAAGGCTATAAGTTTACAGAAGATTTTATAACATATTTGTTTCGATATTTCTATGAACCATTGAAACAAACAATAATTTGTTTAACATCACACTTTTTCCCTGCATAAAGCAAGGTAGTTAAGAGAACTTAGTAAACACTCTGTCCCTCACTCTCCACTCAATGCCATATTTTGTGTACCAAAGTGAAGCATTCATTTACTGAGTAGAAATCATTTCATTTACATTCAGATGGGCTTCCACTACAACATATTAATTAAAATAATGACTGTTTTTAACACTTCTACCAGTATTTTCAGAGTTGACATCTATTAAATAGTTGAAGCAATGCAATTGTTTTTATTTAGAGCTATAAAAAAAATATTTTAACAAACTGCATGCTGTTTGATAGTATTTGTTTACAATTCATTGCACTCCACATTGTACTAATTAAAAAGAAAACATTATTGAATAATTTGTAAGTAAATGAGTAAAAATAATGTAGGTATTAGTAATATTTTTGGGAAAAAAATCCTTTAAAAGCGATGTTGAAGAAAAATTAATGTTATTATATAATTGCCTGAATTTAGACAAGACATTTGTAGGTTCAATTCCTACTTGTGGGAATGAAATATATTTATTTTTACTCTGGTAACAAAGCAAAGTGCATTCTATAAAATGTCTTGAAAATTGGCAATGGAGTGTCTTAACACTAAGTCCCCCCTACACTTCCTGCTATATGTATGATATAGCATGAGACCAAAAATAAAAAATAACATGTATATTACAAAGTTAGCAGTCAGCGCTAACTACCTAATAATAAATCATGGTATTTCCTATTTACCTTTTGAGGTGGAATATCCCAAGGTTGTTATAACTCGACTAGATAATTGTTTCAATTATTTTCCCAGTTAGTCATTATATAAAATTACTATCCTTATTTTTTTCAACTTATATATCTAAATGTAAAGTTATAAAAAAAAGGGCAGTTCAGTTTACAGAATGTATTTGTAATTAAATGCATCCATAACATCCTACAATATAAATTTATTGGTTTGCACTTTTGAAAAGCAGCATACAAAATATATTTTTCTGAATTGAAATAAGACTATTATGTATAATACAATACAAATTGCTATTTTACATTATTATAAATTTTTGAAATTAAACATTTAGAAAGAAAAAAGTCATATCATAATTGTGATTTGTGCAAGAAATATATCAAATATTTGCTATCTATCATATTTAAAACAACTACACATTATTCAATTACTAGAATACTAGAGTGTGCATGTATGACACTTGTTAATGATAATAATACAAGTTTTATTTGGCAATGATTAAGCACACAACCAATCTGTTATATTTTTTTAATGACAATGATATGAATTATATATTAAAAGTAGGATTTATATTTAGCAGTATTGCTTCCAGCAATATAACTTTTATATTTTATTATATTTATTATTAAAGATATGGCTTTTTAATACCTTAAGCACTACTCCTTTAAATAACAGCTATAATTTAAAGTCTACTTTTACAACATGGATTCATTAATCTCTTTTAGAATATATTGTCATGAGTTATTTTTTTATTAAAAAAAAGACAAGATAACAAAAATATTGCAAATATAGTTCAATCTATTTTTCTTTTATTATCAAATGCAATGAGTAACCTAAAAATATTATAGCAACAATATAGATAACAAGACAAGGCTATCTTAGTTTGGGGATGATTTTACATACTTTTGCAGTCACAACATTTCTTTAATTTAAATGTAAAATATAAGTAAATATGGGACTGTTAAAGCTACGCAACAGTGTGTACATATCTAAAAAAAGCCGACACCTTGACAAAACACGAGGTCAATACACTCAACAACACCAGATCCATGTGATCAGTGATGAGGCAGTGTATTAACATATAAACCTAAATTATATTTTAAAAGATGGTAACCTTTAAAATAATTCACTGTTAGCTTTTATTATAAATTAGCTAAACTCAAATATCTACATTATACATACATATATACATCTAGTTATTTTAACTACACACTACACTACTATATTTCATGTCATATTTCTCATTCTTTAGGTGTTATTTAGTAACAGAATATAAGAAATTGAATTGTTTATTACGTGTAGCTGTTTTGAAAGGTAGTGAATGTTTGTTTTTAAGTAACCAAATTTTGATAAATATTCCTTACCGAGCCATGACCCGATGTGAGGGGCCATGTATAAACAACAGGTTCCGCGCCTGCAGGAGAATGCAAGCGTAAATCCAAAGCCATGATAAGATAACCGCTGCATTAATGCACACTCTTTTCACTTATACACTAAATTTATCACTATAAACAATTGATATTAACATAATTTCACTGCACTTTCACACACACACACTCTGAACTAGGCTGGGCGCCATGTTGAAAATAATATCAATCTAATCATGGCCGACAGCATAGTGTTGTCATACCAAACACAACTAAGCAAAACATTGTACATTGATGAAAAATAAATAAAAAAAACCAAATAACAATAATGAGTATAACATACGTTATGTGAAAAATGTAAACATGCAAGTTCAGCTATATAGAATGTAATAATAAATCGAGCAACACATCCCTGTATATACTAGAACTTCTTAAAAATAAGATTTTTTGTAAAGATTAGTTTTTTTTTAAAATAATATAGTATAAATTATGAAATTAATAAAATTTTATTGTAAAATAATGTTAGTATTTTAAATAAATTTTGTACATTATATTTGTTTTTCTGTACCGTATTCCGCATTTAGTACAGTTAGATATTAACACCGTTTATTATTCAATATTTTGTATATGTATATGGCAACTGTGTTCATTTTCAATTTCCATTATTCAATAATAATCAGAAGGGGTTTTTCAATGAGAGAAACCTATTTTTTCGTGAAAGCTTGAATATTTTATTTATTTGTAGTATAATATTAACTGAAACGTCATATTAGAACGTAAGAAATATTTTTATGTTTACTCTTCATATTTATATTCTATATTATTTGAATATAGAATTAAATACTAAAATACATTACACAATACTAATGTTTGTTAAATTTTTAGTATTTATCGGTATTTTTTTTAGAATTTTATAAGATGTCTGATTCAGAGGATGAAGGGGCTAAGATTCAAGAATTTAAAGAAGTAGCTGAAGAAATTAAAAGATGTAAAAAAAATCCAGAAACATCTGGAATGTTTGTATCAGGTTGGGATGATGCTGATCAGGAAATTGACGTCGTCAAGGATCCTACAGGTACTTTATCTAAATTCAAATATGAGACTTTGTCGAATTTAAAAAGGTTATTTATAGTCTTTGATTGTTATAGCAAATCCAATTGATCATGTCCTGTGGGCTGCCGAAAATGGTGAGCTTCGTACTCTCAAAGAACTTTTATCTAAGCAACCTGGGCTTGTACATGCTAGGGATTCTGATGGATACACACCGCTACACCGAGCTGCTTATAGTAATCACATAAATGTGGTTGCATATTTACTTAGTTTGGGAGCAAATATTAGTGCAAAAACTGAAATGGGATGGACACCATTACATTCAGCATGCAACTGGAATAATTATGCATCTGTTGCAAGGTTACTCGCTGCTGGTGCAGATCCTGGTGCTCTCTCAGATGGAGGTAGTTATATTTTTTAGTATATATTATAATATATAATGATCAGTAAAATGAGTGTCAGTCACCTGCAATGGAGTCAGAGGAGACAGCATATGAAAGTAATTTAAATATATATATGTATAGTTACAATGTATGAGACAGTTCTTTAGATCATTTTAAACAAAACAAGAAAAATAATAGTCAATTGTATTGAAGTCCGGAAGTGTATGTCAGTCACATATTTAAAGATATCTAATATGGAACATTGAGACGTACTGAGAAAAACAATACTGTTCTTTATAAAATTTTTAGCTAGTATGAAATGTCTTGTTTAAATCTAGTGTCATTTCTAGTAATATGGAGAAAAGGAGTGAAAAATGTACAAAAATACACCGCCGCACACAACTCATTCCAAAATTAAGTCATAGTATTGACGATAAAGTTTAAACCTTTTAACCTTTAGTAGTATTTTTGTAGTAAGCGTTTACGTTACTGGTATCGCGTCACGCGAAATACAGGTATAGATAAACATCGAAATTTTAAAAAAAGTTCTACATCCAAACTGTCGAGGTATCTTGATTAATTTCTGTATCTGGGTTCGAAATATGTTACCCTATATGCTGTTCTCGTAAAAGGAGCGCTGACGCTTCCAACCTGTATAATGATATTTTTTAATAATTTTATTTCCTTGATTTATCTGTCGTGTAACGATAGCATTAAGTTCCGCAACTAAAACACATTTTTTAAGTTTTTTTACACTTGGTACCTTTACCCTTTGTCTATACCCTGGTATATGCATGATATAACCCGAAGGAAAAAATAGATATATCCATGATCGTTATTAATCTCATCACTTAACATAATATAAATGCCAATTACTTATATTTTTTTTAATGTCTAAATACTTTCTGTTTCAGATCAATCACCAATCCATTTGGCAGCAGCTATAAGTCATTGTAAATCAACCTTGCTCCTTTTGCTCCTTCGAGAAGATGTTGTAGAAATATCCCGAAGAGCTAACAAGTCGGATGAAACACCAGAGCAATTGGCTCGTAGTCATGGGATTTACTCACCTTTATTTGATATGGTCCTTCCTGCTGCTTCACATATACGTTCACTGTCTTTCACTTGCAATCCGTATGTTAGGACATAAAATTGTAAAAGTTTTAAAAATTTGATATCATTGACTCTAATTTATAATATAATTAACGTAATATTCCAAATTTATAACTATATTCCTTATTTTACTGTATTTAATGAAGTATAAATATTTGTATCAATTGTTGCACATCAACTTGTTAAATAAGTGTAGATTTTATTTATTTCAATAAATAATATTAGATTTTATTAATAAGTGTAGATTTTATTTATTTTAATAAATAATATTAGATTTTATTAATACGTGTAGATTTTATTTATTTCAATAAATAATATTTACTGATAACTCAAATTATATTCATTTTTAATTATTAATGTGCTTAAAAATTCTATCTTCTATTCCCAATCAATATATTGTCCAAGCGAAACAAAGTAACACTTACATTAATAGTTAAAAAATCAGCTGTAAGCTATATCCCACACACAACAGCATAAGCAGGGAATCTAGTGTTAAGACCACTCTGTTAACCACTTTCTGCCGAATTCTGGAGACATTGCTTGTTGAGTGGCGGGACTCAACCCACAACCAGTCGGGTTTTTAGTCGCACTTTGTGCCCCTGCACCTTGACTGGCGCCATTACTAAATTAATAATATTATTATATAGGAAAATTAATCTAAAGAAATCTTAGTGTTTCTCTGCATTCTACATTTACATATGTACTTACAAAATTTTAGTGTCATACATTCAGTAGCTTTGGTTGACAACAACAAAACTTTACATTTTTAAATGCTTAATTTGTGTATAGTACATACAGTATGTATAGGAAATTACAAAAATGTTTTATTTTTAGATCTCATTTGTTATTTAAGAAGTAGTTATGTATAAAAATATGGTTTACATTTTCGTGTGACTAAATAATAGTATAGATGGCTTAATCAATACAATTCTATGATCCAGACACACAGTTCCACCCCATTATTTCGGATAGTTGACGCTCTACTGTACCCAATTTTGGAATAAAATCTACATGTATGTGTTTCAATACTTTTAAAAATTATAGCTGTGGCTTTCATTTTAATAATTCCACCCGTTATTTATCATAAAAAACGTATTTGTCTTTAAATAAATTTTAAATTAAACTAATTATAACTATTTTAAGTATCACTTGTTTTCGTTTATTAATGTTGTAACTAATCTTGTAATCTATTGATGATAATAAATATAAAATAAAAATTCTTTTGCTTGATTGTCTACAATTTAAGCATACTATGGTAAAATACACGACGAACAAGAGATAACATATTATTTTATACAGTAAAAAGCATCTTTAAATACATTGTAGAAGTACAGTCAAAACACCTTTAATAATAATAATAATTTATTTCTGATAGTTTTAGAATTGTTCAGCTTATGATATTGCTTAATGGTACTTCCTATAAATATGATCACAACACATAATATGTACTTGTATACAATAATACAAAAAAATATATTTTTAATACTATAAATTGAAGTAAAATCATATAAATTGATATGTAAGTTTACTTATAATTAAATTTATAAAATATAAGATTTTGACAATGAATTATTTATACAATTTACTTGTTAAGTTTTCCAGAACATACATAGCACCCGACACAAGATAACTTTCAGAAATCAAATTTTTTAGGCTAATTATAAGATTTCTTTTATCAACTCGACGCAGTTCACTAAGGTTTTGCCTAGTTTCTGGAGTCATATATGGTAAAACTAGGCAACCTAAACCTAAACATTTACATCTCACACAATTTCTCCATATTTCAATTAAATCTTCATCTTTAATTACAGGGCATACTGGTAATAAGTTCAAAGCCTGGAGACACTTTGCCTTTTGGCGATCAGTGATCGGATAATCTGCATGTTGGAAGGGATCTAAAATAATTGCGCGCCAGGCTGAATAAATAATTTTATTGGGTGGATATTGGAATTTTAACAAAAGAGGTATGATTTCCTCAAACAAAGAAGCACGGATTAAAAGAGGTATAACATTATGTATTATATCTATATTACCATACTTATGAGCTAATTGGGCTGCAATTTTGAGACCTTCATTATTATTTCCAGCTTGAATTAATTGGTTAATAGCGAGTACCTTATTTTGCGTAAATGTAGCGACAATCCAAGGCATATCAATTTTTTCTAGATTGACAATATGCAGTAGTTCTAATAAAGATGTCCAAAGAACGTCGCGCTCTCGATTGCTAACTTTGATAATTGTGTCTGGTTCTACAACACTCATCAAACATTGAAGGGCTCTTAGTTTTTTACACTTATTATAATCGCTTTCATCATCAAAGGCAATTCTAGATAAATATATCGCCCCCATTTTCGGGCAAGTAGCTTTTAGTATATACTTAGCCGTAATTAACTCTTTTACATCTAATCCTGGTAAATATTTATTTTCTTTGTCGGCTTTATTAAGCATATTTTCCAATAACTGGATTCTGATTGAGCTAATGTTAATGTTATTTTTGTCAGCTATTTCATTTGCTACGCGGTTTATATCGTGGCGCACTATTTTTTCTAGGAAATTTGGATGTAAATATAAAGCGTGTATAAGTTGAGCGGGTTCCGTTGACAATCGAATAAGCTCTTCACAGGCCCAATTTATTTTATGAAGGGCGTGACGTGTTGAAAGTGTGGTATGCAATTTTTCCATTTGTCTGACGGCTCGATTTCCAGGCTGAACAGTGGCCCACCTTTGGGAGAACTGGTAACAAAGTTGAGCAGCTTGTACTTGGTCTGCACCTCTAGCACAACCTTGAAGTACATAAAACAGACATGCACTCGCCCACTCCATGTTCGCAATATAGCTCACGCATCGATGAGCTGTTCTCAGTAAAGGTTCTTCACGCGAAGTTAGGCGCCAGTGCTCGTTATCTTTGGAAACATTGTCGTTATCAGGTTTTTTGCGAGTGGTCATCGTTTGCTTTACTGCATTACTGCATATCATATCTTTAGCCGTTTGTAAATCTCCATCCAGTGAAAGTAAAGCTACTACAGGCAGCCAACATTCATATGTCTCTAATGTTATTTCTGATTTCAGGTTTGACCACATATCGTCACGCATAAATAGATGAAAAGGTAATCGGTACTTTCCAATTTCAGGAAAAATTCCTTTACCTGAGAAAAGTTCAAATTCATACTGTTTTGGAGCACTTTTCCTTGGATATCCCTTTAAGTAATTTAATAAATAATACTCTTTTAAATACTTTGACTCCGTTACCGCAGAAAACATTAAGTGATAAATACAAAAATATACTTCATAATAATAAGGATTAATAGAGACTGTGCAGCCATGAATCACCACCTCACCGTTTTTCCAAAAATCATTGAGTACGTCTTTTAAAAAATCCTTATCATCTATAGTTTCCCAAAGGATAAGGCATTTCGAAAATAAATCTGCAGCATCGTTTTCGATAATTAGTTCACGATAACTTAAGTCACTTTCCAATATCTTATATTTCAAATCCCAATTACTCAATAAAGATATGAGCAATAAGGAAAATCCATTATTGAGAGACACATTTAGAGTATTACACAATTCTACAACACGATCGACCGACGTGTACGGATTATGTCTCAAAAAATAAAACAGAAGTACTTTCCCATCCCACGTTTCTTCACTGTTTTCTGCAATTGCTATTTCAGATAAATTTATATTAAACTTTGTCTTCAATATATACTGTGGAGGATGCGACATAGTACTTGTAGGTAGAATATGCTCAAGTTCAAAAGTATGTCGAATAACTGGGGAAGACAGATAATTCAAAACGTAAGGAGTTAAAGAGTCTGACTGCCCTTTTAGCAAATCTAAAAGCCAAACTTTGTCTTGCATTTCCTCAGAATTTTTCAATGTCAGTAGGAGAGATGTTACTAAAGTTTGATCAAAATCTTGAAAAGCTATAACTTTTGTAAGGAGCCTCTTTGTAACTTTATATCTCATTTTTGAAATATTGTCACATAATGATATTCCTGTGTTTGATGAAAGATCAACTTGCAAGTTTGCAAATATTCTTAAAGGAATAAAGTCACTTTTCGACAACATATCAGAAATTGTAGAGTCCGTGATGTTTACTAATGAAACAGATGAATAAAATTGTATTAAATCATTTAAACTGTTAATGGAACACATGGACAAAAATATGTACTGAAACTTCCATGCAACGGAAAGGTTTTTCAAGATAACACTAGTATGTATAAGTCCATTAAGTATAGATAAATATTTAAGCAAGTGATGAAGATGACCTTCACTACAGGCACTGACAACTTCTGATAATATATTGTGGGATTCCACCAAAAGAATAGGGTTGTTTCCATCTTTATATTCGGATAAAATTGATATATTATCATCTTTTTCTTCAGATAAAACCAATGATTCCACAAGCATTCGTGCGCATCTACTGGAAGAAATTTGACGTAGTTTACTTATCAGTTCCGATTCTTTATATAAATTTTGGTTAATAAGCTTTGATATACATCTTCCATGGCCAGAACATGATTCAAAATCTTTATTTAGTTTGATTTTTTTAAGTTCTTTAGTACAATATCCATGATTATTAACACTATTTAAATTGAGTTTTATATTGTATGAATTTTTTAAGTGATACAGATTTTCCAAGTTGTTTATTTGTATATTATTAAGTAAAGATGATCCTTTTAAGAAATCTATGTAATTCTTTTCAAGTAGTGGGCTAGACATAGTGCCATTTATTATTTGCTCATATTTATTTTGTAATGCTTTTATAATACATCTTCGGTCTTTAAATGTGAGATTTTTAAAATATTGTAAAGCTGAGTTTGTCTCACAATCCCTTAAGCATTTGTCTATAAAAGAAATATTTGCATAAATAGCGAAATCTGTTAAAATTGTAGTTATTATTTTCAAATCTTCTACATCTACTGGTGAAGTATTCACCAATTTATGAATAACCAGTATATAATCAGTGCATGTTAATGGTAAATTATATTTCTTTAAAATAACTTTTATTTTAGCATACTTTAATTCAATGTATATGTCTTTGGCAAGTTCCATGTCATTTTCTGTAATAGTAAAATCTTTATGAGCCATTGCAGCGGCGTCTGTCGCAATCGATAATACAGTTGCATTCCAAGGAACTTCTAAAACTTTCAGGACACTCAGGAGGCATTGAAGTCGGTTGGTGACAGAATGAAAGGTATTTAGCAATACATTCAAACGTTGACCATCAATGTTACCACCGCAACTGGCAGCTTCACTTTCTATATACATACATAAAATGTCATCGACATCTAGAAGATGTTGTGATGCATACGAGACTAAACACTCTTGTAAGTAAGACTCCAAATCTTCTGTATAACAACGTCGTAACATAATTAGGGCTAGCTCAGATGAACTCAGTGAACTTAACTCACTTAGCAACATATTAATTTTATATTTCTCTTTCAATTCTGATATATAATTAATGTGATCTTTTATAATTCCAAGATCATCAATAGAAATTGGTCTGATGCATATACTTTTTATTGATGTTTCTAAAACATCTACAATAGTTTCTATAAATTTCAAACCTATTTTAGGCCAATATGTAGATTGTTCCAAATGAAAAACCCTATCAGTCGTCCATTTTACAAATAAATCAATATAGAAAGGGTTTTGGTCTAAAAGTGGTGGTATAAAGTTGCGAAACCATATTACTAGTGCACCCATTTTAATATTTAGTGGTATGGCATTTAAAATGTTTATAATATTATCTGAAGTTACAGTATAATTAATTTCTGAATACTTTAACCAACAAATAGAAGCTAAATCTGCATCTAACTTTGAAATAAATACTATACAGAGTTGGACCAAATTCATTTCAAAAATATCAATATTATTATATAAATTTCCGCCTCTAAAAATTACATACTCTAATAGATCAATTTTTACAATTAAATCGTAAATTAAATTCATAAGAAATTTATCATTAGTTCCATAAATCTGTTTTTGAAGTGGATATAATATAGATTTATATGATAGATTATGTTGGCAAAGTTTTTTTGCCATACTTATCAGAAAGTTAAAATCATCAATGTTATTAAATAATACCTGTATTTCAGATATTATATGCTCTGGTACAGTATTTTCTACAATTGCAGCATTAATGATGGACTCTAAGTTAGATTTAAGTGTTCCTTGAGGTGATTGTGTTTTCTTAATATCAATAACATAATTTCCATTATTTTGTTCTTCAACTAAAGAAACAGAAGCACAATAAATCCCAATCTGAAAAAAATATTAATAAGTTATTTCTCTTCGTTCTTGACATTGTATTATAAATATGCGAGACAAACATCAACCCTACATAGATAACCATGCTGCTGATTTGATGGATAGAGAAAAAACAACATTTTTAATTTATCCTGTGACCAAATTTTCAGTGTAAGTTATCACACGAAAATGTAAGTGTCATCATTTTAAGAGCCACTATATTTGAGCCTAAATTTTAAAGCTTTACAAAAATTTCAAAATTTGAGTGAGCACATGTTTTTAATAAATTAGTTATTTCAAGCGTTGTATAATTTTTTTAATAAGAGAAAATGAAAAAATTATTCACCTTAAGAACTTAGAACTTTTGCCCTGGATGATGGTTCTGCAGTTCTGCATTTGTGACTAGTACTTGTTTTGAAAAAATAATGATACAAACCAAAGGGAACAATAATGACAAAAAAAAGAGAAGTTGGGGAGTGTCCATACAGTGCAAGTATCCATCAGTCAAGATCACTTCTTTTGACTGACTTGTAAATGTCAGTCCTAAATTATGGCAGATGTTAAGTAGACTGAAGTACACAATAAATTGTTTAGAATTGGCAAAAAAAACTGAAAACCTAGTGACAATGGATAAACTACTAATCTTGTCTAAAACTTAAGTAACATAAGGTATCTATAGCAGCAAGCTAAAGAAATAAGGTCAATACATACCTCTTCCTTATTCCATTCTAAATAATAAAAATAATCTTTGTACGCCTCTAATGGATAGTAATAGTAGTTCGGATTTTGAAATTTAGATACTAGATTTAAATGTTCATTTAAGATCCACATTTTAGTATTATTACTGATAACTTTCATGTCATTCCATTGCACAAAGCTTTTTAATGTTATGTAAGTGTCCATTTCATTAATAAGGTTCGTAGTATTACACTTTAACATTAGCATTTCAGAATCAATATAAAAATCTATTTCACCCTTAACATTTTTAATGTAATGTTGTTTGGGTTGCATGGACACTTTTTCCAAAGAGACAATTATATCACAACTACCCTTGTTAAATTCTTCTTCAAGAATTTCATCAGATAATAAAGTTCTAAGATGTTCTCCACTTTCGCTTACAAGTATTAACGTAGAATCAATATTACAAAATTTTTGTATTCTGTAATAAGCGTAACTATCACATTTAATTTCCAAAATAATATATCTAATGATATCAAAGATGTAAATCTCACTGGATTTTAGAATAAGCCATAAATAATGTCCACGTACAGTGTAATCAACGATATCATCTTCAAACGTGTGACAAAATTTTTCATCCTTTTCTTCTTTTGTTGTAATGTCCACTATAACAACACTTCTTTTGCTTTCAAAAATTATAATTTTTGGGAAAACAAATTTGGCTTTAAGTTTTTCCAGTGGTTGTAAACTAGAAATTTTATTAACGCATGATTTTATTATTGTCATTGTTGTAACAATTATTCTTTAATATATTTCTCGAACATTTACAATATTTTCGTATTCACAATTATTAGCCTTGATTTTTAGCGTCAAAGAATTTAACGAACTTTTACTTTGAAATTTTGAATTTTGTAGCTTTGACATTTGTCATAAGTTTTATACCACGTTCAGATTAAGCTTATAAAGTCACGTTTTGAATTTTCATTTTTTTCAATAATATTTTACAAATCAAAACCAGTTAGTAACCATCATATTGGCGCGAGCCAAATAATCAAAGGATAAATAAAATTTATTTTACTTAGCTTTTGCTTGGTTCATTTAGAAGTTCTTTATTAATGCCATTTTTGTCTTGCATATGGTACCTGCCCCAGAAGTAGAATATTTTTAAATAATAATTTTAGTACACTATTTATTAGTAGTATCACGCACGTAGCAGGGTAAACAGGGTTCTCTCTGTTTAATATTAAGACACTCCGTTTTCCACATTCCACCTTCGGCGGTTTCGAGGCATTATGTGTTAAATACTAGAGGCAACTAATGGCCTAAGATACCATTGCTTACACCTGTAGGGATCTGTTTTTTTAACGAAATTTATATTTAGGAATTATATAGGTACATGATTAATAGAAAAGATTACACTAGGGTTGCCTAGAAGAATCCTGCAGCATCTTAATTAAACTTTAATTAAAATTTATCGTAGTGCATTTTTGGAGAAAATTGCACTCATATGTTTTTTAATTGAATCGCACATCATTTCAAAAGAAAATCACATAAGAAATTGAAAAACAATAGTTGCCAGCTCTCAGCTTGCCGCAAGCCCAGGGTTGCCTGGTTTAAACAGGTCACTTAATGTTAATAATTTGTACTCATGTGTTTTTTTAAAAATTATATATCAAATTTATTTTTTTCTCTACACTATAACACATAGTTGCCAGGAAAAAAACTGCCACAAGCAGAGGTTGCCATCATTTGAAATATGATGAATTCCGGTTCCGCTTGACTATAAGAATAGACGATGAAATGCGCGGTCTGCCTTATATTTTAAAGTAAAATACTATATAATAGAATATCAATCTTAAAATCAATGTTTATTGTAACTGTTCGTCTGTTAAGTAAATGATGATTTTAATCATATTAAGTATATACAGAAAACTATTTAAACATGAAATCACCCTTATTTTTCAAGTGAAATAATAAATCCATGATAATGAGTTAAATTTGTTTTCTAAATACTAATACTCATGTTCTTTCTTTTTTCTTTTGATATTTTGCCTTATATTATTATGTATTATTATTATTTGTAGTTTTAAGCCAGATTTTATACATTAATTAATTCATTTGGTTTTTCTTTTTGTATTTCTCTTCAGTGTACATATGTATAATCTCTCCTTGCAACTGGCGGGTACTAAGTTATTTAAGTAATTTAATTTATTTCATTTATTATTATTATTTATTTATTTCTACACATATTTATTTTATATATTTTATATTTATCTATACATATAAAATCGAAAGGTCACTCACTCATCACGAAATGTCAGAACCTACCAGAGCTAGTAGTTTCAAATTTAGCACAGAGGTTATTTATAGGACATAGGTGCTCGCTAAGATGGGAATTTGTAATATTCGAATCCTAAGGGGTAGTCTTCGGAGTTGATAGTTTGTATGAAACTTCGTTACTGTAAGAGCTAGGAGTCTCAAATTTTCTATAGACGTCACTTATAAGACGTAAGTACACACGGAGACGAGACTTTCCAATATTCCACCCCTAAAGGGTTGTTTTTAGGATTGATAGTTTGTATGAAATTTCGTTACTATAAGTGCTAGGAGTCTCAAATTTTCTATGGACGTTACTTATAGGACGTAAGTACACAAGGAGACGGGAATTTGCAACATTCCACCCCTAAAGGGTTGTTTTTAGGGTTGATAGTTTGTATGAAACTTCGTTACTATAAGAGCTAGGAGTCTCAAATTTTCTATAGACGTCACTTATAGGACGTAAGTACACACGGAGACGGGAATTTGCAATATTCAATCCCTAAAGGGTTGTTTTTAGGGTTTGACAGTTTGTATGAAACTTTGTTACTATAAGTGCTAGGAGTCTCAAAATGTCTATAGACGTCACTTATAGGATTTAAGTACACACGGAGACGGGAATTTCCAATATTCCACCCCTAAAGGGTTGTTTTTAGGATTGATAGTTTGTATGAAACTTCGTTACTATAAGTGCTAGGAGTCACAAATTTTGCATGAGCGTTACTTATAGGACATAGTTGTTAACTAAGACGAGGTTTTGCTAAATTTGATACCTAAGCATGTAGTTTTGGGGTTGATATTGTATATGCAATTTCGTAATTACAAGTGTTGGTCAAAAGTCTCAAATTTTGTATACGAATTATTTTAGTGTCTACGTGCTACCCTAGATGAGATTTTGTCATGGATTTTGAAACAAGATTTTTTTCGAAATTCGGCCCCTAAGGGTGTGTTTTTCGGGATATACGTTATAACATCTATTAACTATATAATGTATTTCATATTTTACACATAATTAAAGGATATAAAAGCGAAATCCGCACATGAAAAATATAGGCCTTCGTGGCGCAGGGGCCCAAGGGTGTGGGTTCGATTTCCACTCGAGGTAATGCATTATTGTACATTAATATTTTCATTTCTTCGCTCTAGCAGCAATTCAAAAGCCAGGCGTGAAGTTCGGCCACCCAACACGTAATGCTTCGAAAAATTTAGTGCAAAGTGGGGAAAGGAGTGTCTCAACGCTAGATTCTCTTTGCCTATACTCTGTGCGGGATACAGCGTGAAGCTGAAAAAAGAAAGATAAAGAGGCCAGTCGTGTGCAGAAGCGCAAAAGTGTTATTAGTTATTAGTGTAAATGCGACTGGTTGTAGGTTTTATGTCTACTCGGGGAAATGAAATATTTATTTAAATTTAGATTTTCATTTCTTCGATCTGGTGTCGAGGCAAAGCGTGACGTTGAGTTCCACCACTTAATACGCAATGCCTCCAGAAATCGGCAGAAAATGTGGAACGGAGTATCTTGGCTCTAGATTTCTTCTGCCCACCCCATTGTGCGCTGGATACAGCGTGAAGTTGATTATAAAGATATAAAAACTTAAGAATTAGGTCCATTAATATATCGATAATATAGGCTTAAAACTACTTAGTAGAATGTTTGTCTCCGCTCGCGAATCATGCAAAAATTACTGGTACACACACAAAATATTTCATTTTGGTATGATGGATGCTGGCAAAACCAAAGTGCCTTTTACAGAATATTGGATCCTCACCGATTTAAATGGCTCTAAGTTGTATGCAAACATATGGTACCAAATGATACTGGGGCGCGTGCCTCGAGATGAGAACAGTACTTCATATGTATAAGGCCGATCTTGGGCTCTTTACATTACCAATCGGTGTTATGGCGTAAAATAATGTCTCGCTCTGCCGGTGACTCCCAGTGTCTTTGATACCAACTTGCTCTTGCTTTCCGTATGATCCCGATACTAACTGATAGTTACTCGAAACTTTAAAGCCCAACATGTTGATACTGGGAGTATATGAGAATAATTTTTTTTTGTTTAAATTAATAATGCTCTATAACAAAAATTTACATAAAAGTCATAACATCCCTATCAGGAATGAATCCCTGTCAAGGCCAGTTTTTTTATCTTTAAGTCTGTTTATGCAATTGTAAATTATTAGAATAATTCAAATTAATACTTATATTTCTTTTTAACATATGGTGAAAGTAAAAAAAGGTAAAAAAAAAATTACCATATTGCAAAACGCCCTTAAAAAAATCGTTAATATATGAATTTACAAAAAAATACTTATAACCGAATAGTAGGTAATGTAGGTTGCATTCTTTTAAACCATTAAAAATTCTTATAACAATTACGCTAATATGGTACCAAAGTTATTGAAATGTTCATATTAGAAATCACTAAGTGCGCTGCAAACATGAAATATTAGAACTTAAAGTAATGAGGAATGGTAATAGGTATGAAATAATGCTTTAAAGTTCGTTACCGTAAAGTTTTAACGTATACAAATACACTAGTTTTTGTTTCATTAAAAACAACCAAGTAGTTATAATTTTACAGGCATTTGAAGTTTGCAAAAATTCCAAATGCCGCTAACAGTCCCGCGGCCGGCGGTGACGTCACTGGTCTTACAACTCGGTAGTCGCCGGTGATAGTTAGGAGATCTCGCGCAGTACTTTGTTTGTTTGATGCTTGCCTGTGCTAAAGTGTTACTCCAATTAATTAAAATGGAAGAAGGATTCGAAAAAAGGGAATCGGATAACCTACTCGTAATAGATGGATTTATGGTTGCCGATTATTTATCGAATAATAGTGATTTCATCGCCGCAGAAATGCAAGGAATAAAAATGCGAAGATAAGTTTTGTTGTCTAACTTATTATGTCAATTTGGGGTATAGATAATAACTATCTTATGATAGTTTATTTGAAATTATTTATTTAAAACTGTAATGTAACCTAACCTAACTAGTTTCATATTGTAGGTAACGCTATTTGCGTTAAAAGTACCAAACCTTTTATTCAAGTTCAAAGTAGTAAGATTGTTTTATAAGTGAAAATAATATAATAATAATATAACTAAATACATGCAGTAAGTTGAGCATGCACAATTTTTTTTTAAATGTAGGTTTTTAATATTTTTATATATGTATAACTGAATAATATTTTAATTGTGATTATTGTAGATCGGTAAGAGAGAGTTATGGTCATGATGCTATTGCGTACGCATAAGTTAAAAGAGTAGGTAATATATGTATTGCCAAATGTAGATTACAGCAGAACACCGCGCACGTATTAAACCATATTATTGCAGTTTAGAATGTAATGAAAAGAACCAATAAGTTTATACGTAATCTGCGAAGATTATGCCCCCAGCAGAGGTGATTGTAAACATACCATGGCATTTATAATGGGCTACATCGTCGAAGCGACGAGTCTTCAACAACTGCAACCAAGTATTCTTTCTCTGTGTATTAATCCCGGCGTATGTTGCCAGGGTCTGCCTTCCTGCTTAACCTACTCCACTTTACACGATCTGTAACGTCCTGAGTTGTTCAACCATTGGCACTCATGTCATGCATCATGACATCCAAACACCGCATCCTTGGGCGTTCGGAGGTCTAGCTCCAGGGCAGGACGGACATAGCAAGGAACTTGCATCCGACATAGTTCCTACGCCAGCGCGCAATGTTACCTTACCATCTTAGGCCACGTTCTTGAAGCTTATCCGCTTCGTCATGGACCCCAAAACTACCTCAAATGAATGTGTTACGTATGCGTCAGACCGCGTTACGCCGCCCATTCACCTCAGCATCTTCATTTCCGTGACGTGAAGGTCCTCAGCGTGTCGAGGTTGTGCTGGCCA
Organism: Heliconius nattereri; assembly: GCA_013403645.1. NCBI lineage: Eukaryota > Metazoa > Arthropoda > Insecta > Lepidoptera > Nymphalidae > Heliconius > Heliconius nattereri. Next base: position 1,773,947 of record JAAIXI010000254.1, read on the forward strand.
ACATTCGCTGACGTATAATAGAACCAGTCAGATGATGCTCTTATATATCAGCCCCTTGGGCTTAGGTGGTATTCTGCGGTCGCAGACCACACCAGTAACCTCCCACCATTTGGCCCAGGCAGCGCTTATCCAGCCATGGGCATCGTGATCAATACCTCCAGACTCATGCATAACGGATCCAAGGTACTTGAAACTTAGCGGCTGGCTCAGGACCTATAAGGACAGTGCCCGAGTCCGGTCTCCTTCAGGCTATGAATTCGGTCTTCGCCACATTTTGTTCAAGACCGCCGTTCTCAATCGCACCCTTCCAAAGGTGCACTTAGTAAGCAAAATCAGGGCGTCTTCGAAGGCGTTCCCGACGAAGAATTCCGCGCCGAAATCAAATTCCGTCGGAAAGCAAGAAATCCTTTGAGCAGCCACCTCATTATGAGTGTGTCCCCTGGAGTTTGGAATCGGGCGGTGGCGGCAGGTGCACTGCACATAGATCTGCAAAAAGTCAGAGTGGCCGACTTTTCGCCACTCGTGCAGTGCTCCCTACGTCTGGGATATGGACACAGCAGACGCTTCTGCAGAGAAACTGAGCCAAAGTGCAGTCACTGTGGGGGGTCTCACATGAAGACGGAATGCGAAAGATGGCAGAACAACGAAGCGCCATCGTGCTGTAGCTGCATTGGGGCCAGACTCGAACGGGCCGACCATAATGCATTTAGCACGGAATGTCCGGTCAGAACGAAGTGGGACGCACTGGCCAGGGCAAGCACAACGTACTGTTAAGGGCGCCCCAGCCCCAGGCCAATCCTTAACGAAGCAGCATCATCACTCCCGCAAGTTCCTCCACCCATTAGTCGTGAAAACAAGAGACAACTTGAGGCGTTGTCGCACCCAAAATAAGCACGTGTGCCTGTTTTGGGTGAAGACACACGCAGGGCTGGAGGAGATCAAGCGCACGGACGAACCGGCTAAGCTAGCAAGCAAGGTTAAAGGGGAGGCCACCACGACGCGTGTCCGATCACATTCGCCAGACGACTTCTTCGTCAGAAGTCGATCGGCGAATGGAACCGGAGATACCGGTCTGACCAAAAGGCGTTCGGATGTAAACTGTCCTTCCCGAATGCAACATGCGCTTCCAAGACCACCAGAATGCTAAAGATGGAAACCTAACTTACATTAAAAGTAAATTCAGCCTCTACAGTAAATTTTCTAGAGCACAAGCAGTCACTTATTCAAGCTATTTAAAATCAGAACTCTAAATTCAAGCTCACTATTGGCCTAGTGCAACTTCTTCTAAAATTTAAATCAGTTAAAAATAAAATATCGTCCAAATAAAGTCTCTGATTACGGCAGAGGGACAAGTTTTTAAAAAAAAAAAAAAAGGTGCACTTTACGCTCCAGCATCAGTTGGTTCTCGTCAATGAGTTGCACACATCATTACACACATGGCACAATGTGGCACACATCATTAGCCTGCCGGCTAATGATGTGTGCCGATGGATGTGTCCTGGATGTGAGCCGTGACAGTACACTACATTAAATAAGAACGAACTAAGAGACGAGCCTTGGTGAACCCCCTACTGTGATCTAAAGGGTTTGATGTCGCCAACAGCAGTCCTAACCATCGCGAATCGTAAAGCGGGATCGTGGTACATATCTCTGATAATCTCAATATAGGCCTCGGGGCTCCCTCTGGATCGCAATGCCCTCCAAATACATTGACGAGACACGCAGTTACAGGCCTTCTGCAAATCTAAGAAGGCCGTAAATCTAATGCAGAGCTCTCCTTTTTTTTCCTGTATGCCTCCATCAAAGTTCTGAGTAGTCTCTCCATTAAAGTACTGATTAAGTTTGTGGTAACGCCCAAGCCAAACCAAGTGTTGTTGGAAAAAATTCAAGCTTTCTGGTTTCGATTCGATTTCGATACTACAATAAAAATATTCAAAGGTCAAGATTTTGGTACAACACGCCATGAAACCGAGCAGGATAGAACTGTTTTTTTATTAAACGAAACTAAATTCGTAGTGAAACGCCAGCTACAGAAGAGCGCGTGAACGAAGACGAACTGAGCGAGCTAGTTCTGTCAGACCAGTGACGTCACGTGGGTCGATTACGGCCGGACGAAATCTCGCGTCGCGCGCTTAATTTAAAGGACATTATCTCAAAAACTAATAGACGTATCACAATAATTCTTTCACACGTATTTTTTGGTTTTAAAAGACAATACGATGAGCTAGAATTTAAATTTAGTGATTATTCTCCATTCAGTATATTGAATAAATAATTGTGTAGTTCAAGCGGGCGAAGCCGCTGGCGGTTGCTAGTTTATTTATAAAACATAAATAGTATTTATTAATTATGGCAAATAGTAATGATGACTATGATTCATTCCTGTCCTTCTCTTCCTTTTCTAATGGGGCAAGTAGTACAGACAGTTTTCTCAGTATTCCCACATTAGGTGAAATCATTGACGTCAACTTCTCAGACACTCTGTTGAAAAATTTCAATGTTATTAATATCAACGCGCAAAGTGTTCCTGCACATTATTCAGATCTTCTTGCTTTCTTCGATAGTAAATATATTCATCAGGTATCAGAGACTTGGCTAAAGCCATGTCTGGCATCGACTTCTTACTCGCTTCCAGGGTTTCATTTGATTCGTAATGATCGTATTGGCCGCTCTGGGGGTGGTGTTGCTTATATATCTACGTTCGCATATTGCTTTTAGTATAAAGTCAAAGTCAAAATATCTTTATTCCATAAAAATGGACATTAACATTTATTTGGACATGATAAAAAGTAGAAAAAAAAATACAAAACAAAATAACCAAAAAAAAATGTGCAATTTTGACTTGAAAAAAGCCCGTTCAAATGGTTAAGCTCATGAGAAGATACAGGCAAAGACCAATATAGATATAGTGGACCAATCGCAGCACCAAACAGATGGTGGCTCCGAACACCTGTTTATTGAAGTAGTTCACGTACAAGGGTCTTACTGGGAGTTTATTACAGTCCGAACCTTACGATCGACTACTTTTCATCTTTTGAAACCCTGTTGGAGCGACTAAAGCCTTTATGGCCTCATACAATTTTAATGGGTGATTTTAACACATGTCTGTTAAAAGATGACCATCGTGCCTCTCGCTTGAGGTCCTTGGTTATTGGTGCTAATTTGCATGTTCTTCCTCTTACTGCAACGCATAACTTTCCAAACTGTTTACTCTCACTTCTGGTCAAAACACGGTCAATACCCTGCTTTGGCCTTTTCTTATCATGACCTTATTTACTTATCGTATAAAATTAAGCCCCCAAAATCTAAATCTAGAATTCTTCTGCGACGCGGCTGCGACTGCGACTTCTTTTGGTGGAATAGACTGGAATCAACTGCGGGAAGACGCATCTGCAACAAGCTGGCACGAAATTTCAAATTATGCAACAATTAACGAGCAAGTTGCTGCCTTCAACTCCTTAATATTGCAACTTTATGATCGTCACGCTCCATTGCGTCCTATTCGGGTGAGACATCTTCCTGCTCCCTAGCTAACTGAGGATATAAAAAGGCTGCAAAGAAAGAAAAATATGGAAAAAGTACATTATATTTTAAAGCCTAGTGACAAAAATAAACTTAAATATAACAAAGCTCGGAATCATTGCAATAAAGTGTGTAGAGACCATCAAAGACGCCATATCCATAAATCTATACTTGAAGAAGATGATTCTTCTAAAGTATGGAAATTTCTTGAATCCATAGGAGTAGGTAAAGCACGTCAAAACCTTAATCCTCAGAATATAAATCTAAACAAGCTAAATAAGCATTTCTCTTCTTCGAGTAACATTCATGATACTACCAAACAGAATACACTTAATCAAATCGCCGCTTTCGCCTCTCCTAATATTCCAAATTTTTTCTTTAGTCGATTTACGGAAAGTGATGTTAAGAAAAATATTATGGCTATTAGCTCCGATGCTGTTGGTGCTGACTGCGTCAGCCGTAAAATGATCATCCCCTTAATTGATATCATTTGTCCCATCCTAACTTCCATGCTTAATTTTTCCATTGATTCCTGTGAATTCCCTTCAGCATGGAAGGAAGCACAAGTCATTCCCTTACCTAAAAAGAACAATCCCACTTGTGATAACGATTACCGTCCAATTTCCATACTTCCTTTCTTATCCAAAGTCCTAGAACGCATGGTGCAAAGCCAACTCACATATTTCCTTGCTAAAAATAACCTTCTAAATCCTTTGCAGTTCGGTTTCCGTCCTGGTCATAGCACGATTACAGCACTTGTCAAAATAGCCGATGATATCCGAATGGGTATGGACGTTCAACAGGTCACGGTATTAGTGTTGCTGGTTTTTAGTAATGCTTTTGGCTCCGTAGATTTTGACATACTGCTTGCCACTTTAGGTTCTCTTAACATATCTCCTAATGTAATCGACTGGTTTCATAATTACCTGCATGGACGCCGTCAACGTTTACGAATTTGTGATTCTTATTCGGACTGGTCCTCAATCAATGCTGGCGTTCCGCAGGGTGGCGTGTTGTCTCCTCTGTTGTTTTCACTTTTTATAAATAATATTTCCCAACATATCACTTCTCTCTACGCATACGCAGATGGTCTCCAAATTTATCGTAAATCTAAAACTTCTGAGCTACTAGCGGCTATTAATACGATAAACAATAATTTAATGAAAATATCCGAATGAAGTAGGTGCTTTGGAGTGCAATTGAATCCTAGCAAGTCTCAAGCCATTATTGTTGGTAGTCCAAAGCTTATACCTAAAATTAGCATACCCGCCTTACCTGATATAATTTTAAATGGCCAAATTATACCGTATAGTAAATCAGTTAAAAATCTTGGTATCATCATCGATCACAATATGTCCTGGAATCCGCAGCAGCAGAGCAGAAAGATGTTTGCATCAGTAGGATATCTTTTCAGACTACGTAATTTCCTCCTATTCCAACAAAAATTGTGTTAGCACAGTCTCTACTTTTACCAATTCTTAATTATGCTGACTCTTGTTATTTGATTTAAAAGAGGAGCGATTACAAAATCTTGCTATTCGGTTTATTTTTGGATTAAAAAAGTACGACCATGTCTCTGACTTCCGTAAAAAGCTCAAGTGGCTGCCAATCCGTCTTCGCTGGAATACTCATATTGTCCGTCTTCTTTACTGTGTACTATTTGATCCACTAACACCACCATATCTTAAAGAGCGTTTTGAGGGGCACTCTCATTCCCGACATCTTCGCTCTGAACAAAATTTAATTCTAAAATTCCTTCACACTCCTCTTTCTTCCTCAGCAATTCTTTTACTGTCACATCCTCCCGACTTTGGAATGCCTTACCTCTGAATATCAGACGGGCAAAATCTTTAAAAACATTTAAGCGACTCCTAAAACTACATTACCATGCCCTCTAAATTGCCTTCTTGTATTGCCTATACTTATTCATATAAAATATGAAAATGTATGTAAGTATGTTTGTATGTATGTATTTATGTATGTAATTATATATGTGTAATGTGTACGTTTAATTAGGTATTTATATTTGTATATATTTAATATATGTATGCTGTTTGCTTTATAAATTTATTATAATTATTATTTACACCTCAACCCTTTTCCTCCCTTTTTTATCCTACGCCTTAAGGTTGCCTGGAAGAGATCGCTGTTTTAGCGATAAGGTCGCCTCTTGTACATTTCCGTTTTTTCTTTTTTGTTGTCTATTTTATTGTTATTTTCCTTATGGGTGTACAATAAAGAGTATTATTATTATTATTATTATTTTAATTCTATTTCGTAGTCTCGGTAAATGAATACCGGCATATTGACAGTCACGGACCTAAGTCAAGTGAAAGCCAAATATATAAATATACTAGCAACCGCCAGCGGCTTCGCCCGCTTGAACTACACAATTATTTATTCAATACACTGAATTACTTTATGTTCTAATATTTCATGTTTGCAGCGCCCTTACTGATTTCTAATATGAACATTTCAATAACTTTGGTACCATATTAGCGTAATTGTTATAAGAATTTTTAATGGTTTAAAAGAATGCAACCTACATTACCTACTATTCGGTTATAAGTATTTTTTTTGTAAATACATATATAAACGATTTCTTTAGAGCGTTTTGCAATATGGTAATTTTTTTTTAACTTTTTTTTACTTTCACCATATGTTAAAAAGAAATATAAGTATTAATTTGAATTATTCTAATAATTTACAATTGCATAAACAGACTTAAAGATAAAATAACTGGCCTTGACAGAGATTCATTCCTGATAGGGATCTTATCACTTTTATGTAAATTTTTGTTATAGAGCATTATTAATTTAAACAAAAAAAAAATGTAATTCTCATATACTCCCAGTATCAATATGTTGGGCTTTAACGTTTCTTTAAAAGGCTTTAAATCCTATAGGTGACATCTATAGAAAATTTGAGACTCCTAGCACTTATAGTAACGAAGTTTCATACAAACTATCAACCCTAAAAACTACCCTTTAGGGGTGGAATATTGCAAATTCCCGTCTCCTTGTGTACTTACGTCCTATAAGTAACGTCCATAGAAAATTTGAGACTCCTAGCACTTATAGTAATGAAATTTCATACAAACTATCAACCCTAAAAACAACCCTTAGGGGTGGAATATTGGAAAGTCTCGTCTCCGTGTGTACTTACGTCCTATAAGTGACGTCTATAGAAAATTTAAGACTCCTAGCTCTTATACTAACGAAGTTTTATACAAGCAATCAACCCCCAAAACTACCCCTTAGGAGTCGAATATTGCAAATTCCCGTCTTAGCGAGCACCTATGTCCTATAAATAACCTCTGTGCAAAATTTGAAACTCCTAGCTCTGGTAGGTTCTGACATTTCGTGATGAGTGAGTGACCTTTCGATTTTATATATAGATATATATTAATAATGAAATTAACTGTTTGTGATGCTTAAAAATTTCCTAACAAATGCAAAATGCAAATCTAATGTTTTAATGGATTGGTGAAGATTTTTGGGAATGACACCTGTGCTAGAAATAACTACTGGTACTATTGTTGTTACATTTTTCAATTTCCACATTCTAATGATTTCGTCTTTTAATTCTTCATATTTACTAAGTTTTTCTGAAAAAGTGTTTTGTAAATTATGAGAATTCGGTATTGCAATGTCTATAATTTGTGCAGGTTTATTAATTTTATATATGAATGTGATGTCCGGTCTGTTGTATGTTACAGTATTATCAGTCAAAATAGCTCTATCAAAATATAACCGATAAAATTCGTTTTCCAATACACATTCTGGGGTGTATTTGTAATATGGTACTGGTAATGCAAAACTCAGTTTGTATTTTATAGTCTGAGTGATTGACATACAAGCACCGGTTATATGTTGTATCGTTTCAGAAGCCCTATTGCATCGTCTACATATATCGGTATTTAGATTGGACTTTTTTATAATATATTTTTGGTAGTTTTTTGTTTCTATCACCTGGTCTTGGATCGCCATCATGAACCCTTCGGTCTCAGGGAAGAGTTCACCGCGTCTAAGCCATTCGTTCGACGCTGTTTTGTCGACGTAATTCTGACTTAGTTCGCTCAAATGTCTTCCATGAAGAGATTCCTGAATTTTAGTGCGACTTTCTGTGTTTGGATCATTTTCTAGTAAATTCTTATCCTTAAGATTAAGTGTACTGAGCTTTAAATCATTTTCTACTATAGATTCATGAAATGTGGATGTGTTACTTTAAAAATGGAAATATTTTCTTAGGTTTTTTATCTGCTTGTTGTGTAAGTTTATTATATCTATTAGCCCGCTGCCGCCATCAATCCGCTGTAATGTCACTCTCTGCACACACGACCTTGGGTGATGTTTACGATTTTTAGTCAAAGTTGTATTAATAATGCGTTGCAGATTTTTTATTTCGGTCTTATTCCAAGATATGATTCCAAATGAATACGTAAGAATGGGGATTGCATAACTATTAATCGCTTTTAAAGTATTTTTTGAGTTAAGTTTCGATTTGAGTATAGAATTAAGTCTATGTTTGAACTGTTTACTTAAATTTGCTTTGACTTCTTGATGATGGGTTAATTTTGACTGAATATACACCAGATTTTGTATGTTTCATTTTCCACTAATGATTCTGTATGTTCCCCATTCTTCAGTAAATAGTCGTGCATATAATTTTGTCCTGCTTTACTTGAATTAATTTTACATTTGTCTATTCCGAATTTCATACAAATATCTTAAGAAAATGTTTCCGTTAAATTTACTAGATTATTTAGGTCTTCTTTCGTTTCAGCGTATAACTTAATATCGTCCATATATAGTAAGTGATTTATTATCTTATATTTAGTTTTGTTTGAATTATTATTGAATTTTAGTTTATATCCAGCTTGTACCGAGTTTAAAATATTTGACAAAGGATTCAAAGCAAGGCAGAAACATAAAGGGCTCAATGCGTCGCCTTGAAATATACCGCGTTTGATTTTAATTGGAACAATATCTATCGTGTTATCTAAATTTGTTAATTTTAATTTTGTTGTCCATTGGCTTATAGTATTTTTTTAGAACTGTTGTATAGTTGGATGTATTTTATATATATCTAATACTTGTAATAACCAAGAATGCGGACTGAATCTTAAGCTTTCCTGTAGTCAATATACATGGTAAAAATGTCTTTTATTATTATTTTTATTATTACTCATTAAAATAATAATTTTAAAATGACTAAATTATCTAATTAAATAAATCTTTACAAATATCGATCTACTATAAGGTATTATTATTTCGTCATGTTTCCTTAATATAATGAAGGGTGATAATTATTGCGGATTTTTTTTTATTAATTAAGAAAATATGGAAAATTACATTTCTATAAACTTTCTCTCTCTCTCTTTTCGTCTTCTGCTCATTTGCTTTGACAACGGTTTCCACGGTTTTTCTCACGCAACTTTTAAGAATTTGCATAGGAAAGAAATATATATCATAGAATTGTAATAAATGTTTTTTTCTCCTGTCGAAAGAAAAAAGCATTTAAAAAAAAAAACATTTTTTTATTATTTAATTTGCTTGATAGTTTTGTTGTCCAGTATGAATAAAATAGGTTTTAACTATAAACACTGATTTATGCTAGACCTACCTACATCATAAAAATAACTATCATTCTGCAAGTATAGGAATCAAAATGAAAAATATGCTATTTACTTATATAAAGACAAATAAAAGCTAAATGTATGAAAAAAATATAGAGTAAGTATTTAAAAATTCTGGAAATTTGGCTTTTCGCATGATTCAACAATCGGGTCAAGGTATAATCCCAGAATACATATTCGATCTCATAGACACGAATTCCGTTAAACTGGAGCAAATAACTTGCGACATCCAATCCCTGACCACTGAAACAATCAGCAGTCTCCAGCGCCGTTGGATCTCCAAATCATATTTGTTCAAATTTTGCTTGTTATTTAAATTAAGCCCAAAAACCAAGACACTTATTGTAGTAAAGAATATATTGTAACAAAAATCAAACAAAATGATTTTATAGTAGGTACAATTTTTTTATCTTGGAAATTGGAAATAAAAAGGTTTTGACGTTTTATAAAACTTTCTTTATTTGTTTACAAAGATAATTGCACAATAAATGTCGCAGAAAACTGCAAAATATAATTATGAAATTTATATTATTGTACTTACACTTAGTTTACTTACCAACGTAATAAAACAGTTAATATAACTGCGTTATTACTATTCGAGGCAAATAAGATCGTTTGTATGTATGTATGTATAATATATAAATAATAGGTACGTAGTAAATCTAATGTGGATATATAGTATCATTAAAAATTTATATTTATAAAACAACTCTAAATATTTTTTACTTATATGTTTAATCGATTATGCTTAAATTCACACTTAAATTATAACATAAAATGTAATATTATGGCTACACTGACGATAATCTTATTTTAACTTGATGATTTTCATTGCTATTTCGTCTAATATCAGTGCCAAGGCACTTTATTAAGGCATCATATATTCAATATTTTATTTATAATGTACACGTTTAAAAAAAATCGATTTTCTAAATACAGTATCATGAAATATAGAGAGAATATAATAGGTATTTATATTATAAAATCATTTCAATACAATAAAATTATTTATAGCTGAAACACATGTAACCCGTTATTCCAAATAAAATACCTAAAATAATCACTCTTAAGCGATGAGATCTGCTCTATAAAATCAACAAATATATTATTCAGTAACGGAAAAATATCATTGTATAAATATTTAATATTACTGTTAAACATTACTTAATCTCTCAATAACATCTATATATTGAAGTTTTAATAGATATTTTAATTATTTGCTGCCAGGAGGATATTTATGTGTATAAATAAATCTTATTATTTATCTTCTATACATTATGATTACAAATGCTACAACAAAATATGACCTACACGAGATTTCTGTGTTTTCTTCCTTACCAAGCTAAGTGTTTGTTTCGGTACTTATTTATATGAATAGTGTTACTGAATGAAAAGATTTAGTTGCCACCATAGTCACGAAGCTCGCGATTTCCTAGGGGCAGCGTCGGGCGATAGTTGTGCAGAAGTTCCATAGCCTCTTCTCCACAAGACGCTTCACCACATCTCAGTTTTCTCATCAATGCCAACTAAAATTTACAAGAATATAATAATAAATATCTAACGTTATTAATATTTTAAAATTATTTATTTAAAAAAGACATCATTTAGGTAATAAAAATATTATAAACTTATTAATATTATAAGGGTATAAAGTGTAACTATAAAATCGACAGGATGTGGGTTCAATCCCCACTCGAGGTTTATCCACACTTCGCTCTGGTGTCAAGGCAAAAGCGCAGCGCAATTCCTGCAGAATTCGTCGGAAAGTGGGGAACAGAGAGTCCTAACACTAGGTTCCCTCTGCCTATCCTGCTAATTTATTTTTATTTAATTATTGTTTGTTTATTAGGTACTGAATTATATAGACAAAAATGTTAGTCTTACTTGTTCTGCAGAAACTTCTACAGGTTCTTTAAAGAGAATCCATGTAACGGATTCAGTGCACGGTGGAGTGGTAAGAGAGCCAGGATATGTCCAATATGCAGAACGTTGCGGCAGCAAATTGGCTGGATCTAGGGGCTCTGAGAATGTCACTTTGTCGCCCTTATGTTGGATGTATGGCAGCAACTTCACTACTTTGTCCAGTTCATTGTGATTCGATCCGACCTTTTTTTAATAACAAAAATAAATTAGTAAATATTTAAAAAACTGCTTTATATTAAAATACATTTATATTAATTACATATCGACTGTTATTGCTAGTTTGTTATAATAAAAACAATATTAGAGCGTGAATTTTGTTGAAGTCCATCAAAATATATTTTATTAATATTCCATATATCTGATATCTATTTGAATATCAGTAGTGATATAACAACTTTTATAATAGCAAACAAGGGTGGGACTGGAACACAACGGTTGTAGGTTCGATCTCCACTCGGGGGAATGAATTATTATTTATTAACATCGAAAAATTCCTCGGAAAGCGGGGAACGGATTGTCTCAACATTTGGTTTCTTCGGTCTATCCTGCTATATGCGCTATACAGAGTGATGCGATTCTAATGTTCTTTGTTTGGGAAGCAGTGCGAGTTTTCACTGAATGTGAGTTACTCTACTGTTTAAGCAGTTATAACAACCTAAACACTACAGTAACATATAAATGTATTCCATAAATAAAGATTACTTAATCCATTTTCCTCATCTTCAAATCGTTATTTTAATATTTTCCTTTACGTACCTACCTACTTTATTAACGTAAAAAAATCTATTGAAAACTCGCTCAATTATACAAAGCTAACGTGTACAAGTATAAAGGCAACGTGCCTAACTGCCTACATAAAACATATGTTCAAATGAAAGATCGAGACGAGATAGTGGTGGGCATTGTATTCATAGCGCAGACTTAAGAGGAGGATGTAAGAAATATGAATAAACATAAATAATATTATTCCAATCTCCATAATAGAAGAAAACGATTATATTGTCACGTGTGTGAAAGTGTGCGCTTTAATTTCAACAATGGGGTTTTTTAAGACTTCTTAATAGATTAGAGTCAATTTGGTGAAATATTTAGATAGTGACTATCACATCACGTTTAAATTGTGTAGACTCATGGACTAAGTAAAAATACTTTGTTATTTATTGTGCAAGCACTTATCTGTATAAATATAAATAGAATTTTTTAAAAGGATTAAGTACGTTGAAGGGTTTCATTGATGTAAAGGTACCTACGTTATAGGATTTTCTCTTAGTGGGAAGAAAACTACTGTGGATTATAATATCTAAAAGGAGTCAAATTCAAAATATTTACGTCCTGTTAGCTCCTTTTTATGTAAATATTAAAAATAATGTGATTAAACGCGTAACGACCGAGAGAAAGTAGTTCACGGTAGCGGAGAGAGCTGAACATGAGATAGCATGATGTACAACTAAACCATATTTAACAATACGAGCTGTGGGTCTTATAAATAGCTTGTCTGTATATGACGGATGTTTCCAATCATCGTAACGCTGAAAGCTATGCAACGAGTTCATTCAATGCACTAGTTCATAAGCGATACTGCGATCCAGTACCTAAGTACTTACACCATAATATGAATAATATTATAATCCTCTCTTCTAACGAGCTTTATATCACCGGGATGGTTTACGTTCATAGCAAATCATATCAATGTATACTGTTTCAATATCTGGATTCTGATAGCATACACGTAACAAATATTATTAAAAATATTTGTTTTCTTACTTGTCTCTGGGAGGATCAAATCTATCGCGTGGTTACGTACCTAATGAAAGTAAAGAAGATGCTTAACATTTCATCATCATTCATTTAATATGTTTAAAATAAGAAAATTCTTATTTTGGTAAAAATAATAATCATAAAATAAATTGTAATTTAATAAAATGCGCATTTTAAAACGAGATACGTAATTGAACTATTTATGTAGCCTTATCTTTTTCTAGCTAGTTTCTTATATCTACGTGGTTCACAATATTTTAAGGAAAAACTATTTCAAAATTATGCTATACAAATCAATGCGCTGCGATGGCAATCCTTATAAATATTGATGAAGCAACGTGTTTTCCTTTCATTTTTTTATTATGGGTTAGTATCTATGTTACGACATTTACTGTCATTTAGAGCTTTGGGCGTCGGGAGGCGGAACTCAACGTCACATACCATCTATTAAGACGCTCCTATATTTAAAATACTAAAATACAAAATTGGTAGAAATTGTATTTTCCAGTGAGAGTGGAATATTCTAAACATCTTGCGAATCATGACTGTGTCCTGTGAGGTCTGTTGTATTATCTTGGATGATATTAACGCAGAATAATTGATTTTAATTAAATATTCTTTATACTATAACTTATTAGTCATAATAATGACCAGAAATTTCAAAACTATTTACTTATTGTTTACTTGAGTTTACAACAAAACGTAGAACAAAGCGTGGGAAAATATAATATAATAGACTCACCATTAGTAAAACTCCAAGGACAGCAAGTCCGTCGGGTTGACCAGCGGCTTCGGTAAAACTGTTATATTTAGATGTATTCCAGTGAACGAGATGTAGTTCTCCGGAGAACGAGCGGCCATCAACCGTATGTTCGGAGCCTTCGCCATCGATAGCTCCCCAATGGCAGTGCCATTGTTGCAACTTGTATACATCAGAACCGAGAGGACCACCGCGGAGTTCTACAAGTAAAAACATCTTATTGTTATAGAAACAGTAATTTAATATAACAGTAAACAGTAATATATATATATATATATATATATATATATATATCTTATCAGCATCCCTCAATTCATGCCTAACGAAATAAATATTTTAAAAATGAAGTGATAATATTTCAAGAGATATATTGGTCACTATAGTGCTAGTACAATGTATGGAATCAGGCTGCAAGTACATAGCCCGGTGATCAATACTTTATCGCATGTTAAATTAACGAAAATTCAGGAACGAGGGTCGCATCTGAGTCACCGGCAGGGGAAGTCCGCCTGGCGCGATGAATGGAATTGCAAATTGGCTTGCAACTATTAGGATAAATTCTCATTTCCATTTACACTGCCTATTTGTTTGATTATTTTCGTTTGTTACCTTCATAAATATGGAATTGCTTGGATAAGTAATGAGAATGTGTCTGCGTGAGAATATCGACAATGTGTCTATATTGGACTGTAAATGATGTCTTTATTAGTATTGTATGGTTATTAGAATATGAAATAAATATTTATGCACATATAAAAACTTTTAGAATTACTTGAAGGTTTGAAAAAAAGAATACCTGAGTTATAGCCATTTTCATCAACACGCCAACAGTAGCCAGGGTTGACGACGGAGCGAGGATGGTTGACGGAGTATCTCCATTTCAGGGGTGGTGCACTGCCACTGCTGCTGGCAAGATTAGTATCAATATCCACGGGACTCTGGCGAGCACCTCTAGCTTCAGGGAATTTATCTGTCCATGTAGCGGGACCTTAAAAAGAAAAGCAGCAAATGTTAATAATTTGAATAAGACTAACAGACAAATTTTTTTTAAACATATTTGTGTTAAAGACAATATTTAGAAGAAGTGAGTAACAATTGTATGCATAATGCACACACATTGTATTTTTTTCGCTCTACAAAGTAAATCTTTAGAACAACATGACAACATAATACGATAAGAAACCTGCTATGTGTAAATTGTCTTTTTGTAAATATGTTGCCTAATTAGATGATTGTCATCGAGGAAGATGAAGCGGATGAGCGAGTGACGGAGATGACAGTATGACATACTATTTTATCTGATAAGCTTCCTTTCTGCCACATTTCGGTAAAAGTTAATAAAACTTTTGTTATAATAAATTGTTCATATCATGCGGCTTTCGAGAATTAAATCGCCTAATTGTTATTTCTAGTTTAATAGTAGAACCCTTTTAAGAATTTTTTGAAGCAAGAAAATTTTTGAAAATGAATAACGACAGAATCAAGAACATACAACTCTTTCATCGCAAAACAAATATAACGTTTTCCAATAATCTGAATCAGAAACAGAAATAACCACAAATGTATCAATATATACTTCAAAAACATAGATTTGAATTTCTAAACAAACCTTGATCTAAAGTAATTTCAATTTACTACATATTATTCCTCCTTCACATAACATGTTCTAAGCGTAATTTAACATCTAACACAGAGAATGATTGGTTTCTTAAGAAGGTATTTAATTATTTATGAAGTAATATAATATTATGTATGGACATGGTAGGTACCAATTCATAAAATATATTGACAAATGTCTATAGATGAAAAATCTTTTAAAAAATAATGGTAGATAATAAGTAGAAGCCAATCAAATTCAAGGCCGCAGTATTCAGGTGTTTTTTTTAATTTTTATTAATATTTTAGGTAGACCTAATAAGTTATGTAACATGCTATATTATGTAAATACATTTTTCATAATATTGGTATGCACTTACATATATCGTATAAAAAACTTTTAATAATATACAACCAAATTCGTCAAGGGTGACATTGTAAACAACAGTGCGGCAGGGTCACTCAACCTTGTCGCGTCAAATTATATAGAAGCGGAAATAACTTAAATTATAAAATTTACCTACTTACATGTACAAATACGATTATTTAATCATCAGTAAAAAAAATGACATTAAAAAAATATCAATTAGTAGAATAGTTATGAAAGAATTATTATAGTTATAAGAATTTAGTTAATAGATAAATATTTTGTTACCCACGACAAATAAAACTGACATCATTTGTAATTTTGGGGGCCTTTACGTTTATTTTTATAACTTTTAAAATAATGTTATTCGTTTTCATTTCCCTATACATAATCGGAATAAACTATGATTGTATCCGGTAAGATTGTGTTGTTATATAAATTATTCATTAAAACTGATATGCATTAGCATATTACATAAGAATAACGCAACAACCATATGACTATACTTTAAGAACTAAAATAAATCTAAAACAAAACCCGACTTATGTGCACAAACTTACACAAAAAAGTTGTAGAAAGTAAGATTTTTTGGTTTTATAGCTATTTATTATTTAAAATCAGTTATTTTTGGAGTCGAGGCCAACATGGTATTTATTTAAATTATTTTTTTAGCTTTTGTTTAGTGTATTTAGTAGTTATGTCTTTATGTATTTTTTTCTTGGTTTACAAATATATGATTATTACAAGAAATTATATGAAACACATAGGACTTTCCTAAAGAATGCAAGGGATTTCGACTATTTTCATGAGATTCCTCTCTCAGATCCTGACTTGGTGGCAGGGATCAACGGGAAAGTACTCTCTTTCAAAGAGGAAACAAATATAAATCGGTCCTCAAATGACGAAGAAGTCGCCCTTTTGAAAAAAAGAAGTCGGATAAATATTTCACAAGAAACGAGGTTATCGATAAATATAATGAGACAATCCATCCGAATTCAGGGTGCTTATGGCGCTCATATTAATAACGTTCTTGATCTATATTTACAAAAATAACCGACTCGATTGTAAGGTGTGGCAAGGAGGTACTTCATCCAATTGAGTTCAGTTTTAGCCATACATACATACATTCATACATCTCTACACTCTACATCTCTAGTTCTCTACACGTGGTGCATCTGCAGGGTTCTAGATAGAGTCCAAGTCAATACGATAATTATACCCATGAATTGTATTCAATTGATTGGTACGATTTGCGACATGCATATTGCGACTATTAGGTAGGTTAGGTATATATGAGAACAGTTAATAATCAGCTACACACTGTATACCGCACACAACAAGGTAGGCGGCAGAGGGAACCTGGTTCCGTTCCTCGGAACGTTCCCCACTTTCCACCCAATTCTGGAGATATTGCGTGTTGAAATACCAGGGCGAAGAAATAGAAATTTAAATAAATATTTTTTTACCTTCGAGCCAACCCACAGCCAGTCGCGCTTACAGTCGCACTTTGTGCCCCAAGAACAGTATATATTAATTAAAATGCAATTCTTGAACTATGAATTAAAATACGATGACCATATATTGTTTAGTAATTTATACCTGCCAATAGCATTGTTTAAAGGCGGCGCTTTATGTTAAATTAGATGTACATAACTCATCGAATTCTTTATAAAAACATACACTGGTGTCGTTTTTAGCAATATAAGTAAATAGGACTACAACTTGTTTTTGTAGGCGGTTAGATGGTTCTTATCATAGTAATATTATAATTTGAATAAACTATAAAATGGAAAACATGAATAGTTAATGAATAGAATATTTTTTTAACTTAAATTGTATTAGAAATGCACAGCTGGTACTTAAATCAAGAAGCGCTACGTGCTGTGATCACTGTTGACCTCGGCCTTGTTTATCATTGTTTTTATCTATTTACAGTATTTTACGGTTGTGGTCCCTTTTAGTTTAAAATGAAAGAACTTCTTTTTTCATGGTATAAATAACATAACTGGAAGCAACTGTAGAGCTTAGATTGATTAAATTTTTGTCATTACAAGTAAACATTAGCAATTATGATGATTTTAACCGGAAAGCAGTTGCTAAAACTTTATTCTTTTAAAATCTAAAACCAAAAAAGTATTTTTTATTGTCATCTTTTATAAGATGACAATAAGAAGAGTAGTAATTTTGATTATTGCACATGAAACAATTAAAAACGGCTAATGTTAATTTGTCTGTTGCAAGGTTTGAAATATACTATTTCATCGGGTCACGTTTCTACTAGTGTTTCGATTTTTTTTCCAATTTATATTATCCAATATAAAATAGTTAGTTTACGTACGTATAGTTAGTTTAGTTACAAAAAACGATTAGAATTAACTTCCGTGTTAGAAGTTAACAGTTACGTAGCCGAGGTCATGACGACTTAAACTCTTTCGATTAAAGATGCATGGGCGTCCACTCGACTATCAGTTTTCATTTGAAAGGTTCATTTGGATACTTGAGGATGATCCTTAAAAGTAGCTTCGTTAATCGTTTAAATTTAATTTAACTCAGAATTTTCGTTATTTATTATATTGTTACATCTTTCAACAAAAATCCTTAGCTAATAATAAAAACGAAATAAAACTGTAATAAAAGTAAATAAATATTTACGTTTGTTTTGAACTGTAACTTTGATACCATGTGCGGTTAATCAAATTTGACCTTGTGCCAAATGTTAACACTATACCTAATGTTATTATTAATACATGTTAGTTTGAAACTGATATTCCATTTTATGTTGATATAGAGTGAATATCAAGCAATCTATTTTAATAACTTTTAGTTAACTTAGAATGATACACAAATTTGTGTTTACCCTTAAGTATAAAAATAAAAATAGTAACACTAACTATTTATACCATATTCAGTAAGCCGTAAGATAGAAGGGAAATAAAACCAAGCAAAGGTTTGAGAAGCTTTGTTTGTTTTTCATTTTGTCTCAAGCCCAAATGAAGAGACTATAGGTATTTGATGCGGGCAGGATAACTTAGTTTCATCAATTTTTTAATATACTAGTTATTTAACATTTATTAATGGAGTCCTAATTACTACAAAATAATTATAATAATATTATTTTTTTAAATATTTTATAATTAGGATTTTTTAATGGGTATTCGTATAACGTTTATAACATACCTAATGATAAGTATTAAAGAAAAGATTTATTTAAGATACGGATTTGGGTCATGTTTAAAAATGTTTATTGTGGCTTTAAATATACTTTATATAAATTCATATATTACGAAAGATGGCATGGAAAGATTTACATATAGGTATATAGTTCTCGCATACATTTTTAGTATCTTAATTATTTTGATTATTAAAAAAAAACTAATTTTAAGTAATCTTACGATATTAAAAGTTTTTACTTGTTATAGATTTTAGGATATGTTTATAAAATACCTACGCATAACAAATAAGTATCTTTAGTAGATATGGTATTTATACTGAAAAGGTCCAACAATAGTTGTTAGAAGTTATAAAACTTGCGTCTGATCTCTGATAACAGATTTTACCCTCCATTTTGACATAATATACTAAGTTACTTTTAAATATTTGTTTAGAAAATGGGGTTTTATTTATTAATGAAATATTGTATTTATTTATAAATCTAATTCAATAAGTAATCTCTTACAGAAACCTCTTTAAATATTTCAAATAATTTGAATTATACGTAGTATTGATAAATCTCATTATTGGAAATTGTTCTTAATAGATATACTACAAAATATTTTTCTAGCTTGAACAATTAAAAAGTTTAAAAAAATAGGCAAGGTTGTAATACTCAAAGTCCATGCTGATTTCCTAATAGATTTAAAATTATCGAGGAAATGCACCGAATAATACTAAAAAATATATTTTTTTAATGTAGGTATTACCGCGGGATATAATCAGAGCTAGTTATGTCCTACCCATCAGTTATTTTTAAATAACAAATCATTTTCCGCATGCAACTCAAAAAAGACTTAATAATAAACGACTTGCTTGCCTGTATTTAGCTAAATTGTTATCTTAATCGAGCCTTTATTATCTCAATTTACTAGAGCCTTTTGTAACTACACTACACTAACTTTGAAAACAATTAAAGATTTATCAAAAAAAATATTATTAATATTTTATTTTCCGAATATATAAGATGACAATTGACAAGAGCTTCAAGTAAGTTTTCTATTAAAGGAATATGCTAAAAATCTTCTCGTATCATGATTAATCATTTTTTTAAAGTAAAATATCAAATCTAACTTTAAAGTGTAATGTATTTGTGGATTTTACATTTTTAAGTCACATTGTATATACAAGTTAAATAGTAAATTTCATATTAGAATAAAAGTTAATTGAATAGTCTTAAGTATAACAAAGTTTTCTTTATGTTGTTCTCTAATTATTTTTAACAGGCTTGTATCCTACCAACAGTTACCTGTAATTTATTGTTGATGAGTGCCTGACACTATTATCATTGTCACGCAATCTTCTTATCTTAGCTACAATTCTCATTCCATTTATTCTATGAAATGTACTTGACGTAAATTGTTTTATATTTTTTTTAAAATGATGTCATACTCTTTTAGGATAACTTTTTAAATTCCCAAAAGTAAATAATTTTTAATTGTTGCCAATTAAAAGTAGCTTTTGTAACATTTTGTCCCATGATTAGGTACTGTCTTATAACATTGAACTATAACAATATGGACTACTTTTAACCTTCAAAATATTTTTTTTAATTTGCCCTAAGAAGCATAAATTTGAATATCAATCTTATATATGATGAAAGTGTTTTTTTTTCTTTTAAACATAATCGCCAATTGTCAAACACACAATACGTGCTTATGAAACTTGAAGGTTTCCCTAATTTTTCGTCAGATCCTAACTTGGTGATAGTGGGACCAATTTCAAAACCGCACATTCAATGAAATAAAATGATGTCAATTATACGGAACCGCCTTTAAAAACAAGTCTGTTGAAAATGGTAATATATTTGTTTTTTAACCGACGTCACGCCGATTCCCGCTCGTAGCACGCAAAGGGGACATGGGAACCTAGTGTTAACACACCATTTCTCTTTCCTTATTATTTGTTTGTTATTCAATATTTTTGTTCCTTTATCATTAAGTAAAAACGTAGATTCTTAGATCACGGACTCACCGCTCTTAAAATATTGTGTCCTTGGCATTAGTATTAGCAGAATTTAAACGAAAATACTGCCTTTTAAATGTACAAATGAAGCGTCTGTTGCCATACCATTTAATGAATACTGTATATTGTTTCTTTTAACAATTGCATTTATTCAATACAAGTCAAGTCATATTTTAGGTATGACTTATTATCCATGTAGATGAATTTTTTTCAGTTTTGCAGGTATAAAGCTATTATTTAAAAGCTTTGAGTCTAGAATAAATTATTCTTCTAGTAAATACTTGAACTTTTCATGAATTTATATTTTAAAACATATAAACTCTATAAGCTCTATTTATGTAATAAATCTCGTTGTACACTCGCTTCTTAATTTTGTTACCAAGAATCAAAGATAGACCGTTTTTATTTTACAAATTCATTCTTCAAAATGACATTTGAGTTAGGTTTACATTTGAATAAGAAATCAATTATCGACATTAGAGAATTAAAAAAAACAATGAATGTTATGTGGTAAACATTTGAAGCTAAGTTACCACTTACCTTATTAATTAAACTTTCTTAAACTAATCAAAGACGTTAGACTAAGTTTTGTCGGCCGCCGACACAGTTGCTTAAATAGGCCAGTACTCGTTGCACGCTATATAATATTACTATATACCAAATTGGAGACCGTCGTGGCGCAGCGGCACAGGGGTGTCACTGTAACGCGATGGTTGTGGGTTCGGTCCCCACTCGAGGAAGTGAAATATTTATTTACGTTTATATTTCCATTTCTTCGCTCTGGTGTCGAGGCAAAAGCGCAGCGTTGAGTTCTGCCGTTCTGCCCAATTCTGCCGTATTCTGGAGACAGAAATTGGGGAATGGAGTGTTTTAGCACTAGGTTCCCTCTGCCTCAGCAGGGTGCTGTGTGCAGGATACTTCACTTCACGCTCAAAATGATTTTTTTTATATACCTAATATTCAGCGTTCTTGTTTATATCAAGTTAAGAAGAATTATTATATTATATTAATTAATTATATTATATTATTATATTAACACAATTATTATATTAATTTTATTTATAAATGACACGATCGTTTATTGCTTTATTTTATATCACACATCATTATTTGTCTGCCGCACAAGGAAAAGTAACTTGGATCAATTATTATACTATTATTTATTTATTCAATTAATTATTTGTTTTGTACTTGACGTAATTAAAGGCTTGTTATGTAATAACAAGCATGTCAACAAAGAACGCGATATTTGGGATAAAAAACTGTATTGTTTTTACAAAATTTTATTCGGAACCAAATAGAATATCTAAGGTTCCATAAAAGTAAGTTAGTTAATAGGTATATATAAAAATATATTTTTTACTAATATTTATGTAAATAACGTCACATCACAATACGATCAACAGGTGTTATACAATTGTCACTAATTTCGACATACTCGTGTAAAACCCTAACATACCGTACGTCACGGCAGTTAATTGTTTTTATTGTATATGAGTCATTTAAATTTACTTAAAAGTACTATTTTATGCTTAAATATATTTATAGACACTTTGATCTCTAAAACCAGTTATTTTATCTTTAACTCGATCCGCGCGTTCACAGCAAAAAGGTTAAACGTATGTATGTACATTTTATTTACTTTTTTTTGTCGAAAGTAGGTCTGTCACGTGCTACGTTGTAAACAAACCGGTTCCCACACATCACTGCATATTATCAGCATTTTTTTTGTAAACGTATACTACTTCAGATCGAAAACTCACCATTTTCTACGGTGTATCCCCATTCCTGATTTGCCATTACAACCACTTGGTATCACTGACGATAAAGTAACTGATATAGGTCTCGCGTGAAAGCCGGGTGAATGTGTGAGATCGTGGCTGGGTCTTGACTGCGTGCGAGTTCGCGCGGGGGCTCCGCTTTATACGAGGGTCAAGCTTGATGTCAAGGCGGAGGCGGGCACGGAGGCGGGCGCGGGCGCGGGAGGAGGAGGGCTGCGGAGTGCAGAGTGCCGCACGCGCGCGTCGCTCTACGGCTACAGGCCACTGCGTCCGCTTGCGCCGCGCCGCGCCGTCGACGCCGGTGCACGCTCAAACGCTCCGCCCCTCTACACTTTCTAATCCGTGGCAATTAGTAATTACATTATTACTACGTTAAATAGTTTATCAGAACTCAATGGTGGTCGATGTTGATTTATGTATAGTATTATATAGTAAGTAGCCATTATATTTGTAATTAATTTTGTAAAGCCATGATATTGTTAAAAAGTAGCTGCCGTGAAAGTTATAAGGTATACTTATATATCGGTTTTTCAGTTAAAAAAACATGTAATATACTACATTTAAAAATTATTCAAAAAAGTAAAAAGAATACCTTTAAAGTTATACATCATTATTAAAAACTAAAATACGCTATGCTCTTGTTCTGTGATAGGCCTAAAATAAGGGCACGTTTACATGTTCGCTTAGTAATAATCTGTCTTATATGGAACAGCTTATACCGAAGCCTTTTCATCTCTATGCTTTTACTTATTAGATTACAACCTCCGCATACGTTATATATGAATATATAATATGACATATGAAACATCAATTAAAATATTATAAATATGCGTTTGATGGTATTAACTATACTAACTTTTATCTACGGCTTCTAAAATATAAATCTTTTTTAGCTGTTTAATAGCATAACATACGAGACCTCTATTATGAGAACAGGAAAGAGACCAAGCCAGCTTAAAATCAGATCATAATCAAATTTAACGGAAATTAAAAGAACTAAACGTCCATCAACACAAATTGTACAAAAACAAAATGAAGTTCAATGTCACCAAACAACACAAACTTAAGGTCCTTAGTAGCGGAAGGTATTCGTAATAGATTTAGACTGAGGTTACACGCGGTAGCTTACCTTGCGACAAAGCAATCACTG
Organism: Heliconius nattereri; assembly: GCA_013403645.1. Classification (NCBI taxonomy): domain Eukaryota; kingdom Metazoa; phylum Arthropoda; class Insecta; order Lepidoptera; family Nymphalidae; genus Heliconius; species Heliconius nattereri. Next base: position 1,797,617 of record JAAIXI010000254.1, read on the forward strand.
TGGCTCTATCGATTACTTATTATTCTGGATATTTGAAATAGGCTAATATTACAAATAATAATTTATGAAAAATAAAAAAATAAAAAGTTTTAATGTAATGGAAAAGAAGAATATCGCAGCAAATTATTAAGTTTCTATGTAATAAATGACATGGATGGATGTCACTACATTTAGATAAATAATAATTTAAAGAAAAATACAATACTAATGAGTATACATTTTTTTATCTTCAGGCCATGAGGCTATGTCATCGTAGTGCAGGGACACCAGCGTGTAACTCGTTATTAAATATTTTCTTCGCTCTGGTGTCGAGGTCAGTATTAATTTCCTTGATTTAACTGAAGCCCCCTGCCTGACAGTCTCGCTTACAATAAATTTAAATAATGGCTATCTATACAACAGGAGTTTCATACCTCGGGCACATGTACCTATCATATGCAATTTTCAATAATTTGACCACGTGGATGAAACTGCAAAGTAGTCCTTGTAATAAAAGATTTTCTCGATCATTCTAATCAGATTTACAGTTATTATATCGTTATCGTTAACCAGAAACACTATGATATAACTTGGACGCAAATAGTAGAATTTTTAATGATGACAGTTCTCTCTTTCATTCTTATGCAATATATTTATGGGTGTCTTGCGATTAGATGTTATAGCTGTAGATATACTTAATATATATATTATGACTAGTGGACCCGGACTCGGCTACGCCCGCTTGAACTATACGAATATTTATTTAATATATTTATGAAATTATTTTCAGTTTTCAATAGAGAGATGCGTTAAGCAAGTTTATTTTGGGAGACCAAATTAATAAATATTTTAATATATTGGTATATATAATACGAAAATATTAGAAATATGAGAAAAAAAGTATGCTATGTTCATCCCGAGACCCTCAAGTATCTCTATATGAGTATTTTATCACAATTAAATTAGCGGTTTTGCCCTGATTGCGTAAAAGACAGACAGACAGACTTTTAACAGAGATTTACTTTCAAATTTATAATATAGGTATGGATGTTTCTGATAACCCACAAGCTGTAGTCTCTTAGATAAAGTAAAAGGCAAATGCATATTAGTATTATATATACATATGTAGATTAAAAATCAAAATAAGAAAAATACTTGTTTATTTGGATCTACATATACATACATATCGCACCTTTAGAATTATAGTGACCTAATAATAAAAAAAAACACCACACCAGGTATGATTTTGACAATGAAAAAAAAATATATAGATAAATAAATCAATAGTTAATTAAAAAAACATTTAATTAAATTATAAATTTAAAAAAACAACAAAAATTTTTGTACAAAAATGTAATGGTACACATGTTTATTTGACTTTTCCAAAAACTTGATATTTTTTAAAGGTCTCTATAATTCTAAAGGTTCGTTACATAATACTAATATGCTTTAATAAAGCAAAAGCGTATTATTTAGCGTTATATATAGATATTAGTTTAAAAATAATAAAAATTGCAATATTGATTTATAATTCGATATTAAAGTGAAAATAAAAAGTAAATGGTCGATAAGTCATTAAATTTTAACTATAGCAGATTTATAAGTATCTACGTCGTAAAATATTAAAATACTATAAATAGTCGTTACTTTCTCTCGGTAAAGCCACTTCTATCACTCGAGAAGAGATCTTATACATCTTACTTTAAAGATATAATTTCCTAAGGCTTAACTTCTTATCTGCTAATATTATAATTGCACTAATATAAACCTGATTGTAACGAGAAGGAACTTTCCGTTAAACAGTAATCGTTATCCTACAAATTAAGCCAGAGATTTTATGACATCTATATCGAAATATATTATAATTATTTTAAAGTAATAATATAACTTGATATACTTTGATCTACTTGTAGGATTATTTTATCTATAAATGTTAATAAAATATTAATAGCACTATACTTTAAATTGGGCCTAGATCAGCTTTCAATAGATTTTACTAATGTGATTGCGTTCGTCATGTGTTTTTTTATTATGTAAATGTTATCATTAATTTTATAAAAACATGATTTCTTATTTTTGTTTGCAATCCAAGTAATTATTGCAATTTCCGATATGTTTTGTTTACAATAGAAGTAGAATAGAATTTGTGTACTATATTTATGCTCTACCTAATTAGAGTGTTAAGTGACACAGAATTACGTTATTAAAAGGTAAATACAAATACAATGTCAAAAGAAGTTGACGTCTTAAAATACGAGTATTGTAGAGTTAACGTACATTCGCTAAGTAGTCGCTATAAACCCGTTCAATCTTTTGTTTATTCTTTTTATCTACGGGCTACGGACAACTCCTGCTCCTTGCCGGATGACAGAACTCAGGTCGGATGCCTTCGTTTTGTTGCACATAATTATTTTTATTTGTACATATTTATCTTTCCATGACAATACGGGTGATTGTTTAAAACTTGTTAATTACTTCATTTATGTTATTTTCTATTACAACTCATCCAAAGCATTGTCTAATCCTCTATAAAAGGGCTTGGCTTGTAAGTTTGTAACTAAATTTGGTTTATTAAATAAAGGATAGGTATTTTTCTTACTTCTTTTTAAACTTATGCTACTTTTCATAAAGATATTTGTCTCCCGGAGCAGTGTATTGGATTTATGCAGGAGGAAAATCTATTTAACATTTATTTATTTTTCAGACGTGTTTAATCTCTACTTTAAAAAAAACAAGGAAAAGCTTAAGATAATTTTTACACTAGTCTAAAGAAAAGTATATAAATATTAATTTCGTATTCAGCGTAATTAAGAAAAAGTTTAATTTCTTTCTTAGTATTACACAAGAAATAGATAGATAAATATTATTAAACAGATTTTATGATCAACAAATACAAAAATGTAATACAAATAGAAAAATACAAAAATATGACGAAATTATATGCAGGTATAATTCATACATATCTGACGTAGCAACCTTACATACATTATGTAGGTGTGTAAGGTTGCTACGTCATGTCAGACATGTATGTGTAATGTGTAAAGTAAGAGACAATAACGATGGTTTTTCAATTCATTAAAAATACAGGCTAATTGTAATGTGGTGACGTTCATGTAAAGGTAATATTAATCTCCATAAAATTAAAATACAAACAATACAATCCATAAAATTAAAATGCAGATAGTACATACATAATAAATAATAAATATTAATAATGACATAATTATATTATTATCTTAGAAACAATTAAGGACATAATAAATATTATTATCATATATCATATAACTTTATATAAAGTATGCTATACAGTATTTTTTTATAAAATAGATATATTGTATAATTAATAGTCGCTGAATAGAAATTACCTATTTCTAATTGTAGCATTGAATTAAACTCTAAGGCATTGCCAGTATTAAGTGTGAAAAGATGTCGTACAAAGTTACAAAATACTATTTAATTGTAGATATTGTTAATTATAAAATATATACATTTTTTTACTGAATTATGCTTGTTTAACAATACTTAATGGCACAAATATAAAAAATAAGCCCAAATATTTAAAAAATACAGCACTTTTACTACTTTTTTAAGTAGGCGACTTTATAATATGCAATATGAAAGTTTCAAGAAATTGATTGGAACATAAGTAAGAAGACACTTTAAAATGGGATTAATTAACTTTAAAATTTGGAATTAAATCCTATATAATGGATCTCAAAATAGTCTAGTATCTAGTAAAATAATAATTAATTTTCAATGGTATAAGTAGGTAGTACCTATACCTATATGAAATATAAACAATAAATATTAGTGGTAATAAAAAAGCAACTTCACTATTTTAATTATAATAAATTACAATCTTACCATACATTACAAACGATTGTTCGTAACGTATGGAATACAAACCTAAATAAATTTTATTAGGATCGACGATAGAATACTAAACACTTAACACAAAGGTGTTTAAATTTAAAGTGGAAAGATTTATTAGCTATTTGAAATCTCAAACGTAAAACGATAAGCCTTAAAAGTTATAAACTATCAGCGTGTTAGTGAGTCTACAATGAAAAAACCGCAAATTTGATTTTATAATAGCGAAGCGCGGCGTTCAGTTCCGCCACTCATCACACTATGCCTCTAGATTTCGGTGGAAAGTAGGGGAAGCGGAGTGTCTTAACATTAAGCTCCCTCTGCCTAACATGCGGAGTACACCATGACTCTGAAAAAAAACCTCCAGTAATGCATCCATTCAATTTTGTGTGTGTCTAGTCTGCGTCGTGTGCCTACTAAAATTTTCATCATTATATTGTTATGCGTTCTAGAGTGGAGACCAAGCCTCGGCAAGAGTAATGAAGGACGTCCTCCAGCTAGATGGTGTGACGATATTCGCAAAGTGGCGGGCAACGGCTGGATGCGAAGAGCTGAAGATCGAGCTTAGTAGCGTGCCATTGGAGAGGAGTGGAGAGGAGTGCCAGTGGACGAGGACAGGCTGATGATGATGATGATATAGTTATTTTGCTCCTGTTTAACATGTAACGTTTTCTCATATTCGTTTTATGTAGGTATATATATATATAATTTTATTATGCATAAGTACCTAACATTAAAAATGAAGTACAAACTTCACATACTTTATGACTACGCTTTTGGATTTTATAATTTTCATGACGCGTGCTCTGTTATTGATTCAAAAATAAACAATTGAAGCTTCAATATTAAATTGTAGAGTGTAAGCTAAATTACACTAATTTATTTATGTTTAGAGAAACTTTACATTATTACCATTGACCAAATAAAACCTATATAATAATTAATAACTATGAATTAAGCCGGAAAATGGTAAATACTAAGTACGTGTGCGAAAATCAGCCACGTGGAAACATATGACATACAAAATAAAGTCATATAAAAAATGTAAAATAAATGTTGATGAAATCCATAATTCGGCTTAAAGTCCTTCCTCTCCGAACTGTTGTCTTAATGAGAACTTTCTTAACACTAGGTTCTCGTTCTTCATTCCCTCTGCCTACCCTATTGCTATTGCGGTATACGGCGTTAAGGTAAAAAAATATACTGAAAATGATTCTGAGATGACGATGAGTACAATTATTCACCTGAAAATTAGTTTAGGTATATCCTAAGGCGGTAGTAAATAAACCAGTTATTTATTGTTAGATACTTATAAATAAGGCACAACAAAAAAAATGGTAAAAATATTTCTTATATAAATTGTAATATATTATGTAGTCGCTATATGTATTTAAAGACAATAATAAATTAGAAAGAAAACGTGGTATGTGTCGTTAATAATCTCCGTATAGATACCTATACGCGCTATTTTAATTTTAACATCCAATCCAGGCACGAAATATATTATTACAAGGACAATGTAAGGCATTGTGTGTTAATACATATATCCTGTCGTTGTTAACAATAACTGTCACCATAGAGTCTTTCTTTTTAAGGCTCTTTAATTTTCATTATTGATATGAGAACCATAACTTGTTTAATGAGGATAACAAATCTCTATCAACAATCTACCTATGCTTATGTGAATCTATATAATTTAAAAAAACTAGGGGTCTTTGTCGTTCGCCCCTTTTGATTAGCTCGTTAAAAGCATAAAGATTCCATAGGTTGTTACTTCTCAAGTTTCCTTGTTAGGTGCCATATCTTAATGCCGCGTTGATTTAGCAGTATAACCAAACTGGGGAATCCAATAATTAATTGAACTTACAGCCCGGGTGCAGTTAGCCAATTCCCAAGTTTCGCATTGGCGCCAGTCTGAATTATGTTTCTATATTATAATTTATGGGTCTGACTTCACTGAAATAAGTACGCAATTTGAAAGCCCTTAAGCGAGTATACAGACACTTTCACTCTCAAGGTCAACAACGCAATCGCAACTCCTAAAGAGTTGTAAACATTCGTCCGGGCAAGTGGTTCTTCTGCTCATTTCACTATAAATTTCAGTTGAACTGACAGCTAAGTACTACGTAAGTGGTATCTGATTATCAGTTGTCCCAATTACAATGTCGGAGTACCTACCACTGAGGGCGCGGCGTCGAGTTCACCTCGCGGTTTGCCCTGGATACTTGAAGAACGGACTGACAGTATCTTGATAGGCAATTTATTATGTTATGTTTTTTTTTACAGCTTCACATTGTATCCCGCATGTAGAGTGGTAGGCAGAGGGAATCTAGTGAATATATATATATATAAATAAATATTTTATTTTCAGGAGTAGGAATCGGGCCCACAACCTGTCGCGTTTAAGCGTCACACGCTTCTGTGCCACGACGGGCCTCTGGTGTTCTAATTTCTATCATATTACAATTACTACATTGATTTTATATTGCAGTAGTTAAATATATTTGAGACAATATACCACATAAATAAGTTTTCTTAAATTTTCAAAGATTTTCATTACAATACTGACAAGACTTCTAAACCAGCTCATTATTATAAATTTTAATAATGAAATGCAAATAAACCAATATTGTTCTACCTAATAGTTTTAGTGATGTGTGAATTGTTAATACTAATACATGATATTAACAGAACAAACGAGATAAAGCAAAGATGTCAAACTGAAACTACTGTGAGGATTTACAAGACTTTTTGTTCAGAATATCTAATTAGATTTGCGAGTTACCATGAGAGTCACGTAATACCTACTGTCAAGAACATTAAGATTTAAAGTGTAACTTATGTAACGTTTTTGTAATGCAAATTATACACGTTCAGCACACGCAAATACTGCAGATTAATAAATGTGGTTTCGTATTCCTTATTTTTTTCTAAATGACCGCTATTGTTTTAAAAGGCACCATTCAATATATGTATATAGAGGCCAGTCGCAATGCAGGGGTACAAACGTGACCGTAAACTCGACAGGTTGTGAGTTCGATTCCCACTTGTAGAAGTGATATATTAAATTATTTACCTACGTTCTGGTATCCAGGCACAGCTGGGCGTTGAATTCCGCCACTCAACACGCAACGCCTCCAAAATTCGGCGGAGGAGGGTGAACGGAGTATCTTAACACTAGGTTCCCTCTGCCTACCCGCAATAGCAGAGTATGCAGAAGTTTAAGATAAGGGAGTTTAAGAATAAGGTTATAAAAGTTAATTACACCGTCCGTCATGTATATCAAACGAGAATATAAACAAATGCTACTAATCTATGCAAATATAAGTACAGTAGGACATCAAAACAAAACAGTTTTAATGATATTGATATGTAACAATAAATTATTATTATATAAATACTATTTATTCAATAGACCTTCACGGATTCTTACAAATTACTGGATAAGCGATATAAACCATAAATTACTCAATTATTTGCTTATGTTCACGGATAAATGGGTATAGTTTTATATATTTAGTCTTAAATATTAAATGAAAATAAAACGAGATTAGTATCTTCAATGTATTTTATTAAGAGTAAAAAGTGTCAATAAAAAATATATTTTATTTCATATAAAAAAAGTGTTTGGACAAAATCATATTTTTTAATATTAGGTACTATAATTATTGTCTTATCTTTTAGCTTATACTCTATACTGGAGACTAGCATATTTTTTGGTATATACATGTAATAAATTAATGTATACACCATTTCCTTTTTTAATATTATTAAATTTACAATCTATTTAGTTTAATAAATGCTATTTTAATTAACATTTCAACGTAAAGTAACGTATGTTACATTAGTACGTTCATATTATGTAACTAACTGATAATAAAATAAAAATACTATTATATTACTTAATAAATTACTACAAATATAACTAACTAATAACTAACTCACTTTTGGCAAGATCCATAATATTTTTTAAAAAATATCAAAAATACAAAAACGTTTAAACTACTTAATACTTAAAAACTCTCAGTTTCTAATTAGTTTTATTTCTAGCCTCTATTTCGACATAATCTAGGACTTCCCAATCACTTTCGTAGTCTTCAGGCAAGTGGGGCGGTATAGCAGCTCGAGATAATGGCGCCCCTCTGTTGTCCAAAGAGAGATACGCTCGTAACGCTGCAGCCGAGTCGTCGGGAGCAGCACGAGCTCTCGCATTGAAAGGACCCCCGATGTCCTCGCTGGGTAGCTCCCAGATATGAAATTGTGCTGTCATCTTGAAGTTCTATCATGTTAAAATTAAATACATTTAAATTAAATTAAATATATACATTTTTGGCAATGGAATGAAAAGTAAACATACACAATGACTATAAAAAAAAATATCCAAGAAAGTAAAGGAAAAAAATGTGAAATAAAAAAAAAGAGAAATATCGTGTGTGATAGCCGGTTTTGACCAATATGCTCGTCAGCAAGCATAAGAAGAGTAGCCTAAAATGCTAAAAAAAAAATATTTGTTCAATAAAACTCTGTGTACATATTTGCATTACCTTTATAAGTATATTTTTAATTATGATAGTATATTATTTGTGTAAAAAATATACTCATGAAAATTATTATGTAAAATCAAAGCCTATAACAAAAACGCGATAGAATCAATGTTTTATTTAAAATAATACTAATATATAATATCATAGATATAATATGACATAGAATACTTGATCTTAACCACAAGTCTTCTTTCAATGTCTACTACCTGCTATATCAAATATTATAGGAAAATATAAAACGCCACAATTGCGCATGTTAAGTATTTTTAACTATTTATAATGGTTGAAAGCTGTGGGATTAAAAAGTGCTTAGATGTACTCGTATATTTAACTTAAAGGTTTTTAAACAGCTTATGGCGTCAAGTTCTATTTTAACATCTCTATAATCTTAATAGTGTTTATTCAGCATATGCGGAGAATACATAAAAAGCATAATACATTAATATGTACCCTATACATAATCCGTGGTCGTGTACAGACTATATTCGTATCTAATATACGAAGAGAATAAGACATTCGAGCAAACAATGTGCTATTACATAGTACTTAAGTCTTAATGTACCTGCATCGGAAGTGCATTCGTTTATTTCTTAGCGCATATATTATGCATTGTGCCATAAAAGTATTACAATTTAACAATGAATGGAATTTCATATCTATATTTTCATATACAAGTGGAATAATACCTTTAAGTACACTTCATTATCTAAGCTTGATTTATCTATTTGTAGAGAATTGTTTAGACAAATTGACTTTTGATTTTTGTTGTCTGAAAGTCGTTAATACAAAAAGATTTATTTACTTACGAAAAGGAAAAAAATACGGTTTTTTTTATATTTTTACGTAATACAGTTGCATCATTGTGTCGATATAAATTAGTAAGGTTCTAGTAGAAAAAATAACATTATCGGGTATATACTTTTTCTCGTAGATTGTATTTAAATATTATAATAATAAATGATTCTTATTAAAAAATAAAAGTATCATTCAAGTAATAGTTAATTATGCCTGGACAAAATAAGTATTAAAAGTGTAAGAACATGGTGGACGCTACATATTTTGGAATAACACAGATTTATCATAGTCCAATTTAAACGTCCTGATAAGTTTTTGACTAATTACTTTATTATGCCGTATATTGGTAAATATCCCGATGACGATGACGCACGGAAAAAGTCGTAAAGTGTTGTTTGTTATCCAAACAGCCGAGAGCTGGAGACTGAGTGTTATTACGTGCCATTGTAAAGGCGTTTCCACATTGGCATGTCGCATAACTTACTCTTTATACTTAAAAAGGAAATTTCATTTCAATTTTTTTCTTTTTTTCAACTTCACGCTGTACAGCGCATGAAGCAGGTTAGAAAGAGAGTGCCGTGTTAAATCACTCCGCCGAATTACGCCCCCACTTTCCGCCGAATTCTGGCGTACTTTTATAATAAAATATAAATATTTCAATATAATTATAGTATTTGGCTACCATGCTGTGAATATTAAGTATAATTTAGAAAAATATTTCAATAAATATTAAAAATATCTTACTTAAATATTTTTTTGTGTTGGTTTTGAATGGTGTGATTTCTATTTATCGGTAAGAATTTATGAATTACCATTACCTAGGAATAAAATATTATAGATTCAACCTCTATGTTTTTTTGTGTATGTAATAAAAATAAATTTTTATTTGTTTCTTCATGAACCATTACCTGTTAAGCACTAATAATATAATTGTTTACAGTTAAGCATATATTAAGTCAGGTCGAAAAGGCTTATTTATCTTTAAGTTTACTTTATGGCACTATTTTGAATGAATAGAGCACGTGAGGTGACGCTGGTGTTGACAAACAATAAGATTAGAGGCTAAGATGAACGGTGCTATATTAGGGTTACTTACAATTAGGCTTACTATATATTTTTCATTTTCAATTATATTCAAAATAATTTTAAGCGTAGGTATATTAAACTTTTACGATATTTACCATTAATTAAATCGCATTCATTGAATTGGAAAAATGTTAATAATCATTATTTATATGATAAAAAAGTAAGTTGTTGTAATATTTTTTTTTTAAATAACGGAAAATATTGTAATGTATTCTAAATATTATTTATACTTTGAAAGTTTTCCATTCTAAAATAATGCAGCAACAACCCTACTTATCGTCAGGCATACAAAAATATTACGCCTAGCTTAAAAGGCTTAAGAAGTTCTCAAGTAATTAAACAAATTATAAATTTATGATTGTACATTATGAAATGCATCACAGACAGTTTTTGATAAGAAGTGCTTTAGAAAACACCTGCAAAGTTGCTTTAAAATATAATATTAAAAATTCATATAATATAAATAAATCACTGCAGCCACGTGCTATGTTTTGTAGATATTTGCTTTAAAACCATAAACACATCCGCTTTTTTATAGAATACATGAAATAGTGGTTGTAAATATGTTTATATCTCTACGCTAATGGTAAACATTGTAGAAAGAATTCTTTTTGAGAATTCATTTTCTAAACAAACATTATTTTCAAACGCTACTATTAAGTTCAAAATTAACAGTTTTTATTTCATTTATTGTTTTACGACTCTGTCTTATTTTTTTTCAAAAGACTACAGAAATAAGTGCTAATGTCTACAATAAAACATTCACCTGTGTATTTTTCCAATGAATCACGAAGAAAAAATGAAATTAACACTGATGTTATAATATAAGAGAAACCTGAATATTTTTTAAAGTATCATATTAAGCCTCCGTGGCATTGTCGTAATTTAATGTATTTTTTTTATTAACATCTTTTTCACTGCACACTGCACTATTAAAAAAAAAAGTATAAAATAAATATAGCAGCATTTCACCATATTATGTAGATAATAAAAGATTAGAACTTTTACAAAGTGTGAAGCTACAATAATATGCCATATTATAAGCAATCTGTAACTAATCTATATATATAAAATCGAAAGGTCACTCACTCACTCATCACGAAAACTCAGAAACTACCAGAGGTAGGACTTTTAAATTTTGCACGGAGATTATTTATAGGACGTAGATGCTCACTAAGACGGGAATTTGCAATATTCGACTCCTAAGGGGTTGTTTTTGGGGTTGAGAGTTTGTATGAAACTTTGTTGCGATAAATGCTAGGAGTCTCAAATTTTGCATGGACGTCACTTATAGTACACTCATGGACAGATAATAACGTAGTTCACGCAGGCGAAGCCACGGGTGGGCCGTTAGTCTTTCATATTTTTGGGTCAACTGTTTTACACGCGGCTATCTTCAAATAGGCAAATTACTATAAAATTTATATACACTCATTCAGTAAAATTTATAATTAAAGTAAAAACTAATATAAAAGGTTTTTTTGTATTAGCTATTAATTAACTCTTAAGTCATTGTGTTGATTTGTTATACTGGAGCAAATCTAAAGCCTATTTTAAATCTTCTTCTTCTTCCTGGCATTAATCCCGGCTATTACCAGGGTCTGTCTTTCTACTCAACCTACTCCACTTTGCACGATCTTTTGCGTCCTCGGTGGTTAGACCATTGGCTCTCACGTCCTGCATCACGACATCCAACCAGCGCTTCCTTGGGCGTCCGGGAGGTCGCGTCCCAGGAACTGGTATAGCAAGGTACCTGCGTCCGATAAGTGAAGCTCCCGAGTGTGCCGAGATAGTGCTGGTCAACATTCGCTGCCGTATAAAAGAACCGGTCGGACGATGCTCTTGTATATTAGCACCTTGAGCATGGCAATGGCACGTCCTCGTCCTAGAAAGGCCAAGAACTCGCCTGCCCGCCGCAATGATTGCCGATGAGCCCGAGCCCAAGCATCCTGAGCAGTCTCGGTGGTAGTCGAAAGATTATGACTTTTCACCTCTGCCAGGAAGGGGGTCTGCATCGGTCCATTCGGCAACCACCACTTGATCCGAGGGCTACGTTTCTCGGCTACTTTCTTCTTCGGAGTGACGTTAAAGTCCATGACAAGAAGACGATGTTGGGCCGTTTAGCTTTCGCCTAGAATGACCTTACAGTTAGTTACCCTGCCCATATGACACCGTCTGTTCAATAAGTAGTCAATTTGAGTTGAGTGGGACCCGCTCTTATACGTGATAAGGTGCTGACGATTCTTTTAGAAGAACGTATTCACGAGGGCCAGATCAGTCGCAATACAGGTTCTCAGAATATTTTCTCCCCCTGCATTGCGAAGACCGTGCCTACAACTCCAGTGAACACGTTCATACGGCTCAGCAGCCTTACCAACGTGACCGTTCAAGTCCCCCCCTAAGACCACTTCGGTAGACGGTACAGCAAGTAGAACCCCTTCATACTGCTCCCAAAATGTCGCCTTTTCGGCCGCGCTACATCCCGCCTGGGAAGCATAGGCACTGATTAAGTTTGTGGTAACGCCCTCAATCAGTACCCTCACCCGCATCAAGCGGTCGGAGCGACGGTCAACTTTAAGGAGCCCTTTCTGAAGCTCTTCAGAAAGCACTACCGCCACACCGTTTCTACCTGAAGGTGACCCAGTGTATATAAGCGGGTAACCCTGTGTGATGTTACGGGACTTATTGCCCTTAAGCTGGACCCTTGCATACTGGACCCTAAAGCCTATTTTAAATCTCTACAAATAACATATCTAATGCGGTGTCTGATATAAATGAGATATCTGATACCGAATCGTTTTACGTTAAAAATAATAACAAATATTTTTAAAGCTGACTCACCTCAGGAAGGCAATGGTGCTGTAAACAATAATAGTTGGTGGAGCCATCGTGATGACACCAAGTTCCATCGGGAAAGTAAGGATCAAGTCCCACGTCATTCAGTTCCACTCTGGGCGCGTAGAAGCCTCCTCCTTCACTGCGCCTACAGAATATAGCACAACCCATCCACATGCGAGCTGAAATATTATTTCAATAATTATTATTATTAAATGTACGCATTTTGACTCTGTCTCAATTTATTTTTTTGCTTTTTTTTACTTTTATCTATTTATTTTTTATATACCCATCTATTCATAATACTGGCCATGTATACCATAAGTTAAAATAAAACTTTTGTTTATTATATAAACTTTTGTTTATATTTATAAAAGAAAGAAAAATGTCAACAGCTTAGATATCAATTTAAAATATTAATAGCCACTTATAAATAAAATATTCATATCAATAGTCAAAATATTTACTTGACATATTTACGTATTCTTCTAATATCTTGGAGTGACATCAAAGCAACGCATAGGTATATACGACATTTAAAATAAATAGTATAATGGATGTTATCTTAAAACCTATTCCAAAATATAATAAATATTCCACTAAATAATATATTCTTGACACAATGCTAAGTGTCTGATTGTGCTGATGCTGTACTGTTAAGAATGTATATGTAGGTACTTCCGTGTTTGACGGTTTGACCTCCATTCAGAAAAATGATTTTATTTCAAGGGAATGAGTTTTTTGAACCAAAATTTTTAGAAAATTGGACAAATATGTCGAAATTATTTTATATTGGCAAACTTAAATAAATAAAATAATATATACTTAGTTTTAAGTGACGAAGAAGTTCATAAGTTAAGCTATAGAATGTGTCCGGTATATACAGGGTGGAATTGTCAGCACCACTTTAAATGAAACCATAGCTTTAACTACTCTGTAAAAGCCTAATATAATTCGGAAAAAAAAAATTCCAAAAATAAAAAAGTTATTTTTCCAAGCAAAATAAATAATAAAATTAACGTTTTAAAATAAAACGCCATTTATAATGTATAACAAAGGCACGCACACACCTGTTAGAGCGGCAACGTCGCACGCGTATGTGTGCGTCACACGAAATACAGGTATGGATAAAAATCGTGAAATGAAAAAGAAATCCTACGTCCAAACTGTTGAGCTACCTTGATTTTTTTTTTTAGTTCTGAGTTTGAAATATTTTATCCTATATGCAGTTTCAGTAAAAGAAGCGCTGCCTCTTCCACCTGTATTGTATCAGCTTAAATGCCAATGGTTGACAAGGTAAACTCTGGAGAATTCCAACAGTGAGGTCCTGGCTCCATCATCACACCAGCTCGTTGATGATATAATATTGTATTGTCACCTACACTACTTTTCATGAGGATACAATTTTTACAAGTGGTTAAAATTCTTAGATATTATTACAATTTACTCAAAACCATTATTCGTCATATTCACAAAAATAGGCACACAATAGATAAATGACCTGTTTTTAACTTTTTATATAAAAGCTGCATTTTTCTTTATAAATAAATATTTTCTATCATACTACTTTTTTAAAAAGTGCGGCAGCTATCCGGGTTTTCCCTATTAACATAAATGAGTAGGTAACATTAAAGACTTTCGTGATTACTTTATCTTTAAAAACTCTTACTCTTACGTCAAATGGACACCAATGTACAAATGTAAGTGGACTATGTGCTACAAGTCCTATAATAAAAGACAATGTCTAGTAATATAATTTGTAACAGTAATAAGCAATTACTATTTTTATGTCAAATAATATTTACATTTTACAGAGAATTGCCGTAAATCAACAGTTATGGCTTCCTCACCGTCATAAGAAATGAATCATTTCTATGTAACTAAATGAAAAGTAAAAGCTTATCATATCTCGTCAGAATTATTGTCTGTACTTTCGTTATATATCTTATATATAACTACCAAAATGTTTATATATCTTTTTTCATCTTTTTACCTTTACGCTGTGTCCTCCACATATCAAAGTAGGCAGAGACCACTTGGGGAGCGTAAAATGTTAAAACTTCCCAACTTCAGTTCCCCAATTCTGAAGGCATTGCGAGTTGCAACGACGCGCCTTGTCTCGTTACCAGAGCGAGGAAATAAAAATATTAAATATTTTATTTCCTCGAGTGGGGATCGAACCAACTACTAGCCGCGCTTACAGTTGCACGTGTGTGCAGTGCACCACGACTGGGCTCGTTTATATATTCATATTATACTTAGGTCTTATAAACCACGTGCTTACTACAAAAACTCTTGCATTTTAAGAACATAAGACATGTTATATCAGATAACACTGACTCATTAAATTACGTGAGCAATAGAACACCTTTTTCATTTGCATACTTAATTATATTATTATGTAAACTTTATATTCGCTTGTCAGTAGAGGATTATATATAATACACATATCGTCTTATTTTTTATCGACCACTCAATACGACACGATAAATTATGTAAATTATTTAAATAAATTATTATATTGTTTTAGTAATACTAAAACTTTTAATTTAATAAATAATTAAAAAGGAACTTTAGTAGACATTTATATTTTTAAGAAAATGGTGATATACCGATATCGATGTTCTCCAATTAAAAAGTAAAAATTAGGAGTATAATGTATCATCTGAAATTTTATGTAAGATGATGAATCGTCAATTGTTAGAAAATTAGTCTCTGACTGCCTCTGTTACGCTTGACTGCGTTTACCTTGGTTGTAAAATAAATTGTTTTCCATATAACAACTTGAAACAACACAAAGTGTTCATATTTTTTAAAGCTGGTTTAAATACTAAAAACCATTTGGCTTCTAGGTGTGTGAATTTGGTCGATTTTTACTCGAGCTAATGTTTTTTTATATTTTATTCATACGTCCGTACACGCAATATCTCTACCTTGACATTATCATATCATAGAGTTATCCAGTGTATAAATGAACCAAACACATTAAAACATCTTAGTTCTAAGTACTTTTTCTCCCAGAATAAAAATAAAAACATCTGAGTGCCTTGTTGTTTTTGTAAGTACATAATTATCGTGTACGAAGGAGCTATCGCAAGCAAATATTTAATATCAACATTTATTATACATGCATAGTGGAAGCTTATCTAGGCTTACTTATTATTAACTATTAATTAACATATATAATATATTGTCACTATTAATTATTGCATTGATAACAACAATCACGTATTGACGCTTGTCTGATAGGATGATATATGTTTAGAAAACATTTATTTACATCTCAATTTCCTATAAATTAAAATTCCCGACGCAAAAAGCTCTATAAAGTAAATATAAATTATACTAGAAAAATATAGATGTTCAGTTGTTATATATATATATTTTCTAGTTATTTGTTTACTTGAATGATGGATAAGTCACCATTCAAACAAATAGATTAAATCAAAATAGGTCCAGCTATTTGGAAGCTACGTAGCCACTTGCAGCCAGCACCATCTCTGTTTTCGTTGGGCGTTAAAAATAACTATGGACGGTCATGTTGACGAAACATTTTATTTTTCCAGACGGGAGAAATATCCGTGTAAAAATTATTTATATATAATAATTTTTACAATGTATAAAATTATAGAGAGACATCATAGTCTATAATTTCATATATAAATAATTATAGTCCGTAGTTTTGTTTGTCTCGACTCTTAACTTTTGCAGTATTTTATAATTGTGTTTGTAATTCCTTTATATTATTGGTTTCCGCATTTTGGAAAACTTTAAATTTAAGATTGTAGCGTTCGATTTTTCCCATTATTTGCTCTGCGGGTAACGCAGGAGTTGCTTATTTAATTGATAATTTCCTACACATTGTCAGTGGTGGTGATAAACCTATTACTAAAATATAATGAACTTACTAGGGTCGTGCGGTGCCTGCAGGCCGCCTCCTCGCGGGTCGAGATCAGGCAGCAGCGCCGCGTACTCGCCGCACTTGCGCGCTGCCAGCTCGGTTGCACCCACACGCTTCTTTTTACCGCAAACCTGGCGTTCAACATATTGCCATAAAAAAAATAACAGGAGTTAGAATAATATGATGTTTCTTTAAGAGAGAAACTGTCATTCTCTTTCATCAAAGCATTGAACACTGTGTAACTAATGGATAATTTTCTTAGCCAAACAAGGTAAGGACTTAAACATATAATAATAAATTTTGAATCCGTATTTGATGCCAAAATCTGAATTGGCTTTTATAATTGTATCATTTAGACATGAATCTCGTCTCTAATTATCGTCACATTTAATATAATTATGATATAAATTATAAACATATCTTGTATTTATAATGTATATTATATTTATGAAAATATATCGCATTAAGACCCGTGACCTCTGTGCAAACAGCGCCAATTAGACACATTTACGATTGCAGATATGGAAAAAACACGTTTTTTATTGTTAAACTTTGCCATTTATATCAGATAAAACATGGCAATAAAAATAACAGAAGACAATGTTGTTTTTTGTGTTATTGTTTTTTGTTTTATTAATTTTTCTGTAGATTAATTTTAAATTGGAAAAAAAAAATTTCGTAATTAGCCATGTTTATTCAAAACTTTTTTTTAATTAGCTACTTAAAGATTTAAAAGAAATACTTTTTGACAAAAGTAACGTAAGAACGCTGTTAACTTCATTATCATAAAAGTATTAAGAGTAAGATTTTTCGCAAATGATGACCGAAACATACTCGTATAAAAACATTTAAGATCTGTTTTTCATTTCTTTGTTATATAATTAATGTAAAATTAATATTAGGTATACCTGCGAGCGCTGGAATATATTAGGTACACAATAGAAAATACTATTCCATATTTCATATAGATTTTAATACTTAATTTTAAAGAATACTTAATCTTAGCAAAGATTACTGACAAATAAACTACCTTAGAATCATCACAAAGTGCTACATCATATGCAGACCCTTCACAAATAGCGTTTTCCTGACAGGACCGTCTCCGTTCTTTCGCGCCTCGACTTCTGTACGTGCATCCTGAACTGCAGCTACCTTCACTCCACTCACTCCAAGAGTCTCCTTGTTGTCCTTGTGAAGGAGGCTTTGCACTAGATACGATTGTTGTATCTGCAGTTATGCAGTCTCCGCCTTGACACCACTGAAAATGTACGTATGTGGTAAAGTAATATAGTAATAGTTTATAAATGGCAGTTTCCTTGGTAGTAGTTTAAAGAAAAGAGATTATTAATATTTATAAGTAGCCGCATATTTGTAAATCATTAATAACGAACCTTTAACACACAAATGTATTTTCACAATTTCGAAAATTGTGATCTAGAATATTTTCGGACTCGGCCCCATAATATAATTACGGAATCGAAGCAATCTAGCTCCCTAGCTTATTTCTAATATTATGTTGATACATCACCGATTTTGGTGAAATCATCAATATAATTTTCAACATACAATTATTAGTATTGAGATTTGAGATGCAACTGTATATATTATATTTATTTCTTGAAATTTTTGTCTTAAGGAATCTTTAGGGCACTAATTATATAGCATAAATATCGATTGCGCGAATATTTCACTTATGAAAGACAACGGTTAATTGCTCCAAAGTTTCTTCGAATTATTAGCTGTATTTAATTTTACCTTCCCCTTCCCACAGGAGGTGCCCGGTAGCGCGGGCCCGGCGTAGTAGAAGCCAGCGCGGTGCGGCGTACGGCACGCCAGCTGCAGGCACTGCGCCGCCTCGCCCACCGCCCCCGGCGCCACCGCTGGCGCCGCGTCCTTGTCTCTCAGGAGTATCTATAATATATCATTATACTATATGTATTGTTGGCGGACTCGATTTGGACAATTAAATAAATAAATTTATTAATTAATTGTTATTTTAATAATAAATGTGGTTAACACCTATTTATAATTACACTTGACTGGAGCAGGCAAGGCGATGATGATATATTGGAACGGATACCCTTAACCCTACATCTGTGGTCGCAAGTCCCAGACACTGCTCTTCCGATGTGTTAACAGGTGTTTTGTAACTTACTAACGTTTTTTAAATATACTACACGTCTGATTTCTAACAGTATCATAAATCATCGCCCGTCAATAATTAAGTTGTTTACAAACGAGCCGGTACTTTTGGGTGTAGAATGCTGAAATTAGTTATGTGATGTACTTAGCGCTTAGATTGTACTGTAACGCAGAAACGACGAAGCGTTGCGTTTGGTGCTCCGTTCTCTATGACTACCCCACTAGAGAAACAGCGTGAGTTAAGTTAAGAAACGACGATTTTGATTACGTTGACTTAGAAGCTGGATTTTTTTCAGCTATAATATTAATTTAAATTTAAGCTTAATATACATGAGATGTCGAGATAAATGATCTTGACTAATAGGCAACAAAGTAATCTTATAAGGCTTCCGTTTTTACCCCTAGAGGGGTATATAGACGATTTTATACCTGGGTAAACATATTGTATTACGAGCGATTGTGAAGTGGTAGGTACTTTAAAATCGACATTATACAAATTTAGAATTATATGCAAATAGACTTTCTACAGTGTAAATAATTTAAAGTTGTTAATACATATATAATAAAAATGTGTGAAGCGGCGCAAGATCACATCCATTTCTAAACATATATTATTTAAGTAAATATTTAGCTACATGTTTGGAGTGAAATTCCAAAATTGTTTAATAAAATGAAAACGACAATTATTATTTATTTATTATCTGCATAAATTTATGTAACTTTAAAAAAAGTGAAAAGTAGAAAGAATCAGTTTTAACGAAACCGGAAATCCTTATGTAAACTTATTATTATGTAACATTATACCATTGTTTATTTTAATTTTATAAGTAAGCATTTCATTAATTTAGTCACCTCGCACTGTTTCTTTGCTCCCCATACCACACCTGGTGCATCCCCGAATCTCTCGTGTTGGAGCTCTTTGGGAGTGTCCAAGTCATCGCTACCGTCGAACAAACATGTCGCCCATCTGTAAGTTAATATTCAAGTTTAAATTATCCATACCTATATTATAAATTCGAAAGTAACTCTGTCTGTCTGTCTGTCTTTTACGCAAACCGCTAATTTAATTGTGATAAAATACTCATATAGAGATACCTGAGGGTCTCGGGATGAACAAAGGATACTTTTTTTTTCTCATATTTGTAATATTGTCGATATAAACCAATATATTAAAATACTTATTAATTTGACATGTAATTTATTCCGCCATGTTAATAACAACCACATGCGATCGTAGCTAAGCAACTGCTTGCAAAGTTTATTGTTAGAAAACGTCACACAAAATGAGCTTGCTTAACGCATCTCTCTATTGAAAACTGAGAATAATTTCATAAATATATTTAATAAATATTCGTATAGTTCAAGCGGGCGTAGCCGCGTCCGGGTCCACTAGTATAATTATATTTTACACGATTGTATTGATACTAGAATACCATAATGCAATATATATTTCGTTACTTTAATATATTAATATAAAATCATTAACAATCGGGAAATGAGTAACGGAAGTGTCGGAACGGAAGGGAACAGTGTGGCTCTCTCATTTTTGCAATGGAAATCACAATACAAAATCTTGATTGGTGAAAATGTGAACTCATTTAAAAGGAGTCCGTTCCGTCTAAGCATTACCTGTTCATTCATCTTATTCGGTGAAAACCGGTTGTGTTTTTTTTTAATAAGGACATCTAAATACTAAAAAATCTAAATCTAAATTTTTTAAAATCTAAATTTTTTTTTTTTAATAAGGACATCTACATTGAAAAATTACAAAATTATTTTCGTAAATAATACTTAAAATATTTATATGAGACCGCAAAACTCTCTCACTCACTGCAAATCGGCAACGACTCTCGCGCTGCAGTGCGACCACGTGGCCTCCCCGTTGGTGCCGCGCGAGGGCGACATTATGTAGCCGTCGCGGGCGCACGAGTTGCCCGTGCCGTCGTGGTGCATGCCCAAACTGAAATATTATGCAAAAATATTCAATATACACACATATTTTATATTTAATTATATTGTTGCTTTCCATTGGCCGCGCCGCAGTGGCACAGTCTCTGACTGTATGCGCGACGGTTTTAGGTTCGATTCGATATCCAATCGAAAATATTTATATTTCCTCTCGCTCTGATAACACTCAACACGAAGATTTCTCGAAAATTGGACGAAAAATGAGTAACGGATTGTCTCAACTTTTAATAATCAATAGGTTCCCTCTGTCATGCTGCGTATATGCGAGATTCAGCATGAAGCAAAATAATAATCCTAGATACCTACATGTATAAAATATGTGTGATGATTATCGCAATCATTTACATATTTCATAATGCTGTTTTTGAACGAAGATAAAGATCGAATAATATAACAAAAATCGAAACATGAACCAATTATAACTGTTGTATTTCCTCCTTCGTATGCTCTCCGAACAACGTGACATTCACGTGTGATACGTCTGAATTACCATATTTAAAGTACTGTAAACTTAAAATGTAGTATTTAAAGGCAATTTGTGTACAGGAAGTTAGCAAATATACATGCCGATACATAAAATCTCGCTCTAATACAAAAAAAACTGAATCTTCTAAAAAAAAGGAAATTAACATTAACAAGCCCTAAATAATAGATCTAGACTAACTTATGTCCGATCTCGTGTGCCAATATGTAGACGGAGGTAAACCCGGCGGAGGGGTACGGCCGGCCGAGCGCGTCGGCCGTCCCGAACTCGGACACCACGCATGCGTGCGCGGGCAGGCACACGCCGCCCACGGGCGCCAGCCCCATGGTCACGCCGTTGCGGCGCCCACCCTCTTCTGAGTAGAAATCTAAGCTGAAATTAAAGTGGATATGGTGTTTTACTTTAAGATTTTATAGAACTATGCTTGCTTTATAAAGCAGGCAATCGTTATAAAGTTTAAAAGGCTTTTTCTCTGGAATGAAAAAAATATTAACTATTTCTTATTTTTAGGGATTTCTATAAAATTAACAATTATTTGTTTGAAACTAGGTAATAATGCAACAAATTGTTGCACTCATTCAAATTGTGTAAAAAGTTTTAATTATAGATCATATACCTACCAAAAAGATTTTAGTATTCTACATATTAAGATATTCAAGTGCGAACGTTTTTTCTAATTTTACCTACAAGTTTATTTGCTTTAAGTTTGGTTCATTTATTTTACAGGCGACGCGATGCCGAGGAAAATCTATCATAACGCAAGCTTAAATGAAGAAATGCCGCTGCTACGTGTTGATGTTCACACTCACACTCCGCCTACTATTTTGATGAGTCATTTTGATAAATATTCACATGTTAATGGTATTAACTATACAAAGCTGGGGATACTCAATAGATTATAATTTTTTAAGATATATTGTATATGCACATTGTAGACAAACCCAGATAATAACAGCGCCATGTCCCAATGTTCAGGATCCTCATCATCATCGACGTTCAAAGAGCGTTGATAGTCGCAGAAGGAATCAAGAAGTCGGCCACGTTCAGCGTGCTTAGATAGAGACGGTGGTTGAGAGCGCAGCAACGTGATGCGCACGAGGGAGAGATGCACGCGAGTGCCCAGAGACGAGTGATGGTAGAGGGCTTGTACCTACAAAAATTAATTGAACAACTTACTACGTAAAAAGTCTGCTATTTAATGTTTTAACTTTTCATTTATCGTATAAATTTACTTACTTTACGATATAAAGCAATAAAGTTTCTTAACAAAAAGCAATATTTAACTTTTTATCAACATAAATGACTAATATACGAGTACGTGCAATTTTTACACATAATTGTACAATCAAATTATATTATTCCTGGTAATAAATTTTATTTACTTTTCGTCATTCAGATCGTTCTAAGTACCGTTGCTGTTGACCTGAGAGCATTTTAATATGCACTCATTTTTTCTTTGAGATGGCACACTTTTAATATTTACTTTGTAAACATATATCGAGAACATTATATTAAAAACTGGCCTTAGACTTTACAGATACTTAACTACATCTAAATACGATAATGTCACATGAAAAACTAACGCCATTGATATATGCGAGGAGCATATCACGCAAATCTGCTTCGTTATAATTGAGATGAGGATAGAACAATTTGTATGCTGCTTCATCCAGAAACAAGGCGACTTCAATAGTGTAGGAGGAGGGTGCGGGTTTGGTCGGGTAAACTCTAGGCCGTCTCACAGTACGACGAAGTGGTCGATCATCGTCTAGTATAGATGGTGGCGGAGATGCCCTTCTAATAACGTGTGCCGTTCGGTCTGGTCTGCTACCTTTTGCAGCCCGCCCAACTCCTGATGACAGTGGTCGAACCTCATATGTCGAATTTTCAGTCATTATAAGCCCATGCTGCAAGTAAAAAATAATCAATGCTATTTGTTACAATTCTGTAAAATATTATTTGCTTTTATAATATTTTACTTTATTGTGAGAAATGAAACACTCACAAACAATTGAAATTATAAATAATGAATATTTAAATGATAAGTATGTTGCTTTCATCTTTACCAAGGTTCGTGATAATGATTACGGCTTACTATCGGGAAAAAAATATAATGTCATTGATAATCGTCCTAGTTCTACATACATGTCATTAATTTATCCTATTAATAAATACTTATAAATTAATGATTTAGTTTGCATTGCCCTATTCATAAAGAACAAAAAACTATGACTAACTAGCGTATGGTCTCTACATGCTGAAAAGGCAGCAACTGCGCCAGGTCCACTATGAAGAAAATGACAGGAGGAATCTTTATTCGACAGGGCTTCGTCCGGGCCCTTTTCTGTCCATACTTTAAATTGAGGTGAAACCAATCGCCTGTTAGGCGTGAGGTGTAGGTCAAAACTTCTGAAATGTCAAAAATCATGTAAGATTGCATAAAATGTATTGGATAGGTTTTTTTAGCATGATACTATCCCGCATTGGGTGGGCAGAGGGAACCGTAATAAAACACTCTGGTCCCCACTTTCCATAGAATTTTAGGAATTGCGTGTTGGGTGGCGAAACTCAACTCAGCATATTTATAAGTATGGCGTTGTTATAGTATTTTATAAAAATAAATAAAAAATCAGCTTCACTCTGTATCCCGCACACAGCACGGTAGGCAAAGGGAACCTAGTATTAAGACTCTCCGTTCCCAACTTTCCCCTGAATTTGTGCGGCGACATTGCGTGATGAGTAGCAGAACTAAACGCCGCGCTTTTTGCCTGGACACCAGAGTGAAGAAATGAAAATATAAATTTAAATAAATATTCCACTTGATTGAACTCACAACCAGCCGATTTTGCACCCCTACGCCACGACTGGCCTTTAGTATGAGTCCGATAAATGTGCGTAGCCAACTAGAAGTAGCTTTATACGAACTCGTATAGTTACTTACAAAACTCACCGCTATTACATAATGAGATATCCAGGATAATTCAGCGAAATATACAAAGGGAAATATAAATATGATTTCTTTTATTTCACCAACGCCTCCTATTATTGTATGATAATATAGCAACCACAGATATTATAGCTGTATTATTCAATAATATGTAAAAGTTATTACTAAGCAAATGTACCTTCCAAAGGCGTCAAAACTGTAGGGCAACGGAACATCTTCATTGGAAGCTCCGTCAGTCTGCGCCTCGCGCGGTAGCAACGCCGGTAAATACACAACTTGTACGTCCTTACTTTCATCTTCAACTTTCAGAGTTTCATCCGGGTCCAGGCCACCCGACCACCATCCATGAAACGGCAAGATATCCTAAAATCGTAAAGACCTTATTCGAGAACAATTATTCTAAGCTTACGATAAACACGCTTTACTCAGAACAAGTCTGAAAAACAATACCCTTTATGATGTATTGACTAAACCGTTACTCGCTTCTCTTATGCTGATTAGGTGACCCCATTGCAAAAAAAATGAATACGGTCAAAATATACATAATGTGATATTTACGTTTATTTACTTGTCCCCTGTAAGCCGTTAGGTAATGTTAATATACATATAAGGTTTATGACAACTTATTTTTCTTTCAGCGGTGAGGCAGAGGGTACCTAGAGTTAAAACCGTCCCCCACTTTCCATGGAATTGCGTGTTGACTGGCCTCCTCAACATAAATGTATCTTTCGATATTATCTACTCGCTCGCTAGCTATTTATTTTAATCACAATGTTGACTTCTAAAGAATTTGTTATTTTTTTCTATCAAACAGTGTCAAACAAGTATGTATGTACACACATATATACGTGTTGCCAATTGACCTTAATTAATATTCTTAAAAGTCGTCCTACGTTTCTTGTGGTTTCACTGTATCTACATTCAAGTATCTAAAAATATATGATTAGTTACAATTCAAGTAATTAATTTTATAATATGAATTTAGTGCTTGTAAAATTAACTATATTACACGATTTTATCGATTTCGAGATATTTTTATTATTAACAAATAGGTGACGGTAGACCGTCAGCTTCTTAGAAGAAGCTGAATGATTGACAAGCTATAGAGGTTAGTGAAACCGAAATCAACACACGTGAGTCATCTCAGTGTAGACACGAAATTAACGGTCACAAGCAAAGTAAAGGGGAAAGTAAAACTATTTGTTTTCCATTACAACCGCGCGACGCGAGACAATAGATGTTATTATCGACTTAAAAAGCAAGACCGACTTAAAAAATCATTAATTTTGGAATTCAATTGACGCGTTACGTTCGCGTTCCAGATGATGAAAGTTACTCGCATCGATCTCAATTACGTAGAGCTTCGCGCCGCCTCGAGAACAATAGCGCCCGGGATCTGAAGCATTGATGTGCTATCGAAAAAACTACTACGTGCCGTTTGCGCTTGTGTAACCACTAGGTACGTGATCCAGCACGGGAAAGACCTATGGTTCTATAGTTATGTAATATAATTGCCAAAATAATATTATACAATCCAGATCACCGAGAAGTAGGTAGTGAAAGTTGGTGGGCTTGCTCTGCTTATACCTTATACTTATTACGTTTTTAAGAATCAATCAATTATTACGACAGTAATTTATTACGACCGTTTAAAAAAAATATGTTAAATATTTATGTGACGTGGTTATAATATTTTATAAATATATTTTTTTTTATAAAGTCTTTTAATTTCATGTGTTTTTAATATTAAAGTTGTAGGACTTCTGTTCACATAATAATCAGCTTCATGCTGTATGCCGCACTCAGAGGAAACCTAGTGTTAAAACAATCCGTTCCCCACTTCCAGAATTCCAGAACCATTACGTGATGAGTAGAGGAACTCGGTCGCGCTTTACCTCTACCAGATCAAGGAAATGAATGGGATCGAACCCACAACCAACCATACTAGCGGCTCTGCGACACAACCGGCCATTTGTCCACATAATTCTTTTTACTTGTGTAAATATTAATTTACACAAGTAAAAAAAATGTTCTCATAATAACATGCAAATTGAGAGTTACCATCGACCCCGACCTGAATACTGTTATAATAACAAGACGGTGAGAGAGCCGTCAAGAAACTCACTACTTTGTTTCCTTACTTCCAGAACAAATGATGTGGTCATCAGAAAGTATCCGTTAGCCATATGAATGACACACGTACATATTGGCTTTAACTTGCAGTTTGAAATATTTCAAAGAACAAAGTTTTTAATGTCCTCGCTTTTAGCTAAATAAATAATTGGTGTACTGCAATTAGTCATTACATTTATATTATTTATAAAATGATGCGAAATATTTAATTTAGAATGTATCACATAAGGGAACTCGGTGATTATGCAAAACTGATTGAACCACAAAAATAGTTTTTTTTTTAAGTTTTATAAAACTAGGAAAAAATAAGAAGAATAAGGAGACTAGAAAAAGGAAAACTTGCCAAAAATTTTACATTGGCATAGAGACTTCCAGACATAATACAACCACTGCAGTCATTTAGTTCTACACACGTAAACGTACTATAGTGTGGCTGTGTGCATTGTAGCATCGAGTGGATCAATAGGACGAACTCATTTTTTCTCAAACAACCAAGCTATCGAGTTTTTAATTGTGCTATTATATATTATATATATGAAATAAAAAGAAATGTTATTTTGTGCTTGGTGGATATAGATTCGATTACAGCTCTGGAGAATATTGTATTAAAAAAAATGTCTGCTGTCTCTGCTGTACCTATACAGCACCCATGCCTATAAGATTGGGTGGAATGAAGAGAACAAAATGAAATATTTCCAGATCTTTATTATGCAGTACCTAGATGAATCGAAATATAAATATTTAAAATAGATATTGTTTAAATATACCTACTTTAAATATTTCTAATTACTGTTTAAAAGTATTAAGATATTGTTTATTCTACATTCTGACTTAAATTGGTAAATTAGTACAAATAAATAATAAAAAACAATGCTACGTTACATTACATTATCATATTTGGAAATCTACCGTGGTAAATATTTTAATATTTATCAAGCGTGGTTTTCGTATTCGAAACTAAAATTCAGCAACCGTTTAAAAGGGACTTTATTTAATGTGTATTTATAAACAAAGAAGCAAAATTTTTTAAGAAGACGCAAGAGTTTATAGTATTAGATATCTAATTTGAATTTAACTCGAAGTATTTTTATATAATAAAATACAAGCAGCCATAAACTGAAACCCATGTTTTAATAGGTCAACACGAGGGAGCCTGAGGGCGATTCGATAGGTCACCGCCTACAGGTCCTTCAACAAAAAAGTGAAACATGCAGAAAAACTAATAGAGCTATTTATATGTAATATATTACGATGAACTTAATATTTCTTAAGCATGTAGTAAATTTAAAATGTAAGGAGGGAAATCTATACTATATAAAGCAGGTTTTTCACGACTTTTGTATTACATAAAACGGCCAGAGTTTATAGAATTTACTTTAGTTTGTAAAAAATTTAAAGAATCAAAATAATTGTTTCAGTATATTTTTATAATAAAGAAATAAAAACCGCCCGCCCTCGCATGCATGTTTAGTCGTACTTACGGGAAATCGCGCAGGCGCGCCGCCTCGTAGCGCGAAAATCAGAGCTACAAACACAAGTTCAACTGTGCGCGCCATAGCTCACTAGCATCTCACTTCACGACTTGTACAGCTAAAGTACGAAACCCGACACTTCTTTATAAGCACGTTTCCATGCAGGTGTTTTGAATATCGGCAAAGAGAGGCACCATTAGAAATAGTAATCACTCCGCGATAAGAGCGCGTACACTTACGCTGTGCCGGCTACCGAATAACGACAGCGGGCCCTCAGTCACCTTTCGCACCTCCGAGAGAAAGTCAAAGGAAAGTGCAGATTTTGGCTGTCAAGACGCCGCCCACGCTCGTCCCCGTAGGAGCATTGACGCGAGTCATCCATCACTCGGGTCTGTCGCTCGCTGAGGCGTTTAACGCTTCCTCTAATCGAAACAAATTAACATCATCGACATAATTACCGATATATCAATTTGTGCTATTTTACCTATGACATTTTATACTCATTTTACGCTAAGATTTTTTTTATTATTCTTATACGAAAAATAATTAAACAAATAAATTAATAAAGTAAAATTATGAAGAATTACAGTTTCATTTTGAATTCTTGTTACCTCTACATAATTTAGGGTCAATGATTCTCATATCTTCATTTGCAGATAACTAAGACACCCGCACGATCATTAAGCAATCAATTTTGTTAAAAAAGCGGGCTGAGTGAGTCATACTTACATTGTCTTTAAGTATTTACTCTAATCCAAAATTAAAAAACAATTTAAATGTAAAAAATTAACATATATAATATTCATATTAATAAAACATTTTTATTTACTCTGTGACTTTATTTGTGTGTGTGCATGTCAGAAAATGCGAACGAAGTGTCTTAACACTAGATTCCTACTCCTTTACATGCGGGATACAGCTTCAAAAAATGCCTATTGAAACTCGCACTAAATGGATGGTAAATAAAGGATAAAATGGTGTGTAAAGTACATCGCTACAATAAACATAAGTATATTATGAAATTCTTAGAGTCACTCAGTAATAACGTGGTAAATTGTAATAATAGTCGAGGCGCGGTGGTAGAGCGTGACTGTAAATGTGATGATTGTGGGTTCCATTCTCACTTGAGAGAATGAAATATTAAACATTTTAGTTTCCTCGCTGTAGTAACAGGACAAAGCGCGACGTTGAATTTCGCCACTCAAAATGCAGTTTAGAATATTACCTTGCGCTATCCGTAAAACAGCATGAAGCTAAAAAGAGATTGTAATGCAAGTTAGAATTAGCTAATTTCAAAGGTAGATGTAAGTAGAGAAGGAAGGTTTAAGTACCTACTTACTTACTAATATTTTTTTACCTTCAAAACGTACTATTTATCCCTTTTAAGATAAAAGGAATAATTTTTCATTGCTACAAAAAAACTAATTAATTAATATTGTGATAACAGCTACAGTAAAATGTATATGAAGTTCAGCTTTCCATAATATACTTTAACGGA
Organism: Heliconius nattereri; assembly: GCA_013403645.1. Classification (NCBI taxonomy): domain Eukaryota; kingdom Metazoa; phylum Arthropoda; class Insecta; order Lepidoptera; family Nymphalidae; genus Heliconius; species Heliconius nattereri. Next base: position 1,827,271 of record JAAIXI010000254.1, read on the forward strand.
GACGAAGCAACGAACAAAAGCTCGTAAAAATAAGACTCTATTTTAGTAAAGAGAATATATCGATTAGGTGTTATATGCTCTATGTTTAGACACCGAGCTTGTAACTCAGATTCCTGAGATAAACCCGTGAAGCTTGGTGGTTTTCTATAAGTTATTATACTCAATTATTAATAGGAATAATTATTCATATAATATATAACCATATAAATTGACAAGAACGTACATAAAAAATATTTGGGGGAACCTCTCATTATAAAAAGACAACTCGACTGTATTAGTCGAATTGTGAACCTCATTTTCTTACAGAAGTCGGTTCAAAAGTAAACAAAAGGAACTTATCTTAAAACAGCTGAACATATTGTCTTGAATCTTGGTAAGGAACATTCACCTAAGAAACTAGAAAAAACTAAAGCGAAATAGGTTTATCCGTTTGTGAGCGACGATGTCACATACACACATTCAGGTATACTCACAGACCAAACATAGGCCAAACTTAAAACCGCTTTATTTTCGTCGGGAGTTAAAAATTATATTTTTTAGGATCAAAAAGCAATGCCTTATATGTTCAATAGGGGAATTAAGCGCTGCGTTTTCCCTCGACACCAAAGCGAATAAGTAAAATAAATCTTAATATCGTGACTAAAGATATGACAATAATTACGATATACCACAGCTATAGCCAAACTTCATATGGTAAATTAAAAAAATAAAATAGACGATTTGCGACGTTATAAGTTACTTTAAGAATTTAATTATTTTCGTGTCTATTATTATCGTATTTTGTTATTATTCGTTTATTTAATGATGATTACAGCGGTTTGGAAATTATGCATTTCTAAATGTCATTGAACGTAATATGTACTGCTTTAATTATAGCTAATTAAAAAAATATTTATGAATCATCATCATTACAGCCATTTTTTCGCCCACTGCTGACCAGTATTATGTATGAATAACTAGAAAAATACTTAATTAATTTTTAACTCACGTAAAGTCACGGATAAACTGTTTTTACATAATCTATATCTATACTTCTATAGGTTTAGCATCTAACTGATTTATTTTTGATTGTAATATTTCAAAAACTTTGTTGGAAACGACAGAACTTAACGGACTAACATCGCATAGAATCCACTATTGGCAGGAAGAATGAAGCGAGTATTGAATAATAATGACGACAAGCTGCTACAAAGCCCTTATTATAAATATTTGCACATACATTTCCAATGCGAACTTTTCTGTGCGCATTGTCGTGATTGTATTCTTTAGTATGCTTGCGGTTCTGGTTACGACAACGATCATTCGTATAAGTTCAATATGTAAGTATCCCACTTACATATTGAACTCTACTTTAGGTATAAATACTGGAAACGATATCCGTCGTACATAAAGGACGGTCCCTCGCACATGTTCCTGTACTGATGATTCATTTCTGGCAAAAAAAAACAGTGAGGGACGGCGGAGAACGCAAGTGACGCAGCGCAAGTCATTGCTCCCGATGCGTTCCCCGGCGGCCGACGCCATGCCGGAGCCGGCGCTCGCACTCGCGCCCGAGCCGCTCTTCTCGCCTCTCCTCCTCGCGGCCTCCATCGCGTGCGTCGCCGGCGCCGGAGCCCTGGCCAACTGCGCTCTGTTAGCTGCACTCCTCAGACGGTCAAGAAACGGTAAATTTTAAATCTTCATAAAGCATGCCTTACGACAATGTTTTCGGTTGAAACTAATTGACTATCACATTGTTTAACAAACAAATGTAGTGATGTGATACGTTTTAATAATACTAGTTTCTAAAGTTTTATATTTAAATTCTCGTTATACATATTTTTATTTATTCTCAAGGCATATATTCTTAATAGTATAGTAATTACGTATTTCTGTTATATAAGATAAATCTTTTTTTTTCCTATAGATATTTGCAATATTTATTCGAGCCTACTACCTAAAAATTACTACATACCCTTATTTTGCATAAATTTATGCAAAATAAGGGAACATTTAAGTCGGAAGGAATTATTTCATTACAAAGGGACACAATGACCATGATAAGTATTTTAAGCGGAAGAAAACATAACCTTGAGAATAAATATTTGCATTCTTATGTATATTCTAAAGTTTTTGTTTTGTAAATAACGTGTGGAATTATATATTTTATTATGTATAGAATAATATATATATAACAACTAAGAACAGAAACAACAACTACTAGTTCTGTTCTGAGTGCAACAACATTCCTACTTACTAAAATACTCTATTTCTCCATTCCAGGGCTGTTCCTAATAATCATACAATTAGCTATAGCCGATTTTATTCTGCTGGGAACTTCTATCGGTCCCGAGCTGTGGTCCAATAACGCAAGGACTTGGATATTTGGAAGACTTGGTTGCACAGCGTATAGAGGGCTTGCTGTATTTACGTCAACAGCATCATTATATTTAACTGTCACCGTAGCCCTTCATACTTTATCTACTGCCAATTTGGAAAAAAACGCAAGAGTTGCAAGAGCAAAAAGAAACGAGCGTGATGATGACGAAATCAGATCCTCACGCCACAGCCTGGTCGCCAGCAGTGACTCTTCTACTCCTCCCCGAACGATGAACGTGGACTATCGGCTCGTAGATACACGAGTTTCCGTTGCACCACCGTCAATATTTGTCTGGGTATTGGCTGTGTCACTCAGCATCCCGGAGTTCGCGCTGGCCACGACGGTCCGACATGAACACGACATAATCGCTTGCACCTTAGTGGACACTAGCCACAGGATCAATATGCATTCTATGATTGCACTTTTTAATTTATTTCTTCCATCCTTAATTTTATCAAGCGCCGCTGCTCTCATTGTGTGCCAATTACAAACGAAAAAAGTCTCCAAGTTGGAAGGAAGTGACACAATTTCGGCGCTCAAACTGTCATTATGTTTGATATTCGTGTATTTAATTTTTTGTGCACCACGATCTATGTTCTATATTTATGGGCTGTACAGTTTACAAGATGTCAATAAAATAGATATTGGATATGAGAATGATACTATCTTAATGATTAACATGTTGCTCAGTGCTATGTATCTCGCCGCAGCTCTGCTGCGTCCGTTACTATGTATAAGTTTGTTGCCTAGATTAAGAAAAATATTTTCTTTTGGCTTTAGAAATATCGACGAAGTTTAGTGTTAAACTAAAATTATAGGTAGGTATTAACGTTACAAATTTATAGCTTTAAGCGTAAAGATCTCCATATCAATTGTATACTATTATACCAATGCATTATTTTTGATATTTAAAAAATATAATCGTCATTTTCTTAAAATATATTATATGTTTTAGAAATCTTGGTCCTTTAAATATGCATAATGATATGTATAATCCATAATTTCCTAACACTCACATGAATACTTATAACATCACGACTAGAAATATTTTCGAATGTGTAAAAACAAATTAGCTTACAATAATTATAAACATGTAAATATTTTTAACAATTTTAAAGTGCTATTCCAAATATATGGCTTAGCGGTCAGAACGCTTGGAAGTTGAACGATTTCTAAGAGATGCGGGTTCAAATCCCGCTACGTTCAATTTTTTATACATTTTAAAAATATATATAATATGTAAATAGTTGTCCTTTATTATATTTAGTGTTAAGCCAAAAAATCATTTGATATGGACAGTTGCCGTTGTTTATTCTCAAAATTTTAAAATTAATTTCCAACCTGAGGCATATAATGTGAAACCTAAAGTTCTTCACACAAAAATTTTAAACAGTAAGAAAACCTGAACAATATGTTTAATGAATGTAAATTTCAGCACAGCGATGACAAAAAACTGAATTTCTTAATTATGGAAAATATTAAGTACGTCATGTTTTCGTACTCATAAACAATAAATATTTCTATTTTCTTCAGACCCTGACATAATTTAATTTTTGCGCTTGCTCAAGAATTAAGGTAAGCAAAAACAGACTATAGATATAATATAGCCTTATGTGTACGATTTGTTATTTATATCGTATTTAGAGATAGCCCTAGAAGCAGATAAAGAAATCTTTTAACGTATATAATTTTATTTTGAAATGTCTCGTGTTTACTAAATATAAATAATATAATAATATTCAATGTGTGATCAGTGTGATCACAAATTGAATAAAATTTGAAATATCGTGGATAGGATAGTTTTTTTATAAATAAATAATTATTACGTTAAATTTTAAGAATTATACTTGAAAGTAGTAATTTGTAATCAGTAGAAAATAAAGATATATTGTACTGCCCAAATATATCTTTATTTTGCACTGGCAACACTTAAGCATAATTGCCAGAAATACAGATTATTTTTTTAGACATAACTCAAATGCACTTCAAGACTGAGGTGCAAAGATAAGAAGTCATTTTAAATTTTTTGGTAACCTTTTAATATTATTGAAAATTTGATTGATTAAAATTTGAACGTCTACATTATTTTTATCATTTATTTTTATCTCAATTGTTATTTTTTAATTACTTTTCAATATTAAGACTACTTCAGGTTTATAACAGCAACATAGCCCTTGAAATCTTTTAATAACATCCATTATTTATATGATTAATTAATCTCTAATATGATTTGTTTATAATGAGATTTCGGTATGAATCTATCTATAGAAAAATGATGTTTCTTGATTTTAGTTTAGTTGAAACTATTCTCTAATACAACTTCAGATTGTTCATTTGTTTTCCAGAAAACGTATTAATAAAATGTATGAAGTTCATACTTATTATACAATGTATGATACTTTAAATTTGTTTTAGTGATTAAATATATTCTTATGAAATTAAACTTGGCTATTTGTGATTTTTGCAATTTGATAATCTATGAATATGACACAAGAGACGCCCATATTGCCAAGGTACTTTGGAATAGGTAAAAACTACGTCGAATATTACATAGTTTAGATAAACATCTTGTTGGGGTTAATAGGTGGCGGTTTATTTAAATATTGGTTCTAAAACTAAAAATTGTATTTAATACAAAAGTTTATTGGTGAAAACATGAAAAATATAATAGATTAATGGCTGATAAAATGCAGCAGAAATGTTACAATATTCGTCCATCACAAAACTATTTTGCTAATAAATGCCTGAAAATTCAGAATGCTATCGATTATTCAGTGATGGGCACAACAAAATGGTTAATGTCGACGTTAACATTCGCTTTGGTAATATGTATGTATTTATAAGTCGAGGACATCACAAAACCACATAAAAGACACTAACAAGTTTTTTGTGCCCTAATTCCATACAGCCATTACAATTTGCAATTTTAATATAATGAAAATCTATCTTCATTTGGTTATTGGGCGTTATATTAACAATTTAATAACTAATTGCATAATTTTAAAAGATTCACCATCATGGTCTCCATTTCACTGCGGACATGCGGCGAAAGGAATGTAATCGGGGAAGGCCGACCGGGCTGGCGAGTCATAATCTCTAATCGATAAAAGGAAAACACTTTTAACTTAAGAAACCGTAATTTTAATAACTTAAGTTATAAATATTTATATTCATCAGGTCAGCTCGATATCTGTAATCCAGTGTAAATACAGAAATACAAAACCGTCAAAGATGACACAACATTTAATTTTAGACGGAACGTGAAGGTCCGCTGCGAACGACATTTTTAACATTTTTTTTACAAGCGACGGCTCGCGGCGGCGGCGGTGACGGCGCGACGTTCTCGAATGTTACTCGTTTTCTTATAAAACACGGGTGAGAACAAGTGAATGGGCGCGTTAGTTGTCGCCGCCCTCGGCAGGCTCGTCGCCGTCGCCCTGCGTGTCCGACGTCCACAGCGTCAGGTTGTCCCGCAGCAGCTGCATGATCAGCGTCGAGTCCTTGTACGAGTCCTCGTTCAGCGTGTCCAACTCCGCGATCGCGTCATCGAACGCCTGCAACCAATGCCACCAACATTACGTCACACCTCGCCCCTTCGACACGACTACTAACAAACAACAGAACAGAATGATGCTGGCTGGTTAGTGGTGTTGCAACATTGCCATGCCGGGACAGTTAGTCGACTTGTTTTTGACTAATAAAGTATATACTATATTTTCTCATGCAATTAAGAAATCTGATCAGTGGTAGTAAGTGGCGGTGAAAAATTCAGTTAGTTGGGATATAAGTTATCGTGGTTCACACTCGATCTCAATACAAGTCAATAAACCTGTTTGGCTAAGTGACACGCCCTCGCAGGCGAGTTGATAATCTCGTAATAGAATACGGAAAAGTTGAGCGCGAGACCGAGCCTGATGGGATGGGTGGGTTGCATTTTGGCCTTGGCAATGTCGAACGCCTCCTGGTAGGCCTTCTGCGAGTCCTCCACCACGGCTGGGGACAAGCAAGCGCGTTAGTACGGCGAGCCAGACTCGTGCCAGCCAGCATCAAACCTGTGCGTAACTGACACTAATAATGACCTGCTTGGCGAGCTGACACGCCTTGTCTGGTGAATTTAATATCTCATAATAGAAGACGGAGAAATTTAACGCCAGCCCAAGCCTTATTGGGTGTGTGGGCTGCATTTTCGCCTTGCTGATTTCGAAAGCGTCCTGGTACGCTTTCTGTGAATCGTCTACAACGGCTGCAATATAAATATTTATTATCTAATAAATTCTTTAAGAAATACATTCTAATGAAATCATAAAAAAATCGTAATATATATATATATATTTTATTTGAAACTTGTACTATCTACAACTTACAATTTCTGGTTTCTCCAGTGGCCACTTCTGCGAGGTACCTGTAGTAATCTCCCTTCATTTTAAGGTAAAATACTTTACTTTCTGGATTACTAGCTTTAGGGATAAGGTGTTTGTCAAGTAAACCCTGTAACAACGTTTATTTTTAATAAACAAAAAGAATTCTCAGTTAATGAAAACAATATATATAATATAAACATTAGTTTTTTTTTTTATAAAAAAATATTAAGAGTAGTAATGGTTTCAATAATGGCTACACAAAGTGTATGATGACTTCGAATAATTTGAATTTAACTTTTAATGCAACACGTAACAATACGGCGCAGGTCGGGTATTGATTTTCACATTCGAAACATTACTGCATTTACAGAGTTCGAAATGGCTCGAATCCACTAAATTGAATTTGGTACATGTGACTAGGGATGAAATTTTAAAATGTTAAATTAAATTAAGGCATTATAATACTAAGAAGAAGAGATAGGGCAACGAACGAAGATGGGTGAGCAAAGTGCGGCGCGCGCATTGACGCGGCGCAGTACGTCACGCCGCCCGCCCCACCCCGCGTAAAGCCGCACCGCGCCCTGCGAGCTCTCACATGGCTACCTAGTACATGCTACATTGTCAATCATTAACTAAAATGTACTGAATGCGTAGAAAACCAATGTGACAACTAAGCTTGCATCACTCTACAAAATTGGCATCCGCCAAATATGATGACGTCATACGCGTAGGAAGGCTAATCTGGCATCGATCTACTTAATTTCAAAAGAAAAATGAAAAATTTAGTCTACTAAAAAAAGTGTATGAAAAAAAAAAAAACTGAAAAAAACAATACGATTAGTAATTGCAGAATCACTCACCAAAACATCGTAGCAGATTTCTCTGAGCTCTTTTTCTACTTTAACCCTATATTCTTTTGCCATCTGTTGTTTTCTTTCCGATCCTTCGGTTTTCTGTTCAATGGAAGATATGACTCGCCATGATGACCGTCGAGCACCCACGACGTTCTTGTAGGCAACGGAAAGTAAATTCCTTTCCTCGTTGCTGAGCTCGACTCCGGTTTCGGTGACTTCTTTCATCGCCGCCGCCATGTCGTCATACCGCTCAGCTTGCTCCGCAAGCTTGGCGCGTTGCACCAATTCCTCCTTGTCGACGGACATGTTTGATCAATTTAGATGACTATATTACTGATGCCCCTGCAATAAATCAAACAAAGGTTAGCGGAGTGAAAAAAAAGTAGTACCCGAATTGGATACTAAATAATTTCTCAGAAAGACTAATCGTTAGGCGTCATATTCGCCAAAGGGAATCCAAACGGGTATGAGTCATCATAAAGTACGGTGCACCTTGGACAGAGGCTCACAACTTGCACTAGCGCAAGGTATAAAGTCGAAGTGGCTCAGAGAGCGACCCTCACGGCTCACGCCAGACGCGACATCGACGCGGCGTCCGTTCGGTTTGACAGCATCTCACAGACTCGACAGACCAGCAAGTGTCGCGCCGCCTCGCACCGCCACTGCGCCAACAGTATTGATCGCCGACACGGGATAAACACTCCAGACGGAGTACGACTAGCTCCACGCTCGTCGCTTGAACACACCCCTCTGCGCCGCGCACGCTACCCCTACGCCTCCCCTGCCAGCCCCGACCACCCACCACCCCCTACAGCCCGGCGCCTATACCTCTTTCTATCCACCCTTATCTATCTATCAATCCATCTTCCTATATGTCCTGTTGCTAGGCACAACTACTAAAATATATTTTTCTATTTTTGAAACAAACAATTATTTATAAACCTCATTAAACTTGTAACATGTGCCTTATTATTTCTTCTATTCAACAGATAGGTATGTTAATAAATTTAAGGGGTGTGGCCGAGTTCTTTAAAAATGAGAAAACACTTCAAAAGTTATAGACTGCCCTATACAAAAATAATATAACCACTAAATACTATCATTATAGGGAATTTTATTTTTGATAGATGACAAAGAAATTTTATTAAATGTATTTATTAAGAATATAGTATATTTCTTTCAATAACTTATGTATTTCTTTCAGTTTTAGGTATTATAATTCAAATTTCTTTCTGAGATTGATCAACTATTTAATTTTTCATGCCTAATTAAACATGTGGTTGGATTCAATTTCTAAGTGATTCTACAAATCAATAGTGACACAGTGATCAAAGTCATTCATATTCAGCAACCACCAACATCTTGGTGTTCAAAAATCTCAATCAATAATTGAACAATATGTTAAATTAAAGATTTTCATTGAAACAAATAGAATGTTCCAACTCTACTTATTGTGTTAATATTTGTTAATTTATGCAAGAATTTTAAAATTTTAGGGATAAATTCACAGCAACAAACATTCAAATATCTATATATTTAAGTTATAAGTAAAAAAACAAAATTCCATTACAGAAATATACAGCTTTCTTACATTTTAAGCAGCATGAAGCTTAGTAAAAGTAATAGATTAGTAATGAGTCACACATTACCAATGCATTCATAGAATACTAGCTAAAAGGACTTCTGGATTATCCGATATGGTGAAATTAATATACATGGTTTTATTAACTCTAGTAACAGAAATCTAATCACTGGCGTAATGGAAGTCCAGGTCTTAATTCAATACAGGCACGTGTTTGTCTTCCCTAAAGATATATATTAAGGGACTCCACTTAGACAGTAGCATGAATAGCAAAAATGGTTTACTTAATATAATATTCACAAAAAATCTTGATGTTGAGGCTATTTTTCCTTATAATTCAGTATTTTCAATGACATAAATTGTTATCGACAGATAACGGCGTGACCGAGTACGAACGACAAAATTACGACGCACTAACGACTTACCTACATGTTACATTAGACAAATTGAAAAATATCACAATACAAAGAATATTTTAAAATAATGTTAATTACTTCAAATAAAACATAAAATTGCAATTACCAGAAGAACTTTTATAATCTCAATACTGCTATAAAATTATAACAAATCAAAGCCCAAAGCCTATTACTTACTGTGAATTCCTTCACTTAATTTAATTGTATTAGCGATCTGCTTAATTTAAATAGAGAACACAAGAATAAATCATTGAGTTGGAACTGTTAAATTCTTTTGAAACACTTAGAATTATCTCTAACCGCACCGCAACACCGTGTCGCCGGCTCGGGCAAAATGGCTGCTGCTAGGGACACTCCTTTTATGCGTCACAGTCACAAATGTATCAAGATATGAAATTTTAAATTAAACACTTAAAAATCCCAAAATAAGCGCACTCAGTAGTATTTTAATACACTTACTTGTTTGAAGGGATATAAAGTAATTAAGCCAGCAAATTGCGACACAGTATCAATTTTTCTCTTGCGGTGAACGATACACTACACGTACGATACACTACACGGCAGCGGGGCCAGAGGGGAAACAAAAACGGAACAGGGTTCTCATAAAAGGTCGGCCATCTTAAAACGCTATATAGGAAGCATAGCGCTTTACGTCTACAAACTGACAGGTTTATCTATAAACTATATTCCCTTCCCTTTTAATTGTATGAAATAAAAAAGAGACAAGTGAAAATAGTAATAAAATTTAATCAATTTATACCTACAGCACAGGAAGTCCATATAAAGCCCGCGTTTTTCAAATAAAAACAAAAAATGTATTTTAAAAAATAATTTATTCAATTATTTTCTCAAAACCTAGAAATTAACCAAAGAAATACAGTCAATTTAATTATATGTAGTAAAATTTTTATAAAACTTCTATATTTTATGTTATATAATAGAAAACATAATATAATTTGGCTTTAATAAAATAAGATATATCTAGATTTTAGAAGAGAAATTCTCTTTATAAAAGTTATTTTCTAATAACTAAGAAATTAAAGTGCTAAGAATACTATAACTTAAATGCTTTTATTGTACTATAGCAACTCCGGATCAGTTCACAGATATTTTTTTTAATAGAAATTTTTTTGGTAGGTACTTCAAGTTATCTGTTTGCTATACTATAAAACCAAAATATATCTCGATTCTCGATTTGAATTCTAATATATTATTTCCTATCTTAGAAAGCTGTATCTATAAACAAATCAACAGTGTACTTAGGATCTAAACTGTGGATGAGTAGGTTAATAAAGGAGATTATCGGACCTTATTATAATTCTTATATATTTTAATTCTTATCTAAATAAATAAATAAGTACCTATTTTCAGTTATTTTATTGCATAATTAGCTTTCCAAAAAAGTGAAATTGACAATATTTAATTATATTATTTATGGTAAAAGGGGTTTTTCATAATCTACTCTATTTGTATTTATTTGTCTATGTCTATGGTAGTTGGTACTGCCTATGTTTCTTTAGTCTATGGGATTCATTCTACTATATTTTGATAACCTGTGCAAAAAGTCAACTGTCAAATAAAATATGAAATGCCAAATTTCATATGGCATAAGCAAAGGCATGTTTACGGCATGGGCAAATCCAATGTGATAATATTTTATAATTGATGTAAAACACGTGTGTTATAAATATTTTTTTTTTTTAGAAAATCGTAAGGCAATTCTTTTATCATAAGATTAAAGTTAAATTGTCAATATGCCAAAATCTAAAAGAGACAAGAAAGGCAAGTTAAAAAACGTAACCTATTTATTGTATTAATTGTGTAAACAATTAAATATGTATTCATCTCATACAATGTGTCTTACATTCTTGCAGTTTCATTAACGAAGACAAATAAAAAAGGGCTTCTACTAAAGCAGAAGACAATAGAAGAAATAAGAAATTCACTGTCTAAATATGAGCACATATTTCTTTTCACTGTCAATAACATGCGAAACACTAAATTGAAAGACCTTCGTAATGAATGGAAAGATTCACGATTTTTTTTTGGTAAAAATAAAGTCATGGCAGTAGCTCTTGGAAGGACTAAAAGTGATGAAATTGAAGATCAGCTTAATCTGGTAATTTTGTGAATTATTATTGTATTTGTAAAATTATGTTTTCTTGCACTTCAATATTCTATATTCATTTGTTTGATTCTTATATGTTAACCAAAATAGCCAATCCAATGATCAACTTATGCATAGGTACAATTTCCATATGTTATTGTAGTAGCTGATCTGTTAAGATTTTACTCATTTTTCTAGATATTTTTTATGGTCTAATCTAACAAGGTGAGGTTTGACTTGTCAGGAATAAAGAAAGTAATCAAACACAGATTTCTATGAGTTGGGATTAATCCCACAACCATGCTATGTGCATATTGTTCAATTGGACCATGATGGTGCTAATTTTTAAAATCTTACTTAATTTGCTTCACACTTTATCTCTAGCCGGGTAGCCAGAGAAAATGCTGCCTCCCTGATGAGTTTTTTATTTTTTATTACATCCTGGGGGTCCTCATGGTTTTATGTGACCTTCTAGTATCATGGCTACTGTGTATATTTTTGTCATTGTCCATCTTTCATTTCATTAATTGCTCACTTGCTCAATGTGCCCAGACCACCTAAGCACATTCTTTTTCATTCTCACTATGACATTCTTACTAATACTTTCTATTCTGTGTATCCCCTGCCTTTTTGCCCTGCCTAAATGTACCATATCATTGACTCATTCTAATATCTTTAAAATACCAGAACCTTTGTCTTATTTACATTTAGACTTAGAACATTATTTTCCCATCCCTATATAAATGAAATGGAAAGGACATGCCTTTTCCAAGTCCACAAGAAAACTATTTGGCTTATGGCCAAGAATCTTTCCATGATCATGCAAAGAGAAAAGGTCTGATCTATAACACTCCATTCCGCTATACCTTTCTACCGAAGATAATGAAACTGATAGCCCTGTAGGTTGTGCAGTCTATCTATGAATGTTTGCCTCATACTTCCATTAAGGCATTATACTTAAATTTATTTTTTATACAGATTTGTCATATGTTTAAATATTTATTTCTTATTTATTTAGCTTTCCAAGAAATTAAAAGGTCAATGTGGCTTACTAATGACAAACAGAGATGTAGTAGATGTTTTAGAATGGTTCAAAACATTTCGTGAGACTGAATATGCAAGAGCTGGTTTTGTAGCAACTCGTGATGTCATACTACCGCAAGGACCACTTGAAGACTTCTCTCACACTATTGAACCACATCTGAGGCGATTGGGACTTCCAACATCTCTCGAAAGAGGTGTCATTCACCTCATTAAAGAATATCAGGTAAATATAATTTTACTTTAATTTTTTTTATGTATATGAAATATTAAATAAATAGTATTATGTAAAATAAATTATTTAATTTTAAGCACTAGTATGCAATTTTTTTTACTAAAATCTTGCAATGGCCGTTTGTTATTATTACATTCTAAAATAGAAATTTTGAATTATAGGTATGTAAAAAGGATGCCCCCTTGACACCAGAACAAGCAAGTATCTTAAAACTCTTGGGTATCCAACTGGCAAAATTTAAAGTGCTCATTAAGTGCCATTGGACAAAAGGAAAAGGATTTCACAAAGACTCTGACATACCATCAGATGATGAAACTAGTGATGATGAAAATAATGCACTAGAAGAAGAACCAATGGAAGATGAAGAAACTTAATGTTCATAGTGTACATTTTATTTTATTAAAAGTATTTTAAGTAATTTTATTACTTTGATTGGTTTATACTTAAAACAGTTTTATAGCACCCTTATGAAAATCTTTATTTTTATATTCTTTTTTCAGCTACACACTGTAAACCACACACTGCAGGGTGGTATTGGGGACCTAGTGTTAAGACACTCCTTTCCCTATTTTCCATTGAATTCTGGATAATTCGAAATAAATATTTCATTTCCTCAAGTAGGGATTGAACCCAAAACCAGTTGCGTTTACAGTCACACACTTTGTTATTGTTTATTCACCATTCTTATATTTAAGAGTAAAACGAAAATATTTTTGATATATTTTAATAATCACAGCGGAAATAAATTATTTTGAATAAAAATAAACACCAAATTCTTCAGTTACAATAGTGATTTTCATGTATTTATGCATTAATTTAAAAAAATACAAAATAATTAAATGTAAGCAATGTAATTAGCATTATACAAAAATAAACTAATTATTAAATAAAAGGCTATGCCTTTCTAAAAGACAAAATATAATTACAATTAATTCTATCATAACACAAAGAAACTTACAAACAGATAATCACAGTACAAAAATAAAGCATTGCTTTTCAATCATAATCACAGATTTTACCATCAGCAAAATATACTCTTGCTCAAATTGAAAGAAAAAAAACAGTCTTTATAACCTTAGCTGGTATCCTAAAACAATTATGCTGGAAAATATCAATTTATTGTTTAAAAGTAGCTGATAACTCTTCCACTATTCTGCTTGTTCCTTGTAAAACACAAACAATGATACTCATGTGAATTTGAGATCACTTATCACAAACTTCATTATTTAGTAGTTTTTAATAAAGAAGAGAATAAAACAAAGTTTTACAGAGCTAACCTACATACTATAGTAGGTTAATCACTATAATTTACTGCAGTGGTAACTTATATTTGAAAAGTGACACATGTAGTGTGCTATAAAGGCATATAAAACTATAAGACCCCATGAATATACTGGTGTACAGAAATGAAGCTAAATCTACATAAACATTTAATTTTGTCATCTTATACTAACAAATAAACTTATTTTTTGGCATGTAACCAATATAATTATTAACAGAAGTCGCTTGTATAGTAACTTTAAATATTACATATGAAAAAAAAACAAATGCAAATGTATATATCTAAAATTGATAATTGCTTAAAAACATACAGTTTTCTATAGTTAAATTCTATATAATATTGCTATTATTATTATTGCAAATAAGCTTTTTGGTGTGAAACAAGATTAGCAAGATAAATTTTTAATAAAATATTTTTTACATCATTTCATTTATCATCTTGCCATCCCAGAATATAAGAAGTAACATGTTAAAATGTATTGGTGGGCTTTTGAGGCCAAATATATGTTTATACTTTATATGAAGGAACTATGTCATTATCAATATTTAATGTTAATTCATGTTAAAGTATTCATTATCACACTGTCCCAATTCCATCTGCTTCAAATTAAACCATAAAACTTATTAAATACATATAATATACCAACAAAGTTGCACAAGTTCTAACTTGAAGTTTTACTTATACATTGTAATTCACATATAAGAACATTTCTTATAAAAAATATTGAAAATAAAATAATATGAAACAATCAAAATACGTAAATAGCACGATGTAAACCTGTTTTCATTTTAACAATTTATGATACATATTATCACCAATATGAATTGCACAGACTATTTAAATTAATTACAATAAGAGACAGTGTTGGATCAACAAAATGTACACCAAAATCAAGTGTATTTATAGAAATCGTAAGATTTATTGGCTGCCTTTCTCTTCTCTCAAACAATAGATCGAACTATTTCAAAAGTTGAACAATCCAGTTTATATTTTAAAAAAATACAATAGGTAGTTTAAACATGAGCCCACAGACAAGAACAAAATAAAAAATAGATACCAAGTCAGATTCCAAAGTCACATAAAGCATTAGCTTTAAAATCATTCATTCTGTTCGGGTTCATCCATAAGATACGCATCAATGAAGTGTGACATAGGGTTGTGAGGAGTCCTAAATTTCGTGACATCCCACTACTAAATAGAAGTACACACAAAAATTGTTCTTATAAGCTGTTTAATATGTGACGTCACACTAGATGTGAAACCTGGGGGCTCACAAATGTGAGGAAAGGTTTAAAAGTCATGAAATTCGAGCGACGTAATTTATGGAGGGCCCCATTAATCATAATTTGTTAAAATTTCAATGTTTGGCCAACGTCATCGTCGGCAGTTCAATATCGACGTCCGGCAGCGGCTCGCGCCAGTACACGCTCTGCGAGAACTCGTCGCTGGGCTCACACTGCGCCGGCGGGAACACCTGGTCCACCAGCACCGACATGTGCGAGTACCTGCAATATTGTATGAGTCATATAGCGGGGTAGTCAGAGGAAACATAGCTGCAAGACACTCGGTTCTCAACGCAACGCCTCATTTACGAGACATTCGAGTCGAGTGGCGGAACTCAACGCCGCGGTTTATCTTGTTATTAGAGCGAGGACATGTCAAATAATTCATCCCTTCAGGGAATTAAATTCAAAACTGTCGCGTTTACAGTAAAACTCTGTACCATGAAGAGCTCGCATTATTTCTTAACGAAAATTCTTATATAAATAATGTGAGGCCTTCATGAGTTGGTTATTATTTAGGACATATATGGAGCATTTTAAGCAGCGATTATAACCCACTAGTGGTTCACTACATTACGTGGGCCAATGATATATAAAGTAGACTAAATATGTTGAGATGTTGGACCCAACGTAAACGGTATAAACCTGACCTTATAGTAGTGCGCTACAAGTGGTGTGATGTAATAGCCGCTTTAATTGATATTTGTATCAATATTAAAATGAGATAAATTGTATATCATTTTTTTTTCAAATTGATCGCATTTTTGTTGATAAAATTGATCGTATGATTGCGTCGTTTAAATTTTATTTTCTTTTGTTTTTTTTTAATATTATTATTATTAATTGATTTATTATTATTAATTGATTTATTATTATCAATTGATATATTTTAAATAACAAAATTTTGCTCATATCGAAATATGTAGAGTTGATTTTTATTTATTGCTTTGTTTATAAACTATTTTTTCATCATATTTTAATTTGTAATGAAATTGACTAATTGCTTTATAATAAATTGCTAAGTAAATTTTAATTTCAAATGGTATGATAAGCATTAGGCATGCTTTTGCCTCAGATTTTATTTTTCAGCATAATATTATATTTTATTATAATATGTATTGAGACTTACGCTTTACATTATTATTTACCCAACAACACTGTTACAACCAACACCAATATTAAAATAAGAATATAAACATACAAGTTGAAATATTGTTAAAAATGTATACAACAAGAAGGCAAATGTTATTAATTATCTTTAAAATAAACAAACAAGCATTTTTTCGAATTAATTAATGTAGATTGCTTTAATATTTGATAATATTAAAAAATCGCGGAAAAATCTCAAAAACATGTATATTGCAGAGTCTAAAGAAGTTCTTGGGAAGAGGAAAATGTTACAAACAAAATTCAAAGAGGAAAGAATGAAGGAAAATTTCGCGTATCTTAAGCATGACAAGCTAATAGTAAAGGAAAATAATACAACCAACGAAAAAAGGAAAAGAGACTATCTTCTCCGCCGTGGGATAATACACAAACCAAAAAATTACAAGCCTGGACGTCGTCACAAAAAAATAGGCGCCACGCCTTTGATGTAATGAGAGGCAGCTCCAACTCCCTCCCTTCCTATACGGTGGATAGTAAGCAATAGCAAATAGGCATCGGCAACCGGAATAAACAACAGCATAAAAACAGCAACAATAGAAACAACCTACTTCCCCCAAGCCGACTGGTCCTCGTGGGGGAAAATGACCACGACCCTCTAAAGATAAATAAAAACAGAAAAAAGAAATTTAGCGGTATATATATAGCAACTATAAACTGTCGATCATTAGGAACCACCGAAAAACTACAAGAACTAGAATTAGCATTAGATGAAATAAAATGGGATATCATTGGTATAAGCGAAGTGAGGAGATACGAGGAAAGAATTGAAGACCATGGAACATATATAGTATACCATATCGGGGAGAGGCCCGGATTATACGGAGTCGGTTTTATGATAAAAAGAAACTTTGCCAAAAACATAAAGGAGTTAAGAGGAATTTCAATATTCAACTACCTGTAAATGGAGAGGGAGAGCAAGAATGGTCTATTATACAGGCGTATTCGCCTACAGAATCAAGTAGAAGAGAAGACATAGCAAAAATTGAAAAGTTCTATGAAGACCTACAATTCACTATTGCAAATGTTTCCAAAAATATAATAGTTATGGGGGATTTTAATGGACAGATTGGAAAACAAAAAAGTGGAGAAGAATATACCATAGGAAACCATGGGTTTGGCAACAGAAGTAAAAATGGCTCACGATTAGTTTCCTTTGCTATTGAAAATAAATTAAGCATCCTAAACAGTTTTTACAAAAAGAAAGTGTCAAAGAAATGGACATGGATATCTCCTAATGGGCGGTATAAAAACGAGATCGACTATGTCATGTCTAACGATGTAAAAGTTTTTAAAGACCTGTCTATTTTAAGCAACTTTAATTTTAACAGCATCTTTAATTTTAACATAGATCATAGAATGGTTAGAGCAAAACTCTCAGGGACATGTGCTAAAAAAGCACGACAATTTCACAACAATATGAAAACCATCAAATGCACTGGTAACATTAATATACTTCTGAACAACCTCGAAACCTCCTTGCCAGCAGTGGAAAATGCAAAAGAAAAAATATCGACTCAAAATAAATACACAAGATTGATCAAACAATTAAAAACAGAAACAAAGAAAGTAAACATGACAAGTAAGATAGCGACATCATGTATAAGTAAGCAATTATTACAAGAACGGAAGGAACTATTACAACAAGGGAAAAATAATAATTATTATAATCGTCACAAGATAGCAGAATTAAGCAAAATGATAAACGAACAACTTAGGAAAGAACGAAAAACAAAAAGATTAGCGACATTAAAGAAACATATAGAAAAAACAGGAGGAATAAAGAAGGCGCTAAAAAAATGAATTACAAAAAAGACTGGATTCTACATATGAAAAATAAAAATAGTAAAACAACAAAGAAAAGACCAGAAATACTACAAATTGCTACAGAATACTACCAAAATTTATATCAAAGTCATAATGGAGAACAAGTAATAAAGGAAGATACGTCATTAAATGAAGAGGAGATTACACCAATTCTAAAGGAAGAAACAATAAAATCTATTCAAACACAAAAACTAGATAAGGCACCAGGATCCGATTTAATCACAAATTAACTACTAAAAACTACATTACTAGTGTTAGCATCAAGACTTACAGAACGGTTCAATGAAATTCTCCAAACGGAAACCATCCCAGAAGATTGGACTAAATCCACAATCATACTGCTTCATAAGAGAGGTGACAAGGACGATATAGGAAACTACAGGCCGATCAATCTAATGTCCAATATTTATAAAATATTCTAAAAAATAATACTTAAAAGAATTACTAACACACTAGATTTAAATCAACCTAAAGAACAAGCTGGTTTCCGTAGTACATTCTCAACTATAGATCACATTCACACTCTAAGACAAATACTACAGAAATACAGAGAATATAATAAAACGTATTACATAGGGTTTGTTGATTTTTACAAAGCATTCGATACATTGAAGCACGAGTATATTTGGGATGCTTTGAAAAAGCAAGGGGTGCAAGAAAAATACATACGAATAATTAAAAACGTATATACAGCGAACACTGCACAAGTCCAACTTGAATCTATGGGCAAAGAATCTCCTATAAGAAGAGGTATACGCCAAGCAGACCCTATATCTCCTAAATTATTTTCAGCAGTGCTGGAGATGATCTTCAGAAATCTAAACTGGACCAGAAGAGGCCTAAATATAAATGGCGAAAACCTAAACAATCTACGTTTCGCAGATGATTTGATTCTGTTCTCAGAGGACGCTGGAACTCTGGGGTTAATGCTTCAGCAACTATCTGATAAAAGCGCTATGGCAGGACTGACAATGAATCTAATTAAAACCAAAATTATGACGAACGCCCAACAAATAGTAACTAATGAAAAAATAATAGTAAATAACGAAAGTATAGAATATGTAAAAGAATATATATATATATTTAGGCCAACTGATATCTACAGATGATTACATGAAAAAATAATTGGAAAGAATAATAACGAATTCTTGGAAACGATTTTGGTCTCTTAGGGAAATAATGAAGGATAAAGATATGCCAATGAAAGGAAAAAAGAAAATCTTTGAAATATGCATTATGCCATGCTTACTATACGGTTGCCAGACATGGGCGTTGACAGAAGTACAAGAAAGCAAATTAAAAGTCTGCCAAAATGCAATGGAAGGGAGTGTTTTAGGTATAAAAAGGAAAGACAGAGAGAACTTACGAGAAATTAAAAAGAAAACAAATTTTAAAAATGTACACACAACTTACGGACAGCTTAAATGGCGTTGGACGGGACATATGTTAAGGGAAAGTAAAGAAAAATGGACTAAGTTAGTAACCGAATGGTACCCAAGAAACAGCAAAAGAAATAAAGGCAGACAACCAAAAAGATGGGAAGATGACATCAAAAAAATAGCTGGTCCAGTATGGACCCGTCTAGCAAAAGTCAGGAAAACATGGAACTCTTTAGAGAAGGCCTTTGTCGACAGACAAGCTGTTTTTACACAAATATCTAGTTGCCGACGAATAAAATTTAGTCAGAAAATCAATTAAGTTTATAGAAAAGGCATGTTATATATTTATTGTAAAGAAAGAAACAGCAATAAAGGCTATTTTATTTTTATTTTATTTTTTATGCAAGTGCAGTGTTGAACGCGTCAATAAAATAATTAAGAATATAAATAGCATAAATATGTCCCAAATATCTTTTTTTAAAATAATATTATTTTAATGGATGATGATAGAGTTATTCACACTTTTAATATTACAAACATAAAAATAATTGCAACATTTAACAATTTAATTGTTAGTGTTATTTACACGTTTAGGCTTATAAGGACATTGAAATATGGCTATTTTTATAAGGATTTTTAATGTTAGTAAGACAAGTTCATAAATATAATTAGTGAGCCACACCAATAATGTTAAGACACAGAGCACCAGATAGAACAAAAAAATGACATGTCGATGATTATGTTATTTGTATCATTAGATTCATGAAATTATAGAAACGTAGAGCTGCCAAATATGTTATTTAAGCTGTTTTCATTTTTATTATAAAGTGTTACGGAACGTAGACATTTTTCCCTTTCCGAAAATTGGAGAATTGACCCATCATTTAATCTATATCGCGTTAATAATACGGTGGCAGCCCTACAGAATGTACAGAGATGATCACGCTTTGAGGAAGCCTCGTGCCGGGCTTACCGTTTTAACAGCAATCTCCTAAAACAAACTAAACTACACCTACAGTTCGCGCTAGCTAACGATTTTATTCTTTGGCGGGAACAAATCATCGACCATGTCACTTTGCACGTGGTAGCTGAAATAAAAATACACCACTTAGTATTGTGCTTACAATAACTATTGGGGCATAAACACGGCTGTTGCGGGTTCGATTTTTTCTAGAAGGAATTAATTTTGTTCATTTCTTCGCTCTGGTTACCAAAATAAAGCGCATTATTGAGTTCCACCACCCAACACGCAATTTTTCGGAAATTGGGGAACAGAATGTCTTAAAACTGGGTTCCCTCTTCCTACCCATCTATAAGCGAGATACAACGTGAAGCTAAGATAAAAGAAACAACGACTATTTACATTTACTAATGAAGCAAAAACCAGATGGCATATGCAAATGAATATTGCAACCACAGCAGCGACTTTTATATTTTTATTGGCATTAAGATAATATTTTACTTAAAGCTTTAACCTTGGTCGAAGTTCCATCCACCATAAAAAACACACATACATAGATAGCTACATATAAATAAAAACACGACTATATGGTCATAAATTATTGAATATAGACGGCCATTACAAACAATGATTTGCACAAAATCTATTTATTATATGCACATAATACACATTATATTATATGCACATATTTATTATCAAATATTTAACTACTTTATGATAAGTTGGGAGCTTGTTTATCGTATAACAAAGGAAAAAATATTTTGTAGGTAAATCTGTATTAGATCATGGGTATATATATCAAATTTTACAAGGTAACATTACAGACTTCTGATGTCCGTTATTGTTTTATTCTTCTTCGGGATTTATTTCTTTCTTACAATAAAAATTATAGGAATTACTCATTTCATAAGAGCTTTCATTAAATTGATGACAAACAAAATCATCAATTTAAGAGCGCGTTGAGTTCTGCCACTCAACACGCAATGCCTCCAGAATTCGGCAGAAAGTGGGGAACGGAGTGTCTTAACACTTAACCCTCTGCGTACCCTGCTGTGTGCGGGATACAGGGTGAAGCTGATTTTAGTAATAAAATATTTTCAATAATTTATAACAGTTCATGATGGCACGTTATATAATGGTGAAACGAGGGTATTTATTTATTGTTAGCATTAAATGATACTCACGTGGATTGGAATGTCTGTGTCAGTTCGTGTTTCAGCTCACCCTTGTAGTTTATTGTGAATATTCTCACTATGGGAATGCCAACTGCTTGGTACGCGCAAACGTCCTGAAACAGTCGATATATTATTTATAAACAATATTGTATAATATGTATTTAGTAATTTATAGTATGTATAATATATATTGTATAATATGTATTTAGAATTAGATATATATTTAAATTCATAGTATATATTAAATATATATTAATATTTAATTAAATACTCGAATATATGTAAATAATAATGCATTTTGTGATAGAATGTCAGGACTCAAATATCGTTTTACATAATATGTATTGTATTTAATAAAATGTGTGTATTAATATCAGCAATAAACGAAGAAAATCAATAATACAAATATTTTTAAATATTTGTAACGAATAATATTCGAGTTTCAAGGTTAATTGGCGATAATATTAATACATAATTATAAAATTCAGCAAATAAATAGCGCGTGAAGGTCGATCGATTCGATAGTTTTTGACGTAATTTGTAAATTACTGAGAAATATTTTCTGTATTTTTAGCACTTATCTATTTTCACTAAAAAAATAATAAAATTATACAAGAATAACAAACAGACAGTAGAAAATAGTGATTTATATACTAAAGAGTAAAGATTTATTATAGGTCAATTAACAAAAATTTGATACTTATACCTATTTAGACTATTCGAATCAAGGTATTATTTATAAAATTAATTTTATTTAGCTTTTATTTGATAAACACGATATACGTGATGCCCTGATATATGTGCTAACAAACAAAATATACTTATTTTTATACTTATTTCTAAAATTATGATAATAACGACATATTATATAGATTGTAGAAATACTTACATTCACTCTATTGCCATATCCTGCATAAAATGGATTAGAACCAGCTGGAAACAGTGCCTTAATATCCGCTAAACATTGTATCTTGAATTCTTCCGGTTTCTTCTCGATGACTTCCCTGTGGAAGGCGCGGAGGAGGGACGTGGGGTTCAACAGTAAGGGTCCATCCGGCAAACAGAGTTCCCCTTGACGAATCGACCGTAAATATTCACGAGTTACCTGAAATTTATGAAAATAATTGTTTTAAAATGTTACACATTCGTTGGGCCGATGTGGCGTAGTGACTGTAAATGCGAAGGTAGATGTGGGTTCAACTAATGAGGAAAAAATCATTTAATTCCCTCGTTCTGGTAAGAAGCAAACTAGGTTCCCTCTGCCTACTTATACGCACGATACAGTGTTAAATCTTAATGTTCTATGATTTTTTCTTTGAATGAAAACATATCAGAATTCAATGAGTCATAATTATTTATTTCTATTTAACGGAATTTTAGTTTTTTTTATAGCGTTAATTGGATTAATTGTCACGCCTGCTCGCTTCACATGTGATACTAATGTTTCATAGTTTACGTTGTGACTTAGCCATTTCACTGATTTATAATGAAAATTAATATTCTCAGTAGTTCCTGTATCATGATATGATATATCATTCATTGACATTCACATTGACGAAGACTGCATTGACGAATCTAGGTATCCTATTGTAGCAAATTAATTCCTTTGGGAAGAATGTCAATAATAAGAGTATTTATAATATAATTATATATATTGATCCTGAGTCTGTATGCAAGCGGTGAAATCTCCAGAGTTGGCACCTTGTAGCCAACACACAATATAATTTTGAAAAGTGGATAGTGGACTGAACATCGTTACATCATTTCTGCGTATAACGCCAAATAAGTCATACAAGAGACAATAAAGTACATTGATACCCTCGCAAACATGTTGCGTAACTTTTAACTACAATATTATCAGTAATTGATAACATTTCCTCTGTATTTATAAAAAAACCGATTAAATTTAATGATGGCACGATATTTTCACAATAATTACGCGACGTGCGTGACAAGACAAACGTCATTGCTATCAATGACGGAGTATTTTACAGTTAAGTTTACAAACAAAAACGTACATTTCCTTGTTATGTTATTATTATTTGATAAAATAGTTTTTATATTAGAATGACATTATTTTCAAAAAATATCATGCCATATAGATATATATCTAAATAGTTTAAGTACTTTTATAAAAAATATACCTTAGTAACATTGAATTTTTCTTAAAGCTTAAATTGAAATAATCTGACAAATTGAAAAATAATATATGGATATCACACTAATAGCTATATAATGATATAAAAATACATTATTCATTACCTTTAGTGTAAGAAGCATTATAATAAACAAAAAACTGTAACACATTCACAGTACTCACTTTGGCTTGTCCGATCGCTCTCGCAGATAAGTAAAGTAGTTGATATCCATTGTTCTTTATTTTGGTGAACAGTTGCGCGACTCCCGACTGCGCCCAGTCCTTCCCCACCAGCGGGAATATATGTCCCAGCACGTCCGATCTGATGCGATAATATTACATATATTATAGAATAGATTTTGATATGTTTCGCATACAGCAGAGGAGGCACAGGGAACTTTTAGTGTTAAGACACTCCGTTCCCCACACACCGCTGAACTTTCGAGACATGATATGTTAAATGGCGGAAAACAACGCCGGGCTTTGTCTTGTTACTAGAGCAATGAAATGAAGAAAGTGCACTCAATTGAGTGTGGAGCCCACGGTTGTTGCGTTTACAGTTTCCTTCAAACACACATTTTAATAGCTTACAAAAAAAACATTTCTTTCAAAAAAATAATATTACAGTTATAAATTATTTTATTTATATAATTTGCGACAATTATATTATTATTATTTTATTTATTATGAACTTAGTTTTTAATACACTATATATATGCTTGTGTGTGTATATTTGTAATTGTAACCAGTAATAAATAAAATATTATTTGTAGATTATTAAAAAATATATATCTCAGAACACGTTAAAATTAACAGAAGAAAATGCAAAAAAAAATTTACATATATAAATAAATGTATAATCCAAAGTATGGTAAAATAAAAGAATTTTATATAAAATTAAAGACGTCAATCCGTTTATAGGTTAAATAAAATCATACTTTGTTTGTAGATAGATATGCGATACGTGATAACAGTTTGTTAATTTAATTTGAATCGCCTCATACTATATATTATATAAACAGGAAATTTGTGACGTATGTTAGCTAATATCTTGTGTAAATGTAGTAGTAGATATAAAAAATGTGTTTTTAAAATAAGCAACAATTGTCCGATTCGTTAATATATTAACATAATTTTAACGCGTAACTTTGACAAATATTTAATGTTTAAATTAATATGAATACATATTTTTTCTCAGCTTCACGCTGTATTCCGCTCACAGCACGGTAGGCAGAGTGAGAGAGAACCTAGTGTTAAGACACTCCGTTCTCTACTTTCCGCCGCTTTTTTTGGAGACATTAGGTATAATAATCTTCAAAATATGAAACTAAAAGATAGAACAGTTCTTTTGCAATATACTTATAAGAATCATGTGACTGATTCTGATACGATTATCATTATCATAGATATTTTATTGCGAAGATAATTATATAAAGTTCACTCTCCATTAGTTCATTACATATTAGGTAAAAATCAATATTCTGTAATCGTGTCCTTCAAATTGAATAATAACTAATATAAAATATTCATTTTCATAATTTTTTAAATATCATATCAAGAATGGCCGACTTGGCGCAGTGGCACTAAGTGTGACTGTAAGCGCGACTGGTTGTGCGTTCGATCCCTACTCGAGGAAAGGAAATATTTATTTAAATTTATATTTCCGTTTCTTCGCTCTGCTATTCAAAGCGCGGCGTTGACTTCTGCCACTCAACACACAATGCCTCCAGATTTCAACGGAAAGTGGGGAACGAAGTGTTTTAACACTAGGTTCCCTCTGCCTACCGCACCTGCTGTTTGTGGGCTACAGTGTGAAATCTGACAAAAAAAAGTTTGGCAGTTCTCACTTGGTGATGGTGCCGTCGATGTCGGAGATGACGACCTTGTCGTCGTGCCGCCAGCGGAACACGTTGCACTTGCAACGCGTGGTGCCCTGGTACGCCGTGGTCACGCTGAACACCATTTCGTTCATGCCCTCGCGCAGATTCAGCTGTTTCTGTGTATTTCACAACTAGCGTCATTCTATTTGTATTAAATATATCAACCTCATTCTATATTGCTTAATATCTTTTCTATCTTTTGTAGGCAGGGGACACCTAATGATAAAATAATTATTTGTTGAATTCGGCCACAAGAAGGAAATACAAATAATTCATTCTCCCAAGTAGGAATCAAAACCACAATCGTTGCGTATAGAGTAAACACTAAAAATATATGTTTTCAAGATTCACTGGGTTAGAAAACTTGTGTATAGAAAAATACAATTTCGAACTTTTACTTACAATTTGTTCGGAGGAAAGTCGCAACGTCTTACGGAAAGACGACTGTCGACGAGAGGACTGCTCTTGACCTTCTTGATCTGATTCCGATGAACTTTGTTCATGCTGGCTTGAGACATGAGCTAAAATAAAAAAGAATCAATATTACATATATTAAAGAAAGAAATAGACAAGTCATCATTTCATCGGTTAAAATGTATGTAATTATATCGGTTTAATAATAATTAGCCGTCGCTACAGACTCTCTTTTAGTAATAATGTACAGTATAGTATATTAGTTAGTATTTATTCTATGCTAATCAGGTAAAATTTATAGACCAAATCTAAGATAAATTAAAAATAATTCATTTACTAAGAATAATTATAATGTCATAATAGTAAATTAATAGCTGAAACAAAAATATATAAAATCGTACGAAGTTATTGTATATTGTATAGAATTTAAAATTTATTTTATTAAAAAATATATTTCTTTGTTTTTCCAAGGCTCACACATACAGCTAAAATTGAATATAAAAAATAAAGTCAAGTTAACACTGCAATTTATTACTTCTTTATACAGTTAATTCTTTTAAAATATTCTTTAGAAATGTCATAATAATTTCCCGTATCTGATAATAAGATTATAAATTGTGGGTGAAACAAACAATGAAATCAATCTCTTAAGTAAATATATTTTATATACATGTATATTTTGATAGGTTACGAATTTTAGGTGAAAAAACATTATTGTATATAGTGTATTTTATTTAAATAATTGTGTATAAGATAAATAAAAAAGGTGAAGTAATTTTATGCTACAAGGTACTTACGAGTTGGCATTGGTGGCGTAGGTTGTCTTGGCACCACTTCCTCTGGCTTGATGGCTTCCTCTACAATCTTCACTTCTTTGGGTGTCTCAACTTTTTCTTCAATCCAATGGTCCACTTGGTCTTCGTCAGTGGATTCAGATTTTATTGGTTTATTATCAACGTGTAACACGTTTGAATCCTTTAACTCTTCATCCTTTGTTTGTGATTCTGATCTATTTTACAGAAATAATTGTGATAAATAATATGTATTTACAATTTATATAGCTTTTTATATCGTTAATTATCATTGTTAACTTAATAGTTGCGGTAAGATAAATGAATCAGTATTTTATGTTATCGTAATATGTATTTGTATTTTTGTTGCCTATGAAATATATTGGTATTCGTGAGTTCAATAGACGCTCAAATTGTGATTTTAGACGCTAATATTTTTTTATATCAGACATCCAAATTGGGATATTGTCTCTGTTCCAAATTTTCTTGTGTAAAATTTGGACGGCGTTCCGTTTATATCATATAAAGCCAGGTGTTGGCAACACTCCTAATGAGTGACGCGGCATATGACAAGTCATCTCGGATATTTCCATCACTTTGAAATACCTAGCTCAGGTTATTATATCTTTTAATATGTTTCAATGAATATAATAATTATTTATTATTGTTATAAGAGTCATCGTTTGTAAGTACATAAGAATTGATTAACGTAAAGTATTAATTAATTTTATTTTTAGCTTCACTCTGTATCTCGTATATAGCAGGGTAGGAAGACGGAACCTAGTATTAAGAGACTGCATTCTCGATTAAGACACCCCTTTCTCTACTTTCTGCTGAATTTTGAGGCATTCTATGTTGAGTTGCAAAACTCAACGCCTAGTTACCAGAGTGAAAAAAACGAAAAAGAAAATGTATATTTCATTCTACCGAGTGGGAATTGAACCCACAAACGTCGCGCTCATAGTTGCACGCTTGTGCCATGACGGGCATATACATGTTTATTACATTTATATAATCAGATTGCTATGTAATATATGGCTATGTAATATTTTTTTGAAATATTACTCATATCGCCCAAAGTCCATTAATTATAAATAGCTTTGTGATATATTTCATCGAGTTCCGATAAACATAATATGTGACAAATCAAAGCATTGGGTTATTTTATGTATAAAAAATGATGTACACAATACAAAATGGCGGCAACAGCTCGTGTCTCGACGCTTATAGCATATATTATATTATTATTATTATATCGTAGTCATTGACTAACGATTACAGATTGCTTAGTGTCTTTAACAAAAATTGCAATTTTACTCATCTTTATTATATAGTATGGTACATAATTTATTTTCTATTTTAGTATTATATACCTAAACAAAAAATAATTACTCGGTTTTTACTTTTATAAATAGTATAATATATGTATATGAAGATGAAGTATACAAGCAACAAATCAGATGCCAAGCTTTCAACTTGGACGTTTCCGTTTTGGCCAAATATATTGGCATGTATGGCTAATTAGGTACTCTTGTTCTTTCTATCTTCCCGCCTTATCCCGCATATAATAGGATAGGCAAAGGTGGCAAGTGGGAAGACACTTCATTCCCTACTTTTAGACTATGTTCATACCAGAGGGAAGAAATTAATGTAATAATTCAATACTCTTATTGGATTTCAATCCTCTGATTGGATCAAACCTTAAACCGTCACGTTTATAGCCGAACGCTGAGCAACTGCGCCACGACGGCCTTCAGGTAATTTTACAATAATAAAATAGTCTCTTGTCTGGTTGCACTTTACACTTTATGATATGCTACAGTGACGTAGGTACTACTTTATTGTTTCTTGCCATTAAAGAGTTATTAGAATGACTAACATAAGTATGGAATTATCCATGCTTTAATTCGATTTTTACGTAATTTTAAAGATTACCTGATGTCCTGCTATTGTAGGTGTAGGTATTTGTAGATATCGTTACTTTATTAGACTAACTACCTAGTGATAGGTTTTACAATAACAAACCTACTTGATACCAATCTCTATACTTATTTTATACTTATTATTCCCTATACTTAATTTTCCCAGAAAAACATGCAGCTATTGGGGGAAGCCAGGCTTTACCCAATTGTGCGTACCTCCTAGAATAATTACTAACAAGATTTATTTCTAGAATCCTACTAATATTATAAATAAGAAAGTTTCTGAGGATGTATGTTTGTTCCGCTTACACATAAAAACTACTGAATTTACATTGTATATAAAGATTTATGCGGGTGAAGCCGCATTCCGCTCGCTAGTATAACAATAACAAAATAGTAATTACCCTTTGTCCTGATTGGATCGTCGCCACGACCAGAATGCATATCTCGAGTACGAGCGCGGTTTCGCTTCGTCCGTTCCACTCGCTCTCTCTTCTTTATCACCTTTCTCTAACTCTTCGAGAATGCGCTGTATTTATAAAATAACATTACAAATATTTATTAAACTATAATATAATATAATATATATATTCTTTATGGTGGCCGAAGCGCAGTGGAACAGCGTATGACTGTAAATTTGACAGTTGTGAGTTCGATGCTCCCTTGGAATTAATTATTTTCATTTCCTCGTTCTGGTAGCACAACAAAGCTTGCTTTTGTCGCGACGTATCGCTCAACACACAAATCGAAAGCGGGGAACAGATAATAATAGGTTCCCTCATGCGGCTACATGCGGAATAAAGCGTGCATTTTAAAAAAAATAAGCATTATCTTACACTGGGTAACGGGCGACGGTACGCAAGCAGAGAGAGCAATAGTGGCGCGGCACTACGCCACGGCAATATTCTGGAGCCCAGCCGCACCTCCAGGCGCGCCGCATTCCCGACACCTCCCGCACCCCCAATACCTCCCACGCCTCCAACACCCCCCGACATTGACAGCCGCTCGCAAAACTCTGCGTAACTGAGTGTCCGCGACACGGCGCCTTCGCGTTCCATTATCGTCACCTGTCCTCTGTTGACGAATTTATATTGTGTTATTACCTATAAAATAACATTACGTTGTATTGTGGTATAACGTACCGTGATTTACAATTGTTTTTTTAATGATTCATAAGGAAAATCTACACAAATATGTTTTGTGACAAATTTTAGCCTCAACGAACCAAAACAGGTTAACTATGACGTTTAACAATATTAAAAACTAGCGGACGCGCGCAGCTCCGCCTGCTTCGCCGCAGCAGCTTCGCCTTAGGGGTGAATTATAATAAAGTATGAAACACGTGTTCAATGAAATATTTTTAAGAGTCTAAATTTCAAATTTTATAAAAATCGGTGGCGATTTAAAGATTTTTCCATACAAACTTTCAACCCCTTATTTGCACCCTTAGAGGAAGAATACTAGAAAACCATGAAACATGT
Source organism: Heliconius nattereri (assembly GCA_013403645.1). Lineage (NCBI taxonomy): Eukaryota > Metazoa > Arthropoda > Insecta > Lepidoptera > Nymphalidae > Heliconius > Heliconius nattereri. Next base: position 1,857,922 of record JAAIXI010000254.1, read on the forward strand.
GCTTAATTAAATACTTTTAAAAATTAAATTTCAAATTTTATAGAAATCGGTGCCGATTTAAATTTTTTTCCATACAAACTTACAACCCCTATTTCACCCCTTTAGGGTTCAAATTTTTCAAAATCCTTTCTTAATGGACGTCCAGATTACGAAAGTAAACATCTGTTTAAATTTGACGTTTATACCATCAGAGGTTACGGCTGTGCGTGCGTCTTACCTCAGTCAGTGAGGACAAGTCCTTTTATATATATAGATTACAAAACAATATAAAATTTATTAATTATAAGTGAAGATAAAAGTCAACATAACGTTACAACAAGCGGTTAAATATAAGTAACAAAAATATAAGTTTTAAAAGGAATTTCAAGATATCATATTAAAAATATATATGCAAGTCCTTACTTGGCAAGTAACTTCTCATCGTCATCAGAGTCTAGGGCGGGCGGTTCCAGGCAGTGCGGCGTGGCGGGAGACGCGGGCGAGGCGGGCGACTGCGGCAGAGAGGGCCCGTTGCCCGACTCGTACTCCTCTTCAGTTGGCCCAACGGCCATCGCACTGCCACTCACTGGACAAATTATATGAAAATGTTGACTACACGAATAGAAAATTTTGGAATCTTATTGTAAATACAGTACGGAGTCGATTACCCGAACGCCAGTCAACGGAACCGACACTTATCCAAACCACTACGCTCGTCCAACTCCTCTGGTCTTCATATCGACACACATATGTACACATATGTAAAAGACGCTCTACTGCATTATAATCAACTCTCATTATGTACCATAATAATTTTTCAACGAATTTAATAGTTCTAATCAAAAAAGTCTAAAATAGTTTGCACATCTCAAAATGAATACTAGTAACATAAAGTACTAACCGGTGCGATATTTCTCCGCGTGATGTTTCGGGAAGTACAAGTCCGGATCGACTTGACCGCGATCCAAGTCATCCAGATAGACACCTTCAGGCGCGTTGTCTGTTGGCTCTCTATTGGACATAAAGCGGAACATGCCACTGAGGACACCTCTTCTTTCCGTTCTCTCTTCATCAGAGCTTAATGGTTCCGTCGGGGAAGCGGGTTCATTTGGGGAAGCCGGGGATTCGGGGGTGTCCGGGGATTCGATGGTCGTCGCCCCTCGTACCGGTGGCTCGGGGAGTTCCCCCCACCGCCATGATTGTGATGACTTGTCATCAGTAGCTGCCCGCGCCAGTTCCACTTCCGTATCAGACTGCACTGGAGTCCCGTGGTGGGATCCCTTGCTATATGTAAATAATGGACATTATTAAATTACTTTTGCACCTTTTTTATTATTGTTCATATTATACACAAATTATAGCTAGCTTGAATATATCGTAACATATAAAATAAGTATAGTGGTTGTCGCTGTATTTTTATATTTCAGGATATATAGCTTATCTGATTCTATGGTTTATAATAGTCCAGATATAATATAATAGACCAGTTAAGCAACGATTATTACGTAGGTGTTAAAAATATATAACGCAATTAATACATTGAATAATATTGGAACGGTAAGATTTAATGTTTAAAAAAAGCAAGAAAAGCAAATTCTTCACAAAATTTATAGAAAGTCGTGAGGCTTCGGATATATTTGGTATAATAGGTATAATGAATGGTAATATTTCCATTGAACAATGAATGATTTTATCTATGCAATAGTCTTTGTATAGTAACAGAGTATCCTTTAAAACTTCCGTTTTCCTCAATAGGTAACTGCCAACGCCGTTTTCCCGCACAAAAAACCAGCTTTTGTTTTTCTAGTGTTTAAAATAAATCTCATCGCAAGTAGAATACGAAAAATATAACGCTACAGTTTTATTATATACAACTTTTAGTGTTTTGGTTTTAAAATAAATAACGTAAGCTAAAGCTAGAATTATCATATAACAAAACTAATTACAAGATTCATAAAAAAAGTCGTTAAACATATATTATGGTAATAAGACGTTTAATTTTCGCGATTATTAAATATTTTAAATGAAACTAAATTTTTCATTTTAAGACCACAAGACAAGCTATTTCACAATGTAACCAATTAAAGCCTTAATGAAGTATAAATTTCGAGTTATTATTTTTTATTATCAAATAAACAAAATAAAATATTTTTTTTTTACTGAGCTCGCTGGCTTATCATATAAAAGATGGCACAAGTATATTATATATATACCTATATATATATAGCACAATACAATTAAGACGTGCCACTAGTGACACACACCTCTATCATTTTAATAACATTTAATATCGCACGTTATAGACAAATGACTAGAACTCGGTAATAGTCACCACAGTCTTTATTAACTTCTATTTTCTCATGACTCATAGTTTATAGCAAATGTTACTTTTATCTATTTAAACATATACAATAGTGTATTTACAGTCTTTTTATGCATTTAATGAAAAAGTTGTATATATCGCGGCACGTGGGACTACATACGACTCATACAATAAAGAGTATAAACGGCGACTTTTGAAAAACTTTTGAAAATGAAATATAAACTGGACTTGTATCTGATAACATATGAAATTGAAGAACACAACTTATCTTAAATCCATGCTTTGGAAATCGATATTCTAACCTTCCGATTGTGAAAAAATAGATAGGCATACAACATAATAGCGGTACATGGCGTAACTATAAATAATAAGCGTCATCGTTGTCATACTAAAATTATTTTAGGTCAATAACTACAAACCATAAATTTTCTTTTACCAATTTTTTGCTAGGCATTTTTGTTATTTACTGTGCTGTCTAAGGACTAATAATTTATGTCATAAAAATTTCTACAGAGATATATTACCTGAATATTTCTCTAACTTAATATATACACAAATTCCAAGAGAGCTTCTTCCTCCTGGCATTAACCCCGGCTATTGCCAGGGTCTGCCATCCTACTCAACTTTCTCCTCTTTGCACGGTCTTTTACGTCAACTTTCAAGAAAAATATTTACGTCGAATTAATTAGTCTAACTACAAGTGTGCAAAATATATACGAAGTCTACAGCATTATTACGATTTCTTTTAATTAACAACGTAAGAAGCAATTACGAAAATATAAAAAAAGCAAGATACAGAACTGTACACTAATAAATAACACCAATTTACTTCCACATATAAAAAAAAATATTTCACTATTACTTATTCTCAGTGGTACAAAAGCAAGACGAAAAGGTTCAATACCGTCAGTGCATAAACAACAAACAACAGCAAGTACAGATACGTGAAGTGGATCGGAAGTTCGGAGCTATTTGCGTGATAAGTGGAATGAACTACATATCAAACGGAATACATAGCGAGCCAACGGTAATATATGAGCAATGTGTGTTTACGAGTGCCTGGAGGCGGCGTGCACCTCGAACGCGGTGTCCGACAGTGCCAGCGGGATGCGGTTCTCACCGCTCAGCTTCATGTTGGACATCTCTTCGCTGTAAGGGCAACGTCATTGTCATGTGCCAATATGGTTTACAAGTTTTTTACTAACCCAACATATTAGTTTAGAACTGGAACTTATACATTTTATCATTTCGCACGTATTTATATCTGTGTGTAACAATTTCAATGCTATTCTTCAAGCAGTTTAATCATTATAAGAAATATAATAATTTAAAGTTTAAATTTTTAGTTTTTTTCCATTATACATTTGAACTATTGACTGGTGCATTTAATATTTATATACTTTATCTAAATGTTAAATGATCTTACCTAAGGTTGCCAGTTGTAACTTCCGTGTCACTGAAGAAATTGATGTCTGCATTGCTAATAGCTGCCGGCTGAGTTCGTTGCTCAGAGCTAGTGAGATCAGATTGACTAGAAATCGAACTAGTCGATGATTTTCTTTGGTGCTTCTTCTTTGAGCTAACTTTTCTCGTCTTCTTCTTCTTCTTGCCGTTGCCATTCGGCTTAACCTCCTCCTGGTTGGGCGCCGCGTCGATAGGCCGGAAATCGTTGTGTTCACTTATTTTCTGCACTGTTTGGTTGGCTTCACTTCCGGCGGCCCCGAGTTGCGTCGCCGCGAACGTTTTTGGCATAGAATCGGTCCAGTCCGAACCTTCGTTGAGACCATCCATCTCAAACAAAGCCTCGTTTTCATGATCGTCGGCAACTTTCTTATCATCTTTTGGGTTATTTTTTGTAAGTTTACTTAGATCGGGTTTTTGCATCGACTTCCCGTCAGCTGTGTACCTGCGAAGATATTTATTGTGAATTTATCTTACGGTATTTAATATTATAAAATTGAACCTCTAACAATGTTTCTTTCCAATGGATTTATGTATGATGCACAATGTTGCTAACATAGCAATAATCTTGTTAATTATATACGTTGGATTTCGCTACATCTCATACGTTATTTGATTATCCTGTGCAACTTTATAAATTATCTTCAAGCTTCAATCATTTAGGCCTTGTTTCTAAAATTATGTCAATGAAATTTATCAATATGCATTACAAATAACCATACACTTTACGTAGAAAAATCGAAAAATTACTGCAATGTGCATAATTTAAATCGTATTCTAAAAAGTTCCAAGCAGTATTGTGAAAGTAAACATGCAATGATGACACAGATAGAATAATTATATATTTTTATTTGTACTAACAATAAATTTTATACTAATAATATATAATTACTAAACTAGCAATTTACACTAAAAGTCACCTTCTTTTGGTGTAGTCTGACGCTTGGCCATGGTCGGGTTCAACAGCGGATAATGAGTTGCGACGACGCGGCTCATAGAGATCGTCGAGCCGCGACGCGGGTATGGGTGACGTAGCTAAATGTGCTGAGCACTCCGCTTCATCTTCTCCAACTTCCTCCACAAAGAAAGCTTCACCAGACTCACCCAGTTTCATGTGAATGTTTAATGGTTCCCCATTAAGTTCTAAATCAACCTACGAATAAATAGGGTTACATTGAATTTTAAATCTTTACTCTATATTATTAATATTTTATCTTGAATTAAACCGTTTACTTTAGTTTATAATGGTAATTCATCTACTCATTTTAATTTTTCAGTTATCTCTCTCAATATAATATTTAAAGTAAGCGGATTTTCCTTATTGTACTTATATGCATAAGTTTAATATTTGCAATTTAAATATTATCGTAAAATCTTTATGTCATGTTGGACATAATATTCATAAAAAATATATTTTTTAGAATAGTTTTGTTTACCAACAAAAACACATGATTTATATAGAGTAAATACTTTTGTAAACAGAAAATACATTAGTAATTCATAGACCAGCATTTACATTACTTTTTCAAATGAAATAGAGATATAATTCCGTTACGTAATGTTTACCTAAATAACAAATCAGCTGAACACAATGCCACTCTCTAAATGTAATTGTAATGTTTACGTACACTTAATATTTATTAAAAAAAATACGATACGAAATATCTGTACTTAAATAATACACTAATGTGGGGAACGGAGTGTCTTAACACTAGGTTCCCTCTGCCACCCTGCTGTGTGCGAAATACAGCGTGAACCTGATTTTTTAAAATGATACATTACGAATAGTAATTAACACAATTTGAGGCTGTCCTAGCGCAGTGGCACAAGAGTGACACTGTGAACGCGACGGTTGTTGGTTCGATCCCTACTTGGGAAAATTAATTAATTACTATTTACATTTCCTCTAGCCTCTGATAACTAGGCAAAGCGATGCGTTGAGTTCCGTCACTCAACACGTTTTGAAAATTAAGCGCAAAGTGGGGAACGGAGTGTCTTAATAGTAGGTTCCCTCTACCTACCCTGGCAAATGTGATGATGCTATAAAAAACAAATACTCATTTTAGAAATAAAACGCTCGCAGAGTAATTTAACCGTCTCTCACAGAAATAACAAGTGACCTCACGAAGACAAAATATTTGTGCCAATTTTTTCATATAATTCTTGTGTTGAGAATTATAATCCATATTGGCAGAGTTCCAATTCTCATTGTGGATTCGTCGCAGATTTCCTACCTAGTTTTGGCAATACACTAATCAGAGCAAACCAGCTAATCCATTAACAAAATGTATGTAAACTATAACATTTCTCTTTTCCATTTAAATATTTAAAACAATTAATGATATTCCGTTTTATAAACGTTATTTTTGAAGAAATAGTGAGTAATTCATGTAAAATAAATGGATCTAGTTCTAGTTGATTAAAGAATTACAACCACGTTTTTTTATAGAATATTCTAGACACACGCTGAGAGCATCAATAAAACAAATCGTAGTGACCGCGAAATGAAAACGTGCCTCTAGTTAAAGCAAAGCGTATATTGCAAACGTTAGTTTAACAAATGCAGAAACATGTACTGGGTGACTCATTTACGAAATATTGCGTGAAAATCATACTATGACAACAGAATTAATTATTTTTAGCGTCATATGGATAAGAATTGTAATCATTGAATGAAATATCGTAAGTTAGTATGTAAAATAGGTTATTTGCAAAAAAATAAAACATACATCCTTCTATTTAATTGTTTACTGTATTAAACTTAAATTATAAACATAAATAATGGAAAATAAAGTGAAATGTACTTTTATACATCATACGACACTGACATTGAATAAATAATTTCTTATTTATTATATCTTTTATTATTTATTTTTTTATATTTGGAACGCAAATAATTTCATTGTAATATCAGCTTGTTTTTATATGTATAAAAAAACATCTACGAAAAAAAATATAGCAGCCACTAGGTGCTTAACTATTTACATAACAAGACACGAACCGGTATTCGCGAAGGAATTTTAAAAGCAAAATCTAATGTGAAGGCCTGTCACTTAACAAAAATTCTGGGTCTGCTTCTCGAATCAATAATTCATATTATATAAAAATTCGTCGTCGTCCCCTGAGCGTGGAAATAACTAAAAGTTGCCCGCAGGTACAGTGGGATACATCGAAACGAGTAATAAATAAGATCCCACACAAAAAAAACCATTCCAACCAGTAGTTCCAGAGATCAGACCGCTCAATTAAATTCTTTAGTTTTATAATATCTGTATAGATATAATTATTGATTAGCAATCAAGAATATTATCGTTACGTAATTTTTTTTTGTAAATAGATAAATAATAAGTCCTTCAGCCTTGATGATTAAATATTCCGCTTATTGTAAATTAAATTATGCAGCTGAATATACGTAGCACAGTCTATTTTTGTTATATAATTCAATTATTTTATAGAAAATATATATTATATATCTACGTATCTTTATATGATTAGTTATACCTAATACAGATATTTTGTTGGAAGTATTTATACTCGTACGAGTCAGTTTACAAAATATCTTGCATACGAACGTAACGTAATAACGTTACCTACTTAGACGCTAATAGTTAGCCAATGTGAAATTTGGAAATCAAAAGCTCATTCTATAATTATATAATAACACAAAAAGCTTGTATTTGGTTCATATTGCAATTGAATGTTAGATAATTGCTCATTTTTGTATGAAAATCGATAAACGTCCTTCTGTTAAAGAAATAATCATTGCTAATGTCAAGTATTAAATTTTCTTATCAGTTGATGAATGACAGTAGATCGATATAAAGGTAAGGATGATATTGTTTTTTTTTTCAGCTGTATCTCGCATATAGTATGATAGACAGAGGGAACCTAGTGTTTAAACACTCCGTTTCCTACTTTCCGCCGAGTTCTCGAGGCATTGCGTATTGAGTGGCGGAACTCAATGCTACGCTTTCATTGTTACCAGAGCGAGGAAAATAAAAATATTAAATAATTCATTCCTGCGAGTGGACACTGTACTCACAACCGTCGGGTTTCTTGTTATTCTAATTTCTTTTTAATAAGACTATGCAATGGGAACTCACCACTTTGAATCGAGATCGTAGAACTCCGAGTTTTCCAAAACGAACGTGGAAAGGTGAACACGTGAAGCTTCCGTCGGGCTGCTCCACTACCACCACATCGATCGCACCAGTTAAAGTAGCACTATTGATTTCATTGTAAAATTCATAGAAGTTCGTAAAGAACTTGCCAATATAGTTCATGGAATACATGCCTGCAGATTTTTTCTTAGACATTCCAAATTTACAATTTACTTAAAAAAATATTTTTATTAAAAACAATTAAAGTCCAGCTTTTGTTTTCAGTATTTCACTTTTCCAAAAATTACCCCATATTGATGACGACAGAGTACCTGCAACAAATAGCAACTTCATTACATTTTGTAGGAACCCAAATTACTACCTTTACTTAATCTTAATAATATTAAAAGTGATTTAATAAATATTAACTTTCATTGAATGAACAAGAGAATTTCATGAGACATTGTTGATATTTCATCGCACTCTGTTACGCTGCAATAGAAAAAACAACTACATTCTAGTTCTGTTATAAGTGAATCCTCATCGATGTAACTGAGGCTAATTAACTAACTCCGTATTTTAGTACAACTAAAAGTAATAAATTAAATGTATTAATACAATACAAAATTAAGCTCTTGTATGAAAGGGCATTAACCTTTAACTTAAGTGTAATTGATAATGAGGCCAGTCGTGGCTCATGGGCACAAGTGTGCGATTGTAAAAGCCGCTGGTTTTAGGTTCGATTCCCATTAGACTTTAGAGGAAATGAAATATTTAATATTTTCATTCCTTCGCTTTAGTAATGGTGCAAGCCGTGGCGTTGAGTTGCGCCGCCCAACAGGTAATGTCTCCAGAATTCGATTGGAAAGTGGGGAAAGAAAGTGTCTTAATGAGAACGGAGTGTCTTAACACTCGGTTCCCAGGATTTGGATAATACATTTATGTCTGAAATAAAAAAATCTTAAGAATTTTGTTACAGATTGCATTTACGATGCCATTTGAGTAATAAACTCGAATGACAAATAAATACTAGACTGAGTTAGATGAACCCAAAAAACACACTGGAAGTGCTGACGAATAAAAAATATACAAAGAGGATTTTTAAATAACCTGTTTATTATTTAATATAAGCCTGTCCCAGTTTTATTTGGCAGAGAACAGATTTTATACAATTAACGGTATTTCTTATTTTGTTTTAACAGATTCGTTACACAATTAAATTTCGAATGGAATATTATTTTTTAGCTCCACACTTTATCCCGCATATAGCAAGGTAGCCAGAGGAAACCTTGTGTCGAGGCACTTCCGTTCCACACTTTTCGCCAAATTCTAGAAGCGTTGCGTGTTGGCGGGTGGAACTCAACGATGAGCTTTGCCTAACAGAATATGGTTTTTAACCGACTTCAAAAAGAAGGAGGTTATCAATTCGACTGTATTTTTTTTTTATTTTTTTATTTTTTTTTTTTTTATGTTTGTTACCTCATAACTTTGGCCTGGGTGAACCGATTTTGATAAATTTTTTTTTGTTTGAAAGGTGAGGCTTCCCGAATGGTCCCATTTTTTTTTATCCTTGTCTGACAATGGTATCTATGAGAAAATCACATAAGTCTTAAATTTGCATTTAGTATGTGCGCGACAAACAGACGAATAACTCAATGTCGCGCCAACCGATTTTGATGATTCTTTTTTTATTTGAAAGGATACACTTCAAGGATAATTTAGTGAAAGTTTGGTTAGGTTCCGATTATGGGATCCGGTGAAAATTTAGAAAGTTTGTTTTTTTTGGTAAAAAATTGATTATACTGTAATAGTTACAAGCAAAAACTTTTTAAATTGATGTCAGAGGTGAGATTCCTGATCGTTGCATTTCTTTTCAACCAACCTCAAAAAAGAGGATGTTCTCATTTTCAACCAACTTCAAAAAAGGGAGATTCTTCATTCGCCCGAATACATTTTATGTATTTTCTTGTCAATATACCAAAATGTAACTTTGCACAAAAATAATACCTAATTAAATAAAGTTTTACTTAGGACAACCACAACCACTCGTTGACAACCACTACCACCACCATCACCACTCGTTTAAGAAGCATCATTTTAAGATCTACCCATCACTAAAAATCGTAAAATAAATTAATTTTTAACAAAAACAAAAACCGACTTCTAACAACGAACTAAAAAGTGAAAAATAATTATACAAAGATTTTATAATTTTGAAGTCGGTGCCAAGTAAAACAAACAGGCTTAGTAATTAGATATTGTAGTAAAGGTGTTGTAGCATTAGCTTGACACCGACTTCATAATTATAAAATCTTTGTATAATTATTTTTCACTTTTTAGTTCGTTGTTAGAAGTCGGTTTTTGTTTTTGTTAAAAATTAATTTTTATGGAAATTTATTACTCTTGACTTGGGACGTTAAACTTCTAAACTTTTCTTTATCAGGTTTGTGTATACAGAATAAGATTTTATTTGTTTAATACTATGTAATTAATGCAAGACAAGTGATCAAGAGCTGATTACTAAAAGTAAAGCAAAAGAAGGCCAAGAAACTAAATAAAAGAAAGAAATTGCATAAATTATACATGTTTGTTGTTTATATTATAATAATTTATAAGACCACAACTTCCGGGTGTCGTGTCGAGTATATCAACTTTAAGAACATTATTATTACAGGGGTCATTGTACTACAATCATGTTTTCAATAATTATGTATATAATTTCTTGCAATATGATCAATTTAGCCTATTTATAATAGCAATTCGTAGATGCGTATTTTAATAAATAGCTTGTTTATATTTCATTTGACCGACATTTTAATAGTCGTTAATTGCTTTGTTTAAAGTTATAAATAAAAAATAAACTTCTTATACGTTCGATAATTATGGAAAACAAAATAATGTTTGTTGTATAAATAAGATGTTTTTAATGATTGCATTAAGTAGATATATCCTTGAACATGGCAAAGCCTTAGAACTTATTTATACATAATATTCACACAGTTGGTATGCTTGTGTCATAATATAGATAAGATTTATAATCGATACAGAATTGTCTTTTACTACATAACAACCTATTATAAACCTGTATCGATTTAGAAATAAAACAAAATACATTATATATAGGTTAATAAGTTAATATCTTAGTTATAACTTACTAAATAATATTTAGTAAATTATAACTAAAATATTTAGCAAATATTATTCTATAATACAAAATTGCGAACAAAAAATCGATTTACTGCTAAATACAAGTAGGTAACATACCTACTTGTATCTGTAAAAAATCGTCCTTGAATCTTTTCAATTTACTCAAGTATGCCCGATTTGCTGGAAAACTGCCAATATCAGAATATGTTTCATATATGTCAGATGTAAGATGAAATACGAAACCTGTCATTTACACTCTGACTAACCACCATAACTAAAAAACATAAATATCTACGACATATCATTACATATTATATCATAAAGTAGATATAGCAGATATTCAGCAACAGCATTATATTATATACGAAATGACTGTCATGTTATATTAGCGCAGCGTTGAGTTCCGCCACTCAATACTCAAAGTGGGAAATGAGAACGAAGTGTGTTGACACTAGGTTCCCAGGTTTGGTACTGCCTACCCTGCTCTGTGCGAGATACAGCGTGAAGCTACAAAAAATATATAATTATGTGTGTGTTTAAACAGAAAAGTTGAAAGCTAATCAACTAAACTACTGTCAGGACTATATGTTAACGAATAATTTGTAAACGTAAAAAATAACACTATATTCTTATAATGACTATTGTTAATAAACAAGCATGTTTACTAGAAGACACTAGGTAAGTATGTAAGTAAGATAAACAACAAGATTTATATAAACAACCTAGGTACAATAACAATTTGTTTACTAGTAAATATAATTTATTTATTATTTTGCTTTAACTGAAGAAAACATCTAAAAATGTCATTTATTTTAAGCTTCCCACATTTATTGTATAATGAAAAAATAACAAAAGATTTTTTAGAAATAGTGCCGCAATAATTGACGGAGATACGCACGTACATAAAAAAATATAGTTAACGAATAAAGAACAACCTTTTTGAAAAAAGAAGTCGGTTAAAAATAGTTATATGTACGTTTTTTTTTAAAAAAAAGAACCTAGTGTTAACACGCTCGAATCATCACTTTCCATCTATTAAAGCGTGTTGAGGTGGGGAGCCCAAAACAGAGTTCCCCTTATCTAACAGAATCAGAAAACTGATTAAGTATTTTCCCCATAGGCAACTATCTCGAGTGTATGCAGTCAATCACTTCCAAACTCTGGTACAATCGTTATTTAATTTTTAAATTTGATATAATAATCAATAGCAGTAATTCATATTAATTAAATCATACTATTTAAGGAAAATATGGCTTTAAATCAAAACAAAACATGAAGAAGACAAATTATAGTTAATTTATGCTCTCATAATATGGGACAAAAGTTTAACTCCAAAAAGCAAAATAAAGATATTGTGTTAGTTAAACGACTATAGTCATGTTCGTCATAAATTGTCTAAGCATGTGCGTAGCCGTATATATTTTTTTACAAGTAAAGAAACATTTAGAAATTTATGTACGTATTAATTCTTTTTAAATATAGGCCATGAAGTTCCTGCATATTTAAACAATAAGTGTGACCCAATAATTTATTTAATTGAAGAACGCAAAGATAACATTTTTTATCAAAGTTAAGATATTAAATAGACATAGGTGTTGTATTGGCGATTACTTGGTAGAGTTGTGACTCTATGTGTGGAATATTTTTGCAATAATTATTTTTGGTTACTAATAAAATTGGTTATCACTAGTATACCTTAGTGTCGCAAAATTATCTAATATATTATTAATTAATGTAATGATACCTTAAAAACTGAAAAATTATGTATATAAAGCACTAAATCACTCCAACATTAACTAATTCACAGAATAAGTAAAAAAAGATTTTGTGCAAAGTCTACAACATGACGAGACAATGTCGATAAAAAAAGCGCGTATCACACGTAACGAGTACGATATTACACTGAAGACTGCAAAGCCGACATTGATCGAGCAGCTGACTGAGCGCGAGGAGTGAACGGATACGTCAGTAACCGATAGCTGCGAAACGATAATTTCGTGGCCAACCCGCAGAAACGAGGACTGTACAGTACGTTCAACGTGTAGTGGCGCTCTGAAGTTAGGTTATCAGATTTTTTGCGCACTGTAAGTAAATAATCAAATGTAACACAAATCGTAAAATCAAATATGCGCAGCCATTTACAGCTAGGTTCGCGGCCACGACTCGCTGACCGCACTGTACAGTGTACCGGGCTCAACGCAAACGTGTTGATCGCATGTTGTGGCGTGATGTCGTACCATTATATTGCGAAAGTTTCTTATGTTGCATGAAAGTGTACACAAAAATTTATATTAACCTCTTGACTTTTATGCAAATCTATCAATTTTATAATTATGTCTGACTGTAGTGATCGTGAACTTTTAAATGAATGTTCTAATAACAATTAATTTTGTGTATAAAAATATATTTCTAATTAAATAGCAATAAATATTATAAGAAAATTTATGGTCATACTTTTCCAATTTATTGTTTGTAATAACAACTCGATTGTTAATCAAATCAAGGCAAACGAAAACTTGAATAACATGAAAACAATGTGTGCAGTTTCTAATGAATCAATGAAAAATTGGTTTTTGGGCGTAATTAAAATTAGCATAGATTTATTGGGCAAATATGACTTTTTATATAGGTGTTGACTTATTATATGTCGTTCAGATTTTTTAATTAAGATATCAATAGCTGCTTTAGGTTTAATTTTGAAAAGCTGACTATAGTAGCCATATTACAATACAAACATTTCATAAAGCCAAACAATAATTATTCACAAAATCAAACTTGTTCAACTAAATTCAAGGATAATCATTAAAATAATCTAGAAAAAAAAAAAACATAAAATACAGCGACCTTATTAGTCTAGGAATGGGTGTGTCGTGACGTGTTGTTTACAACAGACGTGGCGCGCAGAAGTTGCCGATACAATACCTGTTGCGTATTATTTAAAATCGCACAAGGCCATTTCTAAATTATCAATGCCATGCGTTAAAAACTGATGACCCACCTACTTTCAACCTTATGCCAATCACAGAGAGTCAATATTGAATTGCACACCAGCAGGCAGTTCAGCCAGTGCTAGTTTTGTGGGCGAAATATCGTTATCTTCGCGAATACTACCGCGGATACGTAATAACGTGCATGCGGAAAACAAAAACATGTTTTTCTGAATTGTACCTATTTAATTTTTTTCTGAATTGTAACTAATTACTATCAATGTATTTCTCATCTAGATAAATGATAGGTGTAATGCATAATCACTATTAACTATTAGATTAACGTAGAAAATATATTTTATCTTTATCATTAAATTCGAATTTGTGATCTATTTTTTATAATTATCTCTTTAAAATATATATAAATAATACTTTTTTTTAATAAAACATACAAAAAGCATATTGGCATTGCAAATTCTTTAACATATTACGTAGATACAGATTTTATACAGTGCTAAGCAGAAAAAACCGTGATACAGTGTTTCGTTATGGGTAGTGAACTCAAAGATTTTATCAAACCAAGCCAACCAATACTACCACTTCGTATTGTCTGAGAATGAATTATTCCCAAATAGAAATCACTATCATTGCATTAAGTCGAACTCGTCCCAATTACGTCACACGGTCACAGCAGAAATATAATATTTTGTATATTAAAAGACTGAGATCCCAGGGCCCCCAGACCTACGTCATTTTACCTACGAAAATTTGAGGATTAATAGTCTAATATATAGTTAAGACTATGCATATTCACCAACTTGAAAGTAGGTCTTATATTGCTAATCTGATTTCATAAAATATAGCTAAGAACCATCACAATAAATAAGAATTTATGCACTGCATTCAAATCGGTTCTTTAATTCAGGAGCTACGGTGCCACAGACAGACAGACACATCAAACTTATAACACCCCTCTTTTTGCTTTGGGCGTTAAAAATGCATAAAATAAGAAGAAAAATATTGAAAGCAAGTGATGATAAAAATTAACTTAAAATTGCTCAGAACTGCATTTAAAAATTCTCATTGTTTCCAATTACCCAGAGAATACTCCACTATTAGGATCACAAAGGTAAATTGACAAAAAAGTCCTAGAATAATATTTATTTTACTGTAAAACTGAATCAATAGAATTTTCACAATTGCAACAATAAGGAAATATGTAATTTAATTTAAACTATCAAGCCACTCATGGCTTCACATACAAAATGTTTAGAAAGCCCATTAAACAACCGTTTCTTAACACAATGACATTTCCCAAAAAAGTCATTCTACCATCCTCAAGTAATTCTATATGAAATTTCATCACAATTAGTTGTTGTTTAGCAGTGATGATGTTACAGACACTGACAGATAGAGTTACTTTTGCATTTAAAACATTGGTATGGATTTTCATTTTATATTTGTAGTTGTGAACTCAGATTTAAAAAATCCTTCACTTTCAACATTTTTTGTTTTAGTTTCACACTGTATCCTGCCGATAGCAAGGTAGGCAGAGCAAACCTGAGTATCTAATGTACATTAAGTTTCCACACACTTATTCCATTAAGATATTTTCTTTCCCCTTTTTCCACTAAATTCTGGAGGCATTGTATATTGAGTGGCAGAACTCAACGCCGCGTCGCTCACTTGAGCCACTGTGTCACAACTAGCCTCTAAGATTTTTTGTCATATTTTTTTATATATTTTAAGATGTACGTAAATTTATATGGTATAGCTAGTTTAATATAAAGGTATCGAAGTACAACTTACAATCAAGTAAGATGATAAAAACAGTCACATTGTGAAAATCAATTAAAGACAATACATAAATATTGCTTATATGCTGTCATTTAAGCAAATTTATCTACTGTTAAAAAATAAAGACATCGAATTCTTGTGAAATAAGATCTAATTAAACGAAATCATATATAATGTTATATTCTCTATTAAGTTTCATTACATACACAAAGAATCAAAAATATTATTTGATATGATTTAGTATTTTATGCAATTTTTTTTTAAATATTTTTTTGTTAAAAATTAATAGTTTTACATATGAATCTTTTTTCGCAAATGACTGTCATCTTCCTTTACATTTTTAATAATAATGATATATTAAAATAATAAGAAAACAATCTTTGAAGCACACTGAGTACTCTTTATGCTATAAAACTCATTCTACTTACATATAAAATTGCAAAAGACAGTAGTTTAATTCACAATTGCACTAAACAACTTTCTATTAGGTAGATTTTATTATACCAATTAAATAAACCAAATATAACAAAGGAGTAAAACACAGAAGTTAAGCACACAGTTCGATCCAAGATAAATGACAAATGAATATTAATGTTACGTTCTTTAATTTTTGGCCTTTAGGCGTGCCAGTTTTACTTCGCAAATGTCACGTAAAATGAAGAAAAGATATAAGATTGGTAAGTTACATGTTAAGATTCGTTATAGATAAAATATACACTTCACAGACTAGATTAAGGTTTAAAAAAATTAGGTCTTATTAGTTACACCACCATCAGAAAATAAAATTGCGACACAGTTACAACTATCCACAAATTACTATAAATTGGGGCCGTCGTGTGGCAGAGGCACAAGAGTGTGACTATAATGCGACGGTTGTGAGTTCGATTCCAAAATGATTTATCATCATTTTAAATGTTTTCACTCACAACGCAACGTTTCAATTTTTGGAAATTACCGTATTTTTACGGTGCAATGTGTGGAATGAAGTTTAACACTGTGCTGTATGCAGCCGATACCGTGAAGATGACTATTAATATGAATACCGATTGTGTTGTCTTGACACAAAATTCTACTAATATACAAATTATACAATATACATATTTGATTTTAAAAATCTGTGATCTGTGGAACATTATGTTCCCTTTCTGAGCAACCGAAGTTGGCGGGGAAAATGATTTTTCTTAACTTTGTTGATCATTGTTCGATTAAATTTGTTGTTTGCTCGTTGTTCTTTCTTTTTAATATTTTTTATACATGTTTTTTTGTTTTTCTTTAAAACTTAATTAGATATTGTTGGTTCTTAACTCTCCTTCCGGTCGCACCTCACGTATGTCAGAAACAAAGGTAGGTACATACCAAAGTACTTAATGAGCAGGCTTTAGCTGAATACCTCCCACCCACTCATCTACAAGCGGAGTAAAATGTCACTTCGGACAAGCTGACATTGTACAAAACTTACATTCGACTTATCATAATATATGCTCATCATGATCTACGCATGTGTAGTATTTGCACCCACCAAAACATCTCTTCAGAGGCCGTCAAAAACAAATTCCTCCGAATGGCATCCGGATGCCCGTGGTGCATACGTAACGCGGAGATTTTTAATTAGAATCGTTAAAGGAATACTTAAAAGGCCTAGCCTAGCGCTGTTAAGAGGGCGCAGACAGACTCCTGTCCTCTTATAGTCGAAGCGTTTAAGTACCCTCCTCATCCATACCCGCTTCTTTGACGCCCTCCTAGTGTCCTTCTTGATCCCGACGATCCAATACGGAATATGCGATTTAAATAATAATATTTTTTATATATTAACTCTTTTCGTTTTAATTTACATGTACAATGTAAATTAAATTAATTAAACATATTAATACTTTTTTATACTTTCGTTTCGAATAAAAAAATAATCATTGAAAAGTGCACCAAATAAATGGGAAAATAATATTACTTAAGTCAAACGCAACGAATTTTGACATCACTGATCATAATAACATTGATTTTCCAATGCGATTGCTGTCACGAGCGAGCGTCCATCAGAACTCGTGTTTATTGTCTCGCCCCTCCCCGATGCTGTAAAGACCATTCCAAGTGAACAGTAGTTTAGTCCTTTCGAAAAAAAACAGTTTCAACGATAATGTCATAGTAGCAGGATGAAGACATTGTTAACAGAGGATTGTATATTACATTTTTTAAAATAAATAAACAGTTTGTGATGATGGTCCCCATTAAGATTAAATTATGATTATAAATAAAGCCAAAAGTGGGCTTGGAATATCAAGCCCACTTTTGGCTTTACACTGATGTCAGCATAGCAGGGTTGGCTTAGTGGATTTGTGTCAAGACACTACATTCTACTATTTCCGACATTTTAACTTCGAATTTGAGATATTACACATTAAATGACGAAAATAGATGCGGTACTTTGCCTTGATAGGGTGGGAAAATGAAAATAATTGGTCTCTCCAGATGGAGATTATACCAATAGTGGCATAATTTTTAACATGTTTAACTATCCTAAACAAGGAATAATAAGTTATTTAGAAATATTAGTCAAAGTAATATAAAAATAACATTTCTTTTATTTAAATATTCTTTACAGTTATAATTACGGATATATATATTGAATAAGCAGAGGTATAAACATTTTTATATTGTATAGATAATTTTTCTACAGTTTATACAATAAAAATAATGATAATGTTCATTGTGCTATGGTATCTGAACTTGTAAATGATTAGGTACATTTTCTGTTGAATCACCAGGGCCATTTTGTAAAAGATCCACCTCTGATTGATTTTTAGCTGCATTTTGAGATTTGTTTCTTAATTCAAATACTTGAGTTATAGCATCACGGAAACAAAGGAAATTATAATCAATGACACCTGGAAAAAATATTTATAGTTTTTAAATAAAAAATATACTTAACCATACAAGTAATGGTGTTTTGATTAATTTAATTTGTTACATTGAACTTATCTTTTACTGGCTTAAATATTAAGATTATGAATTATATAAATAAGATCTATTTGTATGTTTTTAGAATGTTTATGTAACATAATTAATTAAAAATAATAGTAGTTATTTCGCTGGTTTATGTTTAAATATAAAATTTACCTTGCTTTTGAAAGTTTTCTTCTCGAAGAATGCAAACTAAAGCAAGAAATTTATTGACTTCTCTCAAATATAGTACTGTCCCATTATTCAGTTTAATTAGACTAGAACTTTGGCTATTAAATGTATTTACATCTGCTTCTTCAACCATCCTGAAAGAAGAATAGTTATAAAATTGTACTTTGTGTTTATTTTTTCTTCAGCTTCACATTGTATCTGGGCCAACTACTCCTTACAATTATGTGGGTATTAATATTAGAAAGAAAGGGAAATAAAGACAAATGCGATGACGCAATCTCTTCATTAGATATGTGGAAACTATTTAGCTGACTGAATTCACAGTGCACAGATGAAATACACAGAATGGTAGGTACTTGTGTAGATGTGAAAATGAGAATAAAAAGGAACATGCTCAAATGTTTTGGGTATGTCGAGATAATGAGTAAAAAAAAATGCTGTTAAAGATTTATGGGGCAAGAGTGAATAGTAAGGGAAGCAGGGGCACCTAAATAGACCTCCATGAATATTGATGATACTGAAAAAAGGTCAAGTAAAAAGCATGACATGTATGAAGAAGTTGACAATAGTGAGGAAAATAAAAAAGAAATGAAAAGTGAGGAAAAGATGTATGCAGATTGAGCATTTAAACTCTGACTTCCCTGGCTACTCCTACTAAGGATCAAGAGTAAAGTTTAAAGAAAATTCTTACCCATATATACATGAAATATCAATGACAACATCAATCATATCACAGCATAATTCATAGCTTTGCATGTCTACTGGAGAGCTGTCTGTTGCTATATAGATTTTAGAAACAACATCAAAGAGGAATGCTTTCTCAATTCCAGAATTCTGAAAATAAAAAATTATTATGTGTTTTTGGAAAATTTCAAAGTTGAATATCTTAAAGAAAAACTGAGATTTTCAAGCAATCTTAACTGTTTTCAAATGGCTAGATGTACACTTTAAGCTCTGTATAGATCCAAAGAAAGAACAAAAAAAGCAAAGTGGTAGGTTCAAATATTGTGATTTTTGCACTTTTAAGGTAGGTTATCTCAGAAACCAGAACTAATGGAACAATTCTGCCACGCTAAATACCTTCGAAAAAATATTGTCCCGTTTCTGGGTCCAAAATGTTGTCGGCCTATGTTATTAAAGCAATGCAACATCAATATAATGTAATTTGATTTACTTACTGAGATAAGTATGTTTAGAAGATTCTCTAAAGTAGGTAGTTGTGGTATCAATTTTTGCACCACTTTACTGAATGCTTCAAATATAGAATGATCATAAATAGAAGTTAAGTGAAAGGACAGATGAACATGATCTAAGCCAGCTTCTGCTAGGTCTTCATTAGCTCTGTGGTGAATATCTCTTTGAGACTCCATTTTGTAATCATCATTAAGGCCATCAACCTATAATTGTATCATAAAAAAGAAAATAAAGCAAATAACCAATATTTGGAAAACTAAAGCATGTTTTTGGAATAATTCCTATAAATTCCTATAATTTGTAGTATTAGAAAATAAAATAACCAGTTAACTATGCAAAATCATCAAAGAAACTATTTGATATCGCAATTTACTTTGAAATAAATCTGTATGTTAAATGTGTCTGTTTATTGTATATATTGGCCTCTAAAATAATACTTTTTAGTAATACATATAACATAATGAAACATTTTAAAACTATATGTATATATTATGTTATTTAATTTTAAAATTTCACTATGTTAAATGACAAAACTTGTTAGCATTTTGTATATTTATTTACAGTTTGTCATTATTTACAGTAAGAGGTCTATGTGGTACTGTGTGATAGTATCAACTACTAAAGTAAATTAATTCATTTCCCCTTACTGGCCAGGTAAAGTGGAGTTTTAAGTTAACAAATTGGACAGAAAATAGAGAATGGAATATCTTGACACAAGTTTTCGTATGCCTCCCCATATTTTAAAGTACTATATTCATACTTACTTTGTGAATAAATACTTCGAACTTTATGTTGCTATTTACCCTATATGCTTTTGTAACAGTAAGCTGTAACTTATCAAGGGCATCTTGGTAATCATCCTTAAAACATTAAAAAAAATATAAATTATTAATTTATTTATAAAATATATTTATGTAATATTCAGTTCGATTACTGTTACCTGTGCATCAATGACAAATACAAGAGCACCACATCCACCAAAAATAGTGTCAGAATCAAATGTTGGGTCAAAAAAATCAATTTGACCAGGAAAGTCCCATATTTGAAATTGTACGAAGCTACTATTGTTTATATCATCCTTAACTATTTTATTGGTAGACTCCAAAAACAATGTTTCATTGGGAGACATTTTGTGAAATACAACTTTTTGTATTGACGATTTCCCCGACCTAAAAATGCATGAAATAATTATTCGAGTACATATATTATTTTCCATTTTAATTAAAAACAAGAAACCAGTTTACCGTCGTAGGCCCATAAGAAGGATTCGAGGTTTATGATCTTCTTGAAGCGACGCATTGTCATTTTCTCCATTTTGTTCAAAGGGACCGTAGCTGAAATCTTTAGGAAATGATCCCACATATTCATCCTGATAGCTCTGCACAAATAAATGATAACATTGTGATTCATTCTAATAAATACAAAGTAGACGCAAATGGTTTTGTGCTTACCATTTTCAAAGAATTTTAATAGTTTGTATGTTAAATTTTACTATTATATCGATTGTTACATTTCAATAAAAAGATATATTATATTAGAAATCGGAGTTGATATCACAAATATGTATGGAAATAAGTTTAAAACGAAACATTCTAGTTTCTGCCCAAGGTGACAAATAAAATTTGTCAATTTCAACTTGATTTGTCAAAGACTATCTGTCACAAAATATTTAATAGAGGAAGGTAACGTAAAATGGAGTATAGGCATAGAAACATTTCTTGACTTAAGTTAGATTTCAGCAATGATTTCAAGTTGATATATAAAAAATATTTACTAGACTATAGGCTATAATGCTAATAAATAATATTATTAATACAAATTAGTATTAGCTAATGCTAATACTAATTTGTAATAATAATATAATAAAAACTGTTTTTATACTCATATAAAATATTATTACTTCTATATAATAATAATCAGTTTCACGCTATATTCCGCACGCAGGGTAGGCAGAGAGAACCTAGTGTTAAGACACTCCGTTCCCCACTTAGGGAAAGAAAGACATTCCCTTTGCCTATCCTGCTATGTGAGAGCTGTGTACAGGAATTATGAATGTGCTTCAGACATTTACTATATATATATTTTAATTAATAATAATTGGCTTAACTATATTTTATTTTGATAAATACTAAAACAAATTAAAGAGTGCCATATTTATTAAGAACGGCGAGTATCACAATATAAATTACATGATGTTTGTTTTTTACAACTATTTGACGCTCTAGAACTTCTAGCACATACATATAAAGGAAGACGTAAAGGGCGTGAAATAGCTGCAGTAAGCTTATCTGCACTAGATATAAGTTTAACAGGTCGAAGCCAACGTTCACGTTCGGTTCGAGCTTTATCGACACTTTGTGCATAAGCAATGCTTTTTTGTAGACCTGCTAAGCTGTTTGTTCGAGCAGGTAGTCGTTCCAAGCTATTCGAAACTTCTCCTAGTTCCGCGGTATCAGTATCGACAATTTCCTGATGATCAAGAATCATTCCTATATTTATTTTTAAATTAGTAGCCCCATCTCTAAAAATTAAATAAATAGTAGCCTGGTCCAAAACTTTTAAAGAAAATTGTTCATTTATTTTCAAAGCCTTCGTTTTGATTTGGAACGGTTTAAACTTTTGACACAACTTTTTACTCTTCTCCTTGATGAAATTATCAAATTCAATGGCCAGCATTTCCTCATTATCAGGGCGTACTTTGTTATCTCCTGGTGGTCCAAGTTTTAGAATTTCAGGATCTTTATGTGCCATTTGTGTATCAATCATAACTTGTTGTAAAACAGGCGGATCATTAAGGGTATGCCATTTCCAGTGAGAAGCAGGACCAATATTTTTGTCTAAGATAACACCTTCCGTTTGATTGTATTTTAACCTAAAAAAAAATCATTTTAAATTACTAATTGATAAGTAGGTATATTATTTTATATTCAATACCACTTCTCATAAAAATGTGTTACCTTATATTACCGGCATGGTCAAACACAATCCCATTTCCAAGATAATCGAAACTTGCAATAACTGTAAAAGGCCGAGGTCGACCTCTCTCATCAGGTTCACCATTACTATACAATACAAATCTTTGCTGTGCATTGGTTTCTTGAAAAGGAAACAAAAACTAAATTACTATAAACTTAATCTACAAAGGCTTATAAAAAATAATGTAATAATTATAAAACGTTACACCTTCTGCGTCATAATAATCGAGAGCCAGTTTGCCGTTTCTATAAAACCACTTTCCACGGCCATTCTCATCAAATTCTGCCAACTTTTCACCCGAATCGTGAAACATTATCTTTTTATTTTTGTTATGTTCAAACCAATCAAATTCAGGATGCGCGGGCCGCATACGATACACATTCATCTGTAATATGAGACTAAATATTTTTATACCAAAAAAGGAAACCTCTATTATTAATATAGACGATTTATAATCATAATTTACTTTTCTAACTACTTTTTCTGTAGGTAGCATAGTCCACCCTTTCTCGATAAACGATCGGTCGGAAAGAGCGTATCGTATGATTCCTTTAGGCACATCTTGCTCTACCTATAAATAAAGTTGACATTTGATACAGCTTTATAAATAATAGTGAGGCAGTTATAATCATACATTGTAAATAAATAATAATTATAACGACAATTCCAAAACATAAAAGAAAAAATAATAATAAATTTTACGTCTATTGACCTCAAGTTTTTTGTTTTTGGACATTTACTGTTTTTATAAAACAACGATAATATTTAAAAAATACGATGTATAAAACAAATTATTACAAAACAAATAGCTCAAAATATTTTATCAGCTCAATTTTCATTTTTGATTAAAATAATGACGTTTGGTAAGTCAACTTAATAAATAAAGATAGTTTTTACTTTTACACACCAAGTGTACTTATATCGTACCAGTGCTATTTAATTTTTTTAATTTAAAGTAAATTTTAAGTCTACTTTAGCTGAGAACTCCAGATGAAGATAGACTAAAAGCAAAACCATTGAAACAAGAAATGATTGCAACATGGTAACTCTACCTCATTCTCCTTTTATCTATTGCCCTCTGACATATTGATACATATTTGACTACCAATGCGTATTTTGACAATATATATTGCAGTATCATATGTACGGAATAAAATATATATTATAGTAATTAAAAAGGTTTAAATAGACATAGGTACTATAAGTTTAGGTTATATTAAACAAATTACAAAGCTGGCGAACTATCATACCTAATAAATACATATCAATAATGTATTTGGCCGTCGTGGCGCAGCGGCAGAAGGGCGTGACTGTAAAGCGACGGTTGTGCGTTCGACCCCCACTCGACAAAGTGAAATATTTATTTACATTTATACTTCTATTTCTTCGCTCTGGTGTCGAGGCAAAGCGCGGCGTTGTTATTTCCACTCAACACGCAGTGCCTCCAGAATTCGGCAGAAAGTGGGGAACGGAGTGTTTTAACACTAGGTTCCCTCTACCTACTCTGCTGTGTGCGGCATACAGTGTGAAGCTGTAAAAAAATGTATTATTAATTAAATTGAATAGATAAGGAACTTTCTATGATTGTTTCTAAGCTTACGTATTTATTAGTCGCTGTAGGAGAGCTTTTATATTCCACAGCATCACTTATAAGGGTTTCCCTATTTGGAATATTAACATTATCGTCCTGAAAGTTAGATTTAAAACACAAAGGAACCACTCCTATTTCACTTGCCTCCTTTTTAATAGGTTTACGCTTTAATATATTTTCTCCTATAATAATATCATTAATTGATTCAGTTTTAGTATTTTTTAAAATAATATATTCAATATCAAGTTCTAATTCTGAGTCATTACAAATAACGCATTCGGGTTCCTTTTTATTTTTATGATTTTTATGAGTCTCAAGGATACCCGCACTCTCAAATAATTGTGATACATGCTTTGGTTGAAGCATTTTCACTCTATTTGGATCTGATTGCTTAAGCTTGACTAACTTTAATATCAAGTCTTCAGATGAAAAAGATCTGACCTTAAATTTGCTTGGCATTGATATATTTGCGTTAATTCTGGATTCAGAAACAGATTTTTTGGAGCTTGGCTTTTGTTTTTTGGAAATCCGATCAGATAAGTCTGGCTTATGTATATTTTTTGTTTTAATTTCTTCTTCTGATTTCTTTGCTTCTGTGGTTTCTCTATTTCGCTTCTTTTCTTCAGCACTTAATTTAAGTTCAATTTCTTTTTGTTTTAATTGTTCAGCCTTTAACTTTTTTAACTCTTCCATATAAGCTTTGCTTTTATCTTGTTCTGTTGGTTGCTTCATGGATTTCTCTGCAATGTTTTTTTCAAGTTGCTTACCTTTTGCTTGAGGTTTTTCTATAGTTTTTGTTAGCTTTTCTTCTTTACTTTTACTCGGCTTATCATCTTTCTTGACTTTCAGCTTGTCTTTTTCAATTTTTTCCTTATTATCTTCAACTTTTTTAACTGTTTTTTTCGGTGAGAGTTGTGGGAGCTTTTTCTCTAGTTTTTCTTTATATTGTTCATCTTTCTTTATAATTTTTTTTGGAGACAGTTGTGGCGGCCTTTCATCTCTTTTTTTCTTAATGTCTTTAGTAGTATTTTTTACAGGTAAATGATCTTTCCTTTTTTTACTAAGTGACCCACTGCCGACTTGTGATATTTTTTCTGGATGTGTTTGTTTAATTTTATTAGGCTTAGGTTGTGGCTGTTCTTGTTTATAAAATTTGTTAACTTTGATATCTTCTAATGCCTTTTTCTTGTCGTCCTGTTTTTTTTTATCTAATTGTAATTTAGCTTCAATTCTTTCCCTCGTTTCTTTGATTAATTCTGAGGTACTTTTACGTCGTATTGTTGGCAGTTCACCTTTGGATTTCTCCTTGGAAAAGACGTAACTAAAATCTTGATGCAATGCTCTTTGTAAGTGCTGCAAAGATGCTGATTTATCAAGTTTACTTTTATTTAATGAACTATGTGATATTTCAGGTTGCAAAATAATTGTAGCATGTGTACTTTTTTGGTCGCTGATTTTAAAAGGCACCAAGTGCACTTTATGTTTTCCTAAAATGAAATCTTTGTTACCAAAAAGTCTATCAACATTCAAATAACTGAATGATTCATTGGAACGATCAAATGGTATTGGCTCGATATTTATATCATAATCAATATTATCATCACTTTTGTACATGAAGGCATTCTCTGAATGTGCTTCTCCTGGTAATTTATGAAATTTTATCATTTTAGAATAAATACGTCGTTTATTTGACGAGGATTCAATTGTATCGTCAGTGCTGAATAATTGTCCAATTTCTGGGCGGCGATAGTATTTTGGTTTTGCTGAAATGTCATACAAACTATGCCTATGCGATAGCGGACCGGGCTGGCTAAATATATTGTTATAGATTTCATTTTTCGCCAACAATTTTTCCACGTCTGATAACCACAAAATCATTTCCTTGATTAGTTTCTTTCTTTGTGTTTCACTCGCAAGAAACGTTTTTACTATTTTGCAACATACTTCACAAGGATTCTCATACTTTCCTCGACAATGGTCACAAATACCTATAGTATCTAGTTTGTCAACACACTGGACCCTTTTTAATAATTTTTCAGCATTTTCATATATATACTTACAACGTAAGCATCCTTTATACTTTTCTGTGGGTAAAGAATTATAATTCTATATATTATCTTATGCAATATGGTGCAGGGACAATATTAATTTTCTTAGATATGACTACTTTTTCATATTTAATTTTGTAAATAATAAACTATTTAAAAATTTTATATAATATATTATACCTATATATAGAAAATTATTTTGTATGTATATACATATAAGATTAAATTAAACATTTGCTCTATGAAAATTTAATATGTGATACATAAATTACCAAGTTCCGATAAACATTTATGAGATGAAATGGAAACATTCCTTATGTTATGGACAATAATAACATCAGACTTTTTATTATATTTTTCTGATAATAATTCTTCACTTTTATCCTTAAAAATATGATTATATTATAAATAAAGGTTACTATCAACAAGATAACTATAATATATACTTAACTTGCAATACTTACATCTCTGTTTCGAAAGGAGTATTGATATATGAGCAAACCTATATTTTTTAAATTGGCGATTTTACGAAAACTTGAGCTCTCCTTGCATGATTTACAACATGGGCAGTCTCTAGAGTTAACAATTATTTAGGTAAGTATGTAAAAATAAATATATTAAAATATTACACATAAAGTAAAAATGGATGTTTCATTAAGTATGTTCATTAACTTACGCTTGTTTAGATATCATGTTACTATATTAATTAAGCAGTATAAATCTATAAATAAACGAATTGCGACTAAATCAAAATGTTTGTCAAATTGACGTAAAAAAAAGCTTTATAATAAATACCTTTTGAATAGTGGTAGATGTGTCACTTCTAAATATTACAATATCAAAATATAGGCACGTTAGGTCAAGTAAGCAATCCAGATTTGGTAAAATTGGTATTATGCGGTATTTATCCAAACGCACAAGCCATATAAGATTTAGAAAAAAAAACTATAATTTATTAAAATTGTGTCTGCACTCTGTACATATCTACTTACTTACGAAAAAAATAAGGGATATGAAGAATAGAAATAGGATATATTCTGTTTATTTGAATGTAGTAAACTTTGTAACTACTGGGCGGATTTAAATATATTTTCCGGACATCTTATGCATTATATTCCATATACAGCTGTCTCGTAGTATTATATTTTATGCAGATCTAAGACATCCATTATCCATTACAATGGAGTAGGTACATACCTACTGCACTTTGTTAGAGTTAGAGTGCAAATTGTGAATAATTAAGATTACGTATAGGTAACCTTATTTAAATGCATAAATACACATATGCAAAAATTTTTGAGGCAATCTTCGATATTTTATTAATAAAAATTAAAAATAGTTTCGCAGTCGAATATTTACTAAAATATTTATGAGTCGTTTCAAACAAAGTTAAATCAGCATTTTCCGTTGCATATAGATAGAATCAGGAGTTATTGGACGTCGGCCCATATTAAATAACAAGTTCTCTTAACAAAATACATACGTAAAAACGTGCTAGCACACTTTAAAACTTAAAACATCCCAATGGGATGTTTTTCATGAAACGTTAAATTTATAATTCATGCAATAAGCAAGTGTGTCGTAATTATATTCTGCATTCATAACGAAATCACTCTTGATTTCTATGTACACGTAAGTAACATTATTTGATCTAGCTCTAAAGTACACTTCAGATAGACATACAATAAAAGGTGATAATAATTATCAATTTTTGTCATAAGTATATTATTTTTTGTTACTACCATTCCCATAAGAGTTTTGTTTAATCCTATCTTAGCATGATGAAAAGATTAATAACACGATAGGAAAAGTAACAAAAAGATTCATTATTATAATATAATTCATTCATGAAAATATTCAAATCTGTTCCTTATCTAAAGTTCTTTTATATATATTTTTAAATTAATTTAGATTTATTAATTATTTTAATGAAATTAATGTGTTTTAAAAAAAAATCTAAACTGTCTCAAAAATTATGAAACAATAATAATAACAATAAGAACTTTAAAAATTCATCATATTATGTTTAATATGATAACTTTTTAAAGTTCTTGCATTGTGTGTGTTGTGTTCAATGGGAAACATTAACATGAAACACGTTTTAAAAAAGGAATGTGGGAGATAATAATGTTAACATCATTTATAATAAATGCTTTAATCTTTTTTCTTTTTTAAAATATTAAATACTTTTTGGCGTAGAGAAATAGAAGATCCTATTGCTTTCAATATTAACTCTTTGGTACATATATTATTTAATGGACCAAAAGCTAATGCTACTACTGTACATGCCAAACATATTACATTATATGGCATACTAAAATCAGGTGTTGGTAATGATATCATAGCTCCATTGGTACGAAAAACCATTGGATACCCTGGAATAAAATAATTGTAGTTGTCAATATTTTATCTCTGTAGATTAATAGTAGCTAAAAAAAAAATTAAATTAGCTTCACACTGTATCCCACACATAGCAGGGTAGGCGTAGTGGTGGAACTCAACGCCGAGCTTTTGCCTTGGAGCCAGAGTGAAGAAATGAAAATATTAATAAATAATATTGCATTGTATATAGTTGGGATCGAACCCGCAACTGTCACATTACAGTCACATCCTTGTGCCTCTAAAATGTCCTTTACTAACCTACATATTCGCTCAATTCTCTACTTTATATATTTAATAGTAGCTCTACTATTATTAAATATTTTTACAAAAAAAACATAAGGTGATGAGTAACAACATTAGTACATATTTTCAAAAATTCATAAATTCTCATTGAATATTGAGGGTCCAAATGAGAAAGAAGCCATCTCATGAAAGGAACCTCAATGATTATGTGGTCATCTCTATGTGGGAGGTATGATTAAATTTAAATTCCTATTTTAATTTTTTCCACACCAGTAAAACAAAGTGCAGTGATTTTTGAAAACAATATTTAGATGAAAAGTAAAAAGGGTATAGGCAAAGCATACAGTCCATGCAAATGAAGTTGCAAGGAGCAACTAGTACCAAATATTTATTTATAAATAATAATTCAACTAAATACTTACATGGTTTTGAAGCATTTATTATTGAATCAAATGTGTTTCCATTGATTGGTAAGCTAGTATAATTTTTAGCAGTAGGAAGATTTGCAGTAATTAGTGCAGAACCAATATAAAATCCATGATTTGCATCAGGAGGATATTCTTGCCATTTTAGAAAGACAAATTCAAAATCGATTGTAAGAGTAGTAGTAGATTTGGGAGGCAATCGAAGTAAAAGTTCCAAGTGGTAGGGTTTTTGCCTACTTCGACCAGATGAATAATACTGTGACATTATCAAATTGCTTTCAGCTTCTCCGTTAATTCTCAATGAACTTAGTTGTAATGGGAGCCACCAAGGTGCATTCTCCATAAGTACAACATCTATAGGAGCCCAATAATTATTTGTCAACTCAGTTACTATTCCTCCAAATTCTTTACCATAGCCAAGAATATATCTTGTAAATGACAGAGGTGGTGGAATATTAACAAATATTTTATTTTTTGTCTCATATTTTGCTACTATGTTGAGAGTTGATGTAGGTAATATATTATACATTAATAAATTGGTCTCACTACCCCCTCTATGTGATACTATGACATTATTTGGTTCTGGACTTATCTTAAAAGGGTAAGTGTTATTTGAAGTAACATCAACATAAATTTTACTAGAAGATGACAGTGGACATGCTCCAAGAAGTCCCTGTCCAAACAATCTTCTGAAGGACCAATCCATTGTATTTATTATCTTAAAATCATAAACAAGTGCAACAGATTGTGTTATCTCTAAGTCTGTTTCTAAACAATTATTGTTTGTACATTTTCTCCTGACATGAACTCCTATAGAATGATAGTTAGTATTATGAATCATTCTTGAATTAAGCAGAGAAGAAAATCCATTACTAGATTCACATGGTAACAATTTCTTCCAGGGAGTTAAATTTTCAGTACAGACAATTTCTCTTGGAAGTGATGCGTATCTTAAATGTGTAGTTGTATTTTGCTTTAATTTATTAGCACCTGTTGGCCATAACACCATCTTGGGTGTTACGGTGTTAAAATTTTCTATAAAATTTAGAGATGCACAAAAAAGTCCAGATAAAGTTGCAGTTAATTTCTTCCATTGAATATCGACATCATTCACTTCGGGAGAAAACCATGCATATAGTTCAGCTCCAGGGGCAGCATCTAATACTGGATAACCCCATTGATTATGCTTCCACTGTCCTTCTGTCAAGGTAAGATGTAATTCTTCTACATGATATCGTAACATAATTTCTGTCAGTGAACGCGGTGCTAAATGGGAATGTTCAACTGAAACAACAATAAATAAGCTACAAGCTGATTCGAAATTATGAAATGATTTTTTATCATTCAATTAATATACTTACAAGATTGTTCTCCATTTACAAGAGTTAAGAAATTAAAGTAAACATAAAGGTGGGTTGGTGGGAGCGGTTTAATAAACATTTCTTCTTTAAAATCATCTCCCTTTGTTAATATCGTAAGCCCAAACAAGATAAGACATCGAATTGATATACCTAATTTCAACATATTTCAGGTGTAGTTGTAAGTAATATTCTATAGTGTTATAATTTACATAAATATTATTTTATTAATATTGCTATAATGAGCTACATATATA
Source organism: Heliconius nattereri (assembly GCA_013403645.1). Lineage (NCBI taxonomy): Eukaryota > Metazoa > Arthropoda > Insecta > Lepidoptera > Nymphalidae > Heliconius > Heliconius nattereri. The sequence continues at coordinate 1,889,256 of JAAIXI010000254.1, forward strand.
TTTGTTTACGGCTTTCTATCTTGCATTGCAAAAGTCGAATATGCGATTTGCATTTGACAATGATTTAAGTTGACAGTTGTACTATCGTACATTAAGCTGTTTATGTTAGATACTCATCAAGGAACATATTGTACTCTCTAGACCGTATTAATAAATAAATTCATAAATTAATTCATTCAATAAATTCATTTCATTGGGAAACAAAAAGTAATTATGAATACAATTGTACAGCTGTTTTAAATAGAACATATCAAATTTTGTGTAGTAGTTTTTAGTTTTTTATAACTTAACGTAAAATTAAACGTAAATGCTGCCAGTGGTGCGACATAGAGTAATGATATACAGATGTACTTACTCTACAGTCTCTATAATTATAATTGTCCATATAATATAGTCTATAGCTTTTCGTCACTTACAGTTCCAATTTACATTGACTTTGACATTACAGTTTTGACTTTTTGACTCATTTAACAAAATTTTGAAATACGGTGAAGTGCTGAAATGAAACTTTTGAAATTTAGTTTACTATACAACAAAGATTAACAGTGGTAGTTGATTATTATTTAACTTTATTAAATAATAATGACGAATCAATGTACAGATAAGCCAATATCGCATAAACTTGCGTCCTGATAATAGTATTCACACGCTACTTGAAAAAACTAATACGTAACTAACGTTATAGGAAAATATTTAAAAAGAACCATTAAAGTAATGGATAACGAATTCTTGGATATATCAAAAAGCCTGAAGCAGCAACTTGCATATGGTATTGGGCATATGCTAAATGATGTCTGTGCAAGTCTGTGGTTTACATATTTTTTGGTATTTTTCCATCTTGTGTTGGAGTTTTCTGCCGCACAGGCGGGATATCTAATGTTAATAGGTCAAGTAGTTGACGCCTTATCAACGCCTTTTATCGGTTACCATTCTGATCATACCAACAACTATTTGAGTACAAAATATGGAAGAAGAAAACTATGGCATTTGTTTGGTGAGTCATAATATGTTAACTTTGCTATTTTTCAATTATTCCAAATCTATTTATTGTCTATTGCTTTTAGGAACTTTATGTGTTTTGTCATCATTTCCTTTTATATTTATGAAATGTATTCAGTGCGAATTTGCACATAAATGGGCACAGATGTTCTACTTTGCTGCATTTATAACTATTTTTCAAATTGGCTGGGCTGCAGTACAAATATCACACCTTAGTCTTATTCCTGAGCTTGCAGAAGACCCTCATGTTAGAACACATCTGACTGCTATAAGGCAAGAACATCTTACATATTAAAAAAACACATAACTTTTACAAAAGTACAATTACATCAATTATTTTTATTTCAGATATGGATTTACTGTGTTTTCAAATATATTTGTCTATGTAATCACTTGGATTATATTACATTTTACAGGCGAATGTGATAAAGAGGTATATTTTATTATCTGAATCAGCATAGTATTACATTTCTAAATCCAAAATATTCTGTGATATGTAACATTTGCAGCAAGTAGGACCAGCGGATGCTTGGAAGTTTAGACAAATAATGCTTATAGTTGTAGGAGTGGGCAGTTTAGCATCAATATTATTCCACTTTGCTGTGACTGAAAAACCAACAAGAATTTCAGTATCATCTAATGATTATGAAAGTAGTACAAATTCGCTTCATTGTAACATACTTAAAAAATATTTGTTATATCAAGTGAGTATTCAATATAATTAGGCAACACAAATAATGAATCATATTTTTTTTATTTGAATAACATTGCTTGGATGACTAATATTGTGGACTATATTATACTATAATTCAACGATGTTTTGAAGCTTTTGTGTCACAATGGCACAGAATAACTGAATGTAAATGTGAATGTGGTGGATTTGATTCCATCTCAGTGGAATGCATTATTTTCATTTCTTTGGTCTTGTAACCAAGACAGAAAATGGGGAATGCAGAAATGAATTTGGTCACTCACATGCAATGTCTCAAAAATTGACTGGAAAGTGGAGAGCAGAGTCTTTTAACACTAAGTTTCTACTGCCTATCCTGTTACATATGGGCTACAGTGAAAAGCTTAAAATAAAAAATTACACTTATAGGTAGCTGGAATATATATGAGCACAAGACTGGTTGTCAATGTAGCCCAAGTCCTTATACCACTTTACCTTCACCGAACCCTGGGTCTTGCTGCAAGAGCATTGGCTGTAATTCCTCTCGCCATGTATATGGGGAGTTTAGCCGCTGCAGGCGTACAGAGGTTCGCCCCCAGATCTTTTACACGAAAATTAAGCTATTTAATGGGGTCTGCATGTGCATTGACTGGTTTTTTGTGGGTGTACTTTGATTATGATAATTATTTTAAAGTGAATTTTATTTATATAGTTGCTGTTTTAATAGGTTAGTATCTCATATTGTATGATTTGAACTAAATATGTTGAGTATTTGTTTATTGGCCATTAAATATAACATGTAAATACAAAATGTACTATACTATTAGTATTTGATTGATAAAATAGACAAATTAAAAAAATTAACTAGTGATAATCAAAAGTAATGAACAAACAAATTAAGAGTAAGTTTTCATATTGAAGCCAGTCATGGTGTAAGGGCATGTGACTGGTTGTGGGTTTGATCCCCACTAGGTAGAGGTAGTGAAATATTTATATTTCAATTTCTTCGCTCTGGTGTCGAGGCAAAGCGCGGCATTAAGTTCTGTCTCTGAATCAGTGGGGAATGGAGTGTCTTAACACCTCTGCCTATCCTGCTATATGTGATTTAAGAGATTTAAAATTATGAAGTTTTGTTAATATTTTTAACTTTCATATTGCTTTAATAATAATTATATATTCCTAATTTAATATATATTACAAATATTTCAGGGTTTGGAGGGGCACAGATGCTTGTTACAAGTCTATCTTTAACAGCTGACTTAGTTGGAGCTAGTACTCAAGCATCCGCCTTTGTTTATGGTCTCATGAGTTTTACTGATAAATTATCCTGTGGGGCTGCTATAGCTGTTATACAGATGTAGTATGTATCATTTAGTTTAAGGTTTTATTCCTTACGTATTTCTATTGTATATATATATGTATGTATGTTGTAACCTAATGTGATTTGCGAGATAATGCATGTTGAGTGATAGCACTTAATGCTGCGCTTTGTCTTATTTAGAGCAACGAAGTGAAAATAATTAATTACTCTGAGTAAACCCATAACTCGAGGTTACCAGGCGGGGGATGTAGCGCTGCGCCACACCAGCCTTAATAATGTTTTTAACATATGCATATTTCACAATATATATGAAACGTTATAAAGAAATATTATTGTATGATTTAATAATATTTCTGTTTATTTTATTTAACATAATAATAAGTAATATATATATTTTTATATGTTCCAGTGCAGATGGTGCGAGTGAGGCATATTATCGTGATGTGTTAGCATGGGTTTGTGGTGTGGCGACTGTGCTCGGTCTTTTCCTCACAATTTTCTTACCCACTCAAACACATAATTCCTTGCTTTTAGATGGTAAGCAGTAAGAGGCAATCCACAAATTACGTCACATGACCCTTGTCACAGTTAGATACATTTGGGGGAAACTCACAAACATGGTGTATAATTTCGTTATAAAATTATATAGTATGAAAAATATTTTTTGGTTGCCTTTGATTTAATATTTTAATTCAATATTTTGGAGATGTAAAATTGCACAACATGTGACAAACTCTCCCGACCTCTTCTCACACCTCGACGATACGTTCTCACGTTAAGGGGTAACGTGTGACGTTATTTATGGATGGCCCTAAATTAAACATAGTGAGGTACCAATTAGTCTTCACTTCACAAATATCAATAACTTAATTAAGAAAAACACAGGCGTAAAAGCATAGAGAATGTGGCTGTGGCCTTTAACACATAAGTAAAAAAATAAACATACTTATGTGCTTTTTTCAGCTTTATATTTATACCTCTGTGAAAAGTGAAAAGAGTCTCTGCCTACACAGTTAGGTAGAGACTTCTTTCACCACTTCCACCTCAAACACACCATGGTAAACACACCATGTTCAGTTGCAAACTCAACATGGTGTGTTTACCAGAGCAAAAAGATTATAATAATTACACAATATTTTTATAAAGCATGTAAAAAATTGAACTTGGCATGGATTGCTATCCATCCAACATACTATTAACATGTTTTTCAATTTTAAAAATATTTTACTATTTTTAGTGTGAAATAAAGTGGTTGTTAGAAACCTATATTTATGTGATTTGTTGTATAAAATTAGAATTTCTTTTAATTAAAAATTAAATTCTCACTCAGAGGATTGAATTTCCTCGCTCCAATAAAGGTGGATTGGAGCATTGCATTTTGCTCTTTTTGTTCGCTCAATACACAATGCCTTAAGACTTTGACGGTCTTAGTCTTAATACTAAGTTAAAGGTTTACTTTGCTTATTTTACTATGTGCAAGATACAGACAGCATGAGGATAAAAAAATTATAAGATTTATTTAAAACATTTACAGATGGTGCATCAATTAATGGTCAAGAAGAGGAAATTTCAACATCTCACAATATAGCTACATGATGCTACATTGGGAAAAATTATAATACATACAATTCGAATAAGACAATAAATATTTATTGTCTACATAATAACATAGTGAAAATGTTATTATTTACTTATTTTAGTTAAATATATTATATGCCTTTGGTATTAAAGAAATTAAGGAAAAAATTTAAATTTAATTTTTTTTTTATCTTGATTAAATTATTTAAAAATATTTTATTTCATTCCAGTTAGTTTTAACTTTGATGTTACTATATAATATTGTTTAAAGATACAGTACAACTATTATTTAAAACATTGCTGGTAGAGGCTGTGGTTTATCAGTTTATTAGTGTTAAGTTTTGGTCTACCTTAGTAGTTTCTTAAAACTTTATTTTTTTTAATATATAGACTTAGAAAAAATATTAATATATTTAAATTATGTATTTATAATAATACTTTTGAAATAAAACAATTAAGGAAATAAATAGGCATTTTATTATCACAAAGGCTTGCACAGCATACAAATATATGAAATTTGAAAAAATACTTTCACATGTAAGCTTGAAGAAAGCACATTTTTTTGGTTAAGCAAAAAATTTATTGTAACATTCACAATGTTACTGATAATTTTTAATCAGCTGTAGCTAGAGCTACTACTGTAAAACGCACTTCCTCAGGATCACGCGCCATAAATTCCTTACATACTTTTGCTGCATCCTCCAAAAACGAATCTGGAGAAGTTGGGCCATGATTTATAGGAAACGCTTTGCGTCCATCTAATTCATATAAAAATCCATTTTTGTGCACAAACGTAATAAAATGATGATTGACAGGATCTTCAGCACTTGGAGTGTTTGTTTGTCCTTCCAGGGCCAACTCTTTGTGAGCATTTATAATATCCTTACAATTTTCTAGCAAAGTTCCCCTAGCGGCAGCATCTAACTCTTTGGCATCATCTAAGAATTTTTTCAAAGGTCCATCAGATAGTTCAATGTTATCAGAATTATTCGCAACTGCATGAACAAGTGCAACAGTTCCACAGGCATTGCTTATATTTTGTTTCATGTAAAAAAGACTATTTGCAACATCTTGTCCTTTAGATAATATTTCATTTTCCTCTTTTTGCTTATGTTGTTCGTAAGCCTCCGATATGGGAAAAAGAAGAGTAACAGATACAACTGGTTTTGGTAACCATGAGAGCATCTCAGGTTCTAATCCCATAACATCTACTATATTCCATTTGTTTGACACACCAAGTTTTTGAAGGAATTTATTCATCACTTCAGGATTTGACTCCAGGGGTATTAAAGTTTCAGTCGCCATTTCGAGCTGTAAAATATAAAAAGTGAGAGGTTACCGGCATTATGTACCTATACCCGGATAATGAGAATAACATTCTCTTTATAAAGGTACGTCTACCTACCTTTTTAACTTCTATTTTTAGCAATAATAAAGGAGACCTTCTTATTGTGTCCCGAGAATAGAACTAAGCTGACTCAGAGCACAAATGAATTAATAAATTAAAAATCAATAATTTACGAATTCAGAATCCACCAGTCACATTCTAAAGTTACCATTTCACAAAACGGGAAAAAATAACATAAAGTTCGGTAATCATAATCCATGATATGAATGGAAATATTGTTATATTTTCATTCGTTAATATATATTAAGTCACTAACTTTCTATAAATTGTTTTACTAACCAGAAGATTAAGTAATTTCAATTTTTGGAATTTAGTTTATGATTAAAATACCAGTCACCTGGCAGCATTTATAAAATAGACTTTGACAATATGTGATTTCACTTTTATTAAACGTAAAGTAATCAAATGTCAAATATAAAATTAGGTTGAGATGCGTTGCTTTCGCGAATTATATCTACAATGAAATATTTATCAAATTTTAAATCGAATTATTACTATCGCGATAAATGAAACAATTATAATAAGTGGCAATGGCAGTTTGCGGGCTGAGGACTGTGTTACTTATTGTATGCATATTGGAGTTGGTATGTAATTTAAAACTTTTCAGTTGCTAAAAAGCTTATTTCAGTAATACACATTTTAATTCACCATTGGAAGACAGATCAAGTATACATAATAATTATTTTATAATACTGTTAGTGTTTCAACATAATCTTTGTTTTGTTTCAGATTTTCACAATACAGAAGCAAGTATTTGATTTTCTTGGATATATGTGGCTGCCAATAATTGCAAACTTTGTTAATATACTCCTGATTATTTTTGGTTCATTTGGAGCAGTACAATACATTACAAAGTATCTTCTAGCTGTAAGTATTTACAATCTATGTTTAATTATTTTTCTTTACATTTATTATTTTGTGGTTCAATTTACAATCATATTAATTAATAATGTCATTTATGTCATTATTTATTGGAATAATTTTATTTTTTAATTGTATTTCTATTTTTTTCAGTATGCAATATGGAGTTTTATGTGGTTAACATGGAATATATTTCTCATATGCTATTACCTCAATCTTGGTATTCTTAACAGGGTAAAGTTGTTGGTTTTTTATTTATATATTTATTTTATTATAAAAATTCTTAATAAAATGTACTAATATTGAGGCCACTCAACATGCAAGAAAAGGTTACCATTTTGGCTACTTCTATATAAACTAATCAACAATAACTGCAAAATCATCAGTCCACACAGTTTTCATTAAAAAGTGTACAAAGGAGTAATATATATTGATTTTATTCTTTTATAGGAAAGTGGCTTATTATCATTAGGCACTGGTAGTGTCAGTTGGTGGGAGAGCAATGGTTGGGGATGCCGTCCAGTTTGGGGGGAAGCAGATGGACCTGGGACTTGGAGACCAGCTCAGGTGGAAGGATGTTTCTTCCAATGGCAATATGTTGAACTGGGACAGTCAGCTTTGGCTGCATTTCTAACTGCCACTGCCTTGCCTCTTACAATATTAGTAGCTTATAAATCACTTCAAAACCACAAGACTGTAACAGGTATACAAATTTGGGCAATTTTATTAAATATTGTCTATTATTATATATGTATATAGTATTCCAAGGCCATTGTGGCTATAAACATGAAGGTTGTGGGCTTGATCACTTTAGGGAATATTATAATTTAATTTAAATTACATTCATTTTCTGTTCTAAAGCAGAAATCTGTTCAGTAGACAAAGCATGGTGATCAACTATGTGGAAACTTAACACTTGTGAAACTGCTTAGTAGTTCAATTATGGTAAATGTTATTAGTTCATTTAAACATTATGAAATGTAAGAGTGACTGCTATCAAAATCCAATTCAATATTGTTTTAACAAATTTTAAGAAAATAATAAATTTAAAAAGGAAACTGAAAACACTATATATAAATGCTATGATTGTGGGGTTTTTAAATGTATTATTTCAAACACAACATGGACATATATTGTCCGTGCCCACGTCTCTTTTTGTTTTAATTGCTCAGAATTGTTAGTAGAGTTCTAGTTTGTGGGTTCTATGTTCTCAGGGTGATGAATTAGTTTCATTGGCAAGCCCAGAACATTGTGTGACATTGCATACTGGTACTCAACATCCAATGTATTGATTATAGATGGAAAGCTGAGTATAAAATATCTTAATAAAAAGTCCTTTCTGCATCTTGCTATATATAATATAAAAATCTAATAACACTCAAGTTCATTCTTTTTTGACATTAATAGTACTATAATTTTTCAGATAAAAGTACACTATCACGACGTCAAGTATATACCATAGAGTTAAGTCCCACCGAAACAAATGTCAGTAGTGAGAGTTCTCTTAAACCGATGACTCCTCGAAGGGTGAAACGGCGTTCGGGGTCACGCGGTGCCGGTTCTTCTGTGCGCAGGTCCCGGCGATCATACCGAAATGCTGGTTATCTAGCCTCAAATGCCTCTTTGCCTCACGACTCTAGGCCATCCAGGCCCACGTCAGCTCATTCTTCATACTCCAATTTCCATGGAGCGAGGCCTTCTTCATATCACGTGCAAGACAGAGAACAAATCAATCAAGAGTATGAACCACCACCACCACCGGTCGAGTCAATACCTATTATAACTAACAGATGTGACACTGTAAGGAGGCCAAAAAATACAGGGCGTGATGTCGTCGGGCCTTACAATGACAATAGGAGTTTTGAGACATCAGTGTATAGCAATATTGGATATGAAGGAGGATATGAGAATAGAATTGAGGCTTGGGAACCACCGCCGCAAGCTCCAGGCCCACCCGCCTATCAAGCTGGTCCTCAGCCCCAACTTGCCTACCCGCCTAACGATACATACAACATGGTACCTTAATTTATTTATTTCTATGTGCCTTACGCAGTGTCATCTATAGAGCAGTACGAAAGGGGCGCCATAGACAACGCGACAATACAAAGGGAATCAAAATCAATAGGGTACATCCGGTTGACCTAGCATTATGAAATTTGGCAGCTAGTATCTACACATAGAACTAGTTCAGGAAAAATCTGAAACTAGCCTTAAAAGGGGGCAAAATTTAAGGTATTACATGAAATGGTTCTGGATAAGCTAACATTGAATTTCAGAGAAAGCTCAATACCTTCAATTTTGTATGGCCGTCACAACTCGTGTTTGTTCTGTTTTTTTTATTGCATATTTCCTAAACATGATGGAATGAATGAAAAAAAAATCGTATTAACAGAGTTACTTTGATTCTGAAATAAGTTTATCCCCTATTACCCTACCCCAATAATATAAATACATACCCCAATAATAAATACAATTTGTCTTTGTATAGCAACTCATCATTACAATGTTATCTATCATAATTGTATCTATGATAGTAACAAACTAACTGCTTTTTTATGTTCGTATGTGATAACAGTCGATTGTATTTTTGTGAGACCGCAACATATTTTGCATTTTTTCCTCAAAAAATTGACAGACCATTTTGTATCAGAAAATATCGCTATGGTTATTACTCTCCAGTCCATGTTGCTCTATGGTGTCGACTATATTAGATTTTAATCAAAATACTGAAGCCTTTCTATCCTCGAATATTACGTTTTCATGTAGTTAGGGCATTTTAAAAATATTTTTTATATTACTCAGTATTTGCTATGAAGTTTTCCTGTTGTAAATTCTATGATGAAAAAATCAGATTGAAATTTAATGTGTTATAATATTTTGGTCTAAATATTTACTTTAAAATAAGAATCTCAATGAAATTTACAAAAAAAAAAAGAATCTTAAATAGAAGAAAAGTAAGAAATTATATTATCATACTTTTTGAATTAGTTGAAATTGTCTAGAAATCCTGTAATTTTTAATTTAAGTACTTAAGATATAAGTTAATATTGTATGAAATACATTCTTTCTTTTTAACTTAGACTAAGCTTTAATATTTTTGTTATACATGTTCAATGGAGAGTATGTTTTATTGTAATCACTTTTTTATCAGTAGTATTAGTACAAATTCCTTAATTTTTAAACACAAAAAATCCTATCTTTTGAATTATTGATATTGTATTTAGCAATATATTTACAATTGCCATTCCAGTTAATGTTTAATGCTCAACTTTTTTATAGATTGTAGTGTAAATTAATATTCAAAGTAATCCGTCCATTACCTTATGAAGATATTAAAATGAAAATGTTAATTTCACGAATTTAAGGTTTAGGTGTATTTGTATACTAGTTACTATGAAAATTGTTAAAAAACATCAATGTATATAATGTAATTTAAAAGCACAATTGTTACGCTTATGATGTTTCTTCACATGTTCAGTCAAGCACACTATTTTTTCACATATCAATTAGGGGCCATCCTTAAACACACGAAGTTCATAATTGCAATAAGTATTATATTATTTTTAATATATATACGTTTGTGATCCCCTGTGCCTAGTAACGACGCATCTTTTGGAATTCATATTATTGTTTTGGTTCACACAAATTTCGTGTTTAGTGTGAATACTTAGATATAATTTGAAAGGTGAGATGTCGCGAAACTTGGATTCCTCCAGTCTCTACGTGTGTAGTAATTTGTGGATGGTCTTATTGTATACAATTGACACTTATGTATAGGCATGATTCCATATTTTTTAGGTAACATACAAAACGAGCTTTATTAGTTTAAGTTTAGACACAAGCCTTTTCAGACGTTTTATACCAAATATAAATAAAAATGAAATAAAATTTTGTTTTTCTTTTTAACTATTAAGCCTCTGGCATTCATGAAATCGAAATAATTTTGTTTAGATTGCTTAAGAAAAAATTTTAAAAAAAGACAGACACGAACAAAGACAGATTTTTGAAGACACTGAGTCTTCAAAAATCTTATTTAAATTATTAATTAAACATACTTATATTTAAAAGGATTATAAAATGTTTTTTAAACAAAAGAAAGACTTCAAATAGTAAACAATAAATGTACATAACTTAAAGTAATTCGTATTTTGATTTAGTTAAACAAAAACATAGTCCATTTACACGTTTTTTTAGCATTTAGGTTTGCTGAGCTCAAAATACCTTCCAAAAATATAACAATTCATAAAAATTTGCAAAAATATATATAATAATGTATAACGTAATAACATGTCTCAGTTTAGATATCAAAGATTAATTTAATAGACAGAAATATGCTTGTATGTTGAGTTGTGCCTTATAATTCCTTTACTGTAAGGGTGAGACAAATTTGATGTGACGCTTTTTTAAATAAAAAGAAGTAATCATGATAACAACAATTCATTAGAAATTCATCCTTATCCTACTAGATGCTTAGATAGATTAGAATACATAAAATTTCAACGGGTATGTTGCCAATAGTCTAACTTACGATATAAAGGGTACTGAGTAAAAAAAATCAAGTTCGAGCATTATTATTATATTTCTCAGAAATATCAATTATAAAATAATACTTAATCACTTACATTAATAACAACTATAGGATGAGGACTGTTCAAATCATCACACATACATAACAACTTATTTACCAAAACATTCTGTGATATAAAAAAAAATGCAGATCATAGCAATATTCAATTATAAGATTGTTTTGTTGCCATTACATTACAAATTATATAAATATAGTAACAATGATGTAGTGCAATAGAAACAAGCGTTCGCAAACATAATTTACTAACTTTTAAAAACAGCACCAAAATATTTATTGTCCCTAATTATAAGAAGATATTAGGTATATCTAGGCTTAGGCTCTTTAATATATTTTTTTTCAAAAACTGCGCGCTATTTTTAGAATAATACAAGATTGACATATTGCACGTTTATTATTAGAATAGTAACTAAAATATTTTTTAATTTTTCAAAGTTCTTATACATGTGGAAGAAAGATATATTCGCTAATCAATATCAATTACCTGTACTTATTTAAATTTAATTGTAAATAAATGTGACTTTTTATTATTAAGCGTGAAATATGTTATGACTGCCAGTTAGTATAGTGTCGGTCAAACAATATGTAATGACCGGCATGTCGGTCAAATAGCGAAATATGGATGCAATATGTCAGAATCATACTCGTTAGTTAATTGTCGGTCACATGTTAGTAGAATGTCCGTCAAACACACAATTGACGACGTATTCGGTCAAATGGCGGGCAGAGTTCTACGTTCATGCGGCGTGAGGTCCGGATGCCAGAGGTCCACGATGAGCACGAGGCGCGTGCCGGTGCCGTTGTGCCATACTTCGTGCTCGAAACTGTCGTCGAATATGAACGTTTTGCCTAGCTGCCATTCTCTGAAATTAAATGAGGTATATTGTTAAAATAACCAAATGGAGGTCATTGAGGCGCGATGGCATAGTGTCTGACGATTGTGGGTTCGATATCCATTTCAGAGTATGAATTATTTTTAATTTCCCGCTCTGGTAAAGCAGTGTTAGCTCAGCTCCTGAACTCAATACGCAATGTATCGAATACAGTTGGAAACTGTGGTTAGCAATGTTTTAACACTAATTTCTCTCTTCCGATATATGTGAGATACAGTGTAAAGTTAAAAAATAAGGATTTTTTATTGAATATTTGCCCAAATTTAATCTCATGGTGTTCATAATTTTAAATCCATAAAAAGATTACTTTTCAATATACGTAAATAGTACCAATATACCTGATCTCGTTATCGACGCGTATGTAGGTGCGCGCGGTGTTGCTGAGCGCGAGGTGCAGGCGCAAGCGGCAATTGGTGGGGCCGACGTGCGCGCGCACGCGGGTGCCGGCCGCCAGCGCGCTGAACTTGACCTGCCCGCGCCGGCACTGCGCTGCCGCCGCCTCCGCGCGCACCACGCCGCACGTCACCGGCGCGCGCGAGCACCTGCCTGTTTGTTATGTTAGTTAAGCTTTTACTTATGTAGTAAAAAAAATATTTGTCAAATAAAAATACTTATATAAATATAATAAATTTGGGAACATTATTAGATTCCTTATACCATACTATAATATATTTCTAAGAGAAATTTGAATATTTAATATACGTTATTTAATGCCAGATTAGGATTACTGAGGAACTGTGTTGTGCTGTGATTGCTGTGCGTTCTCTACCGCATTTATCACTGGGAGTGTTCTGGAGAACTGTTTGACCTGTTAGCTGCCGCCAAACTTCCTAACCGCACAGTACGTCACAAATTCAAATATCATCTACACCGATTGGGTACGACTTTGCTACTGTGCGTTTTCGTAGGATTTCCTTGCACGTGCCACGGGGTCGCGGTGATCACTTATCGTCAGATAACACGTACGCTTGTTTGCTGTTTTTTCCATTAAAAAAATCTTTTAACTTCAAAAGTGAGATTCCCAAAAAACAAGAGGTAAAAACAAAGAATAATTTGAAAATTTTAAAACTTTGTCAAACATTGGCTAAGTGACAGTCTTTAGTAATGATGTCTTTAGTCCATTATGCTACAACATTTACAACATAACACACATTTACCTGGCAACTCCCGACCGCGCACAAATATATCCAATTGGGACCATTCCCCCTTTTCTTTTAACCCTTCTTTCTCTTGTTCATACAAGTCTTTGGCTGCCTCTGCTTCCTTTAGTATTTCGCGCCACGATTTTTCTAGCGCCTGCGCTAATTTAACGTATGGGGTCTCCTCGACCGGCCACCAGGGTCGGCTTCGTAGACGTGGCACGTTGTATAGAGATCTCTGAGAAGGCGATAGGAAATGTCCCAGTTCTGCTCCACGTACGTGTACTTCATGTGCTTCCTCTACCCGACCGAGAAGTAAAAGGGCGTCGCCTAAATGATAGTAGAATCGAGGTTCGTTTGCGGGTCCGGCGTCACCTTCTAATGCTTTCTGTAAGGCGACAACCGCTTCTTCCAATTTATTATATTGATTTTTTAAAACAAAACCATGATGGGCGAGGGCCACGCGGTCGTCCGGCCACAGTTTAAGTGTTTTTCTTAGAACTTCACCAGCTAAATCAGCTCTGGAAAAAGATAAATAAAATGTTATCGATATGTACGTATAACATATTTGTTTATAAAACGTGATTAGATTAATAGAAACAATGAAAAATAATATAACTAATTTTACCTGTTAGCCATTAAGAAGGAGATTGTCAAGTTATTACGGTAGTTTATATCTTGTGGGAATCTTCGAATTAACAATCGATATATGGGCTCAGCGTTCAGGTACGCACCTATTTGCAAAAACAACATCTAAGTACCGTAAAATAAGCTGAATATAAATGCTTATATGGTGTGCATTACGAATTTTAAGTCGTCAAGTCATTATAGGCATTTAATGTGATTACAGGACTGTAATTATTCCAAATAATTAATCGATAGGAACAACTAGGTAACACATTCTTAATAAAAATATACATATACCCTAATAAAAATATATTACCTCTAAACTGAATTCTGTCGATAGTCCGCTGAGCAACTTCAACCAATTTCCTATCAGAGAGACGCTCGTTGATTTTGAGAAGATTTAAGTATGCAGAAATAGCTTTTGATAAAAGTTTATTATCTTTTTTCGCTTCAGCACTTGCATCTATGGCTCGGGCAAGGATCCATTTAGCGCGGCCGCTGTTCGCCAGGTTGGGAGCCGACACTCGTTTTTCACACGACGCAAAGGCTCCCTCCATAAGTTAGTAAATTACATTCACACACTTATTCACACAGTCAGTTTAATAGTATAATAAGCAAAATTGCATTTTGATGTGACAATATCAGATATCTTATTGTTTGAAGCGGAAATAGGGATGCAAAGCCTTTAAGAATATATCGACGCCGCGAAGTGTAAATCTTGTGTATTTTCACAGTATAATTGCGTAGTACATTTGTTATTTTTGTAGTATAAAATTTTAAACTATAAACGATATTTTTTTCTATTGTAGTAACGTTTAATTGTAACTTGTAGTTAAACAATAGTTCATTTTTAAAATTCTTTAAATTTAAATATAATTTAAAGGAATATATTACAGTATCAAACATTACAACAAAAGTGACACGTATTAAGAAGTTTTAAACGTAAAAAAATGTTCACCAAACGGCGAGGACATATAATTATTTAATTAAAATACGAACATTTAAATAATGTCACGTCAAAACAACAATCAAATCATCCAATTTCAAAATAAATTTTCAAAGGGAGGTAACTAATATGAAAACACCAGAATAAATGGCTTTAAATTTTCATAACAACTAACCTAAGGGGAAAGTCATCGAAATATCGAGCGGGGAAAGGTGCGCGGGGTGCGGGCGTACGACTCAGCCGCTCGGTAATACCGACGAGTTAGGGCGGATCCACACTGTAGTGCTGATCACGGTTCGTTCTCGGTCCGCTCTGTTTGCTAAAACATTCTTTTATGAGAAATATTCTTATTGGGCCGGAACTTGACCGGAATGATAGTATGAATGCTCTCATTGTTTCTTATATAAGAATATTTTAACAGACTGAGATCGGACAGAGAACGAACTGTGAATGAACTATAATGTGAATCTAACCTTATTGGAACAAAATGGCACAACGAGCAAAGTAACTATATTAGTTTAAAACGTTAAACGTTAGTCCAACCAATCCTGTAATTGTAAAAATGTTTATAAACTTTTAGGTTTTTATTTATTAATTTTCTATCTGACTGCAAATAATGATTATGGAGTAAAATCTCCACAGAATATAAAGTAATTAAGTTAAAAAATGTTAAGAAGGAATGAATATTTTTGGACACTTATTAAATCAAAACTGTATTATAGAATACGATTTGAAGTTACTGTATGTGTTAAGCTCACCTGGCGGAGTTCTTCTTCAGCGATATCGAGCTGCTCCCGCCAGTAAGGTTCAATGGGTTCTCCTGGCCACTCATCTATACTGTTACCGCCATCTTCTATAATAACAATAATGTTTCTTTAAAATATATTACAAAAAGAAATTGCTCGCAATATACTAATTATATATAGTTTATTAATACTTATTTCGAAATGTTAATCATTTTAATACATATTCAAAAAAGGTTTCCCTTGTAAATGACTCTTAAAATTATCATAAGAAAATCCATTTCAAATGTTGAAACAAAATATAAATTATATGTAGGTACACCCAGAAAATATTAGTAAAATTACAAATAAACAAAATTAATAAGTAAATTATGTTAAGAGTTAACAACACTCACACTGTTAGTCAATGCTCAGGTTAGAAATATTAATCTATTTTGAACATCATGCTTGACAATTCCCTTTTATAAAAGAGACACTCTAATCTATGTTTACTTCGGCCAGGTCTTTCTGGTTCCGGAAGTCGGCCATATTTGGCTTCAAGCCGGCTTAGTAGTTCAGTATCGTCGACATCTGAAATTTCTTCTTCATCATCATCTTCTTCTTCAACTTCTTCTTCGATTTGTTCGTCATCTATTATTTCAACGTCATCTGGTACTTCCTCAGGATCTGAGTCTTCTTTAGAAGCTGGTTGAACTTTTTGTTCAGGAGTCACTTTAGGCGGTTCGTCAATTTCTTCCTCCTCTTCTTCTTCCTCTACAATTTCTTCTTCATCACTGTACAATTCTTTTTCTTCCTCATCTCGTTCATATTCTTGGGTAATAGGTTTCTGAATAAAATAACGATTAACCCGTTATAATTTATGCCCTACAATTTAATATATTACATAGATATCCAAATGATGCGCATTTACTTCACTTTAATACAGTAATATTTACTTACGCTTTCTTCAGCTATAATTTTCTTTTCTTTCAATTCTTCCATGATATTAGGTTTAATTATGGGCTCATTTTTGAAGACAGGAGCTGGTTTTTTAAATACTTCTTCATCAGCAATAAGACGGGCTGAACTAATCGAACTTTGCTGGACTACTGGTTCGTCTGGTATGAGAGTCATGCGACGATCGGCCATAGAAGGTGTCTCTTCCCTAGAGCGATCTTCAGGTTCTGGAGCATCTGTTATGAGTATCTTACTGAGTATCTTCAAGTGACTAATAGCTTTCAATAAAAATGACATTTGGTTTGGTATAAAATAAATGTATTTATACAACATTTTTTATTTCTTCAATTTAAATGGACAAAATTCATAAGACGTAACTCTTAAATAAAACTCTAAATCCATTAAGTATATTGATAAATCCCAATAAATTGAAAATATGATTGATTGATATAAATGTAGTATTTTTTTCATACATAGTTTTACATTTTAATGTACGCACCCCTAGCAGTGGCGCGGCGCAAGACCGCGTGCGTGGCGACGAGCAGCGCGCCGCCCACCGCCAGCTTCAGCCACACTGAAACACGCCGCGCACGATTTACCATAATTCTAAGTAACAACGCGTTTCCTTATTTACAAATTGGTTAATACTATTTTATTTTATATTTATAAAAAATCGTGTTGTTACAATAATGTAAGCGCTAGTGATTTACAAGTTTACACATGGGCTTGGGAAGGGGGGATGGGTCATGCCCACCTCAGATATTAAGTAACAAAAATGATTGCAGATTTTTCTAAAACATTTTCACAAATAAAAAAAATACAGTAGAATTAAGAACCTTCTTCTCCAGAAGTCGGTCAAAAAGATCATCTTCACCTGAAGATTTCCACTTTACCTGAAGTGGAAAAAAATTGGGAATGTTTTTTGATCGATTCAAAACTCTCTTTGAGAAATATTACTGGTTAACTTTATTTTAGTGTTGCGCTACACAGTAAGAAAGCTCTTGTGAAACTTTTTATTTCGTATATTAACAACTACTAAACATTAAGTTGTATTCTATAGGACGATCAGTGGAGTTTAAGCTCAGAGTGGGAAAAAATATGGAAGGCGGTATTTAGTAGTCGGTATTCATAAAAAAATTCAAAATTTTTGAAACAGAACTAAGTTTTTTAATTTCAGTTTTACTGTGAACAAATGTGACATTAAAGCTCTATGTCGCCAATTCTCAATAAATCTCAATTATCGGTGATATTTAAGCATCTGTAAGACATTCCTAAGCTTTTGAAAACTTATCGGGTTCGATTATTTTTAAACAAATTTAAAATCAATTCTTATTAGAATGTTGTTGTTAGAATTGATACCATTACCCATAGTCGCTAATTAAGAGTTTTATATAACATAACTGTGAAGTAATAGTTACTCAAATAATGGAGACGATCAGTAGACAGGTGTCTGCCGTTACCAACATTTTAAAATAGTCGAAAATATTTAAAGCGATTTGGTAACACGAACACAATTTGTTTAAAGTTGGAAACGAAACAGTGTTTGGCAAGTGGAAAACCATCGGAATTTTTAAATTAATCTCATTCGTAACGTGTTATGTAATGGCGTCATATTACCTTCCATTTGTTCGAATCCATGAAACAAAGCTAATCCCAGATCGATAATAGAATTCATGATGATTTCTTAGTGTAAAATGTAAATTGATATATATATTTCATACGTGCACCGCGTAAGCTGCAGTGAACACAAATAAGCGTGTTTAATGAGCCGGCGGTGGGACGTGGGTGTTGAAATTACGACGACTAACGACACGAATCATGATATTTTCGCTTTAGTTACGTACGTACCTATTATAATAAATAAGATTACAATCCTACCACGGTCATACCAATTATTCAGCTTTTACGTCTCTAAGATAATTGACAAAAACATCATATATCTTATCCTAGCTTCAACAAATATTAAAGTACAATACTCCGGTCGTCGTGCCGAATATACACGAAAAAAAAATAGACTCACTACAGTATGACATAATTATAAGGTCCAAAATAAAAGAAATTCCTTAAATATTATTTTTTTATTTTTTACAATTGAATCTTAGATACACACCTATGGCATATTAAGTATGTGATAAAAAATGGTTTTGGACACATATAAATAGTACTTAAATTATTTTTCTGTAACACACAATTCTAAGGCATTTCTACAACCGATCACCAAAAAATAATCCATGCAGAAAGCTTTTATAAAAGTTAGACACAAGTAGCTATTGGTATATATTATTAAAGTAATGACAGTTGTTTGATTATAATATTTTTATTAATCATAATACGTATAACCAAATCCGATTCACTGGCTGTATTCGTAATTTTTATTTATTTTTAGGTATGTTTATATGAAATTGTATAAAAAAAATAATCTTGTTCGTGTTTCGATCCACGTCTTACCTTACAATTTGTTTGCAAAATTTGGATATGTAATCTGTTTCCCAAATTTCTCATAAATATAAATTTCAAAGATCATAATACCTACAAGAAATTCTAAACGATACACGAAAAATCTTAATTGTTGTAATGCAGAAAAAGCTGCAGTTATCTTTATTATTTAATATTGGACTAAGCTACAATATTCAATTTGGTTATGACCTTAATATTTGATTTCATAACAAATTATCAGTCATTTCTATTAAAAATGTTTTTTATAATTTAAAAAAAAGGTATTTACTGCCTTATCTGGACCTAACAGATAATGGTAACTGTCATTGCTTTGAGGTGTTAGTTATTATTTGGATTCAATTATGCTAAAAGGTTAAAGAGAACTGTATATATTTAAATTTAAAAATTCTTTTGAGAACAACTTAAAATGACGGAATTCTGCTTACTCTGCTGTATGCGAGATACAGCGTGAAGTAAGACAAAAAGACAATTCTTGTATACATTTACTTTGCTTGAAATATTTAATGTGCAACGCAAGATTTTCATTATAAATATAATATTCTCTTTATAACATTTTGCAATATTAATAAATAAGCAATATAATAAAATTTTAAAGTTACTTACTTTGAGATCCTTGCTCTTCTTTTTCTTTACGTAGTTCTTCTTGTTGTCTCTCATATTCAAATTCTTCAGCCAGCGTATCTATAGGCTTTACTGTAGTTTCTTCTTCGATCTGTTAACGTTAAATATTTTTTTTAATAAAAAACGTAGAAATTTGTCATTAAATTATTCGAAAAAAATAAATGATTTTTTTAGAGTTCCGCTGTATCAGTGGTTAGGCAGAGAGAACCTAGTGTTAAGCCGCTCCCTTTCCCATGTGGCGAATTCTAGAGGCATTGTGTGTTGAGTGGCGGGACTTAACGCCATACTTTGCGTCGATTCGTTTACTGGAGAGGGAAACGAACCCACAACCAGTCGATCCTATGTGTGCCGCTGTGCACAAAATAAAATTTTGGCCAGATTTGATATTCCTTAGTCCACGCAAACGAATATTTTATAAAACATTTTACATATTATATAAAACTCTATCGTTATTTAGTGACTGACAGACAACGCACAGCCGAAACTACGCGCCGTAGAATGTTGAAATTTAGTAGATATGTTCCAAGGGGCGTAAATACTAATTTTCAGTGGCGGGTGTTTACTTGTATAAAAAATAAAATATTTGACTTGTCTTTATTTACCTCAATAAAAGGTTTTCCAGCAGGGGGAGTGGTAATTTGTTCAACTGGCGGTTCATCGTCATCATCTTCATCTTCAAGAACATCATTATCAACATCTTCATCATCATCATCTTCTTTCGATGCATCTATGATTCAATAAATAAATATTTATTAACTGAACTGAATCCCGCACATACTAGTATAGGCAGAGGGAACTTGGGAACCTAGTGTAAAGACACTCCTCTCTCATTAAGACATATCTGTTCCCCACTTTTCGCCGAATTCTGGAGGCATTTTGCGTTACCAGAGCGATAAAATAAAATACTAACTAAATATTTAATATTTCGAATTGGAATCGAACCCATAACTTGTCGCCCCTGCACCAAGACTGGCCTATTAAAAATAAAAAATCTACATATTCTACGTCAGTATAATACAGTGAAACCTGGCTAAGTCAGACCTGTATAAGTGGAAAACCTCTATTATTGACAATGCCCATAAGGGCCCGGGACTTTGTCAAGTGATTAAGCAGTGAAAAACGAATAAAAAATCGTAGACGTAAAAATGTATTCATCAATTTTTTTATGGAAAAAACACGGCAAACGACCATACGGGTAAGTGATACCGCCGCCCACGACCTGTAACACCAGAGGAGCTACAGTTGCTTTGCCGGCCTTCAATTTGTGTGTTGACTGTGTTGTAATATATTCTTGATGATATAACGAAAAGATTCATTATTAACCTAAAATGACACGTCAGACCAGAGTAAAAGTTGTGAGGAAGCTATATCCAGCTATATGCTTTATATGTATACTCACAATGTCACATAAATGTCTAAAGCCAGTGAACTGTATGTGTATAATGAATTCACAACATGCATAGTATGATACCTTGTTTTTCGAGTTCGTCAGATTTCTCCGCTTCTATTTTCTCTATTTCATCATCTTCATCATCATCGGCATCTTCTTGAACATAATTTTCCTAAGAAGGAGTATATAATATTTGTATTATATAATATTTATATGGCTTTAAGGAAATTTCTATTCACAAAATGTATGTCTAACATGGTATTAGTAATTTCAAAAGTAACGTTTTAATAAATAAGAAAAGAAAAAGTTATACAACGAAAAAGTATATTTTTTATGACTATATACCAAAAGAACAATCGTTTTTTTATTATATAAAATAAAATATTGAGAAACATATCAACTACTAGTTAAATAATATTCTTTCGAAATAGCATGTTTTATAACTCAATAAAGTAATTATAGATGGAATTCTTTTTAACAAAAACAGTGTTTTTATTGGTATATAGATGACTAATTGTAAAAAATATAGTCATGGACTCTTTGAAACATTCATTAAAAATATATATTATCTAGAATCTTTACCAGAAATAGTATATAAATCATTCATGCAGTATATGTATATTTTATAATTTGGAACACAAAATCCAAAACATAAACATAAATAAAAAAAGTAATACAATAAAGGCATTCAAATAAATAATTCAAATTAAAACATAAATCTTGAGCAATGTTAAATATTGTTAACTAAATTTTAATCCAACAAAGTCTTGTTAAGTTAGTAGCCAATAAAAATATAAAATAATTAATTTGTTAAGTATATTTGTTTTCAAATCACACTGGTCATTCCCTATAACTTTTTTGAACCTCAATATCATTTTCATCAGAGTTTGCTTGATAATTTACTCCATTATTATCTTCATCATCGTTATTTTCATATTCTTCATCATATTCTTGTTCTGCAACATAATTGGCACTTTCTTCTTCATTGTCAATATTATCATCATCAACATCGTCGTCATCACCATCTTGTTCAACACTAGCAATGTCATTTTCCTGATCACTGAGATTTTCATCGTTTTCTTCAAGTTCTTCACTTTCTTTATTATCTTCATTGTCGTCCTCGTCATCATCATCGTCATCATTATCGTCATCGTCGTCATCGTATGTATTATATTTCTCTTTGTAATTATACCTCCGATAAGGAACTCTTTCTTCAACTTCCTATTTAAGTATTAGTATTATAATAATTAAATTAGAAATATTTTTCTAAATAGGCCAAAATTAATATTTCATCTAAAAATCCAAGGAAAAGAATTAGGTTAGGCCAAACGAAATTTAAAAGTAAGCATATTAATTATCCACACCTCTGTTTCCCCAACATCTTCTTCACTGATTTCATCATTATCACCATCATTACTATCTATTTCATTACTTTCATTGTCCTCATCTTCATCTTGTTCATGTTCATCATCATCCTCCTCTTCATCATGTTCATTTGGAGTTTCTTGATCTTCATCATTTTCATCATGATGAGATTTATGAACATGATGATCCTCATCATTGTCACCCTAAATTTATTGTTAAAGTGTTTTGACAATATAAATTTACATGGATAAATATTTAGTATCTTTATTTCTGAGGAGAGGTCTTCATATAATGATTTAATTAAATACCCCTTTTTAATATTGGCAGTGAACACATAATTAATCAAGAAATTAATTTAAAATGTAAATATAATAAATGTGTACTGTACACTATTTTTTTTTTAACTAAACAATAATATGTGAAAATTTTATTAATGTAATGAATTTTCCTAATATACTATTTCATTTTTAAATATACAATATTGTTTTGTCTTGATAAATGTGTGTAATGAACACAACAGCAGAATTTATATTCAATTTTGTCACAAAAGGATCTATAGGGTGGGTTTTGAATCCACTACTTTATGTCAATGATTAAGTTAAATTGATACATATATTGGACATTCATATAAATACAAGTAAAATTACTGCTACCAATATCCACTCACAGGATGTTTTAAATCTAATGTATGTTGATCATAATGGTCATCCTCAGGAGCCTCTTCTATCCAGCCTTCCAAAACACCAGAATATTTTGATTCCACAGAGTTTGCTTCCACTAAAAATTAAGATCCATATTAAAAAAAATGCTAAAATATGACTAAATTAAAAAAAAGTTTGTTTCATAATTTTGTTTTTGTTTGTTTTCAATTAATTATTATAAAATTTCTTACATTCTGTTAGTCCTCTATTTTCTAATATTATCAGTCCAATAAGAGTTATCAATACAGCCAAGAGAGAGAAAAATATAATTTTAGCACACCAATGTCCGCCTGTGCCATGTTCATGTTGAGAATGAATAAAAACATCTCCATCACCGAGAGCTGCAGCCGTACCACGAGGTTCTTCTAATCCTAATTCATCTGTAACATAAAAAGAAATTATATTTTGCCAAACCTACCTTTTAGAGTATTATATCTCAGTCAATAATGAATTTTTACCTTTTTTTTTCTTTTTGTCTTTACGTTTTCTCGGCTGTACATCGCCTGACATGTTTTAATTTTATCTGACGCTCTTTAAGCGGCAGAAAGAACTTCTTTATTGTTTCATAACCCTAAGTAAACAATACAAAGTAAAGTGAACTTGCGAATAATGTATTTAGGATACAAGAAAGTAAATGCGCAATTTTGATGAATATATAGACTTATATTGGCGCACGTTGAAATATTAAAATAACCTACATAACAAAGTATCACTGCTGGTTTCTTGAATTTATTTTAGAATTTAACCTAAAAATAACCGGGAAAGACAGCTGGGAAAAGATAGAACAGACAGGAGTATAATACAAATAAATATTATCTATCTTTGTAAATTATTAAATGAAAACTAATACTTTTTTTTATTTCTGCATTGATAATAATATGGCTAATAATAGATTAATGGCAAATTATTCTTATCACAGAACACATTTGCTCATGATTCTTATTAAATATTTTTAAACGATATCTTTTTATCGTGTATTGACGTTAATTTTGACATTAGTAATGACAGGAGATTATTTCAAATTTGACATGACACCAGGCAACAATAATATTTTGCTAAATATAACATGTAAATTCTGCCTGTATTTTACCTTATTTTATAAGATTCATATTATTTTAATTAATTAATAATTTTCAAAATGTGTGACATTAAAGTACTTTTTGATGGATATTCTTTAATAAAGAATGAACAAGAAATGAAAGCAAATTGTACCTGTACTCTCATCCGTGGTGTGCATAATATTATTGTAGATACCATGACTCCATGGGACTCTAGTAAAATTTTGGATGGTTAGATATTATAATAGTGTTAAAATCTATATTTTATTAATCAGAATCCTTAATTTTGGCCTATTTAAATTCAAACAGTTTGTATTTAAGGCAACATTCAGTATGATTAATGTATTAAAAAATGTTTGCCTACTGTTTTAGCTCTAACAAAAGAAAACTTTGCAACAGATAGTATAGATTATGTTGTGTCAACACATGGCCATTCAGATCATATTGGAAATAATAATCTTTTTCTCAAAGCAAAGCATATAGTGGGCTACAGCATATCTTATATGGATAACTACTTTATTTATAATTTTGATAAAGGTAAAAAGCATTTTTTTTACTTCACACTGTAGTAGCACTGTTATACTTGAACCTACTAAAAAGACAGTTTGCTACCCTTCCCCAGTTTCCATGCCCTTTTTTGAGATATTAAATGTTAAGTGGAACAACACCGAGTGTTTGTGTTGTTACTAGAATGAGGAATGTGAGAATAATGAACTCCTTAAGTGTAAATCAAACCCACTATGAATCATGAATATAAATCATGAATACTTACTGCGCAACAGAGGCCCAAGTTCTTATAAGTAATCATTTCTCCAAATAATAAACTGTAATTTTTTTTAAGTATAATTCAATTGCAGGTGATGAATATATTATAAATGATGATGTAAAAGTGATACCTACTTCTGGCCACACACTTACAGATGTTACAGTTATAGTAATAAACACAAAGAAAGAAATCATTGCTATAACAGGTTTTTATTCCATACTAAGTATAGAAGAATAAATAAAATAATTAAAAACTGTTTTATATAGTGTATGTGAAAGTTTGAGCCCTGCTGCTTTCAAATTTTTAGTTTGTCAAATCTATTGTTAATGATTATTTTTTTATTGTTAATCATAATGATGTTATCATTTCATGACTCAATCATTCGGAGCAAATTAAATATTTAATATTTTCATTCTCGGTCTGATAACAATTCGGCAACGCCTCAAGAATTCCGTGGAAAATGGAAAAAGGGGGTCTAAGGAAAACAGAGTGGCTTACCACTAGGTTCCTTGGTTTTCTCAATCTACCCTTCTAGGTATGGGATACAGCATGAAGCTGAAAAAAAGTGTAGAGTTGAATTTAAATCAACATGCATGTCTTGAATTCAGGCCGAAAGAATAGAGTGAAGTTATTTGGATGAATAAGATTTTTTTTATAAACTTCGTTTTTTTATTTATTTTATGAATTATTATTATAATTTGTAGTTTTTTATTGTTGCAATTTTTTAGGTGATTTATTTGAAAAGTTTGAAGATATAGAAAATTCGAATATATGGCTTGACGCCGGCAGTGAAGATCCAATTCAGCAAAGGAAGAATAGGTCTAAAATAGCTAACTTAGCTGACTGGATAGTTCCAGGCCATGGAC
Organism: Heliconius nattereri; assembly: GCA_013403645.1. Taxonomy (NCBI): domain Eukaryota; kingdom Metazoa; phylum Arthropoda; class Insecta; order Lepidoptera; family Nymphalidae; genus Heliconius; species Heliconius nattereri. Next base: position 1,915,186 of record JAAIXI010000254.1, read on the forward strand.
CTAAGTTTAAAGTTACAGATGAAATAAGACAGACTCTTGCTAAACAAATTGTTTAATAAATATTTTCTTAAACGAAAAAACTCTTTAATCAGATCAATCGCGTATATTTAGAATTAATTATACAAAGGCAACCTGAAATTGCGAAAACTTCTAATAGTCTACCCATGTTGACAGACTAATCCCGTTAGAAAGAGATACATTTAAAATACATAAGGAAGAGTGGGTAGTGTTAAGACACTCCATTTCCTATTTATAGCCCAAATTCGATATACGCATTTAAGTGGCGCAACTTCACTCACTCTGTTTACCAGTAGGAAAATTACTTCCTGAGATTGGGGATTCTAGTGAAACCCATAATTATAATGTCTGCGCTCTAGACTGTTACACTAAGCCTTTTTTATTATATATGTTACTATTTTATTATTCATTATTATACAGTCGGGCTAATTAAACAAACTTTTAGAGAGAAATTTTATTACACATCATATATAAGTATAAGAATCATTTTGTTCCTGTTAAAATTCGGTGACAAACAGCATTTTTTTACACACCTTCAAAAGACATATGAGAAAATAAGCATTTAAATAAAACACACAATTATTATTGTGGCTTACAAAATCCTTATATCTAGAAAGAAAAAAAATATTGTTATATTTATAAAGTCTTAACTATAAAGTATATGAATCACTGAAGTTATGGAAATGTGTCTAAAGATTGAAAGGTTTCATAAAACAACGTTTCTAAGTCAATAGTAAATATTTCAATAGTAAAAATAAGGAAAAAACAAACAAAAAATCATTATTAGGGGTCAACCGTAAATTACGTCACCCGTCATTAAGGCTGGAAACTTGGTGAAAATAATTTGCAAACTATTGTTTTAATTGAATAATTTCTAGTTGTGGAATAGTAACACTAGGACAAAGGGGTGGTTTCACAAATATGACCTGTGCTGAGCTGTGACAAGGACAGTGGAGGGGTCAAAATATTTTGACGCGTAACATAATTTGTGGATGGTGTCTTATACAATCCTTTAAAAATATTTCAGCATTCCAAACCCATTTTATGGAAAGTATATGATGTTCATAACATGCACTAAAAAAAGACTAGACTATATCTAATTTGATTAATCAAAATGTTAACTTTTAACATGAAAATAACTATTACAATTGAAAAATATGAACCACATTTACAATACACAATAGAGAAAGTATTTTTTTTACAAGCTTTTATATAAATTATCTAATTACCTACTGTTGATAATATGATCAACATTATAAACACCTATCAACTTTGTTTTCAATTATATGTTAAGAAATAAACATCTGGTGGGTCGTAATTTTTTTTATAATATTGACATCTTAAAGCATACAATATAAAAAAAGTCATTGTTATCCTTGAATTTTCTAGTTGAAGTTCAATATGTTTTTTAAAGTTTGTGAGTGGTGTCTATGGACGCTGAAAATATATACTTTAAAGATAAATTCAGTGCAAACAATCACAGTACAGTAAAGTATGACCTGCATGTGCGAGTAGCTATAAAGCATTTATATAAAGAAATAAAACACACATTTAGAATTATAGTGACACATTCAAAATAGAAACGGAAATGATATTACGTATATAAAAACAATGACTAACCTAATGTAAGTTTAATCTATATCAAGAACACTACTGGACTTGGGCATAGTTTAAATGGATATAATGAGTTCCTGTTAACATATTCACTTCGACAGATAAATGTGATCATAGTTCCTTTTCTTTCATTATTAAATGAACAGCAACTTATTATATATAGATGTTTAAAATAGGTAACATAAAATTTTGATGATGATTTTAAATTTTACTCAAATATTATGATGTTAATTCAAGTCACTATAATTCTGTAATTGAAAAGCTGTTACACTAAGGGTTGCATGGCTTACTACATACACGAGTCGTATACGGACCCTTAAACGTTGAGGCTACATCAATCAAAAGCAAAATACATTAATCTTCTGATTGTTTTTTTTATAATCTGTGGCACGAAGAGTGTACAAAATTTTCCTAATTATTATATATTACTTCCAGTGATACCTTCTACAGAGATTCTTGTATCCACAAGTCCGGGCCATAGTTGCTGCGTGCAATAATAAAAAAAAAAAATTTTCCTATTAATACAAAAAATAATAATTTCTAGGTACATCTAGACGTCTAGACCTTAGTTCACAGCCGATGATCACTAATACTACATGTTTCAAACATTTCCATATCCATTCCGTATATTATAAGATAGCTGCAACCAAAAAAAAAAACAAAATCATCCAATAGCTGCTAATGTACATTTAAAAATTCAGAAGTCTTATAAATTATGAAAATTTTGTTCAATACTATAATCATAATAAGCTAAAGAGTGTACCGGCCCATCTTTGTTTTATTTATATTAAATATGTAAACCAAAAGCAATGAATATATTTTATTTATTGGCCGTTGTGTACTCGCTAAGCTATATTGGAATAACTAGTCAGAAGAACAATTATGAATTAATACAGTGAAACTATAAGAAAATTAGAAAATACACACACGAAATATATTACTAAAATGGGAATGGGTTGAAATACACCATTATTGACATCCTGTCTTAAAACAAGCAATAAAACCTCATTTAATAACTATATAAACTAAATATAGCACTCTAAAGGATGCAAATGTCGGTAACCTAAACAATTAATTTAGTTTTAATACAATTACATAATACATTAAATTAAACCAAATAGTCATTGAACATTTCTTTTTCCACAAAATAATAAAATTAATTATATAAATATTAATTAATAGACAATATATTAGAAATCAATCACAAATATACCTGTGGGTCAATACTTGTCGGTATGGGTTGTGGGTCGTCGATACAAAGGTCGGAGTCCGAATCGGTTCTTCGGAGACCGTTATCCTGAAACAGCATATGTTCCTATAATAAACGTATCTATACAAGTTGCTGTTTCCATTACACAAATAAATTGATGATTATAAAGTAAGTAATACTCTAAAGTAGTATTTTATTTTATTAACCTACAAGAAACTCATACTCATACTGTATATGAAATATAATCATATTAATATATAAAATATAATTATTGAGGGCAGTCGTGGCGCAGTGGCACAAGCATACTACTGTTTGTTGACCGGTGACAGGTTGCGGTTTCGATCCCACTCGAGGAAATGAAATGCGTACCCTGCTAAGTGCGGGATATAGTGTACAATTAAAAAAAATAAAAAACTTATGGTTGGAACTTTTTTAAATATTATTAATTTATAACCTATAAATATAACGAAGCACGTAAGACACGCACGTAGAACTTAGTAGCTGCTTGAGTACTTAATGATTTAAAGAATATTAATTTATTATGAGGCCGTGCACGACGGTTGAGGTTTTAGTATTCACTTGGGGAAATAAATTATTTTTACTTTTTCGTCAAAAGAAGACGTCGCCTGAGTCCTGCCATTAAACGCGCAAACTAGTGCTAAAAGTTGAGAACAGAGAGCCTTGACAGAATCGCTCTGCCTACCCTACTATTTATTCAACACACAACTTACGCCCTGCGTATACTGCCTGGTGGTAGTCAGCAGGCTGGCCAGCGGGCGCAGGAAGCCGGGCAGCGTCTCCGTGAGGGGAGGCCGGGCGTGCGTCAGCAGGGGCTTCAGCAGACGCGAGTCCACCGCTCCCCACAGACGCGCCAGGCGTGCCTTCTCGCCCCCCTCCCCGTGGGGGGTTTCCTGGTAACGTACGAGGTTGCTTGCATTTTCACGTTTGATTTACTTAGAAATTTGCTTTTTAGTTGTATGTTAATGAGTTTGGTTTTATTAGAAGAATTTAGATATCCAGAAGTATGTTATTTTATGCAAAAATCGTTTCAAAATATCTAAGTGAAGTGATCAATATTTTGTGTCTATTTACAATATTGAACCCACATGCCCGAATTTAGAGTAGTAGATATTAACATCATTCACATTCATACTGTTAGTGTGAAGTATCATTGTTAGATGTTAAGTATAATAATGCGTCGTCATTTTTGGACTTGGTATTGATTCAAAGAAAATTGTACACAAATTTGTAGATGAAAATTTAAAAGTACCAGAATTTACATACTTCGTAAGAGTTTAGTTGCCAAGGCATTATCACTCCGTTTTCGTCTTTCCCCCACTTAACTACCATGCGGCCATTCTAGACATTGAAATAAATAAAAAAAATAAAGTAACATGCAACATGTGTTATGTAATGTGTATGTGTTAAACCGAAACTGAGTTTAAAAACGTCTTTTTAATTGATTAAAAATAAGTTATAATATAAAAACTTGAAAAAATATTTTTTCACTTAAAAAGACATTTCGATCGACAGCCCTGTGTAAGTGAAGCCAGAGTTAAGAAGATGCGCTGGATAAAGAAAACATGCTTGAAAATTAAAATTATATCAAATACAATGATGAACGATAAACCGAGGTATATGGCATGCGTTAGTAAAAATTTCTAAATTGCCGTGGACAGCCATGTGTATTTAGTACTGATATAAAACATGCATATAAGTTTATCTCTTACAGATACCCTGTCGTTACTGGGCGATTGATTGTCCAAATTTCGGAGCCCGAAACTTATTTCTGCCGGCTAAACAACAAATATGACCATCAGTCTAAATAACGCAAGGGCTGGGCAGTTAGGGAGGATGTGTAAAACAAGGATGGCTTAAAACATATTGTTTACAATATAGGACTCTAAGTATAGATTGTTTACTTACATTATTAAAAAAATATTTTTAGCTAAATAGAAAACATGGCCTTTTTTGACTAAATTAATTTTATCTCAATTTATTTACATAATTACGTATAAACTATTAAAATATATGAAATATGCAAATAGAAATTTCAAAATAACTTTAACTAACGAGTCCTATATCATTACTTTTACACTGCAAACAATTAAGACCTCTACATACCACCCAACCATTGACCTTCCACCATAGTAAAAGAAAAACGACGAAGTTTAGACCCCTTGTAGGTGGTATGTATTTGACAGATGAAAGATGGCAAATGTCACAGATAATAAAATGTTTGTTACAATGTATGACACGAAAGCATGTTACACGTAAAGCGTTGATGTCTCTGTATATGTATACATACCGGTCCGCCAGTGTCCGTGGCCTGGTAGAGCTGCCACAATAAGTTCGAATTAATCACATGCGCCGTACCGTTTGTACGTATTTAAGTTTGTTATTGATACCAACACGACATGCTCAAATAGCATTAGCCTACGTGATTATTTACATAGTTATTACAAATTTGTGCAATATTTTTTTAAAATATGAATATTTTGATATTTGATATTGATATTGATAATTTTTTTACAATAAAATAATAACCCAAAATGGCTTTATATAAATATTAATATTGGCAACATTAGTGTATCGTCCTTGATAAGACTTGTTTTTAAGACAACAATCATTTGCAATAGAGAATAATTAAAACAAAAGCATTGTATATCATCACTAGGATCCTTTTCTTTCTATACTGATTGTATTAAAAACGTATATGAAATAAGAATTTTAATAAATTGCATATGACATATACACATATTGTGCTTAGCATATAAATCAATATTTAGGGAACAAATGATTGATATTTCTAAATGTAAATTGAGGCGAGTATGATAAGAATAAATATTATGGACTAAAGTGGACATAAAAAGCAAGAATAAACAGAAACAAATGAAGCAAAGTATGTAGGGCTATTTACAGTGTTAGAAAAAAATTTCAAATAAAATCAAGTTGACATAAAATTGTAAGGGATTTAAAAAAGAAATTAAGTATAAAAGAGAAAACAATACCTAATTAATATTAATAATCAATAATAATATATCCTTGAAGACTGTAATTTTTCAAATTTGATCTCAACTTGATACTTTCAATGAAAAGATTCGTATTCTAATCCTAAAATATTTAAAAGCTGGTGAAACTAAATTGACAAAATGTTTTAAGTAATTTAACGAGCTAAATACTTTAAAAAACCTCACAATGCTAATATTTCAATGAAAACCTCTAGCTATTGCAGTATAATCAGAAGCCAAAAGGTGAGTGCAGTAATATATAAATAGTGTAACTATTCATATTAAGATTTATATACAAGAGAAACTTACACTTCTTACGTCGCGGTAAGGCAGGGCTTCGTTTTCGTCATTTGCTCCTTGCCTGTAAGAGTTTAAAATAGAAAAATTGTAAAATAGAAAAATAGCTTCACACTTTACGAGATATCTCGTATATAGCAGAGTAGGCAGAGGGAACCTAGTGTTCAGGCAGAGTGGCGGAACTTAACCATAATCCAAGAACTGAACTGACAATTCGAAAGTACTTATAATAAATTATGACTATCGTAAATAGATTATTGACATGGCGAGCGAATGAGTGATGAAATAATGACAAAAAATATTTATAATGGAAAAGTGAGTGGTAAGAGACGGAAAGACCTCGGTTGACCTTCGAAAACATTTCATCAAAGATACTGGAGGAAGGTCACGTTAAAAGAATGAGGACCCACGGAGGGCATGGATGAAGAGGTTGATGACACTGGACGAGACGAAAGAGATATGTAGAGACCGTAGCGTTTGGCGCTTCATTCTCTCTGATGACCTCGCAAGAGATAAAGCGTGAAGCTAAGTTAAATGAATTAAAGCTATTATTAAGCTTATAATAGATTATTTAAATAACAAAAATCTTAGATTTAAGCCGTACCCAGTAGGTATCCGCAAATAAGCAAGGGCGTGCGTGGCGGCGCCTCCCTGCAGTACAACAGTTGCTATCACTATTAGAGATGTTGTTGTTAACATCGCCTGACGCGCTTCCGACACCGTGTTACGTATCGCCAGCGCGAACGACATGGCGCCGCGGAGACCTGCGAATAGGGTTTAAGGACCGGATTTACAAATAGCTCTCAACTCCAATCCGTTTTTATTCTTCAAGCGTATCTGTTATAGTATAATAACATACGGCCTTGAATTATACAAAGTAGACAGTCTTTTAACGTGTAAGATTAAAAATAAATAAATATATAAGATCTTACAATGAAAGTAATTTGTTAGATTCATATACATCTTAAGTATCTCACCAGAAAAGAAGAGCATGTGTTGGAAATTCATAGGTATAGGTGGTTTTCTTCCGAGATTCAACAGGAATGACAGCGGGTAGATATTGACAGCGCGTCCTAAAGTGGATGTTAACTGTTGTTTGCTATAGAAATATTATTGCATCGACTTTTTAAAGTACAATATATCAATTCTTATCAGTTATAAATTGTTCACAAATTAATTTAATTTTATATATTTTTTGTAGAAATTAAAGAAAAGTTGGACGTGGAAAAAGTAGACTTCAATTTCACAAAATAAATATTTTAAATATTTCGCTAGAGCAGAAAAACATAATTATTCTAATTACATTTTAGAAGAATTAGTGAGGAACGGAAGTGTCTTATGAATAGGTTCCCCCCAGGCTCCCTCTCATTTTTTTGTAAAATGCATAGCAATTACATATAAATTAACACAACGAACAAACAACGAAATATAAATATAAAAAAATTTGAATATCAAAAAGGATACGAATCCAGCAATAATAAACCACGGGTCGAAGTGATGTTTCGGGAAAGTAAACATAGAAACACCAATATACGTGAAAATAAAGTTTTCAGCAAGAAAATTGAGCAGCTCGAACAATTGCTTCGTCCTGTTGCGAGAGTCCGATGACAGATTGTTATATGTATAATGAGCTTGACATATACCACAAAATAATACAGCCACGACACCTGAAAATAGGTTTTATATAGATTATTTGGAGATAATTCACAATTACTGTATGTAATTAGTCAATGCTATTTTAAAAAAAAACATTGAACGATTTTTCCAAGTGTCAGTAAATCGAAAAGTTGTCTCATCTTTTTTTTGACAATGTCATTTCTTCGCGCGTAACAAAAATGTAGAAGTAATATCTTAGTATAAAGAATTTATTTTCGGTGTTCGTATAACAAGGTGAAATGAAAACCGACCGTTTGAACGAGGGACCTTTAATGGTTTCGGATTAAATAACCAATATATTTGGCATCTGAACTGTAAATAATTCATTTACATTTCACGCGTTGGGAATTTTTTTTTAGGCGAGTCTTTTTTTCTGTATATTTTAAAATTTTTGTTGGGATGAAGAGACGGATTCAGTGGTATTAGAGCGAAAAAATGAAACTATTAATAAATAATAATCCCCCGAGTGGGGATTGAACCCAAAACCATCGCGTTACAGTTACACGTTTGTGCCACTGCGCTACAACGGCCTCTAAGTACTTATTAAGTGCACATAAATACAAGTATGTAAATACCTGTTAATTCGCAAACTTCAGCTATAAGGAAAGCGGCATACGACATGAGTACGAAGAGAGCTGACTCGAGCAACGGCCAGTCCCGTACGTGCGTGAACTTCGTCATGTGATCCATAGTTAAGGAAATATTTGAAAAAAATAATATTAACAATAATTCAAATCCAAACGCATTCGTAACGAATATAAAAAAAATATTTCAAATTTAAATTACGTTTAGAAGAATTTGTTTCTTACATTATTTTATTTTCAACTGTAAGAGGTAAAATATTTTTTTAACATTCCTTCCGCGTTTTGTCTAGAAGAAAGTAATAATCATAAGATAGAAACCGCGTTTTATAAATATCTAATACATAGAATCGAATAAAAAACATCGATATTACTTAACTTATTCCAATTGCTATACATATTAGGTTATTCTATATTAAATTTATTTATTAAAAAAGGATATCAATGCAGTCAAGCATCCCATCAGAGCACCGACGAGTAGCGACAGACTAAATATTCCAATAAAATCGCCAATGGCCGCCAGGAACGCGGTTATTTCAAATCCACCATCGTTCGAATATCTTTTCTCATAGTTTTGTATGGCACTGAAATTAATCAATATTATTAAATATGTAAATATTTTATTATTAATAGGGATATTTACATATATTTATTATACAAATATAAATTTACAATTAAGGTTTAGTAAAATAATTTTGAGTAGAATAGTTTCACCGAAATACATAGATACTGCAGTAAAAAAATTTAATGAAATGATGTAATTACAATTTTTTTTGTAAAATATACGTAGCGGCACAATAGTCGGTTCGTTTGCTTTTCGTGAAATGCATTATTTTCATTTCTTAGCTGTGACAACAAGATAAAGCGTGGTGATGAGTTCTGCCAATCAACACGCAATGATACGAAAATTTGGTGCAATATAGGGAACGGAGTGTCTTAACATTAGGTTCCCTCTACTTAAATTTCCACTCGGTGAAAGATAATTTTTTTAAAGAGATAATTTGGTGGTTTTGTTTGTTAAGAACTTTGTCTTGTTCTTAACCTTTTAATCAATGGAAAACTAAGGAAAGAGCATTCAGTTCCAAAAAACCTTATGAGATCTCAATATTAATAACCGCAAAATCAAAAAAAATAATAATGTAAAGTTTTCTATTATTATATGATGTGAAACTATTTTCATTTTGCGTGTTAAAGGGGAAAACCTGTGCGTCGGCTGTGTATTGAAATAGACGCATGACATGCATAGTATCATGGCCTATAGCTAGACTATAGACGAGTCTAGACGCAAGTCATTAAATATATAAAATTAAATAGGAATTTATAAATGTCAGTGATTTTGACCAACTAATAACATGATGCAATTTAATAAGAATTTTGTATCATCAATAGTATATGGCAAAACAAATCTTGATACGGCTTGTCGTAGTAGGGCCATTTAAAACACATTATACTAAGTACCTTTACCTTCCATTAAAAGGGCAATGTTGTTTATTTCATTAAGGAATAATTGCACATAGTTACGTCATTCATTCATAAAAAAATCCTGACTACAAATAGTTTAAATAGTAATAAAACTATATATGTCTGAAGTAGATATATTTTTTTAATTAAATCAGTTTCAAGCTGTATACCGCACACAGGCAGAGGGAACCGTTGTGTTAAGACAACCGAACCTTTATAAATTTAAATAAATATTTTATTTCCACGAGTGAAAATCGAACCCAGGACCAGTCGCGTTTACAGTCACTCACTTGTGCCCCTGCGCTGGTATCAGAAAGAAGAAGATAATTTTCCTAATATACGACAATTTGACAGATATTGTTGTTAAAATTAATAAACTTAATAATATATGGTCGTATTACACGTACAAAAAGTAATATAATGTCATGTTTTCTGTAATAATTTTCCTGTATACTTAGTAGGAGTATCGAATAATATGAAATATAAATAGATATATTACCCGCTCAGTACAAGCGCCACTGCGTCATTTAGCACGCTCTCGCCGAATATCATTGCATAGAGATTTACATCAACCTAAAACATGAAATGTTATATAACAATCTATTGTACTCATAAACATATGTGCAGCATAAGAAACAATATGATATATAAGAGTGTTAAAAAGCACTTTGTGTTTTTAGCTTATTTTATCTTAAGTTAACAGTTCTAGGAACACTTATTATATAAAAATATCGTAACATATTCAAAGCAACAAATTTAGAAAATAATTTTTGGGCATCAAAATTTAAGTTTAGTAAGAAGAATCAGAACCGAAGTGTAAGACACCCCGCTCCCTTCCGCCGACTTCTGGATGTATTGCGTGTTGAGAGGCTGAACTCAACGCCGCGCTTTATCACCAAGAAAATATAATGTTAAACAAATTAAATTAAATAAACCTATTTTCAGGTGTCGTGGCTGTATTATTCATTTTCTCCACCCACAACCTGTTGCGTGTAAGTTACACGCTTGTGCCCATGCGCCACGAATGTCCCCTTATTTATTTATTTATTACAAGTAAAGAAATATATACAGAAATTATTAAAGAAAAAAAGAGGGGTTCAGTTGCCATGAATTTGTCTTAAGTGGAATTAATTGATGACACTGTAAATCCAATATACTTGCTTAATGTTATATTAATTAGTAACTTTCCAACAAAGATAACACTAAGCTGTTTTATCACAGTCATGTGATCATTACTATATAATTTAACATTTATGTATTTCTTTTCTATACATTGTATATGTCATGAAATGACTTTGTATTTTATACCCACTTACATAAATTTAATTTATATTTATTATCAAAACATGGTTAAAAATATTTTTAAGAATGTTGTATTTTAACATAAAAGTATTAGTTACTTACTCTTTGAATCAAGGGCAGTATGTCAGGGAGCTTAGTCAAGGTTATAATATTGTCAGTTTAATTTTCAGTTATATAAATAGTAAGACGTTATTTGATGATAGCCAGGAAAAAAAACTTGAAAGATATAATTTGTGTTGTACACATTTAATTTAGTGGATACATACATTATAATATGATTTTAAAATACAATCATACTGTAAACTTCTGTATGAAACATGAATAAGTTTCATATTAACTTAACTTTTTAACATTATATACATTTTTGCCTTTTTAATTATGCCACAAATAAAACTGGTAATTTTTTAAAATAAATTTCTAGCTAAAAAGTACTATTTGCTAGTTTTGATGATGTGATTTTATTAATTATCTCACACTTATTCTAGATTTAACAGGGTAGTGTTGTATGATTTCACTTTTGTATAAACAAAATATAGACAGATAGTGAATAAAAATGTAAATACACTTACCTTCAACTGTGAGAATATAGCGAGTACTGTTAAAGGATCTGTAGGTGATATTAAAGCACCAAAATATAATGTGTCCAAGAAAGTGAAACTTGCTGCTAGAGATTTAGGCATTAATTGTACACAGCCATACATAAGAGAACCAATGACTAGAGCTGATAGTGCTGTGCCCACCATTGCAAATGTTAATATTGCACCCAAGTTGCGGAAGAAATATTTCTGAAAAAAATATGATATAGTATAGTATAGAAATATGTCAACTATCTTTTACAAGTATCTTTTTTACTTAAGTCATCTCCAGCAAAATACTCATCACCATTGTGACTCATTGGGACAGCCTGCCTGTAAACACCATAGGTGTGGTTCTGATCCCCCTAGGGTGAGTGAATTATTCCATATCTCTTCTCTGGTAAAGACTGTGTAGTACCAAATTGATACTCTACAAATACGTGTGATGAACCAGCAGAAACTAAGAATATTTATAATATAAAGAACAGAAAACACATAAAAAGCATTAAGCCAAACTTTCTCACCATGCTCTGTTACAATTCTTATTTGCTTGTTACAACTTATTTAAGTATTCACTGTCCAAAGATAATTGTTTAGAATTTTTGCTTAGCAAGAGAGACACTATTTATTAAATAATATTCACATTTCTAAAGTGCTAGTCCACAATTAGGAAGAAAAAATACTTATTTAAAAAACATAAATAATGTACTGGGATTAGAACCCACACCTCTTAGAAAACCATCCAAACCCCTCTTTACATATCCAGCTACAATGGATTAAGTTAAAAAAAATGTCTATGGGTCTATATTTTGAAAATAGAATAAAAACAACAAAGATATTCATATATTTATATACAATATATTTATATGCTATACTTACTCTTTTAAGGCAATATCCTGCATGAAATATGATCGGTGGCAGAATGATATTGAAAAAGATTTCAGGGTCAAATGTTGCCTTTAGATCTATTTCATTCTGTTCCAAATTAACAATTTCTCCACGGAAACTGTATGCATAAGTTTTATTTGGTACAGGTATATCTAAAACAAGGGTTTTTGATAATAATTCATTAAATTATAAAAAATATATTGCTAAGAACAAAATCTTTTGAATTTACCTCCAGTGGATATTTGTATTTTATCAGGAAAGTGAAATCGAACAATATCAGGCGGAACAGATAAATTGTACTTTGTATCTGGAGCTGGATGTGCATCAATATATGTAACCTGGTTGGTACTTCCAGCATATCTTATAATCGCTCCTACTATAAGACCTGTTAATAAAATTTAATTGCTTAATAAGTGAAACTGTTGGCTCATCAATTTTAAATATATGAGACCTTCAAGAATTTAGTTTTTGTTCCAATGTCATGCTAGAGTTGGTCACGAGTTTATTTATACAGGTACTTACCATATATAACTGCCAGGCCAGTTTCGTGGAGCCAGCTCACACGACGGTGTTTAAAAACCCATATAGTTAAAACAGTTAACGTTAATAGACATGTATAAATTAACAGGTTTAAGCTATCTATACGGTGCAAAAGTGTGGCTTTTGCATCGAGGGCTATATCCGTTCCCGATGCCTCACAAAATGCTACATAACAAAATAAGAATGAAGCAAAACTGATTAAAGGATGCATTTTTGCACAACGAATAGTAATTTCACATCACAAGAAAATCGATTTTGTAACTGAAGGCACAATTTAAGCTATGTTCTTCCCATTGGTAATAGAGACCATCACAAAATAATAAAATTAATAAAATATTAGTATTTAGGCGACTTTTAGCCGCAATTCAAGGAAATAATTGGAGAAAACACTTCTAAACTTAATTTTGTCAAAGTGACAAGCAAGGAACATATACTAGTGACAAGTGTATTAAAAATCAAAATTGAAAACATATAGGACAGGTACAACGACATCTGTTTCCAGACTTGCACAACTATAATTTATTGTGAAAAACGGAACGTATTTTGCTGTTAATCGAAATGTTATTAATAGGATATTGCAAAATAATTAAAACTAGTTTAGTTGACATAACAAGAATTTATTTATAAAACTATAAATAAATTGTATATTGTATGTTTAATGTGTACTGTACGAGCCATACATAACGACCATTCTTCGTTCAGCTTGTATTAAGAAAGTAATATATATATGTTTTTAAAAAAATAACTTTGTTTTTTTTAATTATTATTGACTACAATTTTGAGTAGTATGTAATGCTGTAGTTATCATTAACTAGTTATCAATAGTTATCATGACTGCAAGTTTGAGTGGACTGTTCCACTCAATTATCTTTTGACAATTTTATTTACATGTGCCAGTCGTGTGACTGTAATCACGACTGGTTGCGGTTCGATCTCCACTCAAGAAAATAAAATATTTTTATAATTTTTTATTTTCATTGCCCCGCTTTGGTGTCAAAGCGAAGTGCGGCCTAAGAAGAACCGACACAAGAAATACAGCGGATAAAATTGATATGAAATAGTTAGCTCTACGTTCCCTTGGAGCACATAAAAATTAAGCTTGTAACTTCTAAGGCAACATGATCAAAATATATTAGCATTTGACATTACAAATAAAGGAAAAAAAAGCAAAAACTTTACATTAATAGATACTTATTTTTAAAATGCCTCATTTTGTATGAAATAAAATCAGACAAACTTATTTCATACAAAATGATGCATACGGGAGTATGCGCATTTGCAAACGTTAGTTTGTCAACTTTTATAAGTTGTACTTCCTGTTGACATACAATCCTAAAGTTGGTACGGACTCTCGGTGGGAGAGTCCTACTCGCATTGGATCGGGTTTTTTTCAAATCATTTATATATACCCACATGACTTATTTATTAGTGAAAATGATATCTTTGAAATAGACTGGAGTGTGTAATATATATTTATATATATAAGTCCTTTTATATATATATATAAAAGGACTTGTCCTCATTGACTGAGGTAAGACGCACGCATAGCCGTAACCGCTGTGCGTAGAAACGTGAAATTTGGACAGATGTTTACTTTCGTAATCTGGACATCTACTAAGAAGGGATTTTGAAATATGTTAACCCTAAAAGGGTGAAATAGGGGTTGAAAGTTTGTATGGAAAAAAATGTTAATCGGCACCTCTTGGCTTGTCTTAAACATATTTAATTGAACACGTGTTTCAAGGTTTTTTAGAATTCACAAAACAGGTGCAAATAAGCAGGCGTAGCTGCGCGCGTCCGCTAGTTATTTATAAAAACATTAATTTACAAATTTGATATTTGTTATTTATTATGCGTTGCTGGGGTGAAATTTTTCTATCAATCTGAAAAATTAATATTCTAGCGGATCTTGTAACAGCTAATGTTTTCACATTTGCTTCGTATAAAATAAAAATTGTAAATAATATGTTTATTGTGATTTATTGATTCTGTCATATTTTATACTAAGTTTTACTTATATAATAAAGCGGAAGAGTTTGTTTGTTTGTTTGAACGCTAAGATCTCTGGATCTACTGATTCGATTTACTATGCTTTTGTTTTGTATGAAAGCTGCATTCTTCAGAAGTGCTATAGGCTATATAACATTACATTACACATATGTACTAATAAATTTAAATACTTTCTAATTTGACAAGCAATTTATTCTGCCATGTTAATAACAACCGTCGCTGCTAAGGAACGGTTTGCAAAGTTTGTTTGTTGTTATAAGAAAACGTCACCCAAAATGAACTTATATTTTGATGGATGAATTCCTTATAAAAATAATATAAAAGTTACTTTTAGCATTTCCTCTAGATTGAAGTTATAGTTTGCTGTATAACATTCCAATAAATAATTAAGGAGATGTTAGTGATTCGGAATGACCTAGCCTTCGGGCGGCGTAGTATGAGTATGACCGACGCGAACGGGCAGATGACGTTGACGGTTTTATAAATTTTTATACATTTTCGAACTATTATTAATTTTTATGTAATTATTTGCTGTTTATCATTTATTTAAGCTACATTTTGGTTCTCTTCTTATTTTATTTGATATTGCTCGCAAAAAGTAACCTATTTAATATAGAAAAATGTTTAGTTATTTCATAGAGTCGATATCTACGAGTATGTACGCACGCACGGAAAACTTTAGGTACTTTTTCTAATATTAGTAATATCCTTTAGTTACTTTTACTTCTTTTGTTGGTTCATTTCAATAACTCAGATATTTTTTCTAATAATATGTCTCTACTTATTATTCTTTTTGATTATTTAGGTTTATATTTTCTTACTAATTCTATTGTAAACTGAAAATATTTTCATAAATATATTTATTAATATTCTTATAGTTCAAGCAGGCGTAGCCGCGTCCGGGTCCACTAGTTTATAGATATGGTTGCAATGTAGATAGAGTGAAGGGCGGAAGTTGACACCTGCGAAGGTTACCTACTAAGAAATTAGTTTAGTTAAAGGTTTTATTTATGTTTTAATTTGTAAAATCATGAAAAGTTTATTTTAATTTTATACTTAGTCTAATAAGTACGTACCTACGTACCTACAGTATAAATAAAATATTACAATATATAAAAAACACAGTAAAAAAGTGTGAACCTGCTGCCATGGCATTGCTGGCTAAGATCTTTACATGCTTATCTCTACTCAGTTTTTTAAATAAAATTGTTTGCTTAATCTTTAATATAACGTTTTATAAGTTATAATACTTAGTATAAAAATACAGAGTAGGAGATTATTCTATATGATAAGTTTTTCTAATATAAAATTTGTTTCAGAAGACAACATAAATAAACTAAACAATTGGGTTCATAATTCAACTATAGGTACATTAGTTGCTGGTGAGAAGTTTTTAATGTACAGACACTATTTTTTACTGTTTTATTTTAATACAGATAAAGCGGAATATAATATAATTTGTTGTTGTGTATTCTCTGCTCAAAAATAAAAATATAAAACCTGTTTCCCGCGTCTATACTATTGGAATGGCTTAAAATTAGCTATTTAAATTCCTTAGCCTATACATAATATTTAAGAGGACATGTTATTTTACATATCTATAGTAAAATTATAAAAGAAAAGTTTGTTTAGTCGCAATTGCGCATAAATATCAGGAGTTAGCTAGTTCGATCCTAGCCTATTTATCTCTCATAAAAAATCTTTTTGTGTTGGATCTCGTGTGTGAGCTACACGAGTTTTATTCAAATCCACCCCGTAGTTCAGAAGATGTGTATATAAGTAATAAGAGTAAAGAAAATATTTAACGCACGTCCTAGGTAATACCGTCACATAGCCGTATTTTTTTTGTAATTCTCCATTTAAACAACTAATAAATGGAAGTTGTATGGTTAGGACCATAAAGTCCACGCAAACGTGGTAGTGGTCAGCAACCGGTTATAAATAACTTATGTGAAAGACACGAGAAACGGGTAAAAAACGGATCTTCTTTCCTTAGGTTTTTACTACATTCAGTCATTTGCAACAGATTCGTGTTTCTTTAGTAAATATGTAAGGATCTTACGCATACTGCGCAATTAGGTAAATCGAATAAACAACCATCAGGTGATAAATGGAGGCAAAATATAATACTTAAATATTAAATTTATGTCAATTATTGGTATTTCAAGTTTTTATTACCGACCTCATGTTATGTTATCTGTATCTCGTTAATATCCGGAACTCACGATGAAGTAGTTTTATTTACGTTTATCTAATATACTTATGTATTAGATTTATGCGTGCCATTGAAAAACAATGACAGAGGTCACTTGTACTGGTCCCATAAAAATTGCTGAAGCAAGTTAACAACATTAATTGTTTGTATTGCGCAAATTGAATAAGCAATTAAGTTTTATAAAGTTATAAATTTAATTTGACTTAATCTATTACTGTAAGTGCGATTTAGTCTTAAAATGTTTCTGAATATTTTTTCAATGTTATACCTAAAAGTTTCCCAATTTTTTCTATTATCCGATTTTTATTGTAATTACTTACTTCTTGCCAAATTTCGCAATTGTAGGTCTACAGGAAGTCCTTTATCGGTTTTGATTTCACAAAAATTGCCCTATTTCTTGATTGCGTTCAACTAGAGACAATTTTTTTAGCCCGCGCATAAGTGCGTTAAGTTTATCAGAAAGCCTAACATAATATTTTTTTTTAAATTTAACCTACAGATAATAGATAATCAGATATATTTTGTTATTTTCCTAAATTATAAAGTTCTTAACTCATTTAAAAGCAGTGTTACAAAATAATATTTCATGTAAATATTATTATCTTAAAGATCTGATTTGATAAGTTGTTTGTTCACACTAAACACAATGCATTTTATTAGGTACCTATTTATATTAAGTATATTGTTTTATGGCACTGATTATATCTTAAGTCGTCATAGTGATTACTGCAGCTGTAATTGTGTTGACTATAGACTGTATAAAGCAATGCTTAAGTATATTAAATATGACAGAAAACATTCATACATTCTAATATTTTTACTTAAAGACAATTGAAATATAAGAGTTATTGTTGGTAGATTATAGTTACTTACACCTAGTAGACCTACTATAGTTTCCCATCTATTAGTAATCTTGACCAAAATATTTTTTTCCGATTCCCGCAGGCTCCTGCAATTTAGTATTAAGACACTTCCTTCTCTATTACAAAATATGTGAACTCGGCATAGAGGCCTTCTCTATTAGAAAATATCCAGGATTCGGCAGGATCCGAATTCTGGACGCATTCAGTGTTGAGTGGAGAAATTTTCTGGAATCGTAAACTCTCTTTCATGTTTCATGTGCTGATGTCATGGTTCAAATCTAAAAAAAATACGGAAGGTATCGCTCTTTTATAAATAGATAAATAATGAAGTATAAAACATTTTAGTAGTTAATATTTATTTTTACTAGCGACTCGCTCGCGGTTTCGCCCGCTTGTAGTAACCGGCTGCCCCAATTGTATATTTTCACATATATCTCATATGTACAGAGGGTTATACTGTATACATACACAAGAAATGGGATAAATGCAATACCAACGAAATAAATGAATAACCTATGTTATTAATGTCATTGCATATTAATTAAAGGAGACTTTCTTAGTATTATATGATATCACCTAATATATTCACGTCATGTGGTTAAATGTGTGGGTTTTACGCAGGCTTTTAATAAACTTTTCCATTTATTATATTTTTTATTAAACATTTAGTACAAGATTTAATTCCAATGAGTGGGAACCGCGCCACTGCGCCACAATGGTCTGCCAATCGTGGCAAGTAATGTAATAACTAATAAGTTGATAAAATATTTCTTAAACTGCCCTTCAAATTGCGCAGGAGGTCATATGGCAATCACTTTATATTCGGTGCCAATATTAAAAATATCTAAAGAATATTTCCTCATACCCAGCTTATAGCTTATTTACAACTAGTTGTCGCCATCAACTTCGTTTGCACGGACTCTATTATTCTTTACAATTTTTCCTTACCTTTCTCTCCGTTCATTATTATTTCCATTTTATCCCCTTGTCAAATTGTAGATTTGTAGATACAAAATTACATATTTCTATAATTACATGCTTCTATACGTAAGAAAACGTCTGCCACAAAACAGCCTATTATAATGATTTTTTTTGTAAATGCACCATTTACTTTTTAATTACATTTGCCTAGTTCTATTGTGGTTACTTGATTAGTTGCTCTTATCTTTAATTTCTATTTCTCAATGGAAAATCCATATTACCCTGAACAAGTTTTGCTAAGGTGGCGTATAATTTTCTGTTTTTGTGTAGCTAGGCTATAATATCACTAGTACTAGTATCATTCTTTTTTTAATACAATTTTTTGTTAAAGCCGCATTTCAGTATTTTTCTAAGTTAGCCAGACTACAGTTGTTGGTACTCCTTGTCGCTTTCTATGCCTTACAGTTTTTTAAACGAGATTCATTCCATTGGTATCGTTATTATCTGCGTCGATTCTAATTATCTATGATAATCTTTATTAATTTTAAACTTAATTACCGTATTATTATAATGCATTTCATTAATAATTGTTCTATTACAATAGGGTCGAGAGCAATGTCGATTCGACTAAATCGGCGGCGTAATTCCAGTGAAAGGGCTTGTCATGGTTAAAGCGATTGAGAAGATTGCGTGTTTTGATTGAGGACGATTTGTATATTATTGTACTTCCTGAAGGTCTTAAAATATAGACCTATAATTAAGTAGAAGTGGAAATTTATTACCTAAAGTAAATTGAATTTTTACAATATGCATAATAATAATAATAGAAACGTTATTGAGGTTTACCAAATTTATTTATGTTATCATATATTAAACATAAGTCTAAAAGTTGACATTTAGAGTTTAGAGAGTGATCTCAAGAATGCTTATATTGGATTTAACAGCACTATCTCAGAATGGTATACCATAACAGTCTCTTCTGATACAATTTCGAAAATTGATTTATATTATTTACTATATAATTAAAATAAATGTCTATTTATTGTAACTTTATTTTACACTTCCGAATGATATAAAATCATATTTCTGTCTAAAAATAGTAATTTCAATATATTTTTTATTGTGAGGGATATTTTTCCATAATGGTATTAATCCTTATCCTTTAAAATACTTTATTAATTTTCTACGTTAAACGAAGATAAAATTTGCTTTTTACACTATTTCGAAATTGCGAATAGTTTTAGAGAAAAACGCATTTAATTGTTGACACATCACGCCGTTGACACATCAGCTGTATGTTACTCAAGTTTCACTTATCCCTTGCTCTCAGCATATAAATAAGTATATTAGTTACGTTGGCCATTTAATGTAGATCAAAACTGTCTTTTACTGTTTTTCATTTTAATAAGTACTTTAGAAGTTGTTACAATATCAAAAAATCCTTGCTGCGAAACGGCTTATACAAGCGCGTCCCCTGCGCCCGCCTAACACTATAAATAACCTAACACGCATCGGTGGTTCAGTGGTAGAATGCTCGCCTGCCACGCGGGCGGCCCGGGTTCGATTCCCGGCCGATGCATTCTATTTAATTTTCCTCACAGGCAGCCACGTAGTGCTTGCTTTTCATCAGGGACAGAATACCCTCTTCAGCATTAACCACAAGCTCGAAAAAAAAAACCCGCCTGCCTCTATAGCAACGAAGATTTAGATGCGTTTGCACGTATTGGATAATTGGAGTTGAATGTATTATTTCAGCGCGATATATTTGGTTTCATATTTTTTGTAGTAGTTATTAGTAGGTAGGTTTTTGTTTATAATTTCTTCCGTTTAAAAATAGTCATTTAACTATCTAAAAATAGTCATTTAAATATATTTTAATAAGTACTTGAAAAGATTAGTATTACGGTTTAAAATTACGGTACCGACTAAAAAATCCTTGCTGTGTAAAACAATTGGAAAATCCTTATTGAAACTACGAAAATGCGGGTTGAATTAGGGTTTTATTAATTTTTACATTATCTTAAGTGCTTTGCAAACTTACATTATAAGAATAATCCAGTAGTTAAAGTGGCCGAAGCCGCAAGAGGATCGCTAGCAATTAATAGATTTATTAAAACGTCTCTTACAACAGGCGGAAAAATTGTTCACTTTATGCATGCATATGCATTTGGCTAAAGTGACAAACAAACTGATAATATATGGGACATGGATTATAATTCTCGTAACGTGTTTTCAGGGATTTGAGTTTAATTTCTCTATTTTCCTTGTTGTCTCTTACTAAAAGTACATAGCGTGCGTTTACGTACTTTCCTGCTTGTGATATTTGAGCTTATATTACGTAATTTACAGCTATTAACGAGGTATCCTAAAAAGTTGCTTTTGCCTTGAATCGATAAGATAAATATTTATTGAAATATTTGTTTTTATTTATTATCTTAAAACATCCTCCATTGCATGTGGGGAAGTAGACGAGTGACGTAGACATTTTAAGATAACTTTTTACTCTCTACTTTCCGCCTAAATCGGAAATTGTTTAATCATATATATATTCTCTTTATGGGAAACCAACGCAGTACTTGACCTAGTAAATGAAATTCTAAATATTAAGAAATAAAACACTCCTAAACCTAGCATCTACAGCTTTATATTATCATGAACTATGCAATTGCACCACGATTAAAACAAAGTTGAAATATTGAACAATCTATATTTTTTATCACCGTAGAAAATATTAAAATAAATATTTTATGTAATAAATAATTTTATTGTCGTAGTTCAACAAGAGAAATAAACTTATTTATATTATATGATTTCCTTTCAAAATTTCCAGTAGTCAGTATGCAAACGAAGTTATTAACCTGGTGACAATTAACGTTATTTCCAAAACACGTATTCTACTTTTCATATATAATTAAAATAAAAGACCTCCATCTCAATTGGTGATTGAAGTTTTGAACTGTAAAGAATACAGTGCGCGTTCGAACAGCGCGCGCGGTGCACGTCGTCTGGACTCGTAAAGCCTTATCATAAACTCTATCAAGCTACGCTCGTAGCCATGAGCAGAACTTAGAACTATATATTAAGCGTATATTTACATTGAAGTGATATTTTAAAGTGATATTTTTATAGTAATAAGTAGTGTAGAACAAAAAAATATGTACAATATTTTATTTTATTTTTCTATTTTATTATCCTACGGGTAAGTGTTATTTATTATTTTATAGGCAGATAAGATACTATTATAATACGCTATTGTTAAGTTTAAATTCACATCGTAACGCCTTTAGAAAATATTTTAATGTTCAATTTCTGTTTGGGAAAATGTTTTTATTTAAAACTTCTTTATTTTCCAGACTTAGTGCCACAAAGTGATTAACTTACCACTAGGTTTTCTCTCCTGCGTGTATCGCGTCAATTACCATTTTATATTATCTAATTATTTCTTCTAACTGTATAAATATTACAATGTACTAAAAAATATTAGACCTTATTAAAAATCTTATTGAATACGTTATGGTGTGAAATGGTAAATATATTATTTATTATGTTCTTGTTAAATTTTAGTTAAATAATACGAAAGTAAATAGAATACTATATTTAGTATATTTTAAGAAAACAAAACCGTTAAATATAAAGAATTATTAAACTTGTTGTATTTTCATGCAAATTTAAAGATACACAAGTGATTCAATACTTAGTAATAAATTAATATTCAAGAGTCGAATATTTTAAAAATATACGTACCAGTACGTTGACATTATAATTAATTGCTCGCATTAATTTATCTTAAAAACTGTTTTGGCCACATTTTGACAATTAAAATTCTGTCAAGTAGTATTTATAATTGTAAAATTTTCCCGCTTCATTTCATTCGTGTTTTCTAAACTATACATGACACTGGCAGGTTGTTTTGTTTTCGTCTGTCGTCACAAAATCGGGCCATTAAAAAAAAAGAAAAAAAAAGTTGTAGCATCGCACGTGTCATCTGTTGACATTTACGCCACTCCTCCGCATAGGAATGAGGCTTCTTGTATATGCATATTGCAGAAAGTCGCAATTTATATATTTGAATCTCAATAAATGGATGATGAAACTTAGTTGCATTTCAAGTCAGAGCCTTCACTGAGCAATGAAACCTTAATAAAGTACTAGTAACCTTCACGCTTTGTTTATGATGTACCTATATATACAATCTTCGATTATAAAACATGTTTTAGGAAACGTTCCATATAAAACCTTACCTCGTTTGAATAGAAAACAACTACGTCGTAAATGTTTTAAATATATGTATATATGATTTTTTGTTGTCTACATAAGTATATATGCATTTACCGATGCATTACGTGATAAGGCTTTCTTCATAGATATCATCGTATTCACGCGCACTGCCTTATGTCATTTTACTACAGTAAAACAGTAACAAAATGGTGTCTGTACATTGAATATATTTGCAAACCAATTATGTAGAGGGGTTTAAATAACTAACAGAATATAAAAATGTTGCCTGTCTGTTTCTCTGCTTCTGAAAACATATTCTGAAATACTGGACGGAAAAAATATTCCGTTATGGTTTCATCAGATGATGAACACCTTAACAGTCCAGCTAAGCCATGAGAAATAATAAAATTTCGTCTTAACAAAAGTTATTTAGCGTAATGTGCATCTAATTAATGGCTTTCATTGAAAGATTACGATGGGTTATAGAGCAAAATATAGGGTTGGTTTTTCCCGCTGGAATCAGGATTTACATGGGGAAAAACTGCGTTTACCGTAACCACGTACTTACTAACCTAGACAGATATGAAACAGTTAAACATTTTTCTATTAAATACGACATTATTGCGAACCAAATTAAGTAAAATCAAAAAAGTTTTTAATTACTAATTAAAATAATGAACCATTTTCTTATATACACTTAACAATATTAAATAAATGATATACTTCTAGCGTATGAAGCCGCGTGAGGGTCGCTAGTTTCTAAATAAATGCATTTGCAAGATTAACTTTTACATATCATTGCAAAAATAAGCACGTGCGTTGTACATCTGATACCCACTATAGAATGAACTACTGTTGAATGATAAAAAAATCTAGGAGATTAAGTGATAGGAGATTAATATACGTCCCTACTATGGGATACATACATAATTATACACATGTACTTATTCACTTTCAATTTGAATATCATGTTCCCACCGCTTGAGCTCGATATATTAAGACTAGCTAAAATTAAATATAGAGAACAGAACCTAAAGTAGCAGTCATGTAAAAAGCACGAGGACCCCCCGGAGGGCATGTATGAAGAGGTTGATAATAGTGGATGAGGCGAAAGAGGCATGCAGAGAACGTAGAGTTTGGCACTCTGTTCTCCCTGATTATCCCGCTAGGGATAAAGCGTGAAGCTGTGTTGTTGTTGTTATTTTGTTAGAAGGTAAAGGCCTCCCTGTTTCACATCTGTCCTTTAGTGGAACCAAGAATTATCTGGAGGTTACTGGCTTCTTTTATGAGTGAGAATTTGAATTGACATAAGATTAAGAAAATTTTAACTCTGATATTGGTAAAGCACAGTTTAATAAGAAAGTAGTACCTATACTATACATATATGCAGATATAATGATTTTGAAAATATAACATTTAAGAGTTTATTTCGTAACATTTTTATTAATTAATTTAATACTTTAAATGTATATTTTTTGTAATTAATAAATTTATAGCATTGATATATTTCAGTTTAAAATAAACTATCTTTTGCAATATTAACGAGGTTAACTTCGGTTTTATGGCTCTTTTAATTGTATTTATTCAACAAGTAATTAAAAAGAATTATGTAACGGTCAAAGCAATTTTTTGTAAGTTATTGAATTAGTTTTTCGCTGACACGCAAGAATAAAGTTTTAGGTAGCTAAACAACGGTTTCCACCGCGAAAGAGAACTGCTTAGGGCGAACACACTCCTTCTAAATAATATTTTAGTTGGATTTCAACCATCAGTCTTGTATTTTCTAAATACTTCGCCTCGCTCCCTAGAACTGAGCCAGTTCATTTCAACTCTTTCTGTTCGCTTAGCCCTTTCCGTTCGACTATTTGTTGGTGGGAATTGAAGATAAAAGAAGTATGCAGTTTATATCTGCGAGTTCAACGTAGTGCTTACTAAGTCCATTTAGCTCATGGTGGAAACCGGCAAATCAGAAAATAAGAAATAGGTACAGTGAAAATATATTTGCTCACTACATTATCTGTTGATTTTTTCGGTTTTAAGCTTCCTCCTAAGCCCTAATTTATTTCTTTCGTTTTTACTATCCTTGTTTCATTTAATTATAAAAAATTTCTTAAATCGTGAATAAAATATAGGAACAAAACATATATAGTTATTCTTATATAAAATTCACGAAACCATGAGATAAAAAGTAAACAAATCAAAACAGGTTATTTTATAGGTCACGATTTATGGAGCTTAATAGTATATACGAGTATGTATAAAGTAAAAAAAAGACCTATGGATTAATGCATGTATGTAATATTATTAAACGATGTATATAGAATTTATAAGTTAATAATAATTATAATATAAAATTATCGATTACATCGATAAAAGTTTCTGTCGACAAATCAGTCTGTGAGCTTGCTTCATTATTACAGCACCTACTTGTAGAATCCTATTCTACTCTATACATTTCCTTCGATCTAGTTTAGACGTATTTCACTACAAGCGATAAATATGATTGTAAATCCTATTAGTGAAGCTGCTAAAAAAAATAGTAATTTAACATACTACGGAGAAGATAAAAAAATGTAATAAAGCTTAAATTTAATTACAATTTAGTAACAAAGTACAATGTCGAGCTTTTCTATCTAGAGTGAATGAAAACTTTAAGCATTGGTAAATTGGTGGGATTTGAAACTTCAAGTCTCAATTAACTGCGTTTACTTCCTTAATCCTTATAGCTTTACTTATAAATAAGTACATAAGAGGTTTTAAATCCCTTTCGAAGTATTACAGAACCAGTTCGAGATATGAAATTGTAATTAATTTTAATGGATCAAACAGTGACATAAAAAATGATAAATACGTCAAAGATATTTGAAGCATAATAACACGTTTGAAATATTGTGAGGCGTTTTCCGCAATATTGCGGCCCCTGTAGAAGGTTTTCCTTGCGGAAATACCGACTCAGTAAATTCTTGTTGTGCCAATATCAATGTTAAGCCCCCTATGTAGGGTAATTGTGACCAAATTGCTATGTAAACATATCTTTATTGGTATTTATATCACATTTAGCTCGCTGTCATCGAAATTACAAATAAGTTGAGATTTCAAATTTTAGGTTCATTAGAAGGCCAAGTATATTTTGTTGGTATCCGGAAAGTTCCAAACCAATTTAATAACATTATAGTCGTTTTTAGGGTTCTGTATCTTTTAAGGAAAAAGGGAAAAAAGATATGGCCGTTTATCCATACCTATATTATAAATTCGAAAGTAACTCTGTCTGTCCGTCTGTCTTTGACGCAATCAGGGCCAAACCGGTAATTCAATTGTGATAAAATACTCATATAGAGATACATGAGGGTCTCAGGATGAACATAGGTTACTTTTTTTCTCATATTTGTAATATTATCGATATATACCAATATATTAAAATACTTATTAATTTGACATGCAATTTATTCCGCCATGTTAATAACAACTGTCGTTGCTAAGCAACTATTTGCAAAGTTTGTTGTTAGAAAACGTCACCCAAAATGAGCTTGCTTAACGCATCTCTGTATTGAAAACTGAAAATAATATCATAAATATATTTAATAAATATTCGTATAGTTCAAGCGGGCGCAGCCGCGTTCGGGTCCACTTGTATTGTTATAAAGGGACTCAAAATTAGGTTTATAGTTTTCTGAAAAGCTTACAATAATTTATATAATATATTATCGAGAGAGATAATTAAATAAGATTGTTGCTATAATTTTCATAATTATTTACTCATTATATTTTTTGTGAACAACTTTCTCTTCAATGTGAAGTAATAAATTCAATTGCACTATTAACATGAAAATGAGTGAAAACTAGGTTAGACCACTAACTTAAATGAGTATTTGTAAATCTAGATATTTCACAGTTACAGAGTGTCAATTTTGTATTACGAGATTGTAAACGATGCAAAATAACTTCTGTGAAGTAATTAAGCTAACTTAATAGCAGTTATGCGATTGTTCTGATATACTATAGTACAGCATACTCTATATCTTCTTGTCTAAAATAATAGCCATAAATTTTCTGAAACTAATTATACGTAAATAAAAAGCAATAAACACATATTTATATGTTAGTCGGTCTGGTTTAATGTCTTAGCTACTTTTAAAATAAGTTAAATATGAACTATTGTTTATAACATTATTCATATAAAGATGTTTTTATTCATTCACAAAAAAAATTATTTTAATAACATGTTTTTTTATTTTGTAGTATTATTACTCAGTCTTCTCTTTAATTGATTTTAAAGTTATATGAATACACATACAGTTCATTGAATTCTTCGATATTAAATTGTAATTTATAACCCGCATATGGTCATGTAATGGATTATTATAGAATTGATTAATTATACTTCAACATGTTGAGTTTTTCATAAACGATCAATTGACGTAAGAGCTATGTCTTTATTGGCGACTAGGGACCCGCTCGCGACCTCGCCCGCTTCGCAAACATACAAACAAACAGACAAAAAATTTAAAAAATACTTTTTTTGCTCTCGTTAGATAACTTACAACTTTGGGTTCCACCACTCGTCTGAATAATTTGAAAAACTCTCTTAGTCCGTTCTCCTCTCTGTCAAATGTGTAAAGAAGAAATTACACATGTATATCTACTATTTAAAAATTGTAATGAAACATATTATGAGGTACCTGATTCATTCGCTACATTTACAGGTAAATTCCCTTTATATAGTTAGGTACTAAATTGATTGACACTTTCAAGTTCAACTTGTCCTTTGCTGTAAGACTTATTCTTATTACTTCATTTAAAATGCAATCGTCATTGAATTAGAAATACTGCAATACTCTACTGTACTGTACTGTACTGTAATAATCATTATGTTACGTATAGATACATATGTATCAACTTTGAGGGCATGGTGGCGCAGAAGGTCATCATCTGCTTGAGTGCTATAAAACTATCAATGTGAATTCGATTCTTACTGTGAACAATCACTACTGCTTTTATTATTTTATATTATTCTATTTACCGACTTATTAATAGAGGTAGTATGACAATTTGAGGTGGGTTTATATTACAGTATTTTTGCTCACTCTTTTGATTCTTTTACCGCAATATTTAAATGTTATTTAAGACATATTATTTGTTGTTCAGCTGGTATCTTCAAATATAATCGTGAGAGTGTATCCAGTTGAATGTAATGTCATACCGACCTTGTAAGGACGTCATGATATAGCGTGATTGAATAATTATGTTAGGTACATACAGCTCTCTACCTTGAACTTTTTCGTAATTTCCTTAAAGAATTTAAGGGTTACGTAGTACTGGTATTATTATACAAGGCTGGTAAAATATTCTATTTTTAACTTTTATATCAGAATTATTAATGCATTAAAGCTCGATTTGTATGTGAGAATTTCGCAACTTAGAATGATACTTATAAAAAAACATACCCACTACAAAAACTCATTGATTTATGTTCAACCGTAATGTTGATCGTAACCTTAATCAAAGTTATACTTATAAATTGAAAGATAATAAATAATAAAATAAAAATACTTCATTATTTATTGTGAATGCTTATATTATGTTTATTTAATGTTTTGAATACATAATTCTGTAAGATTATAGCATTACTTCAATGTTATTAAAAATAAAATTCGTTTATGTGCATTTTGATGTTTAACGTGCAACCTCTTTAAATGATCCTTCTATTAAAAATAAAGACGTGACATTTTAATGTATTAGCTTGTATTAGGAAAAATATTTAAAAGTCTAAACGTTTTTTTTACAGATATGCCGAAGTATTAAATTTAGCTGGAGGTGCCAAAAGCAATTATACATTTCCTAAAGGGTTCCTTTTCGGCGTTTCTACTGCAGCTATACAAATAGAAGGAGCTTGGAACGTGGATGGTAATATACGTCTTGAACTGATTTATTCATCAAGCTGTTCACAAACTTTTGAGAAAAAATTTTTTTTTGTGTATATTTGTATTTGAGTAATATTAAATTTAAAAAGTACATACGTTACATAAGCATAAGTAGATTTTACTTATTTTACTTCTAAATATATAAATTAAGTGCAGTTCCGAAAAATCTTTATAAGTATTAATATTATCATCTTGAGTGTCAATATTATTTTTAAATTTTAAAGTAATGGAAGATTTCGTTTGTATTTTCAGGAAAAACGGAAAATATATGGGATCATTTAGTTCACACGAATCCAAAGTTTACCAAAGATGGGTCTACTCCAGAAGTGGCAGCGGATTCTTATCATCAATACAAAAGAGACGCTGAAATGGTCCATCAACTCGGTGTTGATATTTACAGATTCTCCATGTCCTGGCCTAGAATATTACCAAACGGTTTAGCTAACAAAGTGAATCCTCTCGGCATTAAGTATTATAAAAATTTAATAAGTGAATTGGAAAGATATAACATTACACCCATGGTTACAATTTATCATTGGGATCTGCCGCAGAAGTTACAAGATATAGGTGGCTGGACGAATGCCCACATCGTAGACTATTACACGGACTACGCGAACGTTCTGTTCGAAAACTTTGCCGATAAAGTTAAGTATTGGGTGACATTCAATGAACCGATGCAGACCTGCTTGGAGGGCTACGGTAACACCTACCGGGCGCCAGCCCTCAACCGTCATGGTGTTGCTGAATATTTATGCACCCATAATTTACTGAAGGCGCACGCGAGCGTCTATCATTTATTCGCTCAACAGTATCGTCCTATTTACGGAGGTTAGTAAAACAACTATAAGCGATAATATTAAAATTTTACTTTTTTATTTTCACTTAAACGTTGTGTAACTTTCTGCATGTTATACTTTCACCGTGTTTGAAAGTTAACTTTCATAAATTTCTCGTTTTTATTTCTTAATAAAATATATAAAAATAATAAATCATATTTCCATTTTAAACTATAATGACATAGTAAATTACACATTTCGATAAGGTTATTTACTCACATACGTGGAATGTTAATACCACGACCCATGGACACAGCAAATTGCTTAGAGGTAGTTACTGAGATAAATATTGATAGAATCATTACAATTAAACTTTGTTTCTCAATCTTCGACGTGTTTTAAGCACGTTCTTACCTTTTAATGTAACTTGATCATAATTTTTTAATTATTTGAGTTGGCCTTTACAAAGATTATTTACAAAGTATGCGTCGAGTTAATTACCTAAAAACTTATTTATATTTTTACCTTACGTAACTGTAATAATTTAGTTGGTATATCATAACTTTAGAGCGTACCTGGTTCAATTTGTAGTTGTTTTTTTCAAGGCTCTGTAACCAAACCTTTTACTAATGTACTTTAGAGGCTTGGGAGGAGTCACGTGATGCCTTTGGGGTGTTTTGTGACCTATCCAAAGCATTTGATTGTGTGCAGCATAAAACTCTTATCAGGAAGCTACACCACTATGGTATAAGAGGCATTGCTTTGTATCTTCTCACTTCTTATTTAAGTGATAGGATTCAAAAGGTAAATGTGTCCATGGGAAACTATCACACGGGTCACCTGTAGCATTGGGGGTACCAAAAGGCTCTATCTGGGTCCGTTTTTGTTCCTTTTGTACATTAATGACTTACCTCACCTTATGATAGATATGGCGTTGTTTAAGGTTAATAAAAGGTAATTGGAAATTGACGATGTAAACAATGCTCTTTCTAGGATATTACACTGGTTTAGTGCCAATAACTTGCTTTTAAATCATAGTTAAACTAAATGTATCAGGTTCTTTACTAAGAATGTGCAACAAGTAGAAACCAGGGTTTTGAAGAACAACGAGGAACTTAAAGTAGTTAATGAAACTGTTTTCTTAGGTATAACATTAGATGCTAAGTTACAATGGGGTCAGCATATAGAAACTTTACCTGGTAGACTTAGTTCGGCAGCGTATGCTGTCCGTAAGATTCGACAACTGACCGATGTTGACACCGCGCGTTTAGTATACTTCAGCTATTTTCATAGCATTATGTCTTACGGTCTATTACTTTGGGGCCGTGCCGCTGACTTAGATACCATTTTTGTGCTCCAACAACGGGCTGTCCGAGCAGTCTATAAAATCGGTCCACGGGAGTCACTAAGGAATAAATTTAATGACGTTAAAATCCTCAGACTACACTTTCAATATATTTACGACAATTTAGTATATGTGCATAAAAATATTAATAAATTTAATAAAAACAGTGATCTCCATCAACGTAATTTAAGGAATCAAAATAAGCTTGCGGTGCCCTTTTTTAGGCTGCATGAAGTGTCTCCCTCATTCGTTGGTCAAAGTATACACTTTTATAACAAACTTCCAAACGACGTGGTTAATTTATCACTGAACAAATTTAAAAAAGTGGTAAAGCACAGGCTCTGCCAAAAAGTATATTACTCTGTTAAAGATTATGTTCGCGATAAAGATGTTTGGAAATGAGTTGCTCTATTTCTAAGTTAAAATTGTTAATTGTAATTTGTAACAAATATTGGCAGTTAAAAAGAGTGGCCATGAGTTTCTTTGCCTGGATCTTCTCATGAGCTCAACTATTTGAACGGGCATTTTTCAAGTCAAAATTGCACATTTTTCTTGGTTATTTTATTTTTTTATTTTTTTTTACTTTTTTGACATGTCCAAGTAAATGTTAAGCATTTTTATGGAATAAAGATATTTTGACTTTGACTTTGACTTTAATAATTCGCTGTGTGTTCGTCTTTCACCAGGCTGCATCTGACAGTTTAAATTTTCTCATATGACGTATGTCTGTAGATGCTGTAACAATAAATACAAGAAAACAAAATAAAAGAAATATTCAAGAGAGTTCTCATACAACAAACGTGATTTTATAGTTAACGGTACGGAACCCTTCGAGCGCGACTCCGACTCGCAGTTGGCCGGTTTTTTTTTATTTCAGCTTCCGCATTTTTACATAAATACAACTAAGATCCCCATTTATTGCTTATTTTCAAAACATTACGTGTGTTATAAGAGGCGGAACTTGTTGCCAAAAAATTATCTTGCCAAACCGGATAGATTAACAATGATTTATTTTTAAAATACGGTTTGGTGTAAATTGAACCTCTGACTATCGCGTTCCTCGTTTCTCGTCGATAATTATATAAAATAAATAAATAATAAATCCGAGTTTCAATTTCAATCTACCAACAGTAATTTTAATTTCATAATAGGTCATTAAAAGTTTATAACATGAACATAAAAACTTATAAAAGTATTTATTATGAGAATACAAGTCTGCTGGCGTAACGTTTGCGATATGTCATAATTTAACAATAAAAGGATAAATTTCACAGTCTTAATTACTATGGAATTTATCCTTTTATTACATTTTACAAATGAAATTTAAATTGAATCCACTGCTATTGATATTATACTTAAGTATACAAAAACCAAATATGATATTAACAAATAATTTGTAATTATTATTTCAGGTAAAATCGGTATGTCGTTAGATTCTAATTGGGCCGAGCCAAAAACTAATTCTTCGAAGGACCGAGAGGCTGTTGAACGCTACCTTCAAACACACGTAAGCCAGTCTTTATAACCTTTGAGATTTTGCATTTTGCATTATTTCTTAAATATTTATGATTATGATATTTATGACAATAATTAGTTTTTCAATTTTTCATTGTATGACAAGGTAGAATTTCTATATAGTAGCGCTATATTTTTCACCAAAAAGGAAACTATTTACTTCTAATGATTTATATATATTGTTTAGCTTAATGCTTTATCTCGGTAATAGAAACGTGAAGAGAATCTGATGTTAGGATACTCAGTTCTCCGTTTTTCACCCGCATTCGAGATATTTGAGTGGCGGGACACAATGCTACTTTGTCTACCAAAGCGGTTAAAATTATTAAATATCCCGATTGGGGATCGAACCCACCACCATCACAAACGTCACGACGGCCTTATTTAGGTCACCTTGGCGTATTGAAGTCATTAGTATCTACTATTTGTGTTACTTGATAGTATGTTGTCAATTAACTAATTAAGACGTACTTATCTTGCAATTTTTATTAAGTAGGTTACTGTTTCTTTTTTCAATGTTATTATTAGCATAATGATAATTACGAATATTTTTAGCTTCTCGCGTGTATCATGTCACACATGCGGGTAGGCAGAGGGAACTTATTGTTAAGACACTCTATTCCCATATGGACACTGCCATTCCCCACTTTTGAACCACTACGGAATTCTGGATTAAGTACGGCGCGCTTTTCCTTGTTAGGAAAGCGAAATAAAAATATTATAATATCTTTTATCCTAGAGTGGGAAATGAACCCACAACCTGTCTAGTTAAAAGTTGCTCGAGTAATTCTGGATTTGACTATAAATACCCCTATAAAATTAAATTGACTAAGTCATTCTCAATCAACACGCAATAAATATAAAATAAATGTGTTTTTAATTGGACAATTATTATCAATTGCTATTTCAAATACAAAGGTAAAATTGCAATCAATCAATAAAAATTATAGATATTAGAAACAAATAATATTTATCTCAAGCATTTCGATATTATATGGTCGGTGGAGGAACTCCAGTCCACAGTGTGGAAAGGAAATGAATATAATGAATACCCCCCAGTGGGGTCGAACCATTGCTTTTATTGAGACCTCCTATACGCGTATTTTGTTTAAGCGATAATATTTTATCTATATACATATTACATAAATAGTCTCTCGAGTGGGATTCAGTCAGGCACGTCCTAGTTGCGCCATGACGGCGTTAATCATACAGGTATCATACATTTTAATAATGTTAATATAATTGAAGCTATTAAATAGGTTTATAATCACATCAAGATATATGTCTAAATATGCAAGTATTGTGTGGTATTTGTTTATAGAGCAATATTTTGTTACTACTAGCCAGAAGAAGTTAAGTTAAAAGATTTAGATAAGCGTGACGCTTGTGGATTGGATTTTCACTCGTCGGAATATTTTCATTTCCTCGCTCTAGTAAAAAGATATAATATAGAAAGAGTGGCGTAGAGTTACGTCACTCAATACGCAATGGCTAGGAAATTGGGCGGTTCGTAGGAAATGCTGTTTCTTAACACTAGGGTTTCTCTGCCTACCCTGCTATATGCGAGATACAGCGACGTTTACAAAAAAAAAAATTTCAGGTCGGTTGGTATGCACATCCAGTGTATTCTGAGGAAGGAAACTACCCCCCAGAGCTTATAAGACTTGTAGATGAAAAAAGTCGTCTGCAANGTCGGAATATTTTCATTTCCTCGCTCTAGTAAAAAGATATAATATAGAAAGAGTGGCGTAGAGTTAAATCACTCAATACAACGCAATGGCTGGAAAATTGGGCGGTTC
This sequence comes from Heliconius nattereri, assembly GCA_013403645.1. Classification (NCBI taxonomy): domain Eukaryota; kingdom Metazoa; phylum Arthropoda; class Insecta; order Lepidoptera; family Nymphalidae; genus Heliconius; species Heliconius nattereri. The sequence continues at coordinate 1,949,922 of JAAIXI010000254.1, forward strand.
GTAGGAAATGCTGTTTCTTAACACTAGGGTTTCTCTGCCTACCCTGCTATATGCGAGATACAGCGAAATTTACAAAAAAAAAATTTTTCAGGTCGGTTGGTATGCACATCCAGTGTATTCTGAGGAAGGAAACTACCCCCCAGAGCTTATAAGACTTGTAGATGAAAAAAGTCGTCTGCAAAACTACACTCGTTCACGTTTACCCAAGTTTACCCCGGAAGAAGTTGCATATATAAGAGGAACAGCGGATTTCTTCGGCTTAAATCATTATACCACTTACCTTTTGAGTATGGCTGATGGAGAAGTTGGTCCTGTTCCATCTCATGAAAATGATGTCGGTATAGTTAGAGTTCAAGATCAGCATTGGCCTTCGATGTCATCGTCTGCATGGCTTAAGGTAAGCATATACATATAATTTTTTGAAAATATATATGAGTAGATGCGTGGCAAAAATAAATATGTAAAAATAGTTTGAACTGGACGATACAAACATAAATTTCAAAAAATCCACGTAAAATTAAATAAAATAAACGGCAGCCAGCTTAGGTTTGAGTCCTGCAGAGAAGGCTCTTGCCGCCAATGATGTTCTTTCAAGCAGCCACGTAGCTTGCTATTTCTAAGGGACAGAGTACCTTCTTTTCCACCTAACCGGTCACGTTTTATAGTTTATCAATAAAATAACTGTTTATTAATCTATTTATTAATAAAAGTGTAATATGATCACTTTACCAATGCTACTTGTATTATTTTTATCTTTTATCTATTTTTGTGTTGTTTTTCTTTTAGTAACCCAATCGTCGATATTGTTGATCAAAGATTAACTAAAGATCCTATTCATAATAAAAAATTTTACGGAGAACGCTTTACAAACGGTATACGCACTGCCTTGACGTTATTAACAATTTATGAAATCTTTTATATTTTATATTATAATCGAATATAAACCTAGTATAATCGAATGGAGGGGCATTCGATTATACTAGGTTGTTTTTGTACATAATAATCATAACAGGTTATATGTACATATTTTTTCTTTACCTTCCCATTCCTAGAAGATATTTATACCCACTACTGCCAGGCAGTATTCTCAAAATAATGATTAAATTTTAAAACATTTATATCTTTAAATTCCGCTTTATGCAAGTAAATCAATTATATAAAATCGAAGGCAAACTAGTCTATGATACATGTGTATATTTTTAAATAGTTTTGCTGGTAACGAGAATTTTTAATTATTTTACGTTAGTAATTAAATTAGCTCCTTTTATGGTTATTATCGATGGTTTTATAGCCATATTTCATATTTCATTTATAATTGAACATAATATTTGAAAAATAAATTGCAGTTTAAAAAAGTATATAAAAACTTCCATGTCGTGAGACAAAAGCACAAGCGAGCGATCGTAGGCGCGACGGTTACTAGTTCGATTCTCATACAGGCTAATGAAATATTCAATATTTTCATTTCCCCACTTTGGTAACGAGGCAAAGCGCTGTATTCAGGTTCGCCACTGCACATGCAGTGCCTCGAGAATTTGACGGAAAGTAAGAGAAACGAAAAACGGAAATGGAAACGGGGCGTTTAACTGTATCTAGGTTCCCAGGTTCTTACGCCTCCTTTGCTATTTGTGGAAAAAAACTTATGTGTGCGTACATTGTAAATTTTAAAAATGAAAACCCCGAAATGCGTTTGTAAACTTCGCACAGACAATGTACCTATACTACACATATTTTAACATTGTTGTATTTGTACATTATATTTGCTTAACAGTTATCAAAGCTTTGTGAAAACACTTAAGCGAATGTTAAATATTATGATCTATATATAAACTGCTTGCCGATGTCGTAATGTATTTCTTTAATATCAACTGAAATCTTTTTGTATGTTACTTACATTTTTTTATAGGCACATATTATTTGAACACGTTATAATATTATTTTTATTGTCGAGGATCTTATTTTATTACAATATACTGGGAAATCGTAACTAATACCTATGTAATGTTTTTATTGTTTTAAATTTGCAAGTAGTTAAAGAATTAACATTAATTCAATGTATTTAATAATTATATTGAATTGATGTTATTTGTACCCACTTACTACAATTTAATATTTAAAAAATATATATCAACCTTGATGAGACACTTTTCAATTTCAACATCTTAAAGCTCTTGAATTTCTGAAGTATTTTTCTAATACTTAATCATTTTAATACATTTAAGAACATGGAAACTCAAAACAAATTAAAAGGGAGCCCATTGTTTGTGGTTATTTTACCTAGTTATTTTTAAGGCAAAATTATATTTAAGACAAAACTGTGGTAATTATCGCTATCTTAAAGTTGATTGTCGTGACAGAAAATTAAAACCAAAGCTTTATTTTTACTTATATACCTAAATAGGTATAAGAACGATGTGCATCTGATCTTAACTTGATACAAACAAGACTGTAAACGTGACCGATTGTGAGTTCGATCCCCACTCGAGAAATGAAGTATTTATTTAAATTTATATTACTATTTCTTCGCTGGTGTCGAGTCAAAGCGCGGCGTTGAGTTCTACCACTTACACGCAATGCCACCAGAAATAAGCGGAAAGTGGGGAAAGGAGTTCCTCTGCTTACCCTGCTGTGTTCGGGACACAGTGTGAAGCTGATATATATATTTTTTTGGTACAAACAAATGATGAAAAATGTATCTATTTGGTTATACAATTACCTATTATGATACAAATTAGTTTTGGTATTCACTATTATGTTGCAAAAACACTAAATATTTAAGATTTACACCAGTATGTCTCAAGGTGACAAAGGCAATTTAGTTTTTATGTTTTTGCAATTGAAAGGACAATCCTTTCTTATTGCAAAAAAAAAACGTTTACAGTTATCTCTCAATGTGGTAAGTGCAATTTATTTTGCGTCCTAAACTTTATTGAATTTCAATGTTTAAATTGTAAAATAATTAATCATAATTCGCCATTAAATATCTAAAATAAATCAGCTTTCCGGATACACAGAGGGAACCTAGTGTTAAGACATCCATGTCCCCACTTTCAGGCATTGCGTGTTTAGTGGGGGAACGCAACGCCGCTCTACCTCGACACCAGAACGGAGAAATGAAAATATAAATGAAAATAAATATTTCATTTCTTCGAGTGAACATCGAACCCGCAACCGTCGCGTTACAGTCATATCCTTGTGCCACTGCGCCACTACGGCCCCTATCTAATCAATGTCTAAAACATTTTATACTCATAAAGCATAATAAATGATTTTTTGTATTTAACAGGTGGTGCCATTCGGTTTCCGCCGTCTTCTCCATTGGATATCAGAAAGATATAAAAACGTGCCAATAATAGTAACTGAGAACGGCTACGCTGATTACAGCGGAGTCGACGATAAGGCGAGAGTGTCCTATTACTGTCACTACTTGAACGCACTGTTGCATGCGATCCACGAGGACCATAGCAACGTGCACGGGTACTTTGCGTGGAGTTTGATGGACAATTGGGAATGGGACGACGGTTACGTGTAAGTTTTGTAATCAATATTACAATTTGTATGATTTAAAAATATTTGCTTCAAACTGTATCCTTTACACAACTGTGAAGGAAACATAGTGTTAAAACACTGAGTTCCCTAATTATAGAAGGTTTCGTAAAAAATCGGTAAGATGGCCAACCGAGTCAGTCTCGAGGGTTCCATGCCAGTGTATTGATTGAAAATTAACGGAAACTACTTTTGACTATGATTAGACTAAGAGAGTACGACGCTCTGACTAAGAAAGGCTGAATTTCAGAAAAAGCTCGAGACCTCCAATTTGTGTACGGAACCCTCGGTGAGCGAGACCGACTCGAGCTTGTGTTAAGTAGATATACAAACAAAATGCTAATGAAATGCATTACAATACTATTTATTTATTTATACGTTACTTATATACTTGCGTGGGAATTTTTTATGTTTACTTAAACTGTACCTGTACCTATTGTAAAATGCAATTAATATCTCTTGCTTGTATTACTTTGAGGCAATTTTATAAATTTCTAAGCAGCATTCTAGTTTAAACAGCTGCTACATTACGTGTTGTCTGTTTCTAGTACTCAAAGCACGAACCTTAGCAACAATTTGTGTCAAGGTCCCTTGTTACGAACTTTACCTTATAACGTTTACTTTAGTAAAAAACGCAGATTGTCATATTTAACGTTATGGTAAAATATCAAATATTTATAATAATTTATTTAAATATTTTTATAGAATTCATGAACTGTATTTGTAGAGCCGTTTACAATAAGAACATCGAATACTTTAAATGAACGGTAATGTTATTAAAAAAAAAAATGTTTATAAACAAGTATTACTAAAAATGTGGAATTATTATAATATGAATAACAATAAACAATATAATATGAAAAACTTATAAATAAAATAAACAATATAATATGAAAAACTTATGAAGATTATAATGTAATTGCCTGCGAGACAATCCCCAATACACATTACCGTTATCTATAAAACATGACTCGTGCGTGATATCATACCAATTCATTATAATAGATCCTATCGGATGTTGTTTCTCTGTCGATAAAACGATAAATAAGTAAAAGCTTAATATATTGATCAAATTAGAATAAATTGAATCGTATGATGAATCATAATAAGAAATTATTCGAAAGTAAATCTTTTTTTATTTTGTGTTGCTTGTGTATCTTCTCCATACAAGTTTTTCTTTATTACTGTTCTTTTCTAGAAGCATCTTATATTACAAGAAAATAATATATTTTTTTTTATAAATATAAAATATACTTAACAATGTTAAAAAGTAATATTGTTTAAATTTAATGTTTTTATAGTATAACGAGCGCCATCTATGAACAGAATACATAAGTAATAAAAAGTTTAACTTTTAAATGGCACGTAGCGTTTTGTATCAAATAAATACCACTACAGATGTCACTGTAAATATTTTACAGCTGAACGAGGCAATTACGTAATTTAATTACGTGTCGATAATTTTAAAGTGGTTAATGTCACGGATATGAGATTTTTAGTACCAAATATTATAATTATATTATAAATATTACGTCAATGGAATGATACAAAAGTTAATAATTTATATCATATAGTAGAGTATATAAATAAAACACATTTTGTCTCAAATCTTGTTATATTTTCACTCGTTATTTATGTAAATGCAATTGCAGGTCCCGCTTCGGTCTTTACTTAGTTGATTTCAAGAGCCCTAATAAGACGAGGACGCCGAAGGACTCAGCGCGACTCTTCTCGAAGGTCATATCCTCGAGAGCCCTACCCGAGAACTACGACCCCGACGACTTCACCGCGTTCTCCGGCGCCCCGACCCTCGTCCCCACAATACTACTCCTCTCACCAATTTACAGGCTACTTATATGACATGTAAATTAATTCCACTAATAAAACTATCATTACATTAATTCTTTAATCTTATTTTCACTTCAACTTGATCCCTAAATAAGCTTATGCTATGGCGGAATTATAATTAGACCGAAAGTATGAATTTAAGTAGCTAATTATATAAAATGTTTTAAATAGATTCATTAATAAAAAAATACTTTTAAACATAAAAACACACACAGTTATCGAATATAACTTAAAATAGGTATATCTAAACATAAATTTCTCATTTCTCACATAATGTGACAGGACAAGATAACGATATTTTAAACGACATATAAGTAGATAAAAGCATAATATATAAGTCCGCCACTTATGCTAGGGTGAGTTAATACTCTACTGAGATGAGTTTGCTGGCGTTATCTCTAGCGACGTCCCGTCTTAGCTGGGCTTGGATAGAAGCGAATGACTTGCCCTTGGTCTCGGGCAGCACCGCCAGCATAAACATAAGCCCCAGTAACGAGAACACGGAAAAACCCCAAAATACTGTGTAAATACCCCACGCATCTCTTACTACCTGAAATGAAAATAAGAAATATTTATATAAGTATTTAAAATTGGGCTTATAATATAAATTTGTTTAAAAATATTTAAAAGATTCAAAATTCATTAGAATTTTAAAGAGTATGAAATAAATATGAAAAATATGCTGGGTGGCAATTATCAAAACTCAACTTAAATCTGTGCTGTATATAGAAGGGTAGGCACAGAAAACCTAGTGTTAAGACACTCGGTTCCCCACTTTCCGCCAAATATATGAGGCATAGCGTGTTGAGTAGCGGAACACAACAACGGGCTTTGCCTTTGTACCAGAACGAAGAAATTAAAATACTATTTTGTCTAACCTTCCCTCTCTTAAGACAATTTTCTTAATATCTTAATCTTTTAAAATCGATAAAATTAGGAATTGAATTAAATCAATTCACAATCAAGCTAAAAATAGTTTCATTGCGAAGGTCTACGAGAAACGTGATAAAGTAATTTAGTGATAATAAAGCTTGTTTCAGTAATCCTATTGATCCAAGTCTTTGATAATATGAATTTATATTCATATAATACCCACAGACAGACACTTCATTAAGAAGATAAATCATTTGATAAAATCTGTTTTATTGTCTTTCCAAAATCCATTAATATAGTAAAGACAAACATTATATAAAGGTAATACAAGAGGTGGCAATAAAATGAAGATATTATGACGATAATTACCTGGAAGAGCTTTTGAACTGCGAACATAGAAAATCCAGTATAAATGTGCGCGACGCACGATGCATATAGCTTGACGTTTGTGGGGAACATTTCTCCGATAATCACGTAAGGGACCGTTGATAGCCCGACTGCGTAGCACACTATGTAGATTAGAATGGCGGTTATTGGTACCCAATAAAAGTTTGTTACGGATGAGCTATTGGTGGCGTGGAAGTAGAAATATGTGCCAATGATGCCATTCATAAATCCAACGCCGAGTGCAGACAGCAATAATAAGGGTTTTCTTCCGAGCCGGTCCACCAGCACCACTGACACACAACATGTCAGCACCTGAACGCAGCCCAGGATTATTGATTCCTGGTACGGCTCGATGTGACTGTTGGTGACTGCAAAGATAACTTGGGCGTACGCGACTACAGCAGCGCTCCCGCAAAGTTGTTGAATAGTAAACACCCCAAGGGTTATCCACAGAGCTTTCCTGTTCGTCGCTTCGGAAATTAGATCCATCCAAGTGCCTCGATTTTTCATATCTTCTTGAACGCTAACTTCTATGTTCTTAAGTTCTAATCTTATATCACCAGTTCGCAATTTCCGGAGCGATCTTTCCGCCCTTTCGCTACGTTCAAACTTTAGGTAGTAGTAAGGCGATTCCGGTAGAAAGATGAAGGTAATTACGAACGAAATGGGCAGGATCAAGTTGATAGCGGCTAAGATTCGCATCGAAACAAAAGGCCCGATGCAGTACTGGGCAAGTATACCGACCTGGAAATGAAAAATAAACAATATGTTGAAATTTTAGTCATTTTATAAAATAAAATTGCTTGTGTATAGAAAGATGACTGACAATTTAGAAATATTAGTTGTTGTGCTAAATTAATTTTATTTTGTTGAACTGCAGTGTAAAGGATAAAGGTAAAAGACAAAAATGAAAAATATAAATGGGCATACAATATGTTTAAAACTTTAAAGAGTAATAACAATTAGCTTGCTGCATGTGTACAAGCAAACAAATTCATTGAAATAAACATTATTACGTGTTATATTTAATGGTATTGTTTCCTCGTGTCATATTACCCGCTGTCATTATAAGTTATGTAATAATATTATTTTATTAATACTATCTATATTCCCTACAGCTAGGAAATGAATGTTTAAAATCATTTTGCTTAATTAGTGCTTGTTATGTGAGTACCACAGTTGGTTTTCTACGTGGTAAGTACATATGTGTATTTTTTTAAATAACTAATTTGAGTTTGGGTCAATATAAATGCATTTGACTTACAATATTCCCTTTTGTTTTGTTTTTTTTTAATGTTCATTGTTATGAAAAAATTATTGAATTGCCATAAAATACATATCAATGTTGGAAGATTATATAAAGATTGTACTAAAAAAACTCTATAGTAGAGATAGCTAGTTTTGTCTCCTTGAACTATTCAATGTTTAACTCAATAATTGGATATCACAAATAAAAAAATATATAATATGTACATCAGAAGTTATCAAGATATGAAGTTTAATAGAATAGTTTCTTATAGTTACCTTATTCATTAATGTAATAAGAGTAGAGAGGGCTCCTCTAACTTCATTTGTGGCAATCTCTCCTGTGTACATGGGGGCGACGGTGTACACGATACCGTAGCCGAGACCAGAGAACATTCTAGCCACGTAAAGAACGGGAACGGACTTGGCTACGATGACCAGCACCCAGCCGATGATGAAAGGTATTGCTCCGAGAAGAAGTGTGGTTTTTCTTCCGAAACGATCGGCCATATACGCCGAGGGGATAGGGGTTAGTGCTGAACATAGGATCATTATAGAAACTATCCATGACCCCTCGGCTGATGATGTTGGTATTGAACTCTCCTTTGATTGTAGGTAGGATAGAGTTGGTGAAGGCCACCCGTAGCAGGTCCCTGCTGTTGCAGTGATAAGTGTAGCTGTAATTAAAAGAAAATATTTTTTTAATGTTTCGGATTTTTTCAAGTAGCTTATTATTAATACAATAACTATCTTACAATATTAATGTTTAAATAACGTAATTAAATTGATAAGATTTTTTACAGACCGTCAATTAACTCGCTGTATCTATATTATCTCAGTTCCCTTCTCATTATCGTTTTACTATATGTGTACATATAATTTATACGAGTCTTCATTAATCTCAAGTTTTTGATTACAAAACAAACTCTGATACGTAACAGCTACCATAAATTCGAAAAGATTGTAAAAATATTATAAATTACCTTAATAACGTCTACCGGTAGACGTAACTACATATGTTAATGTAATTCGGCCGAAAGTGGGGAACGGCGTCTTAACACTAGGGTTCCCTCTGCCTACCCTGCTGTGTGCGGGATACAGCGTGAAGCTGTACCTAACAAATAACCAAATAATCATATTTGCTCTACTCATATTTAACGTGTTTAATATTTCGTATTGTTTTGCTCAAATTTTAACTAACGCTACGCATTTACCTTTGCTGTGGGTAAACAGTATATGTTTATTTGACATTTGATACTTAAAAAAATATTTATTTATTAGTAAGTAGTTCAATGGATACTTCTTGTTTGATAGTACTACATGTGTGTCTAAGTCGGTTAGTTATCGTGCTGCACCTTATCACTTCGATGGAAACTTTTGACGGGCTTTAAGAATCCCACGTACCTACATTTTTAATGTTATATCTACGTCGTAAAATGGAGTCAATAAAGATTTCGAATATAAAATATAAATCGTTAATAAATAATACAATCTATTAGGTATTAGTCAAAGATCTATTTGTCTATAATGGACTCAATTTAAACTAGAATTAAGGTACAATAAACGGTTAACTCAATTTATTTGAGGGTATGCAGAAATCAAAAACGGTTTGTACGACAATTTTAAATGACAGTAGAATGAGGATGAAAGCTATTGAACGAAATTAAATTACCCGATTCGCAGACAAGAGCGGAAGCGGAATAAGTAGGTAAAGAAAAGGGGCGGTGGGAACGTCATGTGCTATTCTTGATTCTCAAAGTTTTACAGGAACACAGTCATTATACGTAAATAAAAAAACAGTTCATTGAAGCCAGTCGTGGAACAGTTACATAAGCGTGTGACTGCAAACGCGACAGGTTGTAGATTCGATGCCCACTCGAGGAAATGAAATATGTAACATTTTCATTTCTTCAACGCAATGTCTCCAGAATTCAGTAGAAAGTGGTAAGTGGAGTGTCTTAACATTAGGTTCCATCTGCCTATCCTGATACATGCGGGGCACAGCGTGAAGCTGACAAAAAAAATCAGTTCATTGATCTTGAGCGCTTAAGAAATCTGATGACGTCAGATCGACCTACACACATTTGAATGTAACGCGTACTGAATGTTGATATTGAAGATTGCCATAATTTGTGGGACGTTTGCCGACTGCCAGTTGGCAGAACGTTGCGAAGAGACATAAATGTATAAACTTTTAATAATACGAACAAAATTAATAGTATGTTTTGACGCGTATTATCTCATTGCTATTGAAACATTGTTTATCGCCTTCTATAGTAATCGGCTTTTTGTTTCCAGAAATTTTCCATCTCACAGTGACTTATGTTATATGGTCTGATATTGTAAATAGTCGTAAAAAATTTTAACTGAGCAAACATTTTAATGTTTGGCATTGCACTTTGGACTGTTTATTTAATTTGGAATGACACAGGATTTGTCGATTAGATATTATATTTACGTGAAATACAATAAGTTTCCATACACACTCGAGTATCCACTTCATTACATATCTTGTTTCTTATTTAAAAGTAGTTATGTACCTACGTGATAATAGATACCTACTCGAGTCGAAACTTTCTTAATTTTTTTAATAGTAAAAAGTACGTGAATTATTTGATATTTAAGCCATTTATCTCTAATCATGCGTTATCTATCTCTATCTTTATCTATTTCTATCTTTACGGAAAGAAGTTAAGGAAGTTTATCGATACCAACCAACAAGTTTAATGTTTTGTAGTTACGATATCAGTAAATTAATAAACTACGCATAATTTTGTATCATGTTCGTAAAGAAACGTCAATTATCTTAATAGTAATTTATATTTCATTGAAAACAAGGCCATATTAATCATTATACATATTTCTTAATAATTATGTTAAATATAAATATAATTATGGGTTAAAAAGTGAGACTCTTTCACTGTGACTGTAAATTCTTACTTAAAATTATAATACCTAGAATATGTACATTAATTGTTTTAATATAAAGTTTATTGTCTCAGCCCGTAGGAGGCATAAAAGTAAGGTTCATAATAAATGTTTTTACGAGATCCGTGAGCGAGGTCGCCGGTGGGTGCGACGCGGGGCAAGACGAACAAGCCATAAGTTGATTATAGAAGATTTAAATGTTGATTTAAATGTTTTTAATAATTTTGATTCTCCAGCTAGCTCAGGAATGGAAAGGAAACGATTCTAGTGAAGTTTATTAATTGTCAAATTAAGTTTGTTTATATAAAGTAATTTAAAAACTAAATGGAAAAAATGTGAAAAAACTTATAATAGCTACAAGGAAATTGTGAAACATTCACTTTTAATTTTTTAATAGGTCGGTTGCAAGGCCAATCTGTTTATCCTATTTTAGTTTCCAGTCTTTTCTAGACAGAATAAATAATTAAAGGCTCTATGGAATAGTATAATATGATGTGGTACGTAAAATATATAAACTAAAGTTAAATATCGTCTTCTCATTAGTTACAAAAAACAAGTATTATTAAATTGCAGTATAAGTTTATCTGCACTAGAAAGAATTTATTGGAAAATATTTACATGGATTTTACGTAGAGACAGATTTATAGCCACATTATTAGAAATAAATTTCCGTGTACTAATTATACATTTTATAGACTTATTTGTGGAAGATTTTACTTTAAATAATAAAATAATTTAAATGAATACTAATAATATTTGAATCGAATATCAGCACATACAATTACAAATTCAACTCTAGCTCTACGTTAATCATGAACGCTGTCATATAAAGTAGAATTGGCTTTAATAAAATTCGGGCATTACCCACTGTCAACTTTAATTGTCCACAGATATAGACAGGCCTTGGGTTCTATTTGGAATTTAATATCACCCGTGAGATACATTTACTAAGGAAACGCGTAAGGTATTTGGACTTTTTTAAAGTAAGTTCGTAAATTTTAAGAAGTTTGTAAAGAGGGGTGACATTAGTTTATAAATAACTGGCAGCACGTGCCAAGCGCACGTGTCATGCCAAAATTCGCCGCTTCAAGCTACTTTGTCACGGCTTATTCAGTAGGTAGGTACTTCTTATATTTTTCTTTCAGTGAAATGAAATTACTATCTTTTAAAAGATTTTTTAGATAAATAACATTATATTATTATGTGTGTACATATTATACTTTTGAAAGCCTTTCTGTCTGTTGTTTATATGTTTTAATTAAAACAAATATTGAATCTACGTGTAAAATACATAAATAGATATTAAAATATTATATAGAAATAATGATATGAATTTTTATTATTGATATGACGATGTTTTCCCAGAAATATCTTTTTATTCAAATATTTAATTTTACTTAACAAGGCTTTAAAGTAATTAGAGAATTCATTAAACTTTTCCAATATAATTAAAGTACCAACGCTCGTCTTGCAGATTTGTCATTGAAAAAGCAAGAGTCAAAGTCTTGAACAATCTATTGAGGTCTGTTTCCTATTAAAGTTCGCGATCGCGTCGAGCGTCGCTAAGTGCAGGAAGTTCATTAAAAGAGTTATTGTTACTATTCGGAATATTGTTTCTAAAATACGTTAAATAATATTTTAAATATTGCATTAAAGTTATTACAGAATGTTAGTGTTAACTATTAAATACATTTTAAATTAAACTTTTTCTTTAAAATCTTAAGAAAATTAAATATAAACGACAGTTGATATCTATCTCAATTATAATTAAATTTAAATTAGTTTTCGGTTTTAAAATATATGTTAAAGATCTAATTAATGACTCAATCGAACCGGTGACACCTGCTTGTTAATAGGATTGTTAAAAAAAATTAGTACTCTTAATTTGTGATGATGTTTTTCAAAGAAAAAAAAAGAAATTTACACGATTTACGTAATACGTAAAATATATTACTGTTTTCTATATTGCCATAGCTATATTGTGAAACGTAAAACTGCAGTTGATCTGAGAAATTGAATTTTCTCCCACGAACCTTATCTAATTTGAACTAAGAACCATAAGTATTTTATAATAAAAATAGTGCCTATTTCTTAGCTTATAAATGTTAAATTCATTTTGATAAATTGAATTTCGAAAAATACATTAGGTAAACAAAAATATAATTAAATTTAATAATTATATAACACATATTTCTGATGAATATTAATTACGATAAGATCAATACTGCACTAGAACTTAAAATATTTCAAATAAACATTTAATATGATACAGCCGCCATTAGTCTCTCTTTTGCGCTAGATTAAGAATAGTTTATTTATATTCGCTTATCTTAACGGCAATTAAGTTTGAATCATCCGTGGCCAGTTACATATAAGTAATTAAGTATATCATGACGTCAACATTCTTTTAATTATGCATTTCCACAGACATTATATAAATTTACTAATATATTTTATACTTCATAATAAGTTCTTTTCTTAGTTTGCATGATTTCATATATATACGTAAACAAACATTCGTAGTTATTTAATCCTTGTTGGTTAAGGCCCTACATACTTCAAATTAAAAGATAAAAATAATAATTATATTTGACATTTCAACCCCCAATTCATATCACGTCGCAACTGTCACGTGGCGTCATCTGTTTTTTTTTATGTAAAATCAGACTTCAGTGAAAAGGTTACTGATTCTATAAAGTTCATTATGTAACATTTGTTTTTAATTTACCTATAACTATTGATTTCCCACTAACCAACTTGAATAAGGAGCAAATTTTCTAAGAAACAGTTCGTTGAAGTCAAAGACATAAAGGTTTTGTTTACAAACATCGTTTAACTCCGGTTTACAGTCGTTCTCTCTGGTAAAGCAAATAGTAAACTTGTGTATGTATATATATTGTGGATTTATGTATGTTTGTGCGTATGTACTTATAATATATCATTTATGTCATTGACTTAGGCCGTTTAGAGTACCGTTTAATGTCCGCCAAGAGATGAACTTCTGTATAATAACAAACAAATATTTCAATAATATGAAGAATATATTGTGATAATTTAAAAAAATACTATCATCTAATACGGCATTGTGTGGTCTGTGCATTAACATGAAGGTGATATATCTTTTGGCGAATATTGATCATTAGTGTTTTTTTACAAAGCAAGCAATTTAATGTTTAAAATAAATATAAGATTATATCAACTTTATATAAATATTTGTATGAAAGTATTTCGAATGTTCCAAAATAACCTATTATTATGCGAAACTAAAATAGTACGTATGCAAAAATGTGAATTAATTAATAACATTTATCTATTGATACAATATATCGGACATTTCCGCATTAAAAAGCCACAGACTATAAAAACTATTGTTGCACGACTGACTGACTGACGACATGTTATTCAAATTATTTTCTAAGAAATCTTTTTCAATTCTATACTATGATAAGAACTGACATAAACATAAAATTATATAATACACAAGGCTTAAGATATAACCACTGTATAAATTCTAATAATAAATTTTATCTAATATCTATTATAAATGGATATAGTTTGTCATTCACAAAAAATCGTAGGTAGCCAATGTTAAATCATTATCACCAGATTACTAATTACAAAAAAAGCTGAATAACAAAAGAAAACTTTGCAAAATAAAAACATAATTTCTAAGCTGTATTTTCAATAAATAAGTAGAAATAAAAAATAAAATTTACTTAACTTTAGTTAATTATTAAATAGCTCTACTACAAAATAAATATTTAACACCAAAACGATTGCAGAGTAGGAGAGTGAATCTAGTGTTAATACACTCCCCCTCTTCGTCTAATTTTCGAGATTTGCATTTTGAGTGGCGTATTTAATAAAAAAATGTACTTAATAAAATAACTAAATCTTAACTTTAGTGAATTAATAGTCGTAGTTGATGACAAAAGATTAAAGCACATTTAAGTTTTAGAAATATAAGTAAGTTTTATGAAAAAATAGTAAAATAAATAAATATTATATTATCTTATGTAGACGTCATCACTTAGAGAATGATTGCAACTGCAATTATTTATTATTGTATCCAAAGCATGTGAATAGATTAACTTTGAGGTGTTGTAAATTAATTTAAATATTACGTCTGTATAGACGACGACGTATATATTGGAAAGTCAATAAATATTTTATTACCGTATTTTAATACGTAAATGAGATTAAAATGATTAAAAGTAAGTTATTAAGTAATTTATAGGAGTATATAAAGATTAAAGAGTATTTGGAAAATATAGCAGCGCGTGTTTTCAACAATAAAAGGTACCAAATAAACAGATGCAATCGATGACGTAGATACGATTACTAAGATCACACGGTATTATTATTTATAAGCAAATATATCAATAATAAATAATAAATGTATTGATAATACACAATTGATTGGTTTTATCGTACATAAAATCAATGTATTGAAGTATTTCTCATGTTAGAGATTAAGAAAACTAACTTTACATTTTGATAGGCAATTACTGCGTTAAGCATTCATGATCGATTTGGAAAACCTATTTTAAGTGTTGAAATAAATTTTCCTGGTTTTCAGGTCATTAAACTAATATTATATGATTGTTTAATGCCTAGTGTAAATTTAAAAGTAAATTAGTAGTATAAAATTATAAATATATCGTATTAGAAGTTAAATGTAGAGCCCAATGAAATACTTTTGAACGGTCTTAAATCACATATTCTAAGGCGACTTAATTTACTTTACATAAATAGGGTTTATGAAATATTTTTTCTCTTATGACGCCTAGTAGCGCGTAAAAACTTCTATACAATAGTTGTACCATTAAATGGACAATGCTTGTTTTGGTTATACTACTGCGCCTGGGGCATTTGGAAGCGTTAGATTAACATAACTTATGTGTGTGTCATATATGACATGACATTTAAAAGAAGCAGGGCATTTAAAAGAAAGTAAGCTTAGTAAATAAGAATTTATATTTTAAAAGAATTTAAACTTAGCAAAGAAACATAGTTTCAACAGCCTTATGTAAAATATACAATCCTGGCTAAAATTATAGACATCTAATTTATTTTTTATTTTATAATCACTTATAATAATGCATAAACAGTAGTAGTAGTTATTATAATATCACAGACATTTATATATTAGCAAAAGTTACTCCACATGTTATTATTTTAGAGTTCTTTGTATTAAATATGTCAAATCTTTCTACTATTGCTTTTGTCTAATTAGTTCCAATATACTAGCGAGATTTACATTTGACAAGTGTATGTTTAAAACGTACAATAACAAGATAATACCAATAAGATTATATGCGGAAAAAATAGCGATTCATACACGAGAATAATTTCATATACTATATAACAATTTTAAATAAATTATAATAAGTGAAATTAGAGGTAGTAAATTGTTAAATGTAAAATGGCACGCATAATGGTGCACATATTATACATGGTATTATACTTAAAAGTATTTGTTTTAGTCAATTACGACTTTTACCAAGGTGAATGTACTGTTCGTCTCGTCACCTGGTTTTCGAAATGTATGAGTAATAATGTAGGCTCAGAAATGTTATTAAATTTTAGTGCCGTTTGTGTTTCATTAATTATTAATTAAAAAATAATAATAATAACGCCATGTGGATTATCTGTGCTTTCTAATGGTTTATCTAAATAATTACTCGTTTCCTCCCCTGCATTTTTGTATTGATAAATGGCCACCCTACAGATACCTGAGTGTGGTTCTTAGAAAACGGTATTGCCTTTTCAATGGCTCTATAGTCGGCCCTTTGAATGCCCTCTTACCCTAAATATACTTGCGATATTGTTGCGATACCAATAACTGGGATAATATTACTTCATTTGAATAGGACACAGTTTACTCGGTTCTATTTTATGGATTTATTGTTAAAAAATATTTACTAACCGAGAAAATAAATATTATTCTGGCTTTGTATAAAATTTTAGCTATTTAATATTCAATATCAATTTTTTTATAACGCAGTTAAAAAACAACTATAATATAATGAAACATATATTGTGGATATTCCAGAGAATGGATTTTATTTGAACACCGACGTCAACGTTTTGATAAGCAGTGTTTGTTTTATGAATCGCAGATAAAGTTTATGTATGTAATGTATGATACCGAGTAACGGCAGCTAAGCAACTTTCACAGCTTCACAAAGTGACATTTAATGTCATAATGGAAGAAAAATACGGGCGACAAGAGAACTAACTTTGCTTATTTGATTTTGTTGTTCGCCACCTTAAAATTAATATGTAATAAGCAACCGTTCTGTATTACTTAAACGATTAAAGCCAACATTAGAAGTTAATTCTATATAGTAATAAATACAAACTTTAAAAGCACTGGGATCATAATTAGAACTAACTGAATTTTATTTACAAAAAAGGCTATGGTTAACAGTAATTCAACAAAACGGTTTGTATGTAGTTTTGTATACTAATACCGTATGGCGATTGTAATATATAAAACAAAGTGAAACTCTACATACAACTGTCATTTCGCTTGGTGTACGAACAGGATCTGTGATGCGGAAATATCAGGATATGACGGATGGTAAATAGATGTGAAAGGATCCACAGAATTGCGTACAGATAAAGAGGGTTGGATATTTGCGTTGCCACGAACAGTGGTTGCGTACAAAGCTCGACACGTTTCATTAAAATGTCGAGCGACTCGCTGCGAGGACTTGTGTTTGCAATAAACGTGACCGCCGCTAATGTAACGTTCTGCTCATTGCCTCGATTGAAACGTTTATTTTAAAGCATATATTGTATTATAATTTTTTATTTGGTATATATTACTAAATAATGAAACAGAAATACATGCGCGGCATCATTGTAGAGCGGCAAACGTCATGTAGAGATAGGTTATAAAATCAACTTACCACATAGTGCCGTCCCATATTCCTTCCAATGTGAACGAGTTTTTGCGGTCATTGCGAATTATTTTAAGTACTATCAGACTAAAATGATAAACTGGGTGATTTGGAATGAGATTTTCTTGAGCACTATTTTATATAATAAAAATCTAAATAGAATAATTAAGAACCCATTGTAATGATATAAATAATAACAAGAAATAACAACTAAATATCACAAAAATAATATATTCAATTTATATATAATGGGTTTAAAAAACGTTATAACCGATTTGGCTTCATTTTGGAAGGTTTATGTGTTGTTTGTTTGCTGGTACATGTTGCGAGAAGTAACGCGAGGAGTGTTACCGCGACGGAGGCGAGTGAGCGACTGAACGAAAGAGCGAGCGAGAGCGAGGCGAACGAACTGATCCAATCACACGGAATAGAATGGAATGAGGCGAATCGGCGCGGGCGCACGCTTTTGCTCCTTGTTTATCGGGTTCGCCGGCGTCGGCTAGCTCTTATACTGATAACGGGAAGGTCGCTATCGGCCGGGAGCGCGTCCACGCGGCCACGCGCTCCGTCGCACTGCCGCCCGACTTCTTACGAATATTTGTGGAGACAAGTTATTTTTAATCGATACGCTTCTAAAATAATATTGTACGCTCATTTGACGCGCATTATGAGACAATGCTTTATTGGCACACACTCAGGACTACGACTATCGTGATATCTAATTGGAAATACAGCTCCAATTGTTTTGTTGTATTCAATGTATATATATCGTATAACAATAAAATAGCAAATAAAATTTCGTTGATTTTAAAAATAGTATTTTTTACAACATTTTAATAGTTTGTATTTGTATAATACATTAAAATTTAAATTATAAAAAGCACTCTTTCTTAAATTCATTGTACAAATAAGCTAATTTATAGACAAATAAATGTGGAAACAAATACTTTGGATAGTTAATTTGATGATTTTAGTTCAACACAGTAGAGCTGCTTGTAGGTTGCGATAAGTCAGCTTAATAATGAGGTAATAGCAGCCAAATATTGCCTTGATCTTGCATTTAATAGTAAAAGCTTAGGTGTGTTATTGAATTATGTGATAATCGAGAATACCTTACGTAATTTACTAATTTAGGTTTCCTTTGAGAAGCTGCAGTGGCAGAAATCAGTTCCAGTTAAGGCCAATTAGTGTATTAGATAATTTGCAGAAGCGTTGCATCTTGCAATATAGTATATACCTCTTTTAAACAATACTATGTCATCTTCTGCATCACACCTTCGTGGGGTAGTTGGCTCGTATATGACTAAGCGTGTTGAGAGTGGGTTTAAGTCCCACGCGGGGTTTAATTAAAAAGTAGAGACCAAATTTATCTTTTTAAATAAGGAAGAGGAATGACTATAAAAAACATTTTACATTTCGTTTGTCGATAATAGTTTAAAGAACGGATACGTATTTTCTATTATACTTAAAAATCACAATACATTGTACAATAACTTGCATTTGTGCATCGGAAAAACATTTTTAAAACATACAAAATTTTAGTTTTATGTTAATATCTTACAGTATATTATAATTATATAGGTTACATATTGGCTAAGTGTAATATCGTAAGTTTTTGTCAAGCATAAGTCAATATTTGTTCGTAAAAGCTCTCTAAGACACACCCCTAGGTAATTATGACGGCCGTGCCCGCAATATGTTGCGTAAATATTGTTTTTGTCCCTTTTTCCTTAATCTTACAAGTAGTCTTAATTAACGCATAATTCAGCGATTACGTGGAAAGTTTTCTAATTTATACAATCGATTTTTTAGATTTTTATTGAAGGCCATCTTTAGAATAATTGCTCTTTATATGTTAGTTTTTATTATATTACTAACGGCCCCTGCGCGGCTTCGTTCGCTTGAACTATGCGAATATTTATTTAGGTGTATTTGAGGAAAAAATATTTATTATTTTAGCATGTTATCTATACTTTTTAGTACTAAATAAATATTTTTTGGGAAGTCATTTGATTATGATCTTAAAAATTATCATATTGAATAGAAAATATTTAGATTTCACATCTATCTACATAGGTAGGCTGTAGGCACGCGCGCACTGCAAACGCTTTTTTTCCCGTGAAATTCCTTTTTCGCTATAGTCCAGGATAATGCATTTTAGGAATTTGCCTATATATGAAAGTTTTCTACCTGAGTGTACAATGCGTAAGATTTTTAATACATTTTTTTATTTTATTTTATATATTATTTAAGTAAGCCCCTATTTAATTATATAAAACTCATTTAGCTAGTAACAATGACAGTCTAGGCGTTAATATTGAATGTTTGTACATGTGTCACCTTCCACGCCGCACTACGGTCTTATTTAACTTGTTTATTTTGTCATTTCTGTCGACATCATTTAACCTGAGTAATGAGGACGTCCTAATGTGTAATTGTTCTTTAGTCGATATAATATATGTAAATATATCATATAACTAATAAAGATTTTGACGTGTTCATATTAATTTTATAAACAAGCTATTGTTACAATGAGATTTTGAATAATTATTTGTTAATGTCAAAGGCATTTTAATAATTATAATTACTGTGTTTAATTATATTTTTTGCTATATTTCTACGAAATGTACCTTGCGTCATCGGAACACACGGATACGTTAACCCGATCAAAATAATAATTACATTATAATTCATATATAGCATGTGAGATAAAAAATCCCCTAGTCGAGATTTAAAACCGTAAAAACAATATATTTTTTAAATATATAGATACATTTTTTATATTTTTAAATTGTATTAATTAAGTACTATTCCCCATACCAATCCAACAAACACACTCGACACCTGCTTCTCCCACACCAACAATACCAACAACACCAACAATAAATAAACTTCTGGCCTCCCTCAAAAAGACCACAGGAGGCCTGCCAAAGAAGTGGAAAAAATTAACCACAAAAGGTAAACCGCCACAGCACAATCCACCAACACTGGCCACAACCAACGTGACGGCAATGCTAAATGAGAAGGCAGCAGACGGACAACCCGGAATAAGGGTCAGGAGCGTAGCCTTGTTCATGGCCGAGGAATCAGAAAGGGTGGGAATAGCTTTCAGTCGCTCGGAACCGCCGGATAGGGTCCAAATTTCACCAGGATTAGCAGCCCTACTCAAAGGAAGCACGAGTAAAACATCGGTGAGGTCAGGAAAAATAGACTCACTGACATAGCAAAGGCTGGCTGAACCACCTTGCCGAATACTGCGGTCACAGAATAAAGTGATCGCATTGCTCGAATGTGGGGAAAAATCTCCCTTTGCCCAACTTGACTCGATCCACATTAAAGGCAACGCGCGAGGCAAACATCAATGTCTGCAAAAAAATCCTTCAGACTTTCCAGAGAGGGAACTTCAAACTCCTGGAAGTGGAACTCGATGAAGCCAAAGCCGCCATCTATGACAACATCAGCTCTCGCGTCATTCACGGAAGCATGACGGGACAGTACATGGCGGCCTATAGCAGCACCAAGGGCTTTATAGGCCTGGTCGAAAGTGCAAGAGTAGACGATCCCCCCAAATTCCTAACATCAGAGAGCGACCAAGTGGTAGTAGTGGCCGAATGCACGAGAGTGATGCTGGACGATAGGATACTCGGAATGGCAAACGCCATTTCAAGCGATCCTGAGCCGGGCGCAGCCTTCGTGAATTGGGAGCTACCAAAACTTTCCTGGGTAAACGGGGTTCCGGGGTGTGGTAAGACAACTCACATTATCAAGCACTTCGATGAGGACACGGAAGTAGTAGCGACAACCACAGTAGAGGCCGCGAAAGATCTAAGAGAGAAGCTGGCGCACCGCCTTGGCACGAAAGCGACAAAGAGAGTGCGAACAATGGCCTCGATCTTAGTCAACGGTTTTCATGAGGGAATAGTTATAAACCGGCTAACGGTGGACGAAGCCCTCATGAACCACTTCGGGGCCATTGTTATGGCGGCCAGACTGTCAGGAGCGAACGAGGTCACACTCATCGGAGATATCAATCAGCTGCCTTACATCGACAGACAAAATCTATTCGAACTAAGGTACTGCAGGCCTAGCTTGACAACCAACATCACATGCGAGTTGCCTTGCACACACCGGAGCCCAATGGACGTCGCCTATGCCCTCGCCGGAGTATATAACAGCATTTACTCCGCAAGCCCCATTGTCCACTCCCTAAAGGTTCTCGGATACACCGACGCGCGAATACCACACTGTAATGACGGCACCCTATATCTGGTCCACACGCAGGAGGAGAAGAGGCAGCTGAAAGACCAGGGATATGGAGCTGGAGCAGGTTCGCGAGTCATGACTATCCATGAGGCCCAGGGGCAGACCTTCGCAGACGTCGTCATCGTCCGAACCGGACGCGCACGGATCCGAGTACATGAGAGCGTCTCTCACGCAGTCGTCGCAGTGACGAGACACACCAACACCTGTGTCTATTACTCTGACGATGGCGGTGACGCAATAGGCAACTTCATCAGCCGAGCGGTGGGCGCTTCATTTACGGAGGTGGTGGAGGCGAACCTAAAAGGGGCAATATCACAAAGAGACGATAGGGTGATAGAGGCGCTGATCCAAAAACTTAAGGAAGGCGTTCTGCATAAGCCAGGCCAAATCTAATAGGCGAAGGTGTTCTATACATATATAAAGTAATTATATAAAAGACAATTAAATATAATTAAAAAAAAAAAAAGTCGGTAGGGGTCTCATCCAACCCCTCTAGTATAAGCTCTAGATATAAATACAGTTTAAATTGTCCCAAAATTAAGTACACCACATTAATAAAAATAAAAAAACTTTCATAAAATAAAAAAAGGCACGGGCAACTATTGCCCGTGGATGTAGCTGTTAAAATTTAAAAAAAAATAAAAAAAAATTAAGTACTATTAATATATAGTACCATTGATTCATTCTCATTTAATTGTTTCAAAATTCGACATAACGTAGCTAAAAAAACTTTAATGCAAAAGATAAATATATGGCTTATCAGAGGTCTGCTCTTACGCGTTTCGTGAATATACCTCATTATTGATGATTTATAGACGTTTCGTAATGATACCTAAGCGTACCTAATGCAGAGCTACGTATTATGCTTCTTTAAAATTTTCAAAGCCCTGCTAGCAAATTAAGCTTATAATTCTCTTCTTTTTCTATGAAGTAAATTACAAAGTTTATACAAAACAAACGGATGTTTATTGTTATACATAACTTCGAAAATATGTGCCATAGCAGATTTGATCACGACACTATCGCGTGGAGAGGATATTGTCTGAGAGTTCCTGGTAAAATAACGACATTCGACTTCCCATCAATAATTTTGTTCTTAAACTTCTCAAGCCTTGCCCTAATTTATTAAGCGTGGTGAAGAGGCACAGCGTTTGATAGTAAAAGTGAAGATTGTGGGTTCGATCTCTGGGGAATCTCGGGAAAATTAATTATATTAATTTCCTGATAGACAAAGATAAAATATTGAAGTTTATACTATTTTGCAAAACATATACAACGTATACATAATAATGTACATGAGAATCCATTATGGTACAAAATATAGTGCAAAATATTGAAAATATGTAAATATATTTTATTTTATATCCTGTAATAACTAAAGTCTACCTGATAAGCAACTAAGGCAAATTATTACAGTTCCATGTTAAATATGCTTTACTATATTTAAAAAAAATATATCTTAGCTGTTACTACCTTGCTAAAGGAAAGTGGCAGATCAATAAAGCCAGTTACGACTAAAATGCATCATTATCATAGTTTCAAGCAAGGAAGCTGGAATGTGGACATGTGATCAGGCAGTCGACGCGTGAAACGGCTGCGTGCACACATACGCGCCACCAATAGCCACCTACACGAGGTCGAAGTGTGCGTTCATGTGTATACTGTTTGAAATACATCTGTGTGTGTTTTATAACACACACAGAGAGAGACACCAACACACATGGACTTATTCTGAAACGATTAAAATTGCTTTCATTATATTGTTGCTAGTTGGATTCTGATGAAAACGTTTAACTTATTGTGCAAATTTTGTCACGTCGTCTTATCATTTGTGGAGATAGAGGTATCATCGCTGATTTTCACTCTCTCGAGACTGACTCATGAAGTTATTGGACAAACAACAAAATAAATTGATAAGTTTTTAAGAGATTTTTTTTCTATTTTTTGTATAAGTTAATCTTAGTTGAGGCCTACGAGTATATGTATATCTGCTATTTTTGTATCTTTTGTCCGAAAATACAAGAGAAGTCGAATTCTTTTAACCAAAAGACAATTTCTTTTTTCTTTTTTTTCAGCTTCACGTTATATCCCGCATATAGACAGGAGGAATCTGGGAACCTAGTGTTAAAATACTCCGTTCCCATTAAGATAGGCACTTCCGTTTTGAATTGCGTTTTGAGTATATAATAATCATTAAAAAAATAATAAACTAGGTGAAAAGTACGAAACGAATCTGAGTAATTTAAAGCAAATTAATAATAGATTGTTGGTTATCGGCACAGCTGTTTTTACCGATTTCATAAATAGTGGATATTATACACTATTATTGACTGCAGCACAATAAATTCATGGAATGCAAAATACCTTATAAACTTTCAGCGTCATCATCAGTACTCGTACAGTAGCTGAACGCACCAACAATAGGTGTGATTTTATTTTCGTTAAAATATTCGTAATAAAACTATTTTCATTTCTCAGTACATTTACCATATCACCTAGTTCGAAACTTCCTTATATTCCTGTAGGAGTAGATTTTACAGCTTAGTATTTTATTTTTTTATAGTTAGATTTTTTCGTTTCCACGCTCTATCCCGCACATAGCGGGGTTGTCAGAGTTAACGTTGTGTTAAGATCCTCTGTTCCTATTATGACACTTCACTTCTTTTTCTTTTTAACCGACTTCAAAAAGAAGGAGGTTATCAATTCGACTGTATTTTTTTTTTTTTTTTTTTTTTTTTTTTTTTTTTTTTTTTTTTTTTTTTTATGTTTGTTACCTCATAACTTTTGACTGGGTGAACCGATTTTGATAATTTTTTTTTTGATTGAAAGGTGAGGCTTCCCGAATGGTCCCATTTTTTTTTATCCATGTCTGACAATGGTATCTATGAGAAAATCACATAAGTCTTAAATTTGCATTAGGTATGTGCGCGACAAATAGACGAATAACTCAATGTCGCGCAAACCGATTTTGATGATTCTTTTTTTATTTGAAAGGATATACTTCAAGGATAATTTAGTGAAAGTTTGGTTAGGTTCCGATTATGGGATCCGGTGAAAATTTAGAAAGTTTGTTTTTTTTGGTAAAAAATTGATTATACTGTAATAGTTACAAGCAAAAACTTTTTAAATTGATGTCAGAGGTGAGATTCCTGATCGTTGCATTTCTTTTCAACCAACCTCAAAAAAGAGGATGTTCTCATTTTCAACCAACTTCAAAAAAGGGAGATTCTTCATTCGCCCGAATACATTTTATGTATTTTCTTGTCAATATACCAAAATGTAACTTTGCACAAAAATAATACCTAATTAAATAAAGTTTTACTTAGGACAACCACAACCACTCGTTGACAACCACTACCACCACCATCACCACTCGTTTAAGAAGCATCATTTTAAGATCTACCCATCACTAAAAATCGTAAAATAAATTAATTTTTAACAAAAACAAAAACCGACTTCTAACAACGAACTAAAAAGTGAAAAATAATTGTACAAAGATTTTATAATTATGAAGTCGGTGTCAAGCTAATGCTACAACACCTTTACTACAATGTCTAATTACTAAGCCTGTTTGTTTTACTTGGCACCGACTTCAAAATTATAAAATCTTTGTACAATTATTTTTCACTTTTTAGTTCGTTGTTAGAAGTCGGTTTTTGTTTTAGTTAAAAATTAATTTTCTTATTGTTGTTCATATCCAAAATGCTATATTTATTGTAAAGGTGCATAAAATTAAGTATTTTGATATAAATATCTCATTTTTGTACATTAACATGTATTTAAAGTAAGTCATTGACATGACATAAATTACACGAGCTTAGACAGCTGTTGAGTCGGAACAAATATATTTTTCTTTCTAAATATATTTTCAGAACTTCTGAAAATGCTTCTGAACTTTGATTCAAACCCAGATATGTTTATATTTTGCGTTTAAATTCACAACATTTTACACGTTGCATTTCCAAGTAAAACAAGGTGTGTATCATTCAAGTCTGCGTCATCGTTCAGAAATAAATTTGATAAGGGAACGTTGGAGACGTAAATTAATTGTATTATTTACTTATTGCTTAAAAATAAAACCGTAGATAGATAGTTATTTGGTGAGTTAAACAATTTTTTAAATTATAGTTTGTTATCAGTTGAACAGAGTAAATGTACATTGTTTTTAGTTAAGTTTCCTAGTCTCTTTTAAAGGTAGTATTTCAATATTTTTTAAAATTATACTCACTTATCTATTTACTTGCAATTTTGTATTGATATATTTAAAAAATATTATAAAAAATACATAATTCACTAGAAAACCCAAAATTTACATTAGATTTAAGTAATTCTTAGTTTTTGATTGAGTACTTTGTTAAGGTTAAAGGGTATCAGAGTTCATTGGTTTATTTTTCTTAGCGTACGTAATGGAAAATAATGTTCCAATGTGACTTAACTTTGAAAGCCCCTGAGTAGATTTATATAAATAGTCTTAATGTGGACATTATATTACATGAATCTGTGGTTTTGAAGCAATACATAATTATATCAAAGAAACTTGAGGAGTGTTATGAAAAAATCATAAGGACTCCAGTGGACAGTGGACAGTAGTTGGTGAAGTTAGTTAAGTAGCAATAACTATTATAATATTAAAAAATCTGTAAAACAAGCAAACTTGTATCAATTTATTTAAATAAAAAAATGCTAAACATTTTTTGGCATTAACTTTCTGGCACGCTGATTACGTACAAAATATTTTTATAGTTTTTGGCGGCTCTATCGAAGATTGCTCTAAAATTTCAGCGAGCAGAGCCACCGGCCTTACCTAACCTACGTAGGTACTCAGTAGTAAGATACTAGTTTATCGTAGTGGGCGTGACTGTAGCGTCACGGTCATTTCACAATCTACCTCAAGCATCCTACGATGATAATAAAAATCGTAGTATGCATGAGTCTGGAGTGACACCAGCGTGATACGTAGCTGTTGTTATGATTATGTTATTCTTAAAATATCTATATCTGTAAATACGTAAAAGAATGAATCTACTACTAATAGTTCTTGTCTTTCGAAAGTGCCTTATTAATTTTGTGGTAATGAGAGTTAATAATTAATTTACATAATAAAGCACAAGAAATATTATTGTAATATCCATCTCTATGTGAAGTTTCAATTGAATGATGCAAACCCCATAAGAGACCATTTATACAAAAAGTAATATTTATTAATATATTTTTATTTAATATTTAAATTAAAAATAAAACCATCATATAATAAAACATTTTTAATATAGAAATATTAAACATATTTCAAATTGTATTAACAATATTTCAAAATGGCACATCGCAAGGCACTCGGAATGTTAATACATCACTATTCGAAATGCATTTCTTACAAAACGTTATTTACTCTTAATAATATTATTTAATACAATTTTTCTAGTAATATTATATCACATTAGGTTTATTTATATTATATCAATAATAACAGTTTCATTTATTAATATAATTAATTCTTTATATTTTATTATTATAAATAAGAATTTTATGGTTTAAAAAATATATATTTTCAGTGTTTATTATTATAGCATTAGATTCTCATTCTGAAATTGAAGTGAAATTGAATTTCCATATCAATTAAGACACGATTTTCTGTTATTACCTACATATGAATCACTTTTTTGCACTCGCAAATAAATATACATACATATATTTTAACTAAATTTCTACACATATTAATTAAATGTGATGTATTTGTAAGGAAAGAAAGTTAAGTACATAGTGTTTGAAAAACAACAAGATGATAATATCGAGATAGATTTTGACATATCTTGAAATGGCGCCATTTTTATACTGACCTACTATTTGGTAGTGTCGTCATACCGTGTTATAAGTGAGGTAGAGTTAAATATTCATTATTTTCTTAATTTAAATCATTTTTAACTGAGGTATTCATTCACAAATAAGGTATCATATAAAAATTGAATCAAATGTATTTTACAATTTTTAAATTTCACCGTTAAATAGAAGTGAATTGAAGTCATAAATGCTCAGCGAAATAGAGTTTCTGATTTTTTTTCGTTTTGCAACTGCTCGTAGCATTTTATTTTAAGAATTATATTGGGTCAACAGACGGTTATGAAGAAAAATGATAAAGATCTTATTTATCGAAAATTATTTCGATATCTATCAAGATATTGAATTGGTCTATACGAGTCACTGTCTACTCGGGAATCAATTAGGCTTACTATAATATAGTAGGACATTGTCTACAATACATATATTAATATACATATTCATCTGTCTCAATGTTAGGGAAGACTGGGACTACGTAGTGTTCCTGTTCTACATTATGTTAAGAATCCGTTTTATGACACTTATGTTTAACGCGGAATATTTTAGACATATTAAAATATATAAATATATTAAGAATATATTAAAAATTAATAAATATATTATAAAGATAGGTATATATTTTCTTATAATGCTAAACTTAAGAGTTAATTGTGAATTTTAAGTAGTTAACAGTGTTACGTCATTAGATCACATTTTGAAATAGGTTTTATAATTATAAATTTCAGCAATATTAGAATTTTTACAAATAGTTCAATTACTATTTTATTTTACCAAGTAATTTAAACATGGTATACTCATTTTATTTATTTCCTGTAATAGAACTGTAAAAATAAGTATGATATTTGATATCGACAACTATAAATCAATATCGGAATGGTTCATGTAAGTATTATTCGAGGGACGGAATTGAATAGTTAAGTACAGTTATATGAATAAATATGATCTATACAGTAATATTTCTTTGATAGTTATCACAAAATTCGGACATTCCCCGCGTGGTCGTCACTTTTCTCATATCGAACTTTTTCATTCGAATATAACTTTTCTTGGATAGCGGCGAACGACTGGCCTTTCGTCTCTGGCAATAAAATTAGTATAAATATAACACCACCTACAGATAGCAAACCGAAGCACCAAAAAGCGACAAAATTCCCCAAATTATCTGCAATCACTTGATATAGCTTCGTGACCGCAAACGTCATTAAAGCTACAAATATTTGGATAACACAAGTCGCTTTAGACTTTATATTTGTTGGGAAGATTTCTGACGTTATTGCGAATGGCACAGTGGCTAAACCTATTGTGTATGAAAATATAAAAATAGGTATTACTACTATAGGAATAAAATTAAGAGCGACAATAAGTTCACTATTCTCATGTTTCATAAAGAAATAGGCACCTATAATTATATTAGCGAGTCCAACACCACACGATGAGACTAACAATAGAGGTTTTCTTCCTAATCTATCAACTAGTTGCGAAGACACTGCTGACGTCAGCAGCTGGACTGTTCCAAATAAGATACAAGCTTCCTTGGCGTCCAGGCCCCCTTCAGCTGCACCAAATATTTGTTGAGCATACGATATAATTGCGGTGCTGCCACAGAACTGCTGTGTAAAATATATACCAAGTAAAATGATGAGGCCTCGTCTGTTTCCGCCAACAGTAAATAAATCCTTCCATCTGCTCTTGTCCTTCATATTTTCATTGACTAGATGGGACATACTTTCTAATTCTTCACTAATATAATACTTTCCACGTAGACTTTTTAGTGATTTTTCTGCTTTATTAGTGTCACCGGACTTAATATAATAATATGGAGATTCTGGTACTGCACTGAATGTTACTACGAATAGGATTGGTATAGCTATGTTAAAACTTGCCAACCCCATCATGGATACGTAAGGTCCTATACAGTATTGTGACAGGATACCAAACTGAAAAATAAATAAAAATGCATTAATTTTATAAAACACTATAATTATAAGAATTTATTTATTAACTAATTATAAATATTCGTCGTTGTAAAAATATTTTAAAAGCATCTTATTTCTATGGAACGGCAGGTAAGATAGGCAGATAGATAAATTAGTAATGTATCACTTAGTTTTCACTTTTCACTCATTCAAAGTGTGGAGAGTGGCTTGGAAAAAACGACTGCCGTTTCTTAGAAAAAAATAATAGGTATATTCCAAACATACAACTAATTATTTAGCTTGCTTGGAATATAAACTCATAATGATTATCACGCCACTGCGACGCTTATGTCAATGCAATGCCTAATGCTTAAATAGAATTTAAGTTTTTTCGGGGTCAAGAGTCAATCTAAACAGTGATTCAATAATTGTAAGAATAAGTATTTAATGACATAATTAAAATTTAAATATCTATTTTAGTAAATGGGATATTTTTTATATTGTGTGTTCAGTTATTTTTGAATTTTAAATTTAATAAAAAAATTGTATATTGCTTACTCCTCTCTCTTTCCCTTTTTTAGAACAGTGTAAAATGTAAAAGCGCGGCATTGAATTTCGCCAATCAACACACAATCGAAAACCTCGAAAATACGGCAGAAATTGACAGAGTGTCTAAATACTAGGATCTCTCTGGCTACCATGCTAAATGCGGGATAAAGCATGAAGCTGAAAAAACAACTATAAAATTTGATATTCCAAAATAGATCCGTAGGCAATATTATCCTTATATAAGGATAAAGATAATATATTTCAATTACCAACTTTGAATATCCACCAACATAATGAAATTCAAGTGGTTTTATTAAGAATTCGATTAAACAATCACCTTAGACATAACAGTGATAAGAGTTGTCATAGCACCGCGCACTTCATTCGAGGCTATTTCTCCCAAGTACATAGGGGCAGCCGTGTATGCTATTCCATACCCTAGGCCCGATATGAGACGAGCCGCGTATATTATAGGAACATTGTTAGCCAGCATCACGAGGATCCAACCGATGATGTAAGGAATAGCAGCGAGAAGTAGAGTTTTCTTCGTTCCTATTCTGTCTGCGAGGTATGACGCTGGGATCGGACTGACAGCTGAAATTTTTTATTTGAATTGCTTTAGTAAAATTATGTGTTGAAGAATTCTTATTATAGACATATCAATAGTTGAGAGTTTGAGTATTAAAAATAACCTTTATTTATAGCTTTATAATTTAGAATAAAAGGACTCAATAAAAAAAATGCGCTTATATTATTAAACATAAATAATCAAAACTTTTTATTATAATATAACTAGATTACGTAAAAATATTATCTAAACGCTATATATTTGTTATTTATCTAGTAAATAAACTGTTTCTAAGAATATTTCATTATTGAGTCGCAGCATAGCGGAACAGCGTATGACTAAAGACGCGGGCTGGGGGTTCGACTCTCACTCGAGAAAGAAAATAATTTCGATGAATGAATTTTGAATTGAATTTCCTTACTCTGGTAAAGAGATAAAGCGCGACGTTGATTTCCGCAATATTTCAAAAATTGATCGCAACGTAGGTTATAGATTGTCTTAACACTAGGCCTATCCTGCCACTTTGCCTATCCTGCTATATGCAGGATACAGCGTGAAACTAAAAAATAAAAGCTACCTGAAAACAGGATCATAAGCGAAGCGATCCATGAGCTCTGATCCGCCGATGTTGGTATAGGAGAGTTCTCTGCCAAGAGTATCGGGAGAGTGGGAGACGTCCACCCCACCGTCGTGCCCGCCGCCGCCGTAATTAAAGTCGCTGGAAAACGCAAACAGAACTCTTATTTACTTACAAATTTGCGGACATGTTGCCTTTGGCCGTTCGTATAATTGAACAGTGTCAAAGTTTGGAAAAGGCAATGAAAATATAAAACATTCATAAAATCACATGCAGCAAACTCGAACCGACTAAGTTATTTCTTAGAAGTTATTTCTTTCAAGTATTGTGGTCTAATTAATTAATATTTTTTTATAATTATTGCATTATAACATTTTTATACAGATAATAAATAGGTATGTACATAATTTAATAACATGTGTGCATTTAAAAATAAACTAATGTCTTGGTATTCGTTGATCAATAATAAAATAAGTAATTTAGATAATTAAGATAAATAAACTTGTTTAAAAATGCTAGATGCATAAAATTAATTCTAAGTTGTAGTCTCATTTGCAATATAAATTAATAAGAAAAAACCGGTCAAGTACGAGTAGGACTTGCCCAGCTGAGGGTTTCGTACCATTTTTAGGATTCTAGGTCAACGGGAAGTACAATTTATAAAAATTAACAAACTTAAGTTTGCATGAGTGC
The DNA here is from genome assembly GCA_013403645.1 of Heliconius nattereri. NCBI lineage: Eukaryota > Metazoa > Arthropoda > Insecta > Lepidoptera > Nymphalidae > Heliconius > Heliconius nattereri. The sequence goes on from JAAIXI010000254.1 coordinate 1,982,055, forward strand.
ATTCGCCCGTATCCAATGATTTTATATAAGAAGAATTATTTTGTAATATTTCATTCTATAATATACATAAATGTTCACTTTTTGGATTTTATTTTTATTGTAAGTTCTCGCTTCTACGGGATGTAACCTATAGGCTTTGATTACGCGGTCAATTTTATACAAAAAAAGAACAAAAAGTAAATAAATGCTGGTATATTTTCATTGTGTCGACGTAGAAGGTTGATTTCTTTGTGCTTCAAAGGTCCACAGACCTGAACATTGATATTAATTTCAGCTAGTGACGTCGACGCTATCTCGAGATGAATGATCTTGACAGAAGAACAGACGGACAACAAAGTAATACTATGAGGGTTCCGTTTTTACTATTTGAGGTACGGAACCCTTATAAGGTCCTGTTAAAAAAGAACTTATCGAGTAGGTCCTTTTTCTTGTAAATTAACATATGAATAAATTTTATTAAAAGAACCTTGGGTAAATATTAAATGTAAATATTTAATAAAGAAAGGGTTTTTCACATCGTACTAAGTACAAAAAAATACTATAAAACTTCTGCGATATCATCTGGACCATTCAATTGCTTCGGTTATACAAGTCGTAATCAGTAGGTTTAATTAAATTAAAAACTTCTTTAATTAGCTAAACGTACTAGATTAACGAGCCATGTACAATTAATTTTACAACATGACTTGTAAGAGTATGGTGTATATGCAGTTGTGACGTTTTCTGTTTTATTCGCAGTTGGTGGATATTTTCCAAGGCTTCCTTATCATTATTGTTATTGATATTAGGAATATTATTTCTGCCTATGTCTTATATTTGAACTTCTAGTAAGATCTGTGGCTTTGTGAAATGTAATCGTGTTTATTATTTTTTAATTGTTAAAGTCAAATAAAAATGAAAATAATATATTAAGCTTAGCCTTAATGCTTAAATAGGGCGTTTACACACGTTTTTTAAAGTTAAGTAGCGGAACTCAGCGCTGTCTTGTCTTGAGCGAGAAAATGTAATTATTTTGACACGTTTGACGGTCTCTAAATATTATTTTTACTATATTAACTTTTAAATATTACTTTTATTTTTTAGTATGCAATTGCATGTAAGCAATGTACAAAAATTTTAAGTACAATACTTATATGCAAAAAGTGGAGGCAAATACTGTTAATCTCGTAAAGTAGATAATAAATTTGTCATAGCTCAATTAATAAACGGTCTTTGACCTTTATCAACACGTGTATTTTCTACTTTAGCTGATATTTGGAAAATATGTGTAATTTGATAAAAAATATATATTATCACATTATCAAACAGCATTTCGTATTCAGTATGTCTAGTCTTTAGGTCGCAATTATCACATTGATTACGTTATACGTTCCTATTAAATGGTATCTCCCTAAGATATCATGTATAAATTTTATAATGAGATATAATATAATGTAATGAATTATATATACATGAATGTAAGTTGATATATAGATATCTAAGTTATTTTCATAATTAAAAAGAGATTTTTTTTTATATTTGATACTTTGTGCCTTTACTGGACCTCATTCTTATAATAAATAGATTTTATTTTTGAAAATATAAGATAAATGATAATATAACTATAAGATCATATAGTAAAATTAAATATAAACTTTAGCATATCATTCAAATTATAGATATTTCTAGTTGCTTTAGCATTTGATCATCGATTTAAAAAAATGTCATATTTCGTTCGTAGACAAAAGTCGGTCAAATCTCAAGGTTATATCTGAAGACATATGAAGATATATGTATCTGTATTATGACTAGGCACGTTTTAAGATAACACAATCACTGTGAGTCTGATTGCGACATACCAAGAAACAGTTATAAAGATGGACACAATTAGACCGAGATAAATCTTATTGTATTTCTAGGACACACTTTTTTAAATCAGCTTCATGCTGTATCCCTCACACAGCAGGGTATAGATGAGGGAACCTAGTGCTAAGACACTCCGTTGCCCACTTTCTGCCGAATTCTGGAGGCATTGCGTGTTGAGGGACAGAACTCAACGCCGCGCTTTGCGTCAATACCATAGCGGAGAAATGGAAATATAAACGTAAATAAATATTTCACTTCCTCGAGTGGGGATCGAACCCACAACCGTCGCGTTACAGTCATACTTTTGTGCTGCTGCGCCACGACGGCTTCTTTTTTAACTTTAATGCGTTATTTTATACTTAAGATTGAAAAATTTAAATTGCAGTATAAAGAGTAATATTGCCTAAACTGCATTTATGTCAATATCTTGTTACATTAAAATGTTTATATAGAATTTTAATGTAAAAATTTAATAGTTTTCCCTGTACTTTATGAACGTGATATTAAAAGGGGTAATTAAAATAATTGTTTTACAGTGTTTTTTACCTCTTTACGTTGATAAGTTTCCTTCTGTGCTTCTAATGGTAATGACACATCTAAATCCACTGAAAAGGTGGTGTTTTTGTTTTTTTATCTATAATTTGCGTGATAGTGATGGCTTTTTAATTTCTATATATTATGTATAATATAGTAAATTATTGTACGAAATCATAGAAAGAATATTGTGACATTTTTTAATTTTTTTATATTAATAAAAATGGGTCACGATTTTGGGTTTCCCATTAAGTTACATCTGACAAACAAAAATACGTCCACGTTTTCAATCATTTTCATTCTCTATTCAGAATTTCATAAACCTGTGCTAATTTTATTAGCACAACCAAAAGTAACATTAGAACTTTAATGATAGTGGTAATAGAAACAGCTAACGGTAAGTCCTAAACTTACTATTTTTATTGTGGAGAGCGTGACTCATGCTCAGTCATGGACGAAATGGCCTAGTTATGATCAATGGCATGGCTAAGGCTGACGGGCCTGAGGCGATGCTGGTGCAATCAATTATTTACTGTATTAATTGCTCGATATATCCATGTGTTACAAGTACCTAGCTGTGCTAGATATACATGTACTGTATGTACTACTTATAAACTTGAACCAATTTCTTTTCTTAATAACAGATATAGTTTTTTAATCAATCTCACAAGTATGGATGATAGTCCCGCAAGACACAAGTACTTAACTTTGTATGTGTGTGTATATGAATACATATAATCTTTTTTAGGCTTAAAACATAGGATTGTTTGTTTTTATATATAAACATATTTTATTTGCTATTGAAATAATTACGTAGTACTTTTTAAAAAAGCGATATATTCAGATTAATTAATTCTTTCTCAAGTCGATCAGAAGAAGAAACGAAAATATATAATATAAATAGTTCAAAAATGTGAATCGAATTTACAACCGTCGCACAAGGGTGGCGATTTTTTCTAATATTTAAAAAACTTCCAGGTAAAATTAAACTTTGTAAAAATTATGAATTTCTGAAATGTAACACAAGTTATTTTTAATGAAGGTAAAATTAGGTTGAATTTAATTTGTGGATTTACGGTACGGTGATTCTTCTATTGCTTGGAGAAGTAAAATCTTTTGCTAAATATTCTCAGAGATGTTTCAGTTTCGAAAAAAATGAAAAAGACATTAGTTAAGATTAGACAAAAAGAATATAATAACATCTAAGCTGTGTATTCTATATCTTTATATGGTTTATAAAAAAAAGAAGTAAAAAACAGTTTAATTGTTAAAATAAGCTGTAAGTACGTTATACTGTTCGTTAATTAAGGGAGTATCTTTACCATATATTAATTATTCGGTTTAAATCAGTGTCGATTCTTGTTTTTTTTATTATTTTTGCTAAAACAGCTTTTTCTATCTATATTTATCTTTATCATCAGCTCAATACAATTATCGGGCTATGTTATCGTCAGTCTACGTAAATTACAAAATAATAGGAAGTTAGATGTTTCATAACAGTTTTTTTAGGACAGGAAAAGCGAAAATTATACTTAAAACAATTTAAGTTAATAAGAGACAGCGGCGTGTTTTTATTCATCAGCAAAATTATTCTGGGCGTGTTGTGACCTCGAACTTTGGGCGTTTTCGTAACTATAAATTTGTATTACAATGACAAGTTATTTTTAAGAATTATTTATTACATATTACATTTACCTGAATGCTTTGCGTGAAAAATATTTTAACAGTTACAGACTATTCTGAATCCTCAAAAAATAATGGCTTTGAAAAAGAAGTGGTATTAAAAAGAGATTATTATACTTCTGTTTATATTTTGGCTGGTTATATGGATATGACTGACATATTAAAAAACCGGAATTTTACTGGATACCTACGTGCTATAATAAATGTAAATGTTTATATAATGCTATTAAAATTAATGTTTGTATTATCGTTGTGAGTGCTAAAAATCTTTAATCACGAACATTATATGGCAATAGTTTGTAAACAAAATTAATTTTAATATGAGCTGCAAAAAACTGAAGAAATTTTATCATCAAATGCCAAGTTCATTAATTAATTGGACGACATAAGTTTTATACATCATGGCGGAACCTTTGGTTTTGAGATATGATTTTTTTTTTTGGTTTTTTTTTATGAACTAAAATTATTATAATATTATTTCACATATAAACATTTCTATTCATATGATGTTTCGAAAGATTATAAGATTACCTAATCGCTATACATAGTAGATAGGTGTGAATTAAGAAATCAACATTTGTAGGACATACACTTAAGAAAAAAAAAGTTGGAATAAATATGATACACTTATTGTTTATTATATTTTTTTTATTCAAAAAATTGTATGTATCTGTAGCATTGCTGTAAGGAGGTTAAAGATAATTTGCTAAATTAAAATAATTACTTAATTTGTTATAATTGTTGTTATAAAATAATTATATTTTATAAAAAAAAGACCTCTAGTTAAATAAAATAAATAAAAAAAACATAATATATTCAATTTTACATAAGTACTAGTTTTAAACCATATTATAATATGTAATCAGTAGCGTAATTTAAATAAGCAGTTTAACGAACATCGTTTAATATCAATTAAAGAGTTGTTTATCTAAAGCGCAAATTACATATATTGGCATTAAATGAAACCAGTTATAAGTATTTGTTACAGAGATAGTCGATGCATGTTTAAAAAATAACCTAAGTACATTTATGCTATCGCTGCTTTAAACTGAAGGAGACTAGGAGTCATTGCTCCAAGCGTGGTTTAAAATTTTCAATTTGTAAATATTTTTTTTAAGATCGATATGGGAAGTTGTGGGATTTTTCAATGGGTATTTATACAATTGGTGGGATTTTTACATTTAGTGAAATTCTTCTTGTTGGCTGTGAATGCGACTGGTTATGGGTCCGATTTCCACTCGAGGAAATTGTGTGTTGAGTGAGGAAATGAAAATAAGGAGAGCGAGGAAATGAAAACATTTAATATTCTTATTTCTTCGCTCTGGTGCAAAATGGGAAACGGGGTGTTTTAACACTAAGTTCCTTCTGCATATTATTTTGTGTGAAAATGCTGCACGCTGTTTTCAGCAAAATATTTATGAAATAACAAATATATAAATATAAAAAACTATTATAAAAGTAAATAATATTTAATTTAACATTTTTTTTCAAGATTCCTTGAAGTTTATATATTTTATTTTCATTATAGTATATTAAATATTTAGAATACAATACAGGTAAATTTACAATATACAATAAATACATGTAGATACCACGAATTCCTCAATGTTCTATTAAATTCTGTTTACCTATAGAGTGCCATAGTAAATATCTAGTTGTCGGCTCGCGAGTGACGTCTTTGTTATGTATTGTTTATCCGTATGTGTCTGAACTCTGAATACATTTGTAACGTAGCTAACGATTTCCGTTTTTACTTGCTAACGAATGACTGACATTTTATTTTTGATTTGTGGATTATATATTTTTCTGAATTATATTTTTGTGATCTATGTAACATGAAAGTGGAGAACGGAGTGTCTTGACATCTCTGTCTTACGATGAACGTGAAGCTAAAAAAAAATTGTATATATTTATTCATGTATTATATATCTATGTAAAATAATTATTGCTAGTAAATTACGCAGCACAATCTCAAAGCTGCTGACTATTATTTCAATTTGCGTAGTTAGGTAAAAATAACAAAAATCATAAATTCTCATGTAGGTACTGTACAACAAAGTACAGCAGAAACTTCGAGGAATTTTAATAGCCTTATAATATATTCTTTTCAAATGAACATCACTAACTATTTAATAAAAACACAATTGGGATTATTTATACTTTGAATCATGACATATTTTTCACTTATTCATTTCTTCATAATATTTTTATTGTTTGTGCAAGTAATGCTTTAAATAACAATATTTTTTATAAGTGGCTTGAATAAATATGCTGGCTTTTGCGTTTCTAATAACGTTTTTCTGTGGCTTTTTGTTAAACTAAAATAATAAAAGCTAAAATATAAATACAAATATGTCACATAAGTGTAAAAATTATATTTGTTTTGTTCGATATGACATTGAAAATTGTAAAACAAAACAGAAACCAAGTATGAATCGATCTCTGTTTTCATTTAAGAATAAGTTAAACTAAACCTATCATATAAGTTATATAAAAAAATAGAAAAAAATAAAATAAATAATAATTTAATTACATTTGCCTTTCTCAATTAAAGTATGGAACAGCTCCGGCCTCTAATCAAATGCACGCCAGGTTGTTCATAGACGGTACGGTATACGCTAATAAAAAAATCGCTTAGATCCAATGAAACGTCTAGTTTTTTCTTGTATATTCTGAGAAACAAAAGACAATCGTCGTTAAAATTACTAAGCTACAAATTAAGAAAGAAAGGGTAAATGAAAGTATTTTACCTGTTCTTTCACAGAATTTGCTCGATTAAATATACTGATTTATTTGTTATTTACTGTTAAATTTGCAAAAAAGTCTATAAGAGATATTCTAAATACAAAAAGTAAATGACGAGAGAATAACTTTAGTTTTATAAATATATCTTTAGTACCTTATACAATTTGAAGCGGCATCGACAATAAAATTACCACATGAAAATTATTTTGTGTTAGCCAAAATGTAATATATACATCGGTCGACATTTTTGATAATATTTAGAGAAATCTATTATTTTTCAAGGACATTTCTTCGAGTAGGATTTGAATCCATGAGCGTGGCATGCTAGGTAGACGATAACGATACGTGAACGTTGTGAAATGTTTCTTTCGATTTATTTATTTTTTAGCTTCCATCATCAGACGCTTTTCCACTGCGCCATGAAGGCCTCAATTGTTTATTAACTTTGATATTATACATATCTTATCTTATCTGCCCTACTATTTTCACATTTGTAGTAGTTTTTAATTGAATCAGGTATGTAGGTCTAAGTTAGGGCCCTAAGCCTTTTTCTAGATGGCCTCATAATAAATATTGCATAATCTTTTTGATATATTAAAGAACTCACCCACCAGCCATTGTGATAAAGCTTAGTTAATTGATATTATTGTCATATTAAAATTTCATATCTCCATTGCAAATCTATAGTAATAATCGTCATATTTCGTAACATCATTGTGTAATCGGTGATTTACACATTTTTAAGTAATTACTAAGTAGTATTTTAATATTGTAACAAAGAATTCAATTAGATTTTTTTATCGGTCTCTGAACTTATGTTATTAAATTAAACTAAGCTTTTTAATACTAACAAACAACTTGGCTTTCATTTGTAACTCATGAAATTAGTTCGATTTGATTTATTATTAGATAATGTATCTTTTATGCTATATAATTTTGAAAATTAAATGAAATTAAACCATTTATTAATAACCAATAAATATTTTTAGGGAAAACAATTGATATATTGAATAATGAAAATAGAATAAAATATTAATGTCGATGGATAACAGTTGTTTATAATATAATATTCCTTATTAGACTAATTAGCTTCAGTTTAAATCCACAGAAGTATTGTATTAAGTTAGTGAAAAATGATAAAGTTTTTATAACAACGACACAATATGCACATTTGTTAGATATCCCATACAACGTGCCCTAGTTTCGATTTAATATCGAAACAATCTGTTGAACCGAACGTTATTTTTGCAATATTTCCTGCCCATTTTAGATAAAGCATTGTGTACTTAAATTAACAAATTTAATAGTGATACAAGTCGTAATAAATAGTAAATAGTTTATTACCTGGCAACCACCTCTACGAATTTTAATTCTAATGTATTCTTTTCAGGTTATATTTTTTCAAGTGATGATATTTTTTTAATATAAAAATATATACATACATAACAGTTGGTGCATGCACGAATGATATTGTTAAATTGCTACTTCATATATGCAACGTACTTTTGAAATATTAATCTTTGGGAATTTTCACAGAATATATATATTGCTATATCTGTATAGCAATACAGAGAAAAATAATAATAAATTGAGGCCAGTCGTGGCTCACGGGCACAAAATTGGACTGTAAATGCGACAGGTGGCCGATTCGATTCCTACTCGGGAAATGACGCTAAAAATGATACTAAAGGTATTCTGTTAATGTTTTCTAAATTGTTTACAATTAAAATAAATGCCAAAAGCCAAAAGAGTCAAACTAAATATCCATATTTTATTTTATATCTTAATATTGATGTGGACGTCTTTACAAGAGACGGTCAAGGCAAAGTACTTGGCCATGTAGTGAAGGTACTTCGAACTCGTTTGCGTGTTTATCAATTTGTGTAATTAGATTGAAAGCGTCTTTTCCTTTTATGTAAACATATGCTATATAATTTAATTTACATATTAATCTTAAAGTTAAGATATCATTCATTTCTAAAACCCAATTAATTTTCACAATATTACGAAACATGTCAAAAGTTAGTGCTATCGTTCGTACGAGACGGTCAAGGCTAGGGCCTTGCCCTAAGAGTGCGATCTTGCATTTCATTTTCAAATAATATAAATCATTATAATATCTATTGATTTAGGTTTTAAATAATGTATTTAATATGGTAATACAACAGTGTATTTGGTAATACAACAGGGTTTGCGTGGGATCCAATTTCATTGACCCTCTGATGTTTAAACAAAACAATATAAAAAATTACAAGTAACCACATACGGAAATTTTATATTTATTTTAATGTTTAGCTATTACAAAATTACGCATTAGTTTTAAAATGTAATAAGTAAAATAATAGTATTTTAAGCTGGTTATGGATTTATCAAGTTTTTATGAAAATGTTTTCAAAATTCACTAAATTTCCTATTTAATCTAGGCAATATTATCATATATTAAAATAAGTTAAGGTATTTAATTGGAAATTAAAAAATACAGATAAACATATATCAAAATATTCACTATAAAAAAAATAAAAATGAAATAAATGTCATATTTTTGAATAAAGAATGAAGAAAGGCCTTGCTCGATAGGACCTTGATTATTTCGCAACTAATTTTAATAAAAAAAGAAATATTTTACCATATTAAACGATTCCCGCGCACAAACCCAAATCAAGTTCAGTGTTGCCCGCGCACACACAAAAAATCACACGTTAGAGAGAAATAAATAAATAAAAGCACACTAACCACTGATAGCGGCCACATATTCCCTCCACTTGCGGCAGGTACTCATTGTTTGTTTTTTCACTGTCGTTTAAAATAACCATTTATATTTTATATACCGGCGGCTCAGGTCATGTGGGCGATGCGATGTTTGGACGCGGTATAATATTAGACGGCCACGTGCTTCCCGCGTTTCGACGTGAGCGTGAATGGTAGGGGCCTTGCTGGCTGTGTGTTGGTTCCCGTTTTGTTGACAGTTTCAGCTGTCAAGCGCGAGTGCGGCGCCGGCGGCGGGTGTTGCCCGCTTAGCTCCGATAAAGCGCACTGGGCGATACTTTATCATTCACCGCGTAGACGCCGACTGATAACGTCATTGCGCGACTCGTTTCACGTTCGCGTGGAAGCGAATAAAGAAATGGAATTGCTGCCTTATGATTCGCCTTTGTGTTTAATCAGCTGTCGTTTGTCTTGTCTGTAATTAATGTTAGTTTTGTAATTTTAGGTTATTTATATTTTTCGATTTCATAATTATTAATTTGTATTGGATTTCTGTAGAAATGTATTAATAGTATTTGATCGTAGTTTTCAAACAGTCTAAATCTTCTTCAGATAGATAACTTAAGTATAGTTTCTCTGAGCTCTGACTATATTTTACTTATCATTTTTAACTTTTGAATTTATAAGCGATTTTCATTATTATAATATTTATAATTATATTTCTGTTCTGTTCTGTTCTTTCTAATATGGCGTTCCGAGCGTGCCATAATTATATTTCTAAGTATTAAATAAAAAAGAATTACATAAATTAGTAGTAGTAAAAAAAATAGGTCATCCTCATGACCGTCATAGTATTATCAGCAAAATCAGCTAGTATTTTTAGTTCGATAAGTATCTTACAATTAGTTCACCTTTTTATTCCAAACAATGGAGATCTGACATGGCCTTAAATATAAATCAATTAAGAAAATTATATTTTTTAAGGCTACGACAATGTAACCAAGGTAAGTTGTTTTTTTAGTTCGTAAATCAAAAGCTGACACTTTGCGAGGAAGACAAGAGAACCCAGTGATAAATCAATTTCTTTACTTAACGTCCATTCGGTGACGCATGTCGCGAGTCCGGACCCATCGCAGCTACTTGCCAAACAAACAAAAATCTGCTACCACTGATAGATTTATATTATAAATAAAGTACGCAGATTTGACAACAACTTTTACTTATTTAAAACGTGTTATTTAGATATTTCTTAGGTTTCGTAGGCACTATAAAAAAGATTTCTTTTAGAAATAAGCCCACCATTGTTAATGAATTTTTCAATTTTGTTTTACTTTTATGTAATTTTTTAAGTGCAATAAAGTATATATAAAGTATAAAAATATTTCTCAATACTTCTGTGACTTAACATAATAATGTTGTATGGATATAGGATCTGATCTGTATATTATATCTTTATAATAAACGATACACTTCCTATCCTAGTTTAAATATATTCTCATTTGAATTGGCCACGAATAATAATAAGAATGTATGAGTGGAAAAAATATTATCTTGATTGTAAAAACAAATTTCGTAACTGAATGCTTTAACAGACTTGATGATAAACAACAACCAATGGAAGATAGGCAATCTCAGCAGTACCAAAATGACTGCCCCAATTAAAACTTCTTTCATCTTGTGGCACAGTAATTTAATGAATGACGAGAATAAGCATCATCGAAATGTTTTCTTCATATTAAATATAGTGGATCTTGTTTTTATTATTATTTTCGCGCATTTCGAGAGGGATAAGTGAAAAATCACTTCTTAGCACATTATATTTTTTTTATTTGTCACCTATGTTAATAAATACTGTGTCACTCTTAAATTTAAATATAACCATATGTTTATTCTATTATATTATTATTTATTACGTATAACTTTAATTAGCTGACCTGGTCAGCTAACCCAAAATTTACAATAAGCTTTATTTGAAGTCCGAAAATTGTCTGTACGTTTTCACAAATATAATAAGTTATCTTTTTTATGTTCATAAGTTTACATTTTTGGGAGTAAACAGAAATGATATTATTACATGTATGTGAATTCTCATACTAAAAATGTTTGTTTTAAAATTAGAACTTTAAGATTTGGGTAAAACCATAGAACCCTTTTTGTCTCCTACTATCCTCATATTATACGACGCTATTGCAAAAATACAAATATGTTTACCTTGGAAAATTCTATAAGAAAATAATATGAAATACAAAACAAAATCTGTCATAGTCAAATTTCCACATACGATATATTTTTACACACTCCATTATGATTAATATAAGACAGTCATTAATATAAGAACGAAGAGTATTGACACTCAGTTTTTTCTGTACCTGTGGAACAAAAAAATAAAAAGTTTTATATGACAACTTTTGATTTGTCATTTTAAATTAGGTTTTTTATATGCACAACTAAACAGCCAAGATAATGGCGCATTGTGGTATAAAAACTTATTGAGGCCCACATTCTCAGTCAAGTTACACGCATATTTTTTATAACTTCGGTCTCTGTGTCAACGTCAGAAACCGCAAATACTTTTAAGACGTACCCATCATCGCGGTTAAGGTTTCATACAAATGCTTTATAATATTTTTTTTATTAAGCATTTTTAAAATGTTTTAGATATTTTTTTATGAGGTATCCTAACAAAAAATCTGTCAAAATAACCTTCTCAGATTTCGGCGTATGATATATTTTATATTAATTGTAATTTTTTGTTTACGATAAGATAACAAATACATACAATTAATTAATAACTTTGTCATAAAGCAGCAGTAACAGCAAATAGTAGACGCATGGAAGAATGAGACTATTTTAATTGAAATTTATAGTGTGTAAATCAACTAGCGCCGCCTTAATTGAAAAGGGATTTGTTCCTTCAATTATTAGCATTGTTTACATTTAAAATTAGTTTTTATGTTTCACTATTGTTAATTAAGGAATAAAAATATTTTGTTAAATTGATAATATAATATATTTATGTAAGCCTCAGGTCTTATGTTCGCCAACTGCTTTATATATATTTAACTCAACAATTAAACAAAAGAGTTAGTATATTAAAATCAGTGTAATGGAAAATGGACGATAATTAATTAAAAGTAGATAACAATTAGAAACAATGAACAGATGAATGAAAGTGAACAATAAGCATTTTCTTCAAAATATTTTAAGGCAGAGAGAACTTAGTGCAATCATTACTCATCTACTGTATTCTATCATCATCAAGAATGTCAAAGCGCAGTGCTAAGTTCCGCCACTCAACATGCAATGCTTCCAGAATTCAGAAGAAAGTGCAAAACGGAAGTGGATATGGAGTGTTTTAACATTAGGTTCCCAAGTTCCCTCTGCCTACCCTGTCATGTACGGAATACAGCATGAAGCTTAGTAAGCTTATTTGATTCTAACATTGATTTTTCTTGTTGGAAGACTTCCTGGTCATAAACGTACAAATTAATATTCAGACGACATGACATGCCATTGTCGTCTGTTATTGTATCAGTACATGCGATTGTAATTGATCCGATCCCCACTCGGGTATGGTTATATTAGAATTATTGTCATTGCTCTCGTAAGATAAAACTTACTGTTGATTGAGTGCCTCTACTTAATATAGAATAAAAAAGTGGCCAGTGGCAGCTTGTTTTAATTCATATTTTATCTTTTACTTTTCTCTTAATCTTCTAATTCTATTGAAATGCATCATTATGGCAATGTGTTTTTTCGGTAAAATTTGAATTTGAAGTACTCGCCAAGAAAAATTAAACAAGCCTAAATACGATTATTTTACCCTACAGAAAGATTTGTAATAGGTACACCATTTTATTGGACTTTTTGGATTAATAACAATAGTAATTTCATTGTAATCAGAACTGAAGTCGTAATCTAAACTTCAACCCAATAGGATATTGGGAAGTGGGTCAAATTGAGCTTGCAAGTTTTCACATACACTAATAAACTGATTAACATGGCAAGCTAAATAAAAACATATAATTATTAATTATATTATTTGTGTACCTTATTAAAAATATTTTCTCAATTTTTATAAACTATGTTATAACATTCATGTCAAGCTCTTAATTAGATCTCATTAAATATAATAGTCTAAGATCGCGCTGCAAGAATCTGCATCTGCATGGTAGCTGTATTTTTTATGATTTTATTAAAAAATGAATCATGAGAAGAGTTGTGCTGTAATCACCTTTAATTACATTTATGACTTTAATTGTAATCCTTTTATAAAAACTAATTACCATTAATTTAATTAAAGGTGATTGCGGACACCTCTCTAAGCAAGACTGATACATAAGTTTAATTTAAACAAACACATACCTGCAGGTTTTTGCAACGGGATCTCGTACTATAAGATGATACATATATAACCTTTTATTTATGAAATGAGCTCGTTGATAAGTAACTCTGTACAATGTTCACAGTTGGCTAGTACTCATATGGTATGAAGATATTTATTTTTATCTCTTTTTATTAATATTTCAAAATCTGCAGAGGTAATAGGTTTTATATGTGTGCAGTAATCAAGATTTTTTTTTATTTAGTAACACATTATATAACTACTGCTGCTGCATTAGTACGATAACTATCGTGGCATAGTTAAGACATTTCTGATTGTACAGACAATTCACTCATAGATTTTTTTATATTAAAAAATATAGTGTGGAAGAAAAGTGGAAGAAATTAAAATTCAGAGTGTTTTTCTCTGGGCTCATCTTCTATTCTGCTTATTGATTATGGCTTTCTGAATGTGCCACTTGAGAATTTCTTTTCTAGAGTTACATTTTATGCAGGACGCACGGAGGCGGTAAAAAATGACATAATGCAGGAGAAAAAGCTACATTCAGATACTAAATAGTTCACGACCATGATCTTGACTATGTGTAGGGTAAATACACACACAAGGCGCAAACGACACATTTTTGTTGCAGTCCTAGACTCGGCGGTGCTTTGTGAATGTGATACCTAATAGGTACCAACCACAAAAATATAGATACTACTCTACTAACCATAGCAGAGTAGTACTTATCTTTTTAATAAGCTCTTTTTAACTACCTCGTGTAAATAAAAGAAATATTTATAAAAAATATTCCTATTAGCATGCCAATGTCTTCAATAAGAACAAATTGAATAATAAAGATATAAGAAACAATAGCTAAGAAACGATATTCATAAACGTAACGTACATCTATATCGCTACGTAATATTTACAAAGAAATCCTTATTGTATGCGAATACATTTAATATGAAAAATATTGATTGTAGATGTAATTTATTGTTTAAATGTATAAATACAGTGTTCTTATCTTGTATAGGTCAGTAACAATTTATTTTTATAAACACGGAAAATACTCGTATGGAGTGAGTCACAATATGCTGTTATTTTCTTTCATAAGTATAAGATTCAAAAGATGATATTTCATATCGTTCTATTAGAGAGATTGTCATAGGCTTCGTTCAGCACTATCAAAAATGAAATAAAAACAACTATTTATTTTATTCTTACTGTTACAAACATAATAAGGCTGACTAAGCTATTGTTCTATTAAGGGCTGGTGGCAAATATAATGAAGAAAATAAATTTTACACTCTTGAGATTTATCTTAAGAAAAGCAAGGTAACAAATAAAGATTCTAAGCATGACTACGAAACTCTGGATAAATTTTGTTTTTCCTACGGCAGAAGTTTTTCTTACTCCGCAAACTTCCTTTTGTGACAACAAGTACAAGTAACTAGTAATGCTTCATTCAACTTGCTTTCTCGGAGTTTTTCTTTATCAGGTTTTCTATTGAGCTTCAGGTTATAAGACCGTCGAGCATGACCTGGGAGAGTTGTCTGGCTCACCTTGTTGCGGTTTTTTTTTTCTTTCAATATTGTAATGGTTCCAGAGAGAGCGTTAGAAAGGCGGGCATTGAATAAAGTCGGCGCCTGAGTGAAGTGCTTGCATTCACTTTACAAAGGAAAACCTTTTTGTTACACTCTATTGCTCAAAACAATGCTTTTGTATTGGGACGTGTGAATAATTTCTTATAAATATTCAAATCACGGTAAATGTCATGTAAAAATTGTTTTTATATAAGATTTTATGATAATATATTATTTATTAAAGTATACGAAATAATAATATCGACTACCATAGAACTATGAAAATATATATGGCTTGTATTTGACATATATGTAAGAGAGTTGGTCGAATTATCGCTTTTAAATATGAAAAGGTGCACTGATGAAAAAACTACAAAGCTGAAATCATTAATCTGTACATATTCAACCAATTAACGTGACCAATTCTTGAGATCAAAGGGTATAATTAATTTGTTCTTGCTGTCGTTTTGTTTATAACAATAAGCTACTTGTGTCTATAGTTAAAATCTTTGAATAATATAGCCATATAAATAAAAGATATTTGTAAATTGAAGTAAAAATAAGTCTTTCAATTTAGAATTTTTTTTTATGACAAGTCGTAATTTGTAAACAATGTGAATGAATTTAATGTGAATTATATTGTAACGGATAAAATCTTTTTACCATTTTTACTGATGGAGGAGCCAGGAAATGAAAATAATTAATTGTCCCGAGTGGGATCGATCCCACAACCTACGTGTTTACAATGCCCAATAAGTTGTCCCAATATGCCACGGGAACTTCAACCAATATAATATATTTATTAATATTGTCCATACCGGGAAATGAACCCATAAACGCAGCACCAGCGTTCACTCAGTCACGTTCTACGTACACTAGGATGACGTCAACTATAATCGTAATTTGTAGACATTTAATACCAGTTGACTTAAGATAGCTCATATAAGATTACTATAATTACAAGCATTGTGTGCTTGTATCCTCGAAATTGCATTAAATCACATTTAGTATTAGAACTGCTATCAGTAGATGATAGATCAGGTTTTAGATGACATCGACGTGGCTAAATTGCTTTTAGGTAATCGATTGCTATCCGGGTTGATCCAATTATAGGAATAAATGCAAGTCGCCCGAAACTCACTTTTGGAAGTTAAGCTGAGGAAATGTTCAGGTTAATCGTTTAAACCTAATTACTGTACAGTTTTACAAGAGTTAAAGCGCAAAGAGCATTAGGTGATTAAAACTAAGCAATTTTATTAATAATTTCGTTTTCAATAATAAATTTTAATTATATTATTACAAGTTGTGTAATAGTATGAGATTAAAAATTTAAAATGAAAATAAATATTCAAATGGAATTATGAAAAAGCATCCGCATTTTCATGTTATAAAAATAGTTTATTTCTAATCAATAGCAAACTGTTTTATGTATATTTTTTATATGAAAAAGCACCGAAAGCCTATTGCTGGCCCCTCCACTGCTACACTGTCTACGTTTTCCCTCACTAGGTCTTGGAAAGCTCTAATAAAAACCAAAACCTATTTCCATACAGGTTCATTAAATTTATATATAAATTAAGTTCGAAATAATTGCATTCCCACCTAAAAGGATTTTATATAGATATGAAATTGCCCAACAGTTAGTTACCTTTTGCCTCAATGGTTTTCATAATACCATAGTATGTTACAATACATGCATACTACACACGTACAATTTATATGAGAATTAACGCGAGCGTAGCTTAGCCTGGAGTTGGTAGAATCAAAGGACGCAAGTTTGTTAATTTCTCGTGGTAGTTGGTGTGCAACAAACTTTATCAATCTATGTACCACCAACTTTATAATCCGACTTGAGCGAAACGTAATTGAACACAGATCACCAATGTATTTAGATATGTATTTATAGATTTAAGACCATGTTAAGATAAAAAATTAAATCACCTTCACACTGTATCATGTATAAAGCAGGATAAGTAGATCTGGGATGGAATGGATGGATGGGATGCGAGGGATTTGACTTGGTGCCAGAGCGAAGAAATTAAAATATTCAGAAATAATAATAAATTCCAATAATAAGCGGCAATAAGGCCGCCTTTGCATACGTTTTATAAAAATATATTGTTTCTTTTTCTGTTATATGTATTTTTGTGTGCAATAAAGTTTTTTCAATTCTATTCTATTCTAAATAAAATAAAAAATTATTTACCGTAAGTATATGTCTGTGTTAAAACTAAATAGTTACATATAGCATGTAACGTATTGCCTCTAAAAAGAATCAGGAGCACAATTTAAAAGTCTTGTCGATGGTGAAGCGATGGTCGTTGATACAATTAGTGTAATATTTATAATATATTTTTCTTATTCAGTGTGATCGGGTTCCACTACTGTTTACGCGTCTACGAAAATGAAGAATGAAGCTATGTATAATAAATAAATAAATAAAATATTAAAATATATATATTGATGAAATAATAAGACATTTAAATATGAAAATATTCTACAATTGTGTAAGTGAGTATATTCCTTATTCTACCTTCATAACAATGAAAGATAATAAGATTATTAAAATCAATTATTATTTTACAATTAAAAGGTAACCGAATTCCCTCAAAGCTAGACAAAGCCCTGGTAAACTTAGCGTAATATTTAAACTTTACTCGACGTCTTACCGCTTATCGGATTATATCTTTTTAACGCTCCACTTGAAGACTTATAGTGTTAGCTTTACCTAGAAACAATTTTAACTGAAGTATCAAAAAAATAAAACAGCTTCACGCTGTAACCCGCATACAGAAGGGCAGGCAGAGAGAATCTAGTGTTAAGACACTCCGATCCCCACTTTATGCCGAATTCTGCAGACATTCCGCCACTCAACGCTCCGCTTTGCCTCGAGTGGGGATCGAACCCACAAAATCAATCGTGTTTACAGTCTTACTTTGTGCCCCTGTGCTTAACTAAAGTATTTATAATTCAAAAAACAAATAATAAAGTATAAAAGAAAATTCCTAAGATGCCCCTTAACTATATTGACAAGGATAAAATATAGGGGCAGGATTTACTATGACAGCCGAATTTTTATACACTGCGGAGGATCAGCTCAGGGGAATGGGAGCTGCGAGCAAATTTACATAATATTGTCAACGATACAGAACAGTTTTATCTCCATTTTTTTATTGGATGTATATACGTGTATTTGAATTTTTAGAATATATTTAAATAATATATTTATTGCTTTGTATACTGAATAGTAAAAAATATTTTTTCAGTTTTATTACAACTAGCTGAATTATTAAAAGACTCTGATTACTACTGTAAAATATGGTTGATGAATTTATGTTTATTACTAATACAAAAAAGAAGAGCTAACAAACTTCAGTTATTAAAAGATTTTTTTGTAATATGTATATCTCATTCGATTAATTATTATTATTAAAATAATATTGAGGCCAGTTATGGTGCAGGGGCACAAGTGTGTGACTGCAAAAGCGACTGGTTGTCGGTTCGATCCCCACTGGAGTGACTGTAATATTTATTCAAATTTATATTTTCATTTCTTCGCTTCGGTGTCAAGCCAAAGCGCGGCGTTGAGTTCCGCCACTCAACACGCAATGCAAAAATTGAGACCGGAGTGTCTTAACAGTGAGTTCCTTCTATCTACCCTTTTGTGTGCGGGATACAGCGTCAAGCTAATTTTATAAATAAATATTGAATTCTTTTGACCTATTTAACTATTCAGGTCAAATGGTAGAGCATTGAGTTAGAGCTAGAAATGGTCCCCTTAATGCTTCAGTAACTATTATCGTTTTAATTTTTAAATTCTTACTTCATCACATACCTCTTTAATATCCGTATAATAGAGTATATATATATATATATATATCTAGATATTAGTTAGATTCTCTAAATAAAAACAAATATAATTTTGTGTTTTTGTTTGTTCTCCACTTTCCGCCTGAATTCGAGGCAATGAATATAATTCATTTCCCCGAGCGGGGATCGAACCCACAATCATCGCGTTGACAGTCAAATGTCATTCTATGGCGCTACAATAGCCTCTTTATATGTGTTAATATAAAATAATGACAAAATTATTAAATACTTATGATAAGAATAGTTTAATAATGTTTCAGTTTGTGAAGGACAACATTTTAGAGGGAGATACTAAACAAATGCAAAAAGGTTTGAAATATATCCTTCTTTGCAGGGTAAATCTTTTTATCCATTCGAAATGAAAATATACGTAAAGTATATTTATGATAAGGCGGCGGAGAGATTTCCTGTTTCCCTTTACACTGTACCATAGTGGTTTTTGTGGCAAAAAATAACAAATTATTTTTCAAAAGAAACATTCACTAAAGGCATTTTCCGTATTCCGCTTATTATATATTAGTTAATATGAAGAATATTTATTTTATTACGTTTTTAATAATTATAGGCCTGTGTTGGTTTTAAACTCATGGTAATACATTGGAATAGAGCCACATACTGTCATACGCGGTGGTTATGGGTTCGATGCCGGGTATGTGAAGAACTGCATAGGTACAGATAGTGAAAGGATGAAAATATTTTAAACAATAAACAGCTTTAATTTTATAAGGCATAAAATACAGAATTAAATAATTAACCCGAACTTATTTTCTCCTTCCGAAATATACATACGCAGATTTATATAAGTAATATTGCTTAGTTATCTACAGCAGGCAAAAGTTAGTTTGCAATGCTCAAAAGCGGAACATAGTTGTATTACTATCAGGTGAGATCACAGAGCAAACTACTTAAAACTTCTCTAACTTGAAATGCCGAATTGAGTTGGAACTCTGACTTTTGGTTATCAGGGCACCTGTTTATTTAGATATCGATTCAAATGTTTAATAGTAGTGCCTCTTTACTCTGCCCTACTTAAATGTATCGATCGAATTCAATTCAATTCAAGAGATTAATTTTACACTGGAATTCCGTTCTCCACTTTCCGCAGAATTCTCAGGTGTTAAGTGGCACAACTCAACGCCACGCTTTGCCCAGTTACCAGAGCGAGGAAAATGAAAATATTAAATAGTGCATTTCCTGGAGTGCCTATCGAATCTACAACCTGTCGCTTTTATAGTCGTGCTTGTGCCCCTACGCCGCGACGGCCTTCAATATGGAATTTGTTGAATATGATTTTTCTAAACGTATTTATTTTTATTATAGTTCGTAATTTTTAATATTTCTATTCTCGGCCTGTCTAGAACTATTATCAATACATTTTTAGAATGTACTTCAAAGGTGACACTTGCAAAATCATTTCGAATTTGGTATCGGTGTCGTGAGGAGCTCAAACAGTCGAGCAGTGTTTATTTATAGGGATCTCTCAAACCTACATTTAGGTCGCAAATCCTCGGCACGAATCCCTAAAATGCTAAGTAGTTTCATCTCATTAGATTCTTTATAATGAATATTGTTAGTACTATTTAAATTATGATCCTCATTAAATGGAAAATTTATTTTATAATAAGTATTAATAGATTAATTATGTTTATAAAAATAAATATACTACGTTAGTAAGAACCGTGTTTAAGCACTAAGACTCTTAAAATAACTCAATTACCTTAACTAAATCCTAAAGCTAAACTTTTATTTCAGTAACCTAGTGCCCAAATAACTTTCCTGCTCTTGTACTACGCAAGTAGACAAATATCTGCCATAATAATAAAAATAAACATGTGTAATTATAAGTTAATATCATGGTTGGAACATACTCCATATGCTACAATTTTTTTAGGCAATGCACTTTTATATGGTGTCGATTTGGCTATTGATTAGATAATTTTGAAAGGGAGGCAGCAGGGGAGCAGGCTGGACGACACTCGTAAATTCGGCCTTTTATGACCCATTAAATTGCCGATAATACGGGCCAACGCGACTGTTACATAAAGATTTTACAAAGTAAAGGTCGTTTGTGTTATATATATATATATATATATATATGTACGTGATACGTATACATATATATTTATATGTAAATAGTTACTGTCGATTTTATTCGTTCTATTATTCACATGTGATGGAAATCATGATGCCTTAAATAATTAATTATCTGGAACTTCGATATATTTCGAAGATCTGTCATAAAAATTATGAACTAGTTACTATCGATGTTTTAATCGTGGGTTTTACTGTAAATAATTTAATGTTATTAGATAATATTAAGACCACGTTTATAATATCGCTAACTGTGATAAAGATTTTCTTAACAAAATAAAACAAACGATACATTTTTATGTAACAACTTAATTAGAGTTAATTGAGTTTTATCCAGCAAATACAGGTGTACTTTACCTATATAATTGTAATTTAAAATAGAAAAAGCATACTTCAAAATAAGTTCCTAGTGAAATAGCATTTTTATTCTATCTACAATAATTATGCTGTGCTGCATTATGAAGGAAGGAAGAGCTAATAAATTGCGAGCTGTGGCTAGACCAACAATTCCGCTGAATTAATTCGAGGACGTACTTTCGTTTGCTTCTACAACCATTATACCTTTAATGATACAATTATTACAATTTTGTACATAAATAAATATTAAAATGTACATATGTTTAAATACATACGTATTTTGTTTATTCTTAAATCTATGGCGTTAGTTGAATTCCTTTACATTCATCCCTAGATAAAATATAACTGAAACTGTAAATGGAAAAATAACTTAAAATTACTTTTTTCTTTGAATGTTTGTATTTTTTTCTTCTAATAAATAGTAGGAGAGCGTTAGCGTCCATGCGGAGATAAGTTCTATCGTTACGTAACTGAATTGAGTTATTGGAATATAATGTAATAATAACAATTACCTTATTAGCGTCGGGATATTGGTTTTTTTTTTCAATAGTTTGACAGGACACATTGCATATCTTGTTACGTTAGAAACTGTAAAAAAAAAATTAATATTATTAAAACTATGTTTATTTTATTATTTTTTCGTCTCTTCGACATAGACGATGTGCGAAAAGTATTTGGTGATCTAATAATTTTTACAAATTGTTCACCACAATATTAATATTTTCAATGATCAAAATATCTCTATAAGAGATATCTAGTATAAATATCAAATACATGGAGTTTTGGCAATCTCTAAGCAAAATACAGATAATGAGAAAACAGTAGCAGCACCAACGATTACTTCCGTAAGATCCGATAAATCCCCCGTTTTTCTTCGCTAATCCTGAAAAATTGTAGACAGGCGAGTGTTGAGACAGCTTCCGAATCAATCCTAATATGCATTTATCTTAATATATTATTTAGTTTAAGAAAATATAATTGTTGTTTATATTTTATGTAATAATTTCGTCAAATAAACTACTTTTGACTAACAGAATGTGAAAACAAAATGGATTTTTTACATTATATACTTTTTTATTTTTTTCTTTCTAATATTAATTTGTATATTGATATTTCAACACGATGCTACATTATTATGAAATAATTGGTTTTCTGCCATAAATATTCTATAAATAGATAATTACCATTGTAACACGAAGAATGAAAATAAGTTTCATGTTGGATTTTCTTGTCTAAACAAATAATTAACTTGTTTACTTTGAGGTTTGAAAGAGAAATCCTTTGTAAAATGATTATGGAAATTACGTACTAAGGTCGCACATTTCTTACAAAGGAGCAAAATATTTTTTCTATGCTAAGGTTTATATTAAAAAACTTATTACATTTAGCGGGTCTTTATTTCCTTTTTTTTTATAACTGCTGAAAAGGTGCGTAATTTTTTTCAAATTCTTACGCAAATGTTTTTAGTAATAGATTTGGTATATTGTAATAATATTAGCATCGAAAAAAAATTTCCGAACATTTTTTTCAGCTTTAATCTGTATTGCGAAGTCATAGTCAGAATTATCGATATTATATTTATTATGGCAGAACTTCGAATATTAAGATCATTGTAAATAGAAAGAAATTAGGACAATGGATTGAAGTGGTAAATATAAGTATTGTTAGTAGAGACAAAGAATCAATTAGTTGATCGAATCTCCAATAAAGCGATACACAGATTAGCAAGCAGAAGCGATGATATTATATTGTAAATGAAAAAGAACATAGTAGTTTACGTAGCACGTCATGCTGTAAGAGAGGACGGGGGAGACGTTAGTTTCTCTTTCGAGAACACAGTACCGATGATACTGGAGAAAGTTCACATAAGAAACACGAGAACTGCCCGGAGGCATATATAAAGAGGTTGATAGCAAGGGACGAGACGAAATGCAGTAGCAAACTACAGCGTTCTTCGACGTTTAAGGTGTGTGCGCTGTTTAGAAAAAAATAATTATGTAAAAGTAAAATTTTAACGTTATATTGTGGAATTTAACTGCGTAAAGTAGGAAGGTAGAACGAACGAACGAATTGTGTAAGTCAATATCAAGACCATCAATGTCAATATCAGAAAATAAAAACTATATGTTTTATTGTAATAATCGTATATTTAAATAACTAACAATTTGATTAACTAATGTGCATAATGATTATCTTCTATAACATTTGCATAATGATTACAGCAAATACTCATAGTAATTTAGATATTTATTGCCAATTAGTTTCACAATATTTACTATCTCTAAATTGTGGGCTGCTGGCATCAAAGACTTTATAATTAGATTTGTATTTAAATACAGATCTAGTTATAAAGTCAATAGTAATATGATATAGGTTAAAAATAAATCCTACTGATATTGTTAAATTTTGTGAGGGATGTTTTTATCGTCAAAACTCCTAAGCGGATTTGGATAAAACTTAACAGTCAACATTTAAGTCGCTAGTTATGAAATATATTTAAGCTAGATAGACAATGGATAATCCGTTGTTGATATTGTAGCAAGGAAAACAAAATTACGCTGTCATAGTTTAATTAGTATGGGGTAACAATTGTGAAATTGTAACCCATTCAGGAGTATGTTAATTAAATTATTGAATTAAAAGAGAACAATATAATCAAAGATTCTCAGATGAGGTGGATTTGACACGTTGTTGGGAGGATGAGTGATGAAAATACGTTAAAAATATAAATTCATCATGCAAGAGTAGGTATATCATAAATAATACAGATCTTTGAACACAACGTCGATTATACTTAATGATCATGCAAAAATCATGTGAGCTCACCGAAAGGCGTTTATGAACATGTTGATGACAGTGACAGGTGGAACCAATAGCCGTAGCTGTAGGCACTCCATTCTCTCTGACTACCCTGCTACGGTTAAAGCGAGAAGTATCTAATTATCCTTATTTCATAAAGAAAATGCTGCGAAATTTTATTAAATTGGATTTATTTTTAAATATATACATTACTAGTGGACCCGGACGCGGCTACGCGTGCTTGAACTATAAGAATATTTATGAAATTATTTTCAGTTTTCAACAGTATTGGTAAGAAAATATAAGCCAAAATAATAAAAAAGAATAATAAGTAGAGACATATTATTCAAAAAAATATCTGAGTTATTAAAATGAATCGAAAAAAGAAGTAAAAGTAACTAAAAGATATTTTTAATATTAGAAAAAGTTTGACCTTGACCTTAAAAGTTTTCCGTACGTGCGTACATACTCGTAGGTATCGACTCTATGAAATAACTAAACATTTTTCTATATTAAATAGGTTAATTATTGTGAGAAATATCAAATAAAATAAGAAGAAAACCAAAGTGTAGTTTAAATAAATTATAAACAGCAAATTATTATATAAAAATTAACAATAGTTCGAAGATGTGTTAAAATTTATAAAACCGTCAACGTCATCTGCCCGTTCGCGTCGGTCATACTATGCCGCCCGAAGGTTAGGTCATTTCGAATCAGTGACATCTCCTTAATTATTTATTGGAATGTTATATAGTAAACTACAATTTCAATCTAGATAAAATGCTAAAAGTGACTATTATATTTATTTTTATAAGGATATATATCAAAATATAAGTTCGGTTTGGGTGACGTTTTCTTAAAACAAGAAACAAACTTTGCAAACCGTTGCTTAGCAACGACGGTTGTTATTAACTTGTCAAATTAGAAAGTATTTTAATTTATTAGTACATATGTGTAATGTAATGTTATATAGCCTATAGCACTTTTGAAGAATGCAGCTTCCTACAAAACAAAAACATAGTAAATCAGACCAGTAGATCCAGAGATCTTAGCGTTCAAACAAACAAACTCTTCCGCTTTATTATATTAGTAGAGATATTATAGATTAATTGATACTAACTTCTTAATCAAAAATTAATATAGTACATATTACCGCGATATAAAATGCCATAATTTTATATATATATATATATATATATATATATATATATATATATAAAATTACATATATATATATATATGTAGAAGGAAGAGATTAGAACAGATATTATATTATCTTAGATGTTTATCGATTAGCTTTAATATTATTATCTGTGGCAACTGTTTATAATATGACTGGCTGTGTTCATGTAAAAAAGACAATGTGTCAACACATTTGTATAGCTTCAGAGGAAATGATCGAAAAGACACTAATTGTTGATTATTGTAGAATTACGATTGGCTGATTATGTTTATAAAGACTCCTACATGACTTTTATTAGACCAGTGAGGTAATTTGACCAATAACGCGGAGGCTTATGCCTTGAGTAGAGTCGTGACGTGTGATGGTGAAGTTCGATTTTAAAATAAGGAGGAAGTTGACGATTATAGAATGTTTTAGCCTTCTGATGTTTTGACGATCGTAGAATGATTTAGTCTTCTGATGTTTTGGAGAAAGGAAGGACTAGTGACGAGTGTCACGAATCTGCTGCGTTATTCCTGCTTGCATTAACCCACAATGGAGCCCACAGGTCCAATAAGAGTCATTTGCGAGCAATCTCCTACATATATATAATTTATATATATATATATATAAAGTTCACTTGGTGGTATAATATATATATATAAAATTATGGTATTTTATAATATTGTTAGAAATCGAAAGCGGTTAGCGTTTATATAACACGATAAAAATACATACCGTCTATATGTTTTTAACGTACTCGGATAGAGGTTCCACGTAATTACAATAAGTGACATGTATCACTCAATAACAACACTACACCTAGATACCTTCCAATTAGGGCTTCCGCCTACAAGCAACTGTGTTCGTTTGACACAATTCCACAGCTTTTATTGTCTTTTTCACCTAAATCTACCCACTTTTACATGAATATCATGTAAAAGTGGGTAGATTTATAACAATATTATAATTCTTTGAATAAACGTTTAACTATGTAATTTTTCTTACAGGTTAATTATCTCTGAGCCGTGTCTGAAGTTAGTGAGCTCGGTGTTCACTTGGTGGTATAATTATTTCCATTTCTCCGGTATGGTGAAATAAATTTCGGCAATGGCTTCCATCTCTCAACACGCAATATTCCGAATTTGGCAGAAAATAAAGTACGACGCTTTTTTATCCTATTAAAGGTACGAATGAAAAACGAATAAATTTTTCAACAATTTCGCATGTTAATTTGGAATCCGATTTGTCGAAAGTTTCGAGATTTCCTAGAAAAATAAACTATTACTGATGAATATAAAAATATAAATACTAATATTTATCAAATATTTCTGGATTTATTAAATTAAGTACCTAAGTAAGAGTACTAAGAAAAGTTACTAACTTTTCTTTCATCAATACAGCAAAGAAAATTTATAGATAGAAGTTACAATATGAATATTCCTCGTATATTAATTATCATAATAAATTACATTACTTGAATAAACCAGCTTTAGAGGTATAGATAAAATCTATTAACTTCACCTAGTTTCGCAGTAAATTCAAGGTACTAGAGCCAGGTATCCTTCTGCCAACTTTGTATGTTTATCTGATTTTCATAACAGTAGCTCTTTTGGGGTGGTTATGGGTTTTCAGAAATTAGATAAACAAGTTTTTATGCTTATAACATTGAAGTTCTCACATCTGAATGAGAAATGCAAATTTTGTATAAAATTATTTATTAGAAAAAAATATCTTTATATATTTATTTTTGTATTAGTTGTTGCGCAACCTGGGAACTTTATGTTAATTAAGACACTCCGTTTCCCATTAAGACACTTTCGTTCTCCACTCTCCAGCAAAGAAATGAAAATATATCAAGTACTTCATTTCCAAAGTCAAAGTCAAAATATCTTTATTCCATAAAAATGCTTAACATTTACTTGGACATGTCATAAAAGTAGAAAAAAAATACAAAACAAAATAACCAAAAAAAAATGTGCAATTTTGACTTGAAAAAAGCCCGTTCAAATGGTTGAGCTCATGAGAAGATACAGGCAAAGAAACTCATGGCCACTCTTTTTAAATGCCAACATTTGTTACAAATTACAATTAACAATTTTAACTTAGAAATAGAGCAACTCATTTCCAAACATCTTTATCGCGAACATAATCTTTAACAGAGTAATATGCTTTTTGGCAGAGCCTGTGCTTTACCACTTTTTTAAATTTGTTCAGTGATAAATTAA
Source organism: Heliconius nattereri (assembly GCA_013403645.1). Taxonomy (NCBI): domain Eukaryota; kingdom Metazoa; phylum Arthropoda; class Insecta; order Lepidoptera; family Nymphalidae; genus Heliconius; species Heliconius nattereri. The sequence goes on from JAAIXI010000254.1 coordinate 2,009,985, forward strand.
CCACGTCGTTTGGAAGTTTGTTATAAAAGTGTATACTTTGACCTACGAATGAGTGAGACACTTTATGGAGCCTAGAGAAGGGCACAGCAAGCTTATTTTTATTTCTTAAATTATGTTGATGGAGGTCACTGTTTTTATTAAATTTATTAATATTTTTATGCACATATACTAAGTTGTCGTAAATATATTGGGAGTGTAGTGTGAGGATGTTAAAGTCTTTGAATTTATTCCTTAGTGACTCCCGTGGACCCATTTTATAGACTGCTCGGACAGCCCGTTTTTGGAGCACAAAAATGGTATCTATGTCAGCGGCACTGCCCCAAAGTAATAGGCCGTAAGACATAATGCTATGAAAATAGCTGAAGTATACTAAACGCGCGGTGTCAACATCGGTCAGTTGACGAATCTTACGGACAGCAGACGCTGCCGAACTAAGTTGTTCCCGAGTGCGAACCCACAAACGTTGCGTTTATAGACGCACGCTTGTACCACTATTTCCATTTATTATACATAATTATATTTCAATGTGTTTCTATATTGTTTATTACGAAGGTGGAAGGTGACGATATATATATATATATATATATATATATATATATATATATATATTTTCAAATTAAAATCCATGAACAGAATTTGAAAGTGTACATCAACTATTCTTATCAATGGCAAAATGATTAGAAAGTTGCTTAGTATTCTTCGGAACCATGACAGGAAGAAGAACCCACAAAGTTAGTTCCGTAATGGTTTTACCATTAATCTTTAAATAGCAAGTTCCGAAACTTAACCTACAGGAAGAAAAAAGAAAAACTTCGAAATTTTAGCTCTGAGACTTTTTGATTAATTGACTATTACCTACTCGATTTCTTTAATTGATTTATACATAATTTAATATAAGATTCTATTAATAATTTGCCTTCTCTATTTATAAAGTGCTATTATTGAAATTTGCCTTAAATATATGGTTTACGCAATATAGTTTTATGTCTCTGTCTGGATAGAAAATAAAGACAAAGTTATATTTTTCATTTGTAATAACTGATGCATAGTGTGGCATTAAGTTCCGCCACATACACAGCGCCCAGAGTTCGGTGGATAATGAAAAACAGAAGTATCTTAATGGGAGCGAAGTGTATTAACACTAGGTTGCCGGGTCCCCGTTGCCTACACTGCTGCGTGAAGGATACAGCGTGCGAAACGGCAAATGACATTACAAACTTATTTGTAGTGTTTTTCATAATAGGTGTATGTATTTTTTATAAGTAGGTATATAGTAGATATTTGATACTATTCGGTGGGTGAGTGTGACTCCCACTTGACTGACTGTATTTTTATGTTTCCTTATGAACTTACAAGTTTAATAAATATGTTGGTACTATTATATTAATAACATTACGTGAGCGTTTTTAAATTTGAGCTCAATAAGAAATTTAAATTTGAAAATTCCGAACATTTACATATTCAAATGTAAAAGAAGCGCAAGCCTTACAAATGGTTGGATTCACACTGAATATTAATAGGTAATTCAATACATTAAGCATCTCCAAGGTTCGAAATTAATAATTTCTGGGCCCAAGATCTAAATTGGCTGAATCATATATTTTTGTTTGCAATAATGTTAACAAATATATTTTTTAGTATTAACAATATTAATATCGTGAAGGCCTTGATGCAGTGACACTAGGTTCTCGCTGAGTACTTTGATATATGAGGGATAAAGCGTGATGATATATACGCATATCAGGGTAGGCAGAGGAAACGAAATGTAAGACATTTTATGTGGAGTGGAGGAACTCAACGCCGAGCTTTACCGGAACGTGGAAAATGAAAATTTTAATATTTTACTACTCCAAATGGGAATGGAAACTTCACTTGTCACGTCTACAGCAACACGTTTCTGCCACTGCGATGGACCGACCTCATATCCTCTGTAAATACATACGAGTAGGTACTATATCTACATTTTAATATAAAGCTAAAAATAACAGAGTCGGTTGACGCACACCGAATGCGCCGTGTCCTCGTCAGTAAAAAAAATATACACAAAAATAAAAAAACACATTTATATTTTGAAAGGTTACTTAAAGATAATGATGATGATGATGCCATTATATAATTATAATATAAGATAAGAAATGTTAAAATATTCATTTTATATACGGAATATTAAAAACTGTAGCGTTCTTTGTGTAGCGACGTGGACATCGTTTTGTGTGAGCGACTTTATTGAGAAATCCTTTTAATCTTTTTTCGTTCAGTCACCGCAAGCGCTCTCAACTTTTTGACTGACCACTCGATGTACTTTCAATTTACTCTTTGACTGCTATTTTTATTTGTCCTTGCTCCAGGTTTAGGTTAAAGGTTTTAAATATGCATAGCGTAAAACTATTCTAACAGTACATTTAAAGTGGACAGAACAGAAAAGAACAGACAACAACAGACAGACAGAATTCTTTCAATGAAAAAGAAATTACTTACAACGTATCGTATTCTATAAAGAACTTAAAGCAATTGATACTCCTGTCATACTTATTTACAAATAAACTTTTGTTAAATATATTGTGTATATTTTGTCGGTAGAAGGCTACATGGAACGACGAGAAATTTCCATTTACACTTTAGAGTCTCGGCTTTCGAAAACTGAGCTTGCGTCGTTTGCGAAATAGTCAGTGATTGATTTTAGTGTTGTTAAGTGCTAAAATACGAGGCTCTCTTGGGGCAGAGATAGCGTCTGTAAGCGGAACTATGGGTTGTAGATTTGTTTTCTTCTCGGTGTGAGGAATTAATTTCATTTCTACGCTCTAATAAGCCCAAATGTAGCGTTGAGTTTCACCACTTTACAAGAAAGTGGAGGCCAAAGTGTTTTCACATTACTGGTTCTTGTTATATATGGTGTACCATGACAGTATCCCGCATATATATAAAGAAAAAAATAACGTAATTTATAGGAAGTCTTGCATCCATATATAGATACTCATAGTGCTTCATAGGTACATCATGTTTTAGTTAAGAGTTTATAATTTTTTAATGATGATCTTGATGCTTAAAGTTAGCTGCATTGTGTATTAATATAAGAATGCAACCTACTAAACTAACAGAGAGATTAACATTTGAACGTATTATTAGTACAATAGGGAAATAAAACTTAGATATCTTAATTATTAAAGGTATATAAATATTATACACTATAAAAAACGATATCATTACATAAGAAGCTTTGATAAGATTCTTCGATTTTTGAGAAAAACAAAAAGTATAAAAGTAAATACAGTATTTACAGTAAACAGTACTACAGCAAAGGCAATATGTATGTAAACTTGTCATTAGAACACAATAAAAGACCTTCAGCGTGTCAAAGTAGATACTTTGTCGGAGAATCCATTAAGCTTGTTTATTCCATTACGTTAGTGACGCGATGCGAGGAGCGTCAAGAAACGCACCGATGCATGGGCAATGCATGCATTCCAGTTTATATGCAGAGAGGAAATATCCATTAAAACTTACTTATTCGGAAAGTAACTAAGTTGGTATTCACTTCATGTTTAATCTTTTAGGCGAAGTCTTTTCGTTTACTCCATTTTGAATTAAGTATATATTTTGGTTTCTTTAATGTTGAATTTCTTTTTAAGCTAAAATAAAATTAAATCTGCTTCACCTTGTATCTCGCATACAGCAGGGTAGGCAGAGGAAACCCAGTGTAGATTCACTCAGTCTGTTCCCCGTAGCAGTGTAGGCAGAGGAAAACTGTAAACCTAGTGTTAGGATATTCTGTTCCCCTGTGTTAAGACTTCCCCCTTTCGCCGACTTTTGGAGACATTGTGGTGTTGAGTGGTGGAACTTAACGCCGTGTTTTGCCTCCTTATCAGTGAAAAGGAAAATATTAATTACTTTGTACCCTCGAATGGGAATCGATCACACCGACAACCGAAAATACAATCTAGTATAAATTAATATTATTGAAAGTTCTTACTAGAACAGTACGAGGCTTAAACTCTACTCCAAGCTTAAATTGTTAAGCAGACCTTTTAGATACGTACTACCTTATATTGCGGTATTCCGAATGAGTCTGAAGCTCCAAAGGTTCATTTCAACGAGCTAAAAGCATTGGCAATTAAATGTTGTTTTGGTGTTGACAAGAAAACTGCTATTTAAATTATTATATATTTATATACGAGTACATATATAGGTAAAATTTTATATAAAAATAGAAAAATTATATACAAACCAAAAATTATACAACACATATCACAATCAACGCGACGACATACCCCCCAACTCCCTACACAAAAAAATCCAATAGGTAAACAAACAACTAGAAATAAGCTAATTACCAAATCAAAGAGCTGAACATATTTTTTTGAATCATAGCTAAGAACACTCTCAATTAAGTTAGCTTTCAAAGAAAAAAAACTAAATCAAAATCGGGTCATCCGTTTGGGAGCTATGATACCACACATCACATACACGTCCGTTATAGTTAAGTTAAACTAATCGGGAGTATTTTGTACTTAAGGAAAACAAAACCGTATAATGTTCATTAAGCTCCATTACGTCGTAAGTAAAAAGACAAATAACTTCTTATTAACTTTGGCTATTTACTCTCGTCTATTCCCTCCGTCTTCCTCATGTTGGAATAGGCTATATTAATACGAAAATATAATAACATTACACGATAGCCCCCGGGCAGCGTCAACTAAATCATACTGTGTAAACAACGCTCGCTAACAACAATTAATAGCACATAATATATATAAACAGATAATCTTTTTAATTAATATATACGTACAGTCACCATTTATGGCCTCGTTAAAATATTTCAGTTTTGATAAAATTTGCAAATTGAAATTTTTAGCTTAATAAACGTACGTATAACAATCACCGCAAACGAGCGTTAATTTTGATATTACGGTAATAAATATGTTATTTCCACTATGGCCTAATTTGGCTGTAGCAGAGTCAATATTGTCTTAACTTTATGCAATATTGTTTTAATAATTGTATAAACGACTTTATTATAGTAATTATAATATTTATTAATAAAGCCCGCATATACCTACGGTATACGCAGTATGACAAAAGGACAAAGCTCATGATAATAACGTAAGAATAGAAACTAATAACTATTAAAGCCTATTTTTTATAGCTTCACACTGTGTACAGTATATAGTAGGGTAGACAGAGGGAATCTAGTTAAGTTAAGACACACGGTTCCCCACATTCCGCCAAATTTTCAAGGCGTGTTGAGTGGCGGGACGGGCGGGAAAAAATGAAAATATAAATAAATAATGTTTCATTTCTCCGAGTGCCACTGCGCCACCACCACTTGTGCCACTGCGCTAGAATACCCGCAAAAATCTATTCCTATAGCTACATATTATATACTTCACTTTTTATTTTTAAAAACATCTCTATACCACACTGTGGGTAATAATTTATGGGGTACTTATGAACAATTAGTCAGTTTTTGTTTTGCGTAAATGAAAATTTATGATTGCTTAAGATTACTAAAATGGATCTTTTGTGTAACTTATTTTGTATGGAGCTGTTGTTAGAAGTATTGTAGGTACGAGTCATTTTGAGTTTTTGCCCTTTGTCAAGGCTAATCAAAATGGAATCCAATAGGCATTTTTGTTTTCGAAACTTTATACATCTGAAAGTCTAGTTATACATATTTTATTGTAATAGCAGTGCAGCGGTGTCTTAATACTGGGAACCCAGTATTAAGACACTCCGTTCCTATTAAGACAGTTCCGTCTGCATTTTACCGCCGAATTCAAGAGGCGAGCGAGTAAGAGTGAGGTAAGCGATGCCTTTATCGATAGTAAGAGCAGGAAACTAAAAAAAATAATATACAGCTGTTAAAAAACCCCTTGTTAATATCAGAAGAAGAGATAAAAAGAGCCTCTATAATATCCTGTATGGCCTGAATACACGATGCATATGTAATTGAAGTTTTCAAAACATTTATTGAATACGATTGTTTGTAGAATATTTGTAACTGTTATCTAGAAACGTACAAAAATATGAATCTTCTTTAGCCGGCACAGTTATAAATCCAGTCGACTGGGTGCTCGCTTCCTTCCGGCTACGCTCCCGAGAGCATAGTTTGTTCTATATGACCATTATCATCACGTGTAGAGATCAGTACAGAATTAAAGTCTTCTGCATAGAAAATGCTATTAAAAGATGCTATTTAAGTCGATTCGAAATTCATCTTCTAGGTTTACATTAGCTATAGAGCAGTGTCATTTATCATTGAACGCTCCACCCGTCCTGCAAGAAAGAGAATCTGGTATTTTTATTTTTGTCACTTATTAGTTTGATAGTAAGAATTACTTATAGAATCGATTGCTTGATTTATTTGACTTTAATTTGGCTTGTCGCTACTCATTTTTGTATTTAAATTTCTAAAGTTTAGAATTAAGAAAAAAATGTTTTTTTTTTCTATACTGAGTAACCTAAGTCCATATCAGCTACGAAAATATCTTTTAATATATAAATAATTATTTGCTTTTATTAAAGAGGGCGCTAAAAACAATAAATTCTAAGAACTTCTCAATTTATAGCCTTAAAAAATTGTAATTAAACATCGCACACTACATTTTGAGACAAAAATTAGGTGTATAGTCAGAAATATGGCTAAGGCTAGCTACTTAGAGGTACATATGTATTTAAGTACCTACAAAGCCGTACGTAATTTTATATGGAACGATCGTAAATTCAGTCGGCAGCGCGCTGGCTTCCTTCCGGCTACGATTTCGAGAGGACGCAAACATTTTGTTTCAGTTGGCCGTTATCATTGTGCACATAGAGCGCGAATTTTCCCAAAAATTTTACTCCGAATTGGTTTTTCATTTATTTTCACAACAATAAATGTTGCTATTAACCAATTACAATAAAATGTCAGCATACTGCCAACACATTTAACTTTTTTTAAGTCTGTTTTTTTAAATGATCCTAATTTATTACGCAATTTATCGCTTTTAAAATACAAAAATTATGGCGCTACACTAAAAAATAAAGATGTGAACGAAAAAAGAAATCATTTTCAAGTTGAAATTATTTCTGAATATTGATTAGTTAATGTTATTATTTATGTATTATTATATTCTACATTTGCTTGACCATCAAAAACAGAGTATCGTTGATACTGAAAGTCATGTCAAAAGCAGAAATATCTCTCGGCGGGTATGTGTCAAGAGGTTAATGACAGTGGACGAGGCAAAGAGGAATGCGGAGACCGTAGCGTTTGGCGCTGCGTTCTCTCTGGCTACCATGCTAAAAAGTGAAGCTACGTAGGTAAGTAAGTAGACTATTTATAAAAAAATATTTTTTTTGTAGATTAGATGCTATAGATCTACAGCTATCAACGTTACGTGGGCACATTGATTTTTAATTTATAATGTTTAAAAATTGTAGGTAGGTATTATATAATCACATAAAATTTGTGCTCCTATTAATTTTAGGCCTTCTGTTATAAATTGGTGATATTTACTAACATAAGATAATATTAAATATTAACTATTTAACTATATTACTTAAAATCAGTGAGAGACACTGTTTAATCTAGTCTAATACAAAACTATTCAAACCATCTTAATTAAAGTAATAGCAGCAATTTTCAACTGGCGATGTATGGGTGAGCATAACGATCCCTCGGCGTTGCACTCAGTGTGATTTAAAAATGTTTGTCTAGAATGTAAATGCTTGAAATAAACGTTTAGATCACCATATTTACAAAGAGTTGGATAATGGCGTAGTTTAAATAATGCAGGAGAAGTAATCTAAGACAAGTACTTTCAATTATATAGACATCGAAATTGTTTATTGAAGTGGAAGAGATGGAAGAGACGAATGGTTGATACAAAGATAGTGGTAATACTCGGACCCATGTATTTGTTCTACGGTGGCCAATTTAATTAAGATACTTTTGGTTTTGTTGGTTTTACCTAAACAACTTTAAAGTCTTCATAAATATAATTATATTTCAATAGCATTGTATTGTCTTTTTATTTACTGTGAATAGAAACACACGCTGGCGTAGTATGTAACATAGTTAAGCTTTTCTTATAAACATTTTTAATACAAGTTATTTTTGAACATCCTAGCGTCCAGGCGCTGTAGTCAATTAAGCTCTATGTACATCGAACTTCTACATACCTCTACATACGTACACAGTCCCCTGCAGTGCTATTTTGATACAGTTGCCAGTATTACTATTTTACTGTTCTTTTTTAAAAAGATTGTAACAAACATTCGCTACAGAGAGACTACAAAGTCATTAATCTATATATATAAAAGAACTTGTCCTCACTGACTGAGGTAAGACGCACGCACAGCCATAATCGCTGATGGTAGAAACGTGGAATTTGGACAGATGTTTACTTTCGTAATCTGGACATCCACTAAGAAGGGATTTTGAAAAATTTTAATCCTAAAGGGGTGAAATAGGGGTTGAAAGTTTGTATGAAAAAAAAATCGGCACCGGATCTTATAAAATTTTAAATTCAGACTCTTAAAAGTATTTAATTGAACACATGTTTCATGGTTTTCTAGAATTCTTCCCCTAAGCGTTCAAATTAGGGGTTGAAAGATTGTATGGAAAATTCTTAAATCGCCACCGATTTTTATAAAATTTTTAATTTAGACTCTTAAAAATATTTCTTTGAACACATATTTCATGGTTTATTAGAATTCACCCCTAAATAAGCAAGCAAAGCTGTGCGCGTCCGCTAGTCGTTTATAAAATTACTTATATATCTGTATGTGTAAATAGATCGAGATTTACATTTGGTAGGGTCTCTCGATCGACAGATCGCCGTCAGATAACCATTACGTACATATGATAGCACTATGTCGTATTAGTAACCTACGAGTGAGCTAGTTTGAGGAAAAAAAAAAATTTACTTACTCATTAATCAGTTTTATCTAATATATTTTTTAATATATACTTAACTATAAAAAATCACTAAGCATTTATATTGGTAGGTATTGGCTTTCCTGGACTATGGGCCACTTGATCCGTCGATCGAGATACGCCTGGTATGATGGTGATGATGCCTAAGCCAAACTAACTATTCAAATATTAATAGATCTTAAGATTAAATGCATATATGTATTAACTCGACGTGTAATAGTGAAAACTTCAAGCCCGCTCATTTAAATAAAAAAATATATGCGTGGCTCAAGAATTATTTATTAGCAGTCACTTAAGAATTTGGATAAAATCTCGCTTAAATTTAATATGAATTCGCAAACTTTTCAGAACAAATATATGCACTCAATGGATATGTATGTACTCTATCTAAAATAAGTTTAATTAAAATGTGAAAGTTCTATTAGACAAATATATGAATTATGAACCCGTAAATCATTCATAGATCGACGTCCGTAGATAATTCAATGATTTTAGACACGATTCCTTTATTTGCATTCATCTCTGTAGTTTGCAAGAAGTGCACTACATTTTAACGAGTTTTGCTTCAAGAGACTTCAAGAGCAATTATTATTACCGGCCGGATTTAAGTGAATTCTCACTCATAACTTTTAATTGTTCTTTTCACTGACAACTCACTCGATGAACATTTTAACAGTTTTTTGGTTAATGATAATCTCTAGTGGAAAGAGAGTTCAAATAACGGTTATTCCTAGTGTTTGGTTATTGACGTGATTTAGAAAAATATAATAAATTTGTTCAATAAATGGTTCAAGACCAATTTCCAATAATGACAAAAGTTTTAAAATTTCGTTATAATATAGGTACCTTAAAAAGTAATAAAATAACTTTAAAAAAATAGCTTTATGCTATATACCGCACATGACAGGGTAGGCAGAGCAAACCAGGGAACCTAGTGTTAAACACATCGTTCTCCACAAAAAAAAAAAAAGATCAATCAGGTCTATTTACCTCATTCAGAAGTTAATCTACGTTGGTAAATCTCGCAACAAGCTTTTAAATCCTATAAAAGGTGTAAAAATTCTATAAATTTTCAGTAGAACTTTGAAATTCAAAGTTCGTTAGGTTAGGTTTATCTAATATTTATTGAGCCGCGGAACTCAACGCTGCACTGTGTCTTATGCTTTTATAATTTTCAATATAATTATTAGTATTTTAATTTGTAACCTCTATTATAAAACTCTTATAAATTATACATTACACTTATCACTTAATCGTATCAAGCTAACATAACGGAAGGTCTTTCATGCTATGAAATTCGAAGGTTATATTAATAAAGATTTTTATTTAAATTATATTATTTAAATTTAAATTTATAGATTTTGTCCAAATGACAAGGGTGTTTTGAATGGCCAGCTAGCTGCCAGCTATTAAATTGCAATCTCAGCTTTTATACTTAAATATTGATCTCCGAAGTTTTTGAAAAATAAAAATGAGTGATTGATTGTTTTCGAATAACCCTGACGAGAGTTGTAATGTGATGAATGAGCCAATTTAAATTTTCACCAGGTAAGCGTCTGGAATGCTAGCACGAACACGAATTTCCTTTTTGCTAACATAATAGGAGCAGTAATAAAATATATACATAGTGAAGCGATGCTTGCTATATATTATCATAAGATCGGGAGCTAAATTCCTTTTATTACTTCTAGTTTTATTGCTTTACCTACTGATAGATGAATTTGTTACATTTTAAGGATTGAAATTTTTTTGTAAAACAGACAAAAATATCAATTTTAACATATTTTGTCGCATTTTCTAAAATTATAGCGTTGTAGAAAATCGTTTCAAAATATTATTATAGAGAGAATCATAATACTAATGGATGGAAATATTTGATTTTCTCACAAAATTATTGACACGTCCATTTCCAGTATTACCATTAACCTTCAATATTTGTGGCTATTTCGCATTTTAGATGATGTTCACGCTCTGCTCACTTCAGCTCTGGACGTAATTATATTGATAGTTTGATTGATTCTGGCATCAGGTCGGAATTCTAACTGTATATGGAACAATATCTAAAGGTTATTCAATTATTTGACGAGAGAATTTGAGTAATGATAGTAGCTGTATACAGGGCCGGTTTTAACACAACCGGCGCCCCCTAACTAAAATTCAATTACATACAAAAAAGGGAATGGGTACAGTGAAAAAAAAAATATATTTAAAAAACTAATAAAATTTCACTTTTCTAGCCTTTCTATGAGGCACTCTTTTATAAAGCTTTCAAAGTCTATGTTTTCTGCAATTTCATTTTTGATTGACAAAGTAGTTAAATTTGTTAATCTAGATTGCGAGATTGTGGATCGCAGATATGTTCTTATTAGCTTCAGCTTGAAAAATCCTTGTTTATTGAAAAAAACACAAGGTAAGCGAGCGTACGGGTTACCTGATGGTAAGTGATCACCGCCGCCTACGACCTCGTGTAACACCACAGGGGCGGGCTACAGGTGCGTTGCCGGCCTTTAAGGTGGAGAAAGACGCGCTTTTTGAAGGTACCCATGTCGTACCAACATGAAAATACTACCATAGGTAAGCCATTCCACGGTTGCGTTCCGCGTGGAGGAGAGTTCCTACCAAACCGCAGAGAAGTAGAGTGGCACGTATCCAGATGATGTGGATGATACTGCGGCAGGTAACAGGTCGAACCGTCTGGTCTCCAGAACACGTGCGGTAGAGAACGCACTGGCCAATGTTGCAAGCCATTCACTCACATCATTGGCTCTCCAACGATCCGAACGGCTCTACGTTATATGCGGCCCGTATGTATCAAATAGGTCAAGCTGATACCAGTATCAGCTGATGATCCCAGGATGCATCAGCCTCGAGATGAGAACAGTACTCCACATAAGGCCGAGCCTGGGCTCGGCGAACCGAAAGTATCAGCACTTTGGGCCATAGCGCTACCCCTTATTAGGGAAGTGTTTTGAAAGACTGGCGACACCACAAATGGGGTTTAATTTTAAAGAGGCTTAGTGGTTAACGCGCAAACTCATGTCTTTTTGGGGTTACATTGAATCAAGTTCCTATCAACCCATTAGGAAACATGTCATTAAGGTCATCCTTCAGATAAACCAAGAGCTGACTTTTTATAATGCTCTCCATCACTTTCGAGAACAAGGAGGTGATAGCAATAGGCCTGGAGTGGATCAGAAACTTTGAGATCGGGTGGATAAGAGCGCTCTTTTAAGAGTCTAGGACTACGCCGACTCAGTAAGAGTGGCGAAAAAAAACACGTTAGCACCGTTGTCAGCTCAAAAGCATTTGAACGGAGCACTAAAGGAGAGATGGGTCCGGAAAAGAGCGTTGCACCCGGTGCGCCTTCTGCGGCCGGGGAAGGGAGCTAACATCTCCCTCTCCCCTTCCGCAGTTTTCTTCTGCGACATTACGTCCTAGCAAAAGGATGGCACCGCGTCCCACGACTCCGCGCTGCCAACCATCCATCGCACTACGGCAGGCAGCGACAGATCGCCTCCTACCTACTTCATTTGTGATGACACGGTGTTGCTCCTACCAAGCTATACAATCGGCGAGCGTGTGTTGCGCCTCCCCGCAATGGGCACAGCGGTGACACCGAGCGTCCGGCTCTCTGTCTATGCGGCGCAGCAGAATTCTTCGGTCACCCAAAACTAAGTTCGAGGCAAATAGACCAAGATATCATTTAATATGCGTAATGGCAAAAGTGAAAGTTTGCTAAAGGTACCGAGTGCTGCCTTTGAAGGCTCCCAAAAGTGATGAATTCCGGACGTGCAGCTCTCAAGGTTCTCGCCGATTTTGGTCATATACTCGGAACTTACACTGGTAAGTTGCCGTTTAAAGTACCTAGAGGCTCGAGTATACTACCTTTTTAAGGAATTCACATTCGGATCCTTAGTAACTAGTGCCTCTGCCCAGATTTGATATGCCTCGCGGTTACTAAAGGCAGCAAATTTGCAATACCTATCAAACCAAAGCTGTGATTTGTCACCGATTGGCACTATAGTGCTAAGAATATAAAGTTCCATACCCTCCAGAATCACATCGGCAACGGCAGCGACACAGGTATCAGGATCGTCGGAAGAGAAGCAAATCGGCTCTCGGGAATAAAATGAGCAAAATGTACGCATCGCAACCCAATCTCCCTTTTCCCCAATAGCAACCGTTACACGTAAAGTCAATAATATACACAATGTTATCCATATATTTGATAACAGTTCTTGTAAGTTGCGATCTTTAATAAAATTCAAAACAGACTGGACATAAACGGACAGACGTCCGTTTATGTCGCGGCGCCCCTTGTAGCTCGGCGCCCAGGTTCGCCCTACCCTAACGCTGTTACTGGCTGTATAATTGTAAGTGTGGAACTGAAAGTAAGCCAGAAGATGTCAGCTGATACTTTATTTTTTATGTTAATAGTATAGAAAATGTATAATTGGAGCACGTAGTAGTTAAAACTCTGTAGAATATTTTTATTTACTATATTAGTATTCTCCCAGTTTTATTATATATTTTGCGAGAGATGTTTGGTAAAAATTATATATTTAAAATCAGAAATATATGATTTTCAAATCCTAAAACAATCTCGAATTATATTATTCACAGTGGGACAACGTCTGGATGTAAATGTAATGGTTGTAGTTTCCCAGTTGAAGGTATAAATTGTTTTTGTTTCCTTGCCAGAGCTTCTTGTTCTCTCCCTTCGATTGATTTCCGCCACTCGACACTTAATGTCAAGAAATTGAGTGTTGAGTAGTGAAAGTCAACGCCGCGTTTGTGATATGCGGATTAAGCCGTGAAGCTGAGCACAAATTTACTTACACCACTCTTGAGACAAGGTTTTTAAGCAGAAAAAAATGTAAATATATCCCAAATTATTCAGAAATAAAGAAAAGATAATATGTAAAAATAAAAAGCGTGTTGCATATATTCATCCGTATTTCTCGGGGCTCTTTATACTTTCACTGTGGATGGGTTAACAATTCAAATAGATAGGTGAGCGCGGTAGATAATAAGTAGGTCAAGGAATTTAATTCCATTATCATTTCCTTTATAATCCACATCTAATATGAAATAGCTGATCTCTTATTTACATGTTCATCGGAAGCTTATAGCATTTATTTTAGTATTTAGTAGAAATTCTCTTATACCAAGCTCAATTTACATTAATATTAAAATTGAGTTCCGCCTCTCATCACGCCATGCCTCCAGAATTTGGCGGAAAGTGGGGAACGGAAGTATCTAAACGGGAACGGAGTGTCCTAACACTAAGTTACTAGGTTTCCTCTGCTTACCCTGCTACGCGGGATATTGAATGCGGGGGGAAGTTAAAAACAAGTGTTAAATATTTATCGAGGAAGGCATTACGTTACTCTTTACAATGTACCTGCGGCAGAATTACCCGGGACTCTCTGAATGTGCTATGGGTGCACAAACACAACTCACCATTATTCCCATTGTGATCGCGTCGGCGAAGCCGTAGGTAAAAGCTTGTAATCTTATATGAGACTAGTGACCGTCCACGCAACTTAATTTACATGGACTTTGGACATGACACATTACTTCAATTTACTATACGTTATCATGGAAATAACATCAAGAAATTGCCTGTGTAGTTGCAAATATATTCAATGTATGGACAAAATTCATCTTGTTTATTTACATATTATATACATATTATATATTTAACTTAAAACTTGTAATAAATAAAATTCAAATATAGTTATCGTGACCGCAGTGGATTTTATATTAGAACGAAGTAGTTCACAAACTTTGCTAGAGCAACTCTGCCATCGTAAACTTTTTAGGAGTAAAAATTTGTTTTTAAAAATAATATGTTAAGTCATGAAAGTAATAGTTTAACTTATATTTTTTTACTTAAAAATAAACAAATATAGTGGTTTTCCCTTAGTTTCAAGTATAACCAATTTTCACTACGTAGAGGCCAGTGGTGGCGCAGGGGCACAAGCGTATGACTTGAAACGAGAGAGGTTGTGTTGGATTCCCACTCGAGGAAATGAAATATTTAATATTTTTATTAATTCTGGCATAATAATATTAGTACATGTAATAATATTAGTACTGTCGAGGCAAAACACGGCGTTGATTTTCACTCACACAATGCCTTCAGAATTCCACATAAAATGGAGAATGGAGACGTCATCATGGACACGGATTATGTGTATTGACACTAGGTTCCCAGGTTGCATTTGCCTACCCTGACATGTACGGGATACAGCGTAAAACTGCTTTATTTTTTATTTTTTTAATAATTAATGAAACATAATATTTGAACTGAATTTCCACTGTGAACTTCCACATCATGAGTAACTCTAACGGCTTACTAAAAACTTACTTTTTTTAAATAAACATCTCCAAGGACGACACGACCTGGTTTAAGTTCATACCAGGTACTCACAAGTTAAAAAACATTACCTTAGTGGCTAGACTCGGGTTAATTTTTAAAGAATAGTTGCGAACCAACCGAGTACTGACTTTGATTTCCCAGGGGTAAAACTTAGGAAACGAAGAGTAGAAAAACCTGTCGTTTACGTGTACGGGTTAAATAAATAAAAAAAATAAACTTTTAGAATTGAATAGATATTATTATATTATGCGTTTAATTCCGCCACTTGTGATTCAATGCGGAGTCTCATAACACTAGAAGCTCTTTTAGCACACGAAGCTTAAAAAAATGTTCGTAAAACATGCAAAAAAATTATAAAAAGTATATTTTATTTCCCAAAATTCATTCATCCATTAAATAAATGAAACAGTATTAAGAGCATGAGGGCTATAAATTCTGCAAGTTATATAACGCGTGACGATCGCGGCCAGCTAAGAATACAAAGAGGATGTCCCATATTTCTGGTACACAGTGTATAGTATGCGTGAAGAGGACCCACCCTCAAATCCTACATTTTCCTGTTACGATTCAAGGGCTATTTAAAGCAACTTCCGCGTTACTTTTCCAAAGTGTCCTGTATTATGTATGACCATTGCCTTTTTGCTTATTTTTTGAGTAATCTTTTAAAGATGTATTTTATGAATGTAATGAATAGATGTACTAATATTATTATGCCTGTAATAATTAATAAATAGATATTACATATATGGATGTTAAATAAACAAACAAGTTGAAATGAGAGTTATAAACATTCGTTATTTATTAAATCTACTTATAAATTAATTATTTAAAATATATTGTAATATTTTATATAGTTAATAGTTATAGTAATTTCATCTAGGCTATAATAAAACTTTTATAGCGAAGCTCCATTTCATTATTTGTCTGACACTCATAAGGCAGTCATTGTTAAAAGATAAGGCGTTCAGAGGTTAGCTTATGGTTTGTGTCATAAAACGATGTTTATGAAAGATCTAGTGTTGGTCCTGCGGATAAGGTTGTGTCAACATTTGAGATAAGAAAAATAAAACTGAAAAGCGAAACCTTTGTTACTATGGTTTTGTTTTACGTTTATTATGTTAGCGGGTTTTGTCTTCTCGTTAGAACATTACTAGTACTTAAAAGGTTAAAAACAGTTTTACATAATTTTTTTATACACTTTATATTAAACAGCTATTACAAAACTATCTGCTTTTCTTATTTGATATAAACACAAAAAATAAGGCTGAAGAATGAAAAAGAAAAAAACCAAAAAAGAAGTTTAAAATTAACGATTGACGAACCCCTCTGGAAAGTATCTGGAAAATGTTCATAGGAAAATATTTTTTATTGTGCTTTGAATTTTTACTTATATTGTTTTTATAAAAAAATACATTGTTCTTTATCATGTCTATCATCAAATAAAGTTATGCGAAACATGAAACATACAATCAGCTTGGTGGTTCAGTTCTGTAAAATGGTAATGGCTACCCCATTATAACATGATAGTAATTAAATAAGAATATTTATGATTGCAATAAATTATTACTATAAAAATAAATATTTTTTAATCCCTATAATCGCAGTCTTTTGCGTTATACAAAAAATATATAATTTATTAATAAAAGCCAAACCAACAATCAATAAAATCCTTACGATCGGTGATATAGGTACAACTAAACAAATCATTAATTGCCCTTGATTTTTAAAAAAAATGTAAAATCTAAATTCTGTTGTATACTTATAATATATAATATGTACTAAAATTACAGCACACACACGAACTGTTATCAAAAGCTTAGTACGACGAACATGTAAAGCCAGACTTTTCCAAAGGTATAATTTTGTTCTTTTGTTTAAGGAGAGCACTCAAATGAATCGGCAGGGATAAAAATGTCGACGCAATCACGTTCCTCTGATTTCCACGACGCACGCTACCTGGCATGTTTTATTAAGCAATCAGGATCAGTCGAGTTACATTCAACCCTTTTTCGTTTTAGAAGATGGAAAAAAAGGGTACAGTCGTTAGACCTTGAACTTTTGTGTAATTCTGCAATTTGTTTTATTTCAAAGTAACTTACACATATGTATTCAATATTTATAATTAAGGCTCCGTAGTTCAAACGCTGTAAACGCAACCATTATAGGATCACTTTGTCTGTCCGTCTGTCAAGAATATATTTCACGAAATTAATATCAAATATTTATGTCTACGATCCCTTGAAGCGCAGAAAAAAGAATCGCATTTAAAAGATACGAGTGTTTATGCATTGTTTTGCATACCTCCGCCAACTTAAATTTGTCAACTTTTATAAACTGTACTTCCCGTTGATATACAATCCTGCAATGGGTACGGAACCCTGTATGCGAGTCTGACTCAAATTTGACTGGTTTGTTTTAGTAAGGCATAGCTGTAATTAATCTGTGCGGTTAAATTTGGTGTAGTAAAAGTAATTCATACAAAAAGTAGATAAATTGGAAAGTTTGATTTATGTATGCCTTTCTTTGAGGGGTGACGTGTTTACAATTCGGCCGGGCAGCCAGTGTCTTATCTGTCGGTTACGTGGATGCGTAACGGCCGAGCCACGCCCCCCGCAGCTTCTTCACAGATTGAGAGTTGAGATGATGCGCGCGCATACCTACCCTAAGTAAAGCTCGGGTTATATGAGCGTTTATATTTGCACGATTTTTTGTTGTGTGCATTTGATTTATTATAACTAATATTTTGTAATTGTGTAAAATATATTATTCATTTAGATTTTTAAACATTGACATAAAAATATAGACCAATTATAATTTTTGTTTTTTTTTTATACATAGTCTGTTACTAAAAAGAAAACTTAAAAAAAAAAAAATTAAGGCGGGATTTCGTACAACGTAATGTCAAACAAAAATCTGACGTTTCACCTGAACAGATAAAAAAATTGAATTTCTAACTATTTACAAGCACACACCATGTAGACACATCCCATTAATACACTTCGTTCGCGCGATGCGTTGGGAAAAATCTCTAGCTAGAATCAGCAGAACAGCGCCACGGCTCGGTCCGCCATCGGGCCACAGACTAAGTGAGCACCGCCATCTGTCGGCCGGCGCCGCCTCACCTGCCCGGACCGCACGACAGTCGACATTCGCCGTCGCGCTCGCACCAGTACACTAACTACTGGCACGTATAAATAACCTCAAACCTATACTAAACGTACCCAAAATATTGTTTTCACATCCAATCCCACAGTGACATTAACTCTAAATAAGTGCAGACGTGACATAATACTCAGTGCTTATAGCTAAATAGCTATTGTTGTGAATCAGAAAGTCCCAACATGTTCCTTTTGGAGGGCTGTCGACAGGCAGCCCCCAAATATTGTGCCAATATGTGGTGGTATATATTTTTCTGTGTGTTATACGTTAAAACTATTGCTGTGACCTCCTCGAATACCACTGGAGTCGACACTGGCAGTGAGTACATATTTGATTTTTGGTTTTTATAATGAAGAATCAGCTGTAGTTGAATAACAATTGAATTTTTTGTAGTTAAAATATTATGCTAATATGCTTGAGATTCGTCAGCTTTACTGTTGAATATGTTAAGTAAACAATAACGGGCCAGATTGAAATAATTCTCGCAATATTGTTAATATATCAATCGAGGAATTCATATTTACATGCCATTGAAACAGGTTTATTACGTGCACACGCCGACTAAACTTTAAGTGTTTACTTATAAAAGGTATATTGTAAATCAAGATATAAGAGATAAGATAGTCAATGTCACGCCACATTTATATAGAAATTAAGTGTCACTCGTAAACAACAAGGAAGTGTTATGTGATGATTACCTGTAGTCATTTTATTTTTTTAACCTTTTGTATTATTTTATTATTTACCATTATTTCTTATTAGTTTATTTTTTAAAATTATCAGCGACCCAAACGCGGCTTCGTCCGCTTAGTTATTGTTATTTTATAGGTTCCCTCTACCTACATAATAGTAAAATTATACAAAATCTATATATTTACATAAATTGGAGCCTATGTGTTATTCTGATGTATAAGCTATATTAGTGTAATGTTTCATTTAAATTCGTTTTTGCGTGAAAGTAGAACCGTCATGCAAATTTATAATATTAGTAGGGTAGAATATAAATGGACTTGCAATATTAATTTATATAAAGTTCTTGTTTATATGAATAGTTTATTGCACTTATCATAAATTAAACCTTATTTTAATAGAATGTGCCAACGGATATGTCAACTGGAACAGGAGACGACCAAATACCGTTGATAGACGATCATTACAATACTTACATAAAACGAAAAATATAAAAATTACCTATAGTAATTTATTACGCACTTAAATATATTATGTCTTTAAACATAAAACATTGACAATAAAATATTTATAGTAAAACAAAAATATAAAATTATTGTAGACAATTACAATAATTCATATTAATAAATAAATGTTTGTAGCTTATGACGTTATGAGTTGTTATTTAGAATCGAAGGCCAGCAATCATAACGTCTAACTAACTTTCTTACGTCACATGCTTATGAAAGATCAATATGCAGCCTAAATACTGATACGAGATGGGCTCGTTAATGAAACAACTTACGTCTTCCATCTCCTAAGTGAGCATTGTCTATGCTAATTTTATCTATCCGGTCTGACCTTAAAACGTTCATAACACAAATGAATGGGAAAACTGCATTTGCATTTTATACTATCGAAAATAAAAAATATATATATAAAACGGCAGCCAATATTCATTCGGTCATCTAAAACTCAATGTATCTAGAAATAGGTGAAATGTGGATAAGCGAATTGTGTAATTGAGAAAAAAAATATTACTAAAAAACGTACGTAAGGATTTGATCTTTTTTTAGATGATGAAATAGCAAACAAGTATAACTAAAAACTTGTTTTATATTGAAAATGAAAGCTGTATCGTGCTTAGTAATTTTTTAACTTAAACAAATAGAAATACACAAATATACGCATATTACTATGTTTTTCATCGCTGAATATGACGACGTTTCAGAACTATTTATAGACCAACCAAATAAACAAAATAACAAATAAACAAACAACTTTGATGAGCCTCAATTTAAAAGGTTCATAAGTCCATAAGCGACTATTTGAACCAATTAAAACCCGTCCTTTGAAACATCATTACTGGATGCAATTTGTATGAATATTACGCTATGAATAAACGCAGAACGATGTTTGCCAAAACCCTAAAATAGAATAATAAACAACTGAAACCCACATAAGACACGATATTTTCCTGAAACAGTACAAAGTTCAAGAGATGTTTTGTGGCGTTAAGCCAATTTAATACGCGCTCTTTCCATACTTTGTATTGACGGTGATATTATTGAAGCAATATGAGAGAATTTTACAAGTTTATAAAATTTTCAGAAACAAATTGGGCGGGTAAACGATTTTACGCTATTCTAGCTGTCTCAAATTCAGCATTCCGCAGCTGACGCCGCGACTATAAAAGCGCCATGGATGAAAAGAGTACAATCGCATTGTGGCGCTATGAAATGAGCTTTGTGTCCAAAGTAGGCGCCGTTATGTGAAAAATGGGAAAGGGATTGCACTTGTCATATTTAGCCTTGTCTTGTTCAACACTTTTGTAGTCTTTTATGAATTAGTTTCGAATTGTCAGAGAATAAAAAAAAATGTTTTACAATTTAGATTCCTAAAGAATTTTATACAATTTGAGGTAATATAAATTCATTTTTCAGAGAAGTGAATTGTATTTGTTGGTTAAAAATCATATCAAATTTAATATTTTATTCGTAAGTTATGATACAAAATTTTAATCTCTTTTGTATTTTCATGATTTATCAGTTTCACGCGTTTTCCCCGCATTCATTAATTATAACGATATTATATTATATAACTTCCATTTAACCGTATTATTTACATGTTTCAATTAATTGAAATGAAAAAAACATTCGCAGTTGTGAATCAATTTGGCAACTGCCAAAATCACAAAATATCTTGTAGGTAAATGGAATTCTTAGTCTTCATCAAATCTTCGCTACGTTATATTACTTGGATGATCCTTAGAGATTTAGTTCTTGAGAATCGTGGGATTGCCCTCAGGCTGCAAAAGGAAGTACCTTCATAGCTATCGATTATATGCGTTTATGTATACCAAAATTACGTATAAGCCAATCATCTCTATGTAACATAATATTATTAAGTTTTTATTAGTTACGTATCTCAGGTAATATCTAGTAATATGAACCAACACAGATATTTAACAAGTGCAGGATCAGGGCTGGCTGATTTGGTTTATAACTGCATCACTATCTGAACCTAAATGTAAAAAGATTCTAACTGTTGATTTTTATATATTACACGATAATACAACGCAGAGCAAATAATTATTGTAAAATTAGAAAACAGAATATTCATCCCAAAAGAAGGGTGGCCTAGAAGAGATATAATTTAATTTTATTGAGTTACCATCTGGCTATAACAACGATTGCGCAATTAAGCCTTCTGGACATTCCAATTCTATATTCACCGTTGACCTCGATCTTGTATTGAGCCATTGTCATTAAGCCTACTGCTACTGTCCTATGATGGTATAGATAGGCAGATGTACGGTAAGTGAGGGTAGATAAGTTCTCTTGTGGATGGTTGAATCAATTTTGAACCTTGAATCAACAGTGATACAGTCTTACACTATCGCAAAACATGAAACACATCAGCTGTTGCTTGGCGTCACTCAATTGGTTCCCAACATTTATTAATTGTGGGCACTTCGAATATTGTTTGTAAGCGTTCAAGTTTGGAAAACTACTCAGCAGTTTCAATAAGTATGAAAAGGAGATAGTTCGGTTTTATCCTCATCAAATAAAGTTTCTTGAATTGATTATTTATTCAACTTGGTAAGTTTTATTATCTTTCGTCGACAGAAAATATTCTTCATTTCTTCTTTATTTATTTTTAAAGCTCCAACAACTTTATCATTATTTACTCACTTGATAAATAAAAAAAAATGTCACAATCAAGGAAACGATTTAGCCAATCGTCGCGCATCGTTAGGTAAAAAGTCGTTTCTTTAAAAAGTGTTAGGGGAGAGTAGGGGAATTGGAGCTATGAAAGAAATTAAATTAAATTATAATAAATAATCTTATTTTTCGTACCTTTTAATCATTAAAATATATATTAAAGTTCATACAATAAAGTTGATAAATTCAGTGGTTTTGTTGTTTTTTATTGTTATTAATTTATTATATTTGTATTTTTTTCTATTTTCTTACAGCTCATAGAATTTTAAGAGATTTCTATCGTTAACTTATATTAAACTTTATATCGGGGTTTCCACAAACTTAAAAACATCCAGTGATTTCGTTTTAATGAAAGCAACATTTTTAAGAGCGTAAAAGAATTAAAGATAACGGAATGAGACAACAAGCACAATAGATTAGCGTTCCGGGGAAAATACACGGTTTTAAAGGAGAAAATTGTAAAACTGGTTGAATTTATTTTTTCAGTCACCATGCAGCAGTCGGATAACGTTCATTTTTAAAGCGATAATGTGCCAAACGGCTTTCGAAGGCTTTCGGCCAGGTACCCGTAGTTCTAAAATAACGTAACGTAGTGCGCATATTTTTTTAATGCTTTGTAGAAATATTCTTCTCATTATTATTGATCAAGCGAATAGCTAAGATAAGTTTATTCTAAAACAAAATATAATTCGCTTTAAAATTGAAATGTAACACTTTAATTAGCAAATTATAATACAATTTTTATTTTTTGTTTTTAAAACTGTTCTTTTAATTGGTCTTTGTTCGTTATGAAAATAATCTATATTTTAAATTATTTTCTTACTATAAAATATTAAATTTATATTGATAATAGTACAGCAATCCTATACTTAATTGCAAACTTATATTGTTATGTGAATTTAATATTAGGCCTAATTAGTGCTACAGTGCTCCCAAGCATTAATAATTTGGCTTCTGTGATCGTTTGATTAACGATTTAAGACGTAGACGTCGTAGAGAGATTCTAATTAGTGTTCGGAGTGTTTTGCTTAATATTATTTAGTTAATTATTTATGTTATCTGCAACATTATTTGCATTTGAATTTCTTAACAAGGTCATCAAAATATAATAAATATAATGTGCAGTTAACTACGTATGCAATCAATGCAACGATTGATTGAATTGACATTTTTAAAATATAAATATTATAGATTATAGAAAAAATATAGTTATACTTACGTAATTTAAAATAAGTGTAGCGTTTCAAATCCATCAAATGAAACTTAATAACAACTAAGCGCCATTTTAAATTAACAACTTTGATGCATTGTTCTTAGAAATTCAATAGATCTTAGTGATACATTATTCTATTTATCACACACCTTACTATAAAGGCATATTGTTTTGATGAAGGATTATATTTCAATGCTGCTTTTTTATAAGAAAGGGTTTCTGAAATAAACCTTTTTAATAACACTCTACTCGTAAAAACATAGGGGTGTTTTAAATGACAATGGCTTTCATTCACATGCACAGTACAGTATACGTGTTCGAATAATGGTCGTCGTTTAGGATTAGATCGAAGTGTCAAACTATGTTAGACTGGCTTTGTGCTTTTTAGATAAGAGTGCCGAGTTTTAGATAAGAGTGCCTACACGGCTGTTGATAGATAAAAAAGGTATACAATATGGGTTATAAAAGATCATCATAAAGATCATACATAATATTTTAAAACAGTAATGAACGGTACAATTCGAAATCATAATTCCCAATTTTGTATTTCATAATTTACATATTTTCTGCAGAATATAATTTATACCACCGCTGATTGAAAAAAAAGTTGCAATAAAAATTTTCAAAATTCATAAAAGTATAAAACTTTCGAACTTTAAATTAAAACTTTCTAGCTTTTCGAAATTCCCGTTTGATAAATTTGGCACGGCTTTGAGCCGGACTAAAACATTTGCGGCAATTGAAATTGATGACTGGAAGCAGTAATTGGACGTGCGTACAACGTTTGTGTTACTATTTCAATTATCTTTGTGGAAGCATTTTTCCATATTTGATATTTTTATGCGTTCGCAACAAAGCTGATGAGAATCAGTGCGTCAGTGATATTGTTTTCAGAAATGTAGACGCTAAAATAATTGGAACTCGGACAGCCGCAATATTCCGTTCTTCTATATTACGAGTTACGACACAAAGGATATGTATTTTAATAGGGACATACATTTTAAGGGATGATATAATAAAATGGATATTTACTTAAGTATATTTTTGAAAAGTTTAATTTGTTTACGGGTCGGATAGTGAATGCAGAATAAGTTTATGATCTTTATCGTTAGACAAATCGGTTAAGTGCGAGTCGGAGTCGCCCACCGAGGGTT
This sequence comes from Heliconius nattereri, assembly GCA_013403645.1. Lineage (NCBI taxonomy): Eukaryota > Metazoa > Arthropoda > Insecta > Lepidoptera > Nymphalidae > Heliconius > Heliconius nattereri. The sequence goes on from JAAIXI010000254.1 coordinate 2,034,706, forward strand.
CCCCGGGTAGAAAGATAGGATATTTTAATACATTTTAATTTTTATGATAAAACTAAGCCTCAACTTGCAATGCCAGTCTTAAAAATGCTTTTTAATTAAATACTTTTTTCTGTTTTGGACTCGAAAACATACTTACTATATACTAGTTTACCTTTTACCTGTTTCATTTTTCAAAATATTAGTTTTCTTCTCATGTTCTTTAGATTATGAAACCGTTTTTCTAATTTTTTCAATAAATCTTACTTCAGCTAATGATAATAACAAAATATTCTATGAAATGTACTCACGAGACTTACAAAACATAATTGAACTACCTTGATATAGTAGATAGCGCTGTTTTATTTAGAAAATCCTCGGTATATTGAAAACAAATATGCTGGAAAGCTCGTGAGATCGAGGGCTTACGAGACTAAGCAGACAGTGAACAGATACCTAATGTGCATTGTTCGTGAATGCTCGATGTTCTCGGAAACTATAAAAGCGAAATATAATGATTCCTTAGAACAGTAAAATTACTAATAATAGAAAATCAAAGCATTTAGAATCAAAGTAAGCGGAAAATGCTGACGTTTTGAAAATGAGCAACTAACGAGAATAGTGAAACGGACCTGTAATTTGCATACAAATTGGCTTTTGGGGATAAACGCTCCATTTGTATTCAACCACTGAACCCCAGCTCAGTGGCTGAATACCATATATCCAGTTTCCGATTGGAATCGGCCGCAGTATCATCTTCTTATCCACGCCGCTAGGGAGACGTGTGATCTACCTGCTTTCAATGTCTTACATTCATTCAGACCACTCATTGACCATCATTGTGGTACAGGGGCACGATTTTGCAACTTTAAACACGGTGATGGTGGATTCGATGTTTCATATTACGAATTTTTCGAACACATTACGAATTTTTCAATTTAAATCAGCAGTTCTTGAGATTTAACCATTATACCAAAGATATGTATAGAAATGATAAAGATATGTGTGGATTCGTAAAATGTACAATTTACAAATTTAGGAATCATTTAAAATAAGTTATATTAAACAAAATGTAACAAGTAATATTTAAAAAAACAACTATATTTACATTTATCATAGTTTTCTTGATATATCCGATGAAGAGAAATAAACTTTTAAACAATTTACATTTTGCAGCATTACGGACAGTTTGTATTACAGTTAATTAGACGTCTGAAAAGCGGATGGATCTAATTTCACTTGCATCTTAAGTTAATTAATAATCTAAATACTTTATCTTTTATGTACTGGAACACTGGTTTTGAAGTTAATAATTTGCTTAATTAAACATCAAATAACTAATTAAGTCGACTGAGACCTATCGTAGCGCAGGGGCGTGTGACCGTAAACACGCCAGGTTGGGGGTTCGACTCCCACTCGAGGTAAGGAAATATTTAATATTTTCATTTCATAGCTTTGGTGTCGAGGGAAGAAAGCGCGGGGTTGAATTCTGCCACTCAACACTCAATGCCTTCAAAATTCATCGGAAAGTAGGGAGAGAAGTGTCTTAACACTAGGTTCCCTCTGCTTATCTTGTACATGCGGGATACACCGTGAAGCTGAAAAAAAAACGAATTACATTTTGCCAACATAAATTTTTTATTTATATTTAGGGAATTCTGCAGAAAGGAAGAACTTACTAGATAAGTTTATCTGAGTTAGTCTCATTTCATAATTCTTTTCTGTCATTTATATAAATTTTCTTGAAGAAGTCTCTTTTGAATGAATATTAATTATGTCAAGGTTAAAGTTATAACCTAAGTAGCGAAATAGTCTCTTAAGCTTAAATGAATAGGTAGACTTTTTATAATTGTATATAATTTCTGAAGTAGATTGCAGAGGTAATTCAATGTTTTTCGAATAAATTATTCAAAAACTAAAATCAGTTTCACGCTGTATCCCGCACACAGCCGAGTAGCAGAGGGAACCTAGTGTTGAGACAGTCCGTTATCAACTTTCCACCGATTTTTTCTAGGCATAGCGTGTTTGAGTGGCGGAACTCAACGCCGGATTTTTGCCTAAGGAACTAAACTATACAAAAACTAACCACTTCATATTTCAAATAACTTATACAAATATAAAAATGTATAAAATAACCATTTTACAAAGTTAATGGCGTGTCTAAATTGTCTAAAGCCCCACTCATATACTGTCAAAAATGTATACAATTACATGTAAATTGAAACTTATTGAGCATTACTTGGACTGACGATAGCTATTCACTTAACTACAACGATCCCCTATGGCGATGACCAAACGATTTGCTCTCAATGAGAGACACGAGGACCCTCCACACAGATTGGATGTCACCGCGGTTGCGTCCATCACCAGCCGTCACTCGCTTAGCTGGAGGGCCCTCGGCCGAAATTTAATGAATTTATATTAGTGGTCCTTCTAACACTATACATTCGTTATTGATATCCATTGTTTGATATTAATATTAAAAATTATTTTTTCAAATCGTTTCGAAATTCGATAGTGTTGTTAAAATTAATTGTTATTTTTTTTTTAAGTCATGGCACAGGGACACGTTTGCGACTGTAAACGCGAAGGTTGTGGGTTTCGATCGCCCTCGGGACAATGAATTATTTAATATTTTCATTTCTTCTCTCTGTCTTAACCCTAGGTTCCCAGGTTCATTCTGCCCACCCCGCGGGCAGTGTTAAGTAAAAAAACATAATATTGCTCTTAGATGCGTATCAATGATATCGATGCTTATTGTTTCAATAGTGGCATATTGATTAAAATATACATTTTATACGGTCGGCTTATCATTTATTCAAATATGAATTTATAATAGTGAATAATTTGTTGAAATGAAACTGATAATACAATACAATGTTTGATTATTGTTAATTAAGTAATAAAATAATATTAAATTGCTATATGAAATAAAATTTAATGGCTTTTGCATACTACAATTAAAGAATTCAAAATAAATGAATGTACCTATGGTTTATTTATTTTTTAAATGTTTCATTATAACGTCAACATTATCTTTGATCATTATTATTCAATTAAATATAATTAATGGATGGCGGTAATACTGGGAATGTGGTGGTATTGGTAGCGCCATGGGAACAATGTCCGACGGCAATCGTAGTAGTTGTAGATTCGATCTCCAGTCAAAAAAATAAATTTATTTTATTTCCGCCACCTTCCTTTAATATTAAAATAAGCTTAATCGAGCGAAGCCGCATTTTAGTCTTTAGTATTTAATATTTGTTATAATATTATCTTATACACGAAAAGAATAATAATTTTCCTTACTAAAAACGGACCGTTGCCGTTGATTCAATATTTATTGCCATGTTCCTTATCGCATTACTTCCTTTATATTCACGTTACAAACGGGACCTGAATGTAAGGCCGCCTATAGAAAATTAAATTGCTCTGGAAGGCGGTGCCCGCTTACAGTTTCAACGTACAGATCCATTTCTATTCGAAGATGCTTTTATCTCGAGCTCACTTGATGTGAGCAATTATTATATGGAATGCTTTTAGGGCCTTGCTCTTCTTATTGGTTGACTTAATTGTCGTGTTAGTTTTACGTAGACGAAGTTGTCTTGAGATTTTTGTTATAAAATCATTTGTGAAATTAACTAAATTAATATTAATAATTAGTAATATGTTCGAAGAAAAAGAATAGCATTCCGTAATTTACTTTAAATACAGAATGATACTCTTTTGATTTTTTTTAAAAATTTTTTTTGCAAACGTTGTACCCTGCATGTAGCAGGATAGAAGGATAGAAGCCTAATATTAAGACACTCCGTTCTGAACTTTCCGCTGAATTCTCCAGAAAAAAATGAATATGAAATGAAAAAATGAAGTTCTGGAAGAACTGGCGTGAAAAAATGCATTTTTTGGAAGGGGCATCGAATCCACAAGCTGTTGCGTTTACGGTACACGCCTGTGCCTGCGTCACGACTAACCTCAACAGAATTTAAATACGAACAAACTATAAAAACAGATTTATTAATGAACTCTCAAAATTGTTTTACAGTATACTTTCCTAAAAAGTTTGGGACAGATACATGAAGTAAGGTCTATTGTTGATTTATCTATTCCACTTGGCTGAAACATGATAATAATAACAAATAATTTCCATTTGTTTTCAGATGTTTGCTCAGTGAAACAATTTCAGTGTGCGAACAAGAGATGCATACCGATAACTTGGGTTTGCGAGGGAGAAAATGATTGTGGTGACAACTCGGATGAAGATATCGAGGAGTGCAAAAAAGGTAAGTTATGTTTATATATTGTCAAACATTTAATAGAATAGAATAGAATATTCTTTATGACACCAATAACACAAAATCATCAATGTGTTTATAAGATATATGCATAGGCGGTGGTCTTATTACCATAAATAAATTGCTATAAAATCTAATATTAGTTTAAATGGATAAAGTCATAGAAATAAAATTCATGAAAACTATAAAACGTTACCAAGAAAATGTTGGCCCAACAGACAATCAATATTCTCGAGTGTTTACTTTTGAGAATATTGATCGAGAATTGTCATTAAGCTTTTAAGTAAACAAAAGTACTAAGGTATTAATAATTGCGTAGTATTTCTCTTTACATTGTATGTAATATTGCACGTAATATTAAAATATATACGAATACGGTACGAACCAAGGACCTTCTTATGAAATTCGACATTAGAGCTATATAAAAAATTTCAAATCCAAGCATCTCTACCGAGTTTTTTATACTTAGACGGTGAAATCCAATACTGAACTTAAAAAAGAAAGAATAACAGCGACGAGCAATTTAATATGAATATATTATTCATTAAAAAATATTTTTTTATTTAAACCCACTGCTCTTTCATATCATTCGTCTATAATAAGCACTCAGGGTCAGCTCGAGTTTTTCCCGTCCGCGTTTCATTGAGAGCTCTCTGGCAAAATTGAGCCTTATTTCATGGCCGTGTTTAATTTCAACGAGCTCAACCTATTTCATAACGAATGTCCAATTTTTTTTTAAATTTTAATTTTTTAAATGGTTTTATTTAATATTTGCTTACATAAATTTGTATTAAAAATTGAGAATTATTATTTCTAGATGGTGTGGGTCCGATTTCCCATTGTAGACTAGGAGGATGAATTATTATTTGTAAATACATAGTTCTGGTACTAAAAAAAATGTAAATTTACAATTTGGTAAAGATATTACTTCTATTTATATTTTAATACTTTCATAAACATAATACATGAATTTATTTGAATGTTTATGTAGTACTAGACTTATATTTACTTACTTATACGATTTTTACGAAATGGTTCTAATCTTTCGTTAGAAATATTTCTTTCATATTAAAAAAAAGCTATAGGTACGCTTGTTAGTCTCATTAAGATAAATGTACTGTGTAAATAACTCTGAAAAAATACTTCTGTTGTATTTTTAAACAGTGACCTGCTCGCGGCTTCGTCTACTTGAATATTGTAATTATTACTATAATATAATATGCATTGTTTCGTTTTCTAATAATATTCTGGTATTCAGTTTAAAAAATTGAAAAGTAAAATTCTACAAAACAATTGTTTATATAAATTTTGTCGAACAACATTCTTTATAATGCTTCTGCGCTACTGATTACATACATTTATATTAAGTAGTACAAAATAGCGTCCATTAAAATAAATTGATATATTCCTCAAATACCAATCTTTAAATATTCGTGGAACATCTCAGTCGTTAACAAAGGCGCAGTGGCGGCCTATTAATATTTATTGAAGGAAAATAACCTCGCCGATGTGGCTATCCTAATTTTATATAATTGGGTTTTCTGGAAAATCAGCATGCTTCTGGGTTGTTATATTCTTTATAAAACTCGCTGCTAGCGAAGTGAAGTTATTATAATTGAAACATCCAATATTAGCATTATAAAATATACACTGCTAACTTGCTTCCTTTAATGAAGTTTCGATATCAAACACTATTACATTGAATCTATGTATTTTATCAATTAAAAATAACTAGATGGCTGACTGGAGTTTTCTAGACGGGGTGGCTTAATCCTTTTTTATAGTTATATCTGTAAACTTGTGTATATTGACATTAATATCAATAAGGTCATTTTTCATGACAATTAGATATATAAATACTATTTTTTTCCTATAAAAATAATAGATTTTTTCTTATTGAAAAATTATTACCATTAATATTTATCTAAAATCCGTATATATTTAATATACCTAACGTTATGAATAGGTTGCGTTAATCCATAGTCCATTATTTCCTAAGTCTTACCAAATGCATATGTTAAAGTGTTATTTTCCTATATACAATGCTGATAATACAATGTTAATTAGGGCTCATATTAAAGAGGAAAATTTAAATTCTATCGTGGTTTATGAAGTCCCGCATTTAGCTAAATACCTAGAATTTTTTTACCGATTTTAGTCTGAAAATCTTTAGTAATTTTATGTTATCTCTATTCATATGTTTTATTAATAAAAGACGAGTCACCTTATACGGTTATACAAAACATTAATCATACTTAGTGAAATTGATTATATTTATCTTTCAGATAATAAAGCTGTTAGCAATTATAGTTCTATTAATTATTAAAGAGATTGACAAATAAGGCAATTAATCTATTTTGTATATTGGTTAATTGCCGTTGGATGTTTAATCTTATTTCTAATACGAGTACTCGTATACTATCAGCACATTCCTGGAGATTTTTATGTATAACAGTATAAATGATATTTTGGCAGCAGAGGCATAAAGGGGCCCCTCGCGAATGAATGTTTATATTCTTACCATAATTCGTACGTCTCGGAATAGAAAAAAAGAAATGAAAATACTCCGAATGGACCTTGTAAAATAATTATATTTACACATTGTCTAAATTTCTAATTTTGTTTTATAAAACAGCTTAGTACATTCAAAGGAAACATGTAAAGTAAAGCATAGTTCCAGCAGAAACAATAGTATTAGATTTCAATAAATAATAACATATACTGTGCGATATATTCTTGGAAATTTATTATAAACCCATTGTGAAACTTGAGTAGGTATATATTATTTATTGGGCTTCCTTTATTGATGGGAGATGACTCGTTGCGACTCAGTGGCGCCTCGTTCCTTATATTACGCATGCGTTGCTCCTTTTCTTTTTATGTAGTGTTGACTTTGACTTTGGCAAATGCAGTGTTTTATAACATGTGCATTTTCTGAATCATATAAATTTGACTATAAGGATTGAAAAATATTTATTTAATTTATTATCTCAATTTTATATAGCATCGGAAATATTAATCTTTCCCATATTACCTATTTTATCCACAGCTGCGTTTTTATATTTAGTTTTATTATTATTATTGGCTATATATTGGAAAAAGTGTAGTTATTACAAACATAAAATCCAATAAAATCTTAATCATTGATCGTCTTCCAGCTAATACGTTTTTACATATATTTTAGACTAGCTTTAACATGTGGTTTCACCTGCCTTGTGACATTCTAAGTGTGTCGACATGTGTCAACCGAGGTAATACTAACCGCAGTTACAGTGTGTTACATTGAAACTATTAACGTGATATACCAAATATATCCTTCTCTAATAACTGGGCAACCCCACACAAATAAAATGTGAATACGAATTTGTAGTTCCTATGATTAGAGCGTTTAACTAAACAAACTACAGGTTCATTTTATTAGTATAGATTTTAATATTATACGATCATGAACATTGTAATCGGAATATTCATAACATTTTAATATTATACAAAATACCAGTTAACCAAAACGTTTTATTTCTAAGTAAAGTTATTAAACTGAACGGATCAGATTGTTCATCTCATCCATCTCGCTATTCCCAGAAGTAATCTTTGGTCTCGTCAAATAATTGACAAACGAAGCGCTACAGCTTTATAATGGGAATGTTTTTGATGTTTTGCTTAACTTTTTTTTAAATTTTTTATTTAACGTTAGACAAATTCATTGACATATGTGGATTTACTACCAGTTGGTTATACAATAATGTTTAAAGAATATACAAATCTGTTTCATGATGTTTTCCGCATATACCAGGGTTGGCAGAGGGAACCTTGTACTATGATACACCATTCCTCACTTTTCGCCGAAATTTTTAAGGCATTGCGTGTTGAGTGGCGGAACTGAACGCCAAGCTTTTGCCTTGGTGTCAGAAAGAATAAAATATTAAGAAATAATAATTCAACCCCAAAACCACGACGGCCTCGAAGAAGATTAGAAATTCCAATTGTCTAAAAAAACAACTCTATCACATTAAATTAAGTGTAATAAGTAATAACTTTGCACGTGCACTGAGGCTTGAAACATTTAATGAACATTTATGTAAATAAATCATACCTACCCGTTCGTAAACTTATGAACTGTTCAAATTAGTTTCTTAAGAAAGTTAACTGGGGTTAATTTGTAATTGTTAAAAAGTTTTGTAGTTTTGTTGAACATTGTTTAAGACGTTTTATTTGCTTCAAGTAATGCTAATAAAAGAATATGACGTTATTAAAAGAGGACTTATAAAAAATTAGTGTGTTCCTTATGAGTTCCTTATTTTTTTTCTATTGAAAATTTGAAGCGCGATGTTCACATTTTGTATTGTTAATATATTTTTACTCTTTTTTTGTATGTAACACGACAAAGCAGTATGTAATAATTTTTTAAATAAAGTGTAAAAAAAACGTTCTATTGTTAAATGAGATAAATAATATTTTTATATACTCGTACCTACGAGTACCTACTTTTGTCTGCATTACTATACCTATAGTAGAGTCAATACTTATTTCGAAGCACTCCAAGAATATAAGGTTTACATAAAACAATTACTTCGCGGTGTGAAATGATATTAAATATACATATTTACTAAGATGACTTCTATATATGAACGTACCTAATTACTACAGTACACTCTATAATAAACGCGAAAACATTCTTTTAAAATGAAACAAGACCCTCGAAAATTATTCATATCATTTCTCCGGATTGCGGTCGATAAAATAAATTTCGGTGATCTCGGATTCCCTCACTGGAAAGTGTAATGACGCTTTTCCGTCTCGGACGTCTCCGTCCATCTTGATTACGTAATGCTCATCGAACCGATTAATATCTTCAACTCGCTTTTAGACTGAAAGGACTTGGATTTGCATTTTGTAATTATTACTTTTATGGTAATATATTGTTTGTTTTTTTTTGTAAGTCATGTTATATAAGTTGTTACCTACGGCGTCGGCCCCGGGTCAAATGGAAATAACTAAGAGTTGTGGGTGACATGACATATTGTGCGGGAGGTCACTCCCACAGCTGGAACAGCTATACAGAGGCAGTTAACGTGATGCAATATAATCTAAAACAATTCCTCAGTAAATAGACTATATAATATATAACACAAAAAATAATTTGAATCAAAATTATTTCCTGAGATTAGTGAAAGACTCTCTTTTTACATTATCAACTAAGAAAAATATTTTACATTAAAACTCAACGTATAAAGCGTTAACGTAGCGACCTGCGAGAGTTTTATAAAGTATTACCTTTCCTGTATTTACTTACGAGTATGTCAAGTGAATGTCACTGGATATATTAACTTTAAGCGAGGAATACATGTACTAAATTATTTTTACAGTGCAGTGCAGTTGCAGTGTAAATTGACACTACAGTGACATGGCAAGCTGTAGTTGTAGCTTCAGATCTCAGTCGAGACTCTATTTTATAGAGAGAGTAGAGGGAGTATATTTTAGTCTATTTTATATTCTTATTATAACTTTTTATGTTATTAGGATCTATGTAGGAAGATTATTACAAATTTCTGCTACCCAAAGATAATTGCTGAGAATTCTCATTTGGAGAATGCTATTTATTAAATATTTTTCGAGATAGTCAAAATTCTTACGCGCTTATAACAACATATTACGTTGTTAGCATGTCGCTCGCTTTCTAATAAAGTTGATTTTGCCTTTAAGTCGTGTTATCAGTCTGAAACAATTTATCAATATTTGATAATTATCGTCATCATCATCAGCCTGTCCTCGTCCACTGCTGGACATAAGCCTTACTGGCACGCCACTGAGCTCGATCCTCTCATCCAGCCGTTGCCCGCCGTTGATAATTATAAAAATGTTAAATTCAGCTTTATTACGATAATACTATATGTGCTAATATGTTAAATACTTTGATGAATATCAAATATTTCAAATAATTCAGCCACAGAACAAAGCCTTTGTCAAACCAGCGGTTAAACTATTTTTTATCGTACAGACAATAAATAGATCCAATCAAAAATAACACAATAAAATTAAATGAAAGTTTGTTATCTATGATAAGAATTAATTGTTATTATATAACATATCCTGGACTCGTTTGATTTGTCTTATAAAATCTTACGCGTTATAAGCAATTTCATGATATTATTTAGCTTATTTTTGAAAATGTATATTTTTTAATTAGTTTTTCAACAATATTTAAATGTCCTCAGAGCTAGAGCCCTCAGAGTTAGAGCTAGAGCAAGGATAGATCATATTAGTTTCAACTATCATGAAATAAGATTCTGAAGTTAAAAATTACCGTTTTTCTTATTATAATGTATGTGGACTATTCCAAAGACGAAGTAAAATAAATGGAATTAAATTTCGAAAGAATACATTATTATTTAAAATTCCATGTTTAGCTCTACCAGCACCCGGGTCACGTCGGCGAACGACCTTCGTGTCGGAAAATCTTGCGTATTTCTAGGTAAGTCCATGACTAATGGATGAACGTTTTATAAGGTAGTATTTCTGACGAGCTCTCAAAATTTCCCACAGGTTTTGCAGTCCGCACCATTGCTAACTAAGAAATTTGAACCATTGCTAACTAAGATATTTAATTATATTTTAAGCTACATACAAATATCTATAAATAACAAACATGCATATTGTTGATACAAGATGTTTTTACGGTGGTATATTTTTTCCTCATAATTTCATGGCTCACAAGATCTAAAGTAACTTCGTATACTACCGTTCAATTACTTCTAGTCATCGATTTTATATAAATATATGCATGGAATATATTAATACGATACATGGAAACTTGGTATACAAAATACATATCGGTTCATGCGATACTGGATCTTCTAACATATAGATGATATACTCGTACATACATATATATGTAAATATCTTTTCAAAGCAATTTTTCATTTTAGATTAGTTTTACGCAGTATCCCATACATAGCAGGGTGGGCAGAGGGAACCTAGTGATAAGACACTCTGTTCCCATTAGGGGACTTCCTGTCCCTAATTTCGTCGTATTATGATTACCTAGTTACTAGAGCGAAGAGAATGAAAATATTAATTTATTATTTCTTTTTCGCATGTTGGAATCGAACCTTCAACCTGTCGCGTGTACGTGTAATCAAATTTGCCTTGTTATTTACTCTCGTTAAAAGCAGCTTTAGACTGTAACGTACTATTAAGCCGTATCGTTTGTTTAAATTTACAGATGAGATCGGCAAAGCTATAAGCCTAATGGAGATTGAATTCTTAATCGATACTTTGCACATAGCGACCGTTTAGATACATCTATTTATTATTAATAAATGTAGATACATCCAACGATTCATTTTACCTTACGTATGAACGTACGAGTGTGTAAGTATTCATGGTTTATAGGTTACCAGAGGCTACTGGGAGTGGACTCGATCCTGCATTTAGTCTCAGTCTCAGCTCAGGGTAGCCAGTGGAAATCTACACATCCTGACACTCGGGTCTCCACTTTCCACGCAAATTCAAGACATTTTATACAAAGTTTATGGTCAATTTAGGGTCATATATTTTATTTCTCTTTTCTATGATCGCAACGAACTTGAATTGTACTGCAAATCTATTCTCTTCATAATATAGTCTCGTCGTAATCTTCACACTATCCCTGAATTTGCTACGTAGGCGTACAATCTCTGCACCACTCTATTCATGTTCCACTCTTTTCACTCTCTGGAGAGGTTATGCTTTGAGAATTATTTAGAATTTCTAGTTAGACACGTTTCAAGTACACAACGATTATATCATCTGAACTTTGTTTTCATAGCGAATATTTTATTGTAATCTAAAATTGAATATTTAAAAGAAAGACTATTGACTAGTGATGCAAAGCCAATAGGATACCTGAAATTGAAAGAATGATTTGGAAAATTGAATTTTTAAGTGGATATGAAGATAGTACTAACGGTGCTAGGATATTCAAAGTTATCTAATATAAATTTAAAATTATTTTAATGTAAACATGTTTCAAAATGAACAGCATTATGTATATTAAAAAAATTTTTCTACTGCGTTATATAAAAATACTATTTTTTTTATGGTTTACAACAGATAGAAATATGAAATGTTATTTCTTTCAAATAACAAAAATTATAAAATTCCTTAATGCAATCTAATCAATGGCAGCAATAAACACTACTTCCCAAAATCCCATAAAATGCAGAACCAATTTTGTAATATTCAAGACGAAGGTTGGTAGTAATTGCCGCTATAAAGTGCGCTGTCCCCCGATCCTTTGAACTAGAAGACCCAATATTAAATTTTAGCGCTCCCCAAGTTTTTGGTCTTAAATTTTCATGGATTGTCTTTTTATCTTATTCCTTTATTTCCAACTTTAATTCTTGCCATTTTACGAGTATTGGAGTTATTTAGATTACAAAGTGCTACATTTGTATTGAAAACGTTTCTTATCAAGGGGAATTTGCAGCGCTAACCTTATTCTAAACTTAGGGAACGCTTAGAATTGTTTAAGCAATTTGTTCTATTTATTCTCGTTTCTTTACTTAGGATAAAAGTTTTATGTCAGATTGTAGAATGTAACTACTTATAATTATGATTATTTACTTAAACCTCTTAACCTGCAACGTCCTTACAAACGCCTTACAATAAAATACAAATAACATTGTTCCAAAAAAAATATTATTCGTATTCCTATGGTAATAAATAAAATGTAATAAGCTATTGTTTATTTTCTTTCAAGTAATTTTAACGTTGATCATATTTATCTAATTAAACACTAGACAAAAGAACAATTTTCACACCAATTTTCACAAGAACAATTATTGTACCAACTGTGTCACTTACGTACAAAGTGAATTGACATAATTTAACAGAGGTACTCGTATCTCTATGGAATTACAAGACTAGTATGTGAAATTCTTAAATTTAGTAGTTTTATATGATTTGTTAATTTGCAAATTTTGTCCATACAACTGTAATGAACTTGAATTGCTACACACCGTCATGGGAAGGAAAAAAGTGTCTTTTTATTTTTATTTTATACCATCATCGGGCCTTAGACCGTCTCCTTAATATATACATGTGTAGACAATAATGGTACCTCCTACGAGAGCCACTGCGATTCTCAGCCAGGTCACGTAGCGGGGAGGGCTGCTACGCTGTAAAATTGTACGCAGCTGCCTGAATTCACGATTGCGACCCGATTTTCATGAAAAAAGTAATAATTTCACTACAACTATTTACAAACTTAATACACCAGCTGATACGAACGATGTTTTATTTTTGTGGCTTCAAAAATAGCTTTTTGTATTATTACTGGTGTCTTTTGTAGTAGCAGTGCTGTAAGTAGTGCGAATTATATTAAAGTTGCGATAACATTATTATTGAACTATAGTATAATATTAAGTTTGAAGATTTTTTTTTATTATCATTAAATTTCATCCTTCAATCATTATCACGGAAATATAAAAAAAAAATTTGGAACGCTAATTAATGCACTAATTATTACTTGGTTTCAAAAAGAAGCTGTTATCCCCTCGCACAAAATTTCGTTTCTTCGATTATATTAGAAAAATGGCTTTAGTACCTCACCCAATTTACATGAAATTTCCGCCATTCTTTTTCCTCTGCGCCTTTTAATGCTAATGAGCGTCAGTTGGAAATATTCAGGATCAGATTAGATTCTGGATTCTGTGTTGTCTCGTATAAATGAATAATGATCGACAACGTTCCAGTTAACTTCATTAATTATACACCTTTTGTAATAGCTTTTAGATTATTAATTTCTATAGGTATTAATATTATATTAATGTTATTGCTTGCGATTTTTTATCCAGTAGATTATGGAAATTTTATATTTAATGTACATTCATTGTTTTTCTTTACCTGTATTTTTTTTCCGGGAAGCCGGAAAAAACTTAGTGTTAAGACATTCCGTTCGCCATTAAAACATTACAACGAATTTTGAGACTCTTATTTGATAGAATGGGTTTCAATGACATATTCATAAGTTTCCACCACAATGTATACATACAAACATACACACACATAACGAATAAATACCAAAATTATATAAAAATATAGTTGCAAATTATCATCTTTTCAGGTAATACTTAATTTGCATACGCTAGGAACTACGCCGCATATCTTGGTTAATGTAATTCGGGTTGGAGGCTGGCTTGACTTGTAATAATATTATGCAGCATAATCCCGTGTCTGTAGCGTATACGAAATTTCTCAAAATTTTCAGCATCATTAACTATAGCCTACTGGAAGGTATATAAACAGATTGTAGATTGTGTAGATTACCAGTCTTGTTTGGTCCATTAAGTAAATTCTTATAGTTATTTACATATTTTACTATTTGAAGTTGGGTTTTACAATTATACATATGCAAAATATTTACTGTCTGAGTTAGAGAATGTCTTTTTTTTTATAAAATGTGACGCGGCTACGACGTAGTTAAGGAGATACCACGATAGCTGCGATTTCAAATAAATAAGTACAGATAAACGAATTTTTAACATCTCTATAGAATATAAATGAACGTAAAACTTTTCGCCTAAATCGAAAAACAACTAGACAATTTGCATTCAAATAGGCGTTTTCGATACGTTTAAGTTAGCATTATTTTCAACCCACGTACTAAGTACCGGTTAATAAAAAAAATCGCCTTCCCCCGAACTAATTTCCGCAAACACTCGTTACGATTGGCCCAGAACGGGGACCAGGGAAGGAAAATAAGTTACGTCTACTGAAATAAAACTGTCAACTTTCCTTTTGCCTTACGTAATAATATAGAATAGTGAATCCTATTACTATAAATATGAGGATAATATTCTATAGGCATTTATACTATTTTTATTTGGTTTTTGTATAAAAGAATTAAAAAACGATTCGTTAATAATAAAATAATGTCTGTCAAATACAGATATTAAAAAATAGGTTAAAATAAATAACTTCAAAAGGATTTTGAATGATCCAGACCGACGTAATTTTATAAAAGTATGCGTACTTACTAACGTGAAAGTAGGGCCCTTCCAGAAGTGAAATAAAGGTACATCTCTGTCTGGAAGGATGATTGAGCCATCAGATCGGTTTGGGTGCTTATAAGGGGTCTCAAAATAGTCCATAAATAATATCTGTAAAATTATAGCGTACTTTTTCAAAGTGATTTTGGAAGTCAAATGGCAGTTGCTCCGTTTAAAAACCGCCATCCGCCGTTAATATGGAACGCAACAACGTGTCATATACGAACACTGCTTAAAACGCTAGTACCCAGACAGAAACTCCGCTTTGCAACGTGGGATATTGGTTCTCTAACCGGACGATGCAGAGAACTCGCAGATGTACTTATAAGACTTCGGGTCCAGTGTGCTTTCCTCCAGGAAGCTTGCTGGAAGGGCAATAAGCCCCGTAATAACGGACAGGGTTACCGGCTTATATACACCGGGTCACCCTCAGGTAAAAACGGTGTGGCAGGAGTTCTTTCTGAAGAGTGAAGCTCTGGCTTCTTGAAGCTGATGGTCGCTGCAATAGCTTGATGCGAATGCTGTGCGGGTGCTGATTCAAGGCGTAACTACGCACTAAATTAGTGCCTATGCGCCGCAGGCCAGCTGTAGCGTGTCCGAAAAAGAGTCATTCTGAAAGCAGAATGAAGAGGTTCTACTTGCTATACCGTCTACCGAAATGGTTGTTTGTTGTTGGGGAAGACTTGAACGGTCACGTCATTCAGGAGCCGTATGAACGTGTTCACGGGGGTTTTAGATACGGTCTTCATAATACAGAGGGAGAAAATATTCTGAGAACGTATATTGCGTCTGATCTGGTCGTCAAGAATACTTTCTTTCAAAAGAACCCTCAGCACCTTAATACGTATACGACTGACTTCCTAGCAGAGGTGATGGCTGATATACAAGAGCATTCTTGTTATTTTATACGGCAGTGAATGCTGGCCAGCACTATCTCGGCACATTCAGGAGCTTCACGTCACGGAAAAGAAGATGCTAAGGTGGATGTACGGTGTAAAACGGTATGACCGCAATCGTAACGCATTACGGAAATCGGAATCGGAATCGAATCCACAACCAGTCACGCTTACAGTCACACACTTGTGCCCCTGCGCCACGAATGGCCTCGTTGTATAATATTGCTATTATAATATTATGAATTATAAATTCTACTTATATACGAGTTAATGATAATGCAGTGTGCATATAGCTATCGTATAACATAATATATTGCGTGATAATATCACTAATTGCGGTAAAAATGTTGATACGCAAATTTGATTAAATGAAAGAATGGTGGTAACCGTGACAGATTTTGGGTTCGATTCCCTTTTAATGTAATGTAATTACGATGTAATTTTAAAATTTAAAATCATTTGCAAACATAAAATGTACAAAAATCCAATCTTTCATATAGTAGCGGCATTGTTTCGTAATAGCTGTTTTGTCACATCCGTGTCCCGCGAACGTGACGAAGCGTGCGATACAATAAAGTGGACCCCCCCCACGTAATGGCCGTCTTCTGATTTATACTTATTTCTTTTATGTGCGTTCTAATGGGTTTCTTTATAAAGTGTTTCTTTCTGGCTAGAACCACAAGTCAACGACGCGAACAGCTCTTTATAATGAGAGCAACGACGCTGTTAGATTAAATTAAGCGAAACCTTTAATAACGCGGGTTTACGAGGTCGCTTGCGGTTTTATTCCGGAGATGAATGTAATTGTTCCGCGGGAACGGAGGGTCTTAGTGTCACGCTGTGGTCTTACTCGTTTCTGTATTCTGGGTTGTCACGTTTCACATTTATGTTCCAAGGCCGTGACTCTGACTCACTTTCGTTAAAGGGATGGTGGAATAATTCATTTTTGATTAGCTTCATGCTGTAGATATCCCGCATATAGCAGAGTAGGCAGAGTGAATCTAGTGTTACGATACTCCGTTCTGCATTTCCCGCCAAATTTTCGAAACATTGCGCATTGAGTGGTGGAATTCGATGCAGCGCTTTGCCTTGTTACCACAGCAAAGAAATGAAAATAATAATAAATAATAATTAATTTCCCCTAGTGGAGATAACGTAACCGACAACCGTCGCGTTAACAAGCTCTCGCTTGTACCTCTACGCCAACACGTCATCAATATTTATCATTTGAAATTGCTGATTTTATGCGGCAACATAATAAATAAAGAAGTATTTTTCTTTTTCGCTTTGAAAATAACTAAAATTTTACCAACTAACTAAAATTTTATGATAATGGCGGTCTGTCCTAGCGATGCCCGGGTGCGTTTAATTTTGTTGTAGCTACATAACAATACTCGTAAATACTTTTAACTGGTTAAAAATTGTGCGCTGTGTTAACCGAAACTATAACTATTATATACATATATTTCCTGAACGGGTGAAAGGTAGAAGGACATGCTTACCTAGTGTTAAATCTTAACACTAGGTTCCCAGGATTCCTCTACCTCCTTTACAATAAAATCCCCTTTACATTAAATTTACAAAGTTTGTAGAATATATAAGAGTAACAATTTATTAATTGTAAGACGAACTATACTTATGAATACAGACAATTCTACTAATAGCTCGCGAACGCACTTTGGAACTAATCTGTACATGGAGTCAACTACGGCGGGCGATTACAATGTGACCGCTAATGAAGCAACTTGTTTGTCAACAACTCATCATGATGGAACCATTTGTTACTTATATTATTATTTATTAGTTATTTTATTGTCCTAATACGAGGTTCCCTCTGCCTACCCTGTTGTGTGCGGGATACAGCGTGAAGCTGATTTATTTATATATTTTTATTATTATTTATTACATTAAGATGCAGACATTTTGCTTTTGTGTTTGTATGTCTTATCTTTGAACTTTTTAACACGAGCTTGATCTAAATATGATAATACAAGTGCCTACAGTATTTTAAGTCAAAAACCTTTTGCACACAGTACGAAATTCAACAAAGCATACGACTGTGAAAGCATAGGAGAATGGGTGGCACGGGTAAGTGGGTTAGCTTAGTTTAGGGTCGTCGCTACTGTGTTTCTGCCGTGGAATCTTGTTGTTTATTGACGTTCTATACTAAGGAGGAAAAATAGTTATGTGATTGATTTCTCCGCTTTCCACTAACTTATTCCTATGTATAAATGAACTTTATCTACCTACAACTATTTTTCAAGCACTATAGTTAGTTAGTGTGATTGTTACCAACGTCAAATTGGCCGTATACCCACATACGAGTACCTACATATAGTGGCAACAAGGATCACGTTGTTCACATTGCACGAGGAGAATAACAAATATTTCATATATTGTATAGAATTATCTTTGTTTTGTATTTTTTTATATAACTAAGTTGTATATGAAAAGTTGTTTAAGCTTTTTGTTGAAACATGGACGATTATCTAAAACATTTATATTTTTAAAACACATTTTAATAAATGGTGTTTTAGTTGTAATTGTTGCGAGGAAAAGCATTATAAATGTCGTTTTTATGTAAAAAAGTATTCATTTTATGTTAATAATTTTGATTTAATAATGAATTTTAATATATTTCATATGATATTTATAATTACATATTATAGTATTAAATTAAATCACCTTCACGCTGTATCCCGCACACAGCAAGGTAGGTAGAAGGAACTTAGTGTTAAGACACTCCGTTCCCCACTTCCTACCGAATTCTGGAGGCAATGGGTGTTGAGTGGCAGAACTCAACGCCGCGCTTTACCTCGACACCAGAGCGAAGAAAGCGCTAGCCCTTGTGGCGCAGCGGCACAAGGGTGTGACTGTAACGCGACGGTTGTAGGCTCGACCCGACTCGAGGAAGTGAAACATATATAGTACTTATTATTAAAAACAAAACAAAAATAATACTCCCGCAGCAGTATAGGTAGAGAACGAAGTGTTAAAATATTCTAATCCCAGTTGTCCGCTCATTCTATGAGGTACTGAGTCAACGCTGAGCGAGGAAATTATAACAATTTAGTACCATGAGTAGAAATGGAACCCAAAATCGTTTCCAGTTAAACTCTACCACTGTTACACAATGACCCGTATATTTAGTATTAATAAAATATAATATTTTTAAAGTAATTAACTATATTTGTATATAAGTTAACTCGTCTAGCGACGGACGGCTGAACTCTAAAGAGGCATCCATGCCGTTTCCATCGACCCCTGACATCGTGATGCAATAAATCAAGCGTGAATAGCGCACACGACGTAGATAAGAGACATGGAACAAAAGGGCCTCATAAATCGTTATTAACTACGCCCAAGTCCCTCTTAGCTGGAGTTTGTTATATGCTTGCATTATGCTTATGCTGTAAATGTAGTAATAATACATACATATAATTATTAAATAAGGAAAAAAAAATTGTTTTTTTTTTTAAATAATATTTATTGCAAGAGGAAATTGCTTATATATATAAGGCATAAGTGTGCAAGTGTAAACGGTTGTGGGTTCGATGTCCATTCGAGGAATAAAATATCTATTATTTAATTTTTTTAAATATTATTATTTCATTTTTTCGGCGAAAAGTGGGAAATGGAATTGCCTGATGGGACCGTAATGGAACTTACGGAGTATTCGAACATTAAGTTCTCAGGTTCTGTCTGCCCTACTGTGTGATAAAAGTTTTTATTTTCTGTTAAAAAAGATTGTTGGTTCTTATCTAAGGTATTAAGTATTTTGTTAATTGGTCTCAGAACATAAAGATTTTTCGAATAAAACTTTTAAGTTTATGTTTTACTTTGCGTTGCCCTATTTTCTTACCTATAATAGACACAACTTTTGTTGAATGCCATATACATACGATTGTATTACAGATCACGCTAGTTCCACTCGGTCGACGTCCTAAGCATTAGTGGTTTTAATATCCTCACTTATCAAAAGATATAAGGAAAGGAAAAATGTCAAACATACAAAGTCACTACATCCATCATGCTTCTTTTGCTCGTGAACATATAACGAGAATATTATATGGTCCTACATAATTTATGCATTAAAGAAAATAATATTTATCACAGGATTTAGGGAAAATTTAGGCCGCCGTAGACACCCTTGCCTAGGAAATGGGTGTCACTAGGAAATGAATTATTATATATATAAATATTTTCATTTCTTCGCTCTACACAATGCTTCCACGGCGGAAAATAGAGAGCAGATAGTCTTAACACTAGTTCACCAGTTTTGTCCCTGCCTACCCTGCCTATCTGCCTACCCTGCCTACCGGCCTACCCTGCTGTATGCAGGATACAGAGTGAAATTAAATTATGTCCATAAATATTTATTTTTCAGAGGCTGATTATTATACTCTTTGAAGAGCAATCTAGATAAAATCGTTATTAATAAAACTAAACAAGAATGTTCATAGGTAGGACATAAGTACTAAATTAATAAATAAAGATTAAGCAATAGCGTTAGGTATCAAAAATCTGATAGCTAAGATTGATTATACCAAAAAGATATCAAATTATATTCCTCCTCCTTTTCTTGCTCACGACATACTCATCACTTAAAAAGATAATGAAATTTCCGCGTCAGGCAGATCGAACCTAATGTTAAGATAAAATAAAAGGGAAGAAAATAGATCCCGCCAAAAATATTCTGTAAAAAAACCAGGCAAGTCTCGGTGAAGATGTTAGTTTCTCTTTTAAAAGTAATGAAATCTCTAGGTAAAGCCAAGCCAAGTCTAAGATTACTTCGAATTTAACCGACCGACATTCTTTAAACATAATTACGTGTTAAAATAGGCACAAGTCAATGGCCAAGTTTGTGCTGTCTGTATTAAAATCCTTATTATTTATACATATGATAAAATTGTAATTGGTCACTGTCTGCACATGGAAGATATATGAGAAAATCTAATATATATTATAATAGACCTAAAACACGTAAGACAATAATTTTAAAAGTTTTTTTCTCTTTGTTTATTTGTCTGCGCTTTTGTACACTTTAATCTCAAAAACGGCTCAGCCGATGTTAAATTGGTGGCCTTCTATCGAATCGATAGAGCTAAAATTTTGCATATACGTTTGGTTTATATGACAATGTACGGTTAGTTCAGTGACAGAGACATTTAGAATGCTAAATCCAATATGGCGAACACTAAAAGCTTGTAAAAATGAAAATCTTTTGTAGAATTGACAATGTAAACCCGTTCCAAAAAGAAATTTCAAATGGTATGTAAGTATTTCGTTTATTTAATAATTTAACAAATATATTACACGGCTGAAAATTAATTAATGAACGCATTCGATATTTTCCTATTAAATCTTTAAATTAATATTGACGAAATAATATTTTTGTTACAAAACAAACAATGGAAACGTATACCGTCTCTATAAGGCTTATTACACGAACCGTTCAAACGCAAACATTTGCATTACAAAGTATTCATGTTTTGCGAAGTCGTTTGGTTTTGGTTAGCTTTTCGGTAGAGTCAGTTGATGGATGCTAGATAGAAATAACCGTAGAAATGCGGGGATTCGTCGATAACGAACATAGAAATATGCTTTGTAGATTTTCTTATTGAAGGAAAAATAGACAGATTTATATTTTTTCTTATTTTAAATATACATATGTAAGTCTGAACGTTATATTAATAATATGAATTTGTTTCACACACATACATTGTGAAATAAATCAGCGTTACGCTGTATCCCGTAAACAAAAGGGTAGACAGAAGGAACCTAGTGTTAGGACACTCCGTTTCCCACTTTTCGTCGAATTCTGGACGTATTGCGTGTTGAGTGGCGGACCTTGCCTCTACACCAGAGCGAGGAATGAAAATATAAGTTTAAGTAAATATTTCATTTCCTCGAATGAGGATCGAACCAACGACCACTCGCGTTTACAGCCACACTTTGTGGTCCTGCGCTACGGCTGGCTTAAGCCTCACATATACTCTATAAGCCTAATTAAATTTATTATATAAATATTTTAAAATCTTTCCTTGTTTCTCTTCTCGCCATCTGTTCCTCATTTTTCCCCTCGGATCAACGCAATCGTTATATACGGTCGTTAGTTTATCGGCCTAACGTGACTAACTGAATTGATTGATGTCTGATGAAAAAACGAACGATAGTGCTTCAAGTCCTTTGATAGAACATGTTCCCGTTCCTCTTTAAAGGCCGGGTCGGGTCTTTATGACGGGTTTGCAATTTAACGTTAAAATTAATGGATTTATAGGTTTTAAAAACAATTGAGTTAAACGCTAATTCTAATGCACTACATTATTTAGGGCACTAGATATTAATGAGTAATAAGTGTAAATGCATGTTGATTACAGGCATAAAAATGGAGGGGGGCCCATACGTTCTGTGTACGCCGCCGTTACCTAAGTGTGATTTATACAATTAAACACTTATTGAACTATAACGAAAACGATTGATATGATTATAGAAAATTTTATACTAAGCTATGTATAATATAATTAAAAGGAGAAATAAAGACCCTAGCATAAAATTTTAGCATGTATTGAACAATGCTTAGTATCCCTAGTCACGCCAACCCCTATAGCCATTTGGCGTTATTTACAATTACAATATCGGTAGTAAAGTTAAAAAAACATCGTATTGGGTTTTATTTTAAAAGGCTTTGAAAATGGCTTTATATAAAAAGAATACTTTTATGCTCAGAAATGCGAAAGTTGGGAACGGAATTACTTAACACTAGGTTCCTAGATGCTCTCTGATACAGAGTGAAGCTAAAAAACTAACTGGTATTAATTGATTAGGGAATAGATTTGTTAAGCTTGGCACTTCATCCAAAATAACAGAATATCTTTGTCTAGAGAGAAAAAAAAGGATACTCAATTCTCCGCATTCTACCTGAATCCGTGAATCTGTGTGGTGAGTGGTGAAGCTTAACACCGAAATTGGTATTGTCAATGTCAGTTAATCGTTGTTCTCATAGAAAAGATATCTGGATTGTAATATTCTGGTCGATGACAGCATGTTTACTATGCTTGAAATCATACGTAAAACCATTGTAATGCGGTTACTGTTGGAAAATAGATATACGTTTGAATACTTCGGTTAACCTGATAAGCCTTGTCAACATTTATATCCGATTAGGTACTCAGAGTAATGTTCATTATTTTATACGAAAATTACATTAAATAAAAATTCAAAATATTTTTATTCAGTTTTTTTTTAATTAATACAGAGTAGTAGACTAGTTTGGTATTACGTGCCTTCCAAGCAAATATTTATTGTTCTAAATAGTTGATTGAAACGAGCTTAAGTCCTTCGAGCGTGAGGTATACGAGATTGCAAAGCTTAATCTCTTCGAAGATTGAAGAAAAATATGCATTTTGACGAAAATATACATTCAGAATATTACTTCTTTATATACCTACTCTGAATTTTCATATAACAGTTTTATATGCGAAAAGGTCACCGAGGATTTTTATTTCCATAATATTTTTCAGCAACTTTTTCGTCTACAGCTAAGAACACGACTGAAACAGCGGTTTAAATGGTAAAATTACTTTTGTATTCGGAGTCTGTAGTTTTTGTACGTTCTTTTGAACTTTTTTATGTTTATAGCTGTCGTTGTAAACGAGATGAATGTTTTTTGTTGCTTAAAATTTGCATGAAGCATGAAAAATACATACACCCAGATACTCCTGAAAACATTTTAGTGTATATTTTATTTACTTTTATTATAATATTATTAAGTTTCTTTTAATTCAACAAAAAATATTTATTTCAACACTGTTTCTATAAAATTTGCAATATTTTCCACCTTTTTAATTTTAACTTCTACTGAAACAACACAATAATTACACACATGGCGTCTCGTGTAAAAATGCAATCTCGGAAAATAAATAGCTGCAATAAACCTAATGGCACGTGAAATTTGTATCCTTTTAAAGTGTATCGCTACGTTATGCAGCAGCGCTACGGGCCCGCTACGAGCCTCTACGAATAAAGCTACCAAGCTAGTACCGTAGCTTCTAAAGTACAGTCTATGATGTCCAAAGTTATTTTTTGTACAATATTATTAAAATACTATAAGAAAATTAATCTACTATGTTGTTGTATTTCAAAAATATTTGTTTTCAATAAACTTGAATGTAGGATTAATATTGACGTAGAGGTGTAACGTCAGTATCTGAAATGTAATATTATTTTTCTTATTTTTTTTATCAGAAACTATAACAATTTGTCAAATAAATGTTTTTTTCGCAAAAAAAATAAGTGTACGAAAATATTTTTTGTGTATTCAGTAACTAATATAAAATTATGTAATGCGAAAATAGAGAAATGATTACGGCCGGTTCTGACCATGCAAAACGTCGAAGCCTAACGACCTGATTGACAATGACAAGCGAGCGCGACTGACTAATTGATTCTATATTCAAACTGATATTTTATAGATGAAGAATGTTCGCGCCTAGTCATATTTAAAATTATATTTTATATTTTCATATTTTTTTGTATTTAATACTTTTTTGTAGAGAATGGAGTATCTTATTTGTAGTTTTACTCTGCCTATTTAATTTAATGTGACATATACAGCTAAATAACATAATATATAAACATGTTATTATAGTAAAAAAGAAAAATTCTTCCTCTGGTTTAAATATTATTATACATATAATACTTTGGATATTTACGAATATGCCTGTTTATTATACGAGTATAATCATAATAATTATAGACACATGTCTTAAATATGAAACTAAATTATATTTTCATATTACTCTCAGATAACGTGAAGTAGAAGTTCCCATTATATGTAATTAATTTAATAGTGAGTTATTGATTTCGACTTTAACAAAGTTACTCAAATTATTCAAGTAACAAAGTTAATACAGAATTAATTTAGTCGCACTTTAAATTAATGATCTAATAACATTAGATTTTTGGTCTAATTTTATATAATTTTGGTACTATTGTATATATACTATTTATATAATAATAATTAAAAGAATATAATAATGTCTATTAATTTATGTATCTAATTTAGTTAAATAGGTATATATTATCTAAATAATAGTTCATATATTTTACTATAACTATAACATAAGTTAAATAAAAACTTATCATATCACATCTTGGCAACCAACAAATATAAGTGTAAGTTATGGCTTTCGTTTTCACACGTTTATATATTACTTTCCAACTACAAATATAAGGTATTTTTTCATATTAAGATAACTTCTACATGTATATATAGTATATACATATAATACAAACCAATATAGAACATTTTAGTACGTTGGTATTCGTGTCACATAAAACAGTTTCCAAAGAAGTTGATGTCCGCTGAGGACGCGACGCGGTTGTTACGTTTTACTACTGTTATAAAGAAGGGTCGGTTTACGCGCGGAAGGGTTGTACCTTGGTATTGTGCAAACATAAATATGTTAATATGATAATGGATCGTCGTTATATGGTAATTGTGACCCTTTCGCTATTAATATCAAAGTTTTTATTGTTTGTTTACAGGGAAGTAGGCTGTTTGCTGTGGGGTTGGGATCAAACTTAAATACTTGTGGGTAACTCAAGCAGTTTCAAGTAGTTGAAACGTTATAGATTAAAAGAGACGATTGTTGGTTATTCATATGCCTATATATGATTTTCCGATCAGAAAACGCCAGGTGGGGCTACACCTTGGTAAAATATTACTTTTATTGTAAATGACTAGTTTTTTAAAGACATTTATGTAAATGAATGCTATGAATAGTGTATATGTATTTTATTTTTAATTTATACAGTAAACGAATTTAAATATCACTGTTATATGACAAAGTAAAGAGTATTAATTGAAATGAAATGAAATGAAAATTTATTGTCAAAATTATATGAATACAGTAACCAGATACAATAAATCAATCCTATTTAGTACAGCATTCAGGTAATAAATCTGGTTTTATGAACTCTGGTATCCCTGTAAGATTTAACTTGTGTCATGGGTACCAGTGCCCTTACCAATTTTTAAAAGATCTAGGAATCGGTAGGTCCATCAAACATCTTGTGTCTGGTTAATTATTATATGAAAAACTCGAAACAAAAAGTAGGAAAAAAATAATTATAATAAAAGTAAGAAAAATTATGAATTTACATTTGTGGCCAAAACCTCATCAAATGAAAATTTTTATTCTATATACTTATTTTTATAAAACTCTCCATCTCACTGTAATCCTGCTCCCGTAAGAACAAACTAACTTTTACTTTGCATAGATGAAGGGAAAGAGGAAATATGTTGCACATTTTATTAATTTGGTTTTATAGATGACCACCGATAAAATGATAATGTCTTTGGGCAGTGGCAGTATTACATTTGTATCTGGGGCAAACATTATATGACCAACGAGATTTTGTGTTATTTTCAATGTATTCCTTTTTCCTATGTACACGAAATATAGTATGGAGGACAAAAAGCTGTCTTACCGTTAAAACTGCACAGTCTATGTATAGCTGAGATGTAGGAGGTTTGAAGGTCATGACTTTTAGGACAGCCCTCTGGACCCGTTCCAGGGGTAGCAGAAGTGACTTTGATGCTGCACCTGAAATAGAAATACAATATGTAATGCTAGTCTGGCATAGACTGGCATAATAAACTAGAGTAATCTGCAGATGGTCTCAGTTTTTTTAAAGATAAAAGCAATTTTACGTACTCTAGCAGTTAGGCTATCAATGTGAGGCTTCCAGTTCAGGGACATATCAATTAATACACCAAGGTACCTTACGGTATTAGTTTTCCTAAGCAGCGGACATTTACATATTGCAGCGGAGGCGTTATCAGAGCAATTTGCGGCATAAGCTTTTAAAAGGAGAGTATCAGCTGGACTTAAGGTGTTTGGTTTCAAAGAGAAAGGCATGTACACTGTTTTAGCTAGATTAATAGTCAGTAAATTATCAGAAAACCAGCTCGTCACAGACTTAAGTACATTCTCTGCGTGCTAAAGGTAATTATTACCTCTGACCAATTATTGCCTTTTATGAGTAGTGCCGTATCATCTGCAAGTAAATATTAAGCCATTGGTAAGCGATAGTTTACATAAATCGTTAATATATATAAAAAATAACGTTGGACTCAAAATTGACCCCTGGGGTACACCGAAATTTATCTTTTGGCTGTCACTTATTAGGTTATTTATTTTCAATGGTATGGTCAACAAACGAAGCAACAGCATCTACAGTAGACTTACCATGTCTAAAACCATAATGGTTGGATGCCAAGATATTTTGTGCTTCGCAAGTGTTGTGATTGGCAAGATAGATATCAGTCTATAATTATTGACACTGTATTTATCCCCACTCTTGTGAATTGGATGAACGACTGCCTTTTTAAATACATTCGGAAAACATCCAGAGGATATAGCAGAATTGCAAATATGTGTTATAACAGGTACCAGTTTAGGGAGACAAGACCTTAAAAGCCTCGCTGAAATTCCGTCCCAGCCAATGGCTGCATGCATTCGCAGTCCTAAAATAGTACTTTCTACCTCGGCTTCATCTGTGGGTAAAATAAAACAAACGACTGTGAAGGTTCAGCGTACGATGCGTTAACAAATGTCACATTTGGTGAACTCTGCATAGGTTTGAATGTTTCCGCCAATCTCCTGCCTACATTTGTTTAAAGAAGTTATTAACGCTATTGATCGAAGTTTTACTATTGGAGGCTATATGTAAGAGTTCTAGGGGTTAGGAAACATTCTTATGTGTAGATGTTATATTTTTAATGACCTTCCATGTGGTCTTAGGGTTATTTTGAGCATTACACAGTTTCATTTTCTCATAGTTCCCCTTCAGGTTTTTAAGAAATTTGTTGCAAAAATTTCTGTACCTTAGATATGTAATTTTAAATGTATAATTTTCAGGATGTGCCTTAGTTTTACGAGATAAATTATTTCTATTACGTATACACCGTAGTTATCCAGGGTTGTAGTGTTCTATATTTGGAATTAATTTCAACAATTTTAGAATGCTTCTTAATGAAAGAGCCGACAGTAGAAACGAGTGATTCTGCTGCGTAATTTGCACTTTCAATTATCACGATTCCTTCAAAATCGACAGAAAGGATTTCATTGACGACAGCAGAGTAATTAATAATTGTACGGTATAATTTAGGGTTTGGATTTAACTCGCCCCATTCAATGTTGGCAAGTAGGCTTATGATCTATGATGTCAACGTCAATGAAAAAAGTATCTTGTTTACGGACAGAGGGTGAACGGTTTATAACGGTTGTTATAATGGTTAG
Source organism: Heliconius nattereri (assembly GCA_013403645.1). NCBI lineage: Eukaryota > Metazoa > Arthropoda > Insecta > Lepidoptera > Nymphalidae > Heliconius > Heliconius nattereri. The sequence goes on from JAAIXI010000254.1 coordinate 2,063,211, forward strand.
TTTATAACGGGCTAAATGGCATACCAAGTAAGTTGCGTCCTGTTTCTGTGGTTCCACGATAGTGTGAATCATGTCTGACTTTACATACATAATGACACCATGATTTTGATTTTTTGGCCTGTTTGTGGAATACGAGGAATATCCCTCAATTTCAGGAACAATTGCAGAATCTTTTAGCCAACATTCTGATAGTATGATAATTTCACATGTTATTTGAAGACTTGCAAAAATACTATGAAGTTGTCAAAATTACAATTTACACTCCGAATATTTAAATGGATAATGTTAATGGATTTAGTATTTAGTATTAATTGTATTTTTGATAAACGTTTTAAATTGCTCTAGACTGCATATATGAGATTTTTTTTCACCAAATATATCAATTTCGTTGCTTAAGTTAACATCAATCACGGTAGTATGATATTACAGAGCACATATAAAGGACTTGAAAAAAAAAAGAAAATATCACATACACAAAAACAGCCAGATTCGTACTAGTACATCAATAAGGTCGGACTAACAGCAAAACGTATAATACAGAAGCATATAGGAAACATTGCAATCCATACCTATATTATAAATTCGAAAGTAACTCTGTCTGTCTGTCTGTCTTTTACGCAATCAGGGCTTAACCGCTAATTTAATTGTGATAAAATACTCATATAGAGATACTTGAGGATCTCGGGATGAACATAGGATACTTTTTTTTCTCACATTTGTAATATTTTCGATATATACTAATATATTAAAATACTTATTAGTTTGACATGCAATTTATTCCGCCATGTTTATAACAACCGCCGTTGCTAAGCAACGATTTGCAAAGTTTGTTTGTTAGAAAATGTCATCCAAAATAAGCTTGCTTAACGCATACATGGCGCGCGCTGATATAAATTTGTATACATTAACAAAAATTAGATGATTTCTATAATTTAATATTCATCCTTATGAAAATAAATATAAAAGTCACTTTTAGCATTTCATCTAGATTGAAATTATAGTTTACTGTATAACATTCTAATAAATAATTAAGATATCACTGATTCTTTTCGGAATGACCTAGCCTGCGAGTGGTATGACCGAATCGAACGGGCAGACGACTTTAATGGTTTTGTAAATTTTTATATGTTTTCGAATTACTGTTCATTTTTATGTAATTATTTGCTGCTTATAATTAATATATCTCAGTTCGGTTATCTATACCGATGTTATACACTTAAAATATCGTAATTTTAATAATTTGGGATTTTATTTAATATTGTTCGCAAAAATTAATAATTATTTAATACAGAAAAAATGTTTAGTACGCGCGCACGGCAAACTTTAGGTACATTTTCGAATGTTAAGTATTTCCTTTAGTTACTTTTACTTCTTTTGTTTGTTCATTTCGGTTACTCAGATGTTTTTTTCTGATAATAATTCTGCACTTATTAATCTTTTTTAACTTATTTTAATTATTTAGGCTTATATTTTTTTACAAATTCTATTGAAAACCGAAAATAATTTCATAAATATATTTAATAAATATAGTTAGTTAAATCGTATAGTTCAAGCGGGCGTAGCCGCGTCCGGGCCCACTAGTTTAATTATAAGGAAGGTTTTACACGGATGAATACTTGATGAGACAGAGAAAATAATATTAAAACTATAGCTAAAATAATAAAAAGAATTAAAATCAACACACTGATTTCGATCATTTTTCCTGAGAAAAATTTTGCCATTTGAGATCCAACAAAACGAAAAATTATGATTTTTAGCGAATTTTCTAGCCTGATGAAAAAGTTGTCTTAAAGAAAATGGTAAGCGGTCAGAGACATATACAGGTGCAGATTCACCAGGCAAGCCAATTGAGGCACTATTTAATTTTAAACCATTGGATTTCCCTTTATTAAACTGGCGGACAGCCTGTAACATTTTATTCTTCTTGGTCACTAAGCACAATTCAAAAATTATTTGTTTTGTGGGACCTTGTTTAGACTACATTCTATACACATTTAGCACTTCTGCTTGTTCTATCTGAATGTTTAAAGCGTTGCCGGTATCGGAAATTATTTTTATGAAGTCGTCGTAGGTTTCTTCTCGTTTTATTGGGATATTTCTTAGTTCAATTGTAGATGATCGCTGGCATTCATGAGCATCTTGAATTTTTTTTTCCAATTGGGTAATATAAATATGCTGTTCCGATCTCTCAGTTTCTAATTTCATCATTCTGGACTTTATCTCCTCATACTTTATGCTCATAAGACTCGCGGATTCCTCAATTTATGCTTTGACTTTCTTTAACTCTTCATTTTGAGCTTTTATTTCTGATAATTAAGCAGTAGTTTTTGACATACATTTTTTTAAAGTGGATTCCTGATCTCCATTCCATTTAGCTAGCATCTCCCGGATTTCTTCTTCTTCTTCCTCTTTGGGGGGGTAGACTCAGAACGAGGACGCTCGTTTCTTTTCGTTAAGTATATAAATTCAGGCTCATTCGCGGTTTCAGGGATGTTGGGATTGGAGTGGCAACGTAGAACCTCAATTTGTGGCGTAGAAGGCGGTGTTCGCTTCAGTTTTGGCATTTTCTAATTTACGTTGACGGCAAAGTAAGAAAAAATACAACAGCAACCCAGATTTCACAGTATAACGTTACTGTAATAAGGCTCAGTAATTATTTAATTATGGCAACCTTATTTAGTCTGCGGCGGTTTACGTATCAGGGACAGCTGACAAATGCTTGGCGTTTAAATGACAGTTGACACAATGACAATTTCTGATAGTGACAATTTAAGCGACATTGTCAGTTGACGTAATGATTGTCAATTTGAATTATGTTGAGGTTGTAACTCCATTTGCTAGCTTCATCTTCACTGTTGCTGTCCTTTTTATACCTTCAATTGACTTTCGCCTTGCTTATGTGCGCCTGGTACTTCACTGAATTTAACGATTTAAATTTACTCAAAAATACATGATGCAAATAAAAAAAAAACTAAAAACTACAAAAACTAAAAAATTAAAATACATTATGCAAATAATTGCACACGTCTAATCTCTACCGAGGTCCGAGGGGAAGAGGAATTATTGACCATGTGATTTTACCTCAACACCACACAAAGAAATGAATATATCAAATATTTAATTTCCTCGAGTGGGAGTCGAATCCACGACCTGTTTCGTATACAATCACACGCTTGTGCCCCTGGGGCACGACTGGCCTCTAGATCATCTGCTTTATAAAGATAATATTTTTTGTACATTTCTTCTTCAGTAAAACAATGTGTTCATAACTGGAGTTTTGACATTGTTATGGAAAATTATGTGGATTTACGCGCCCCTTTCACCGTCGAGAAAAAGAGAAATGAGTTTGTACGACTTAAAATATTTCTTGCAATCTGCGTTATTGTTTAACTTACGCTACGAATATTTGTGTCCGAAAAATTGTGTTTTATTCTCACTTTTGTTGAATAGAAGTTTAAAAAAGTAATTAAAGTTTAAAAAAGTAATCATCACAGGTATTTTCTTAATGTTTGAAATATCTGCTGTGCTGCGAGCATTTTTAAGCATAACTTTATATTAACATAGTATTTGCTAACATAATATACTACAAATATACGTAAAAGTTTATACGTAAATGTTTTCCAATCATATCAAAAGAAGCGTATTGTACTACACAAAGTGGTAAGTGGAATTTCACACGCTTATAAAACATTAATAGCTCTTATTGGTGTTCGCTGAAGTGTAAAAATAAGTTTTCATCTTATTACTTGGTGGTAGGTATGTGTATGAAAGAGCAGTCGAAGTAATTTGTAATTATTTATTTTATCCAACCATGAACGTTAAGCATATTAGGCTTATCACTTTGTAATAGAAGTAAAAATTACACAACAACACAAAATATCTCAAAGATTTATAATCTTCTAAGTTCTCTCTACCTTCTATCTTATATGCGGGTGATGCGTGAATTTAAGAAAAAATATTGCTATAATAATAAAAAAACTTTATTTATCACCATTTACAGTTTCATAAAAAACAAGTCTTAACATAAAATTGATATACATTTAGTATATTTTTAGTGGAGCCATTGTTAGGTAGGAGCCGATAGGAACGGAAGTGTCTTAATGGCAACGGAGTGTCTTAATGGCAACGGAGTGTCTTAATGGCAACGGAGTGTCTTAATGGCAACGGTGTGTCTTCACACTAGTTGCTCAGGTTCCTTGTTACTCTGTTATATTCGGAATACAGTGTTGTGCTAAAAATTATAAAAAGTTAATAAATAAATACCAAAGACCGGATTGGTTGGCGCTTGATGAGGGAGGCCTACGTTCAGCAGTGGACGGCGATAGGCTGATGAAAAAAATAAATACACCTACATAATGTGTAACATATTATATTACAAAATATAGTAAGTAAAAAATAAATATATATATACATACATAAATAATACAAAAAATAACAAATAACAATCGACTATTTATTTATCATTCTGCCCACTATTAATATCTATTGTTTTGTTTGCATTCGGCCGCAAAATAAATGATCGTCCGCGTTATCGTACCCACGTTGGATTAGCTACGTCCGGATCGTAAATTAGACAAATATAACCACTGGAGTTTTCCGATTACCAAAGCTATGAGAAAATGGACATGGGTTAATACTGCTGACAAGTTATGTTTACTTTTCCGTTATAATAATTATCTATATATATAAAAGGACTTGTCCTCACTGACTGAGGTAAGACGCGCGCACAGCCGTAACCGCTGTGCGTAGAAACGTGAAAATTTGACAGATGTTTACTTTCGTAATCTGGACATCCACTAAGAAGGGATTTTGAAAAATTTTAACCCTTATGGGGTGAAATAGGGGTTGAAAGTTTGAATGAACAAAAATTTAAATCGGCACCGATTTTTATAAAATTTTAAATTTAGATTTTTCAATGTATTTAATTGAACACGTGTTTCATCGTTCTCTAGATTTCACCCACTGAGGGTGCAAAAAAGGGGTTGAAAGTTTGTATGGAAATATCTTTAAATCGCCACTGATTTCTATAAAATTTTAAATTGAGACTTAAAAATATATCATTAAACATGTGTTTCGTGGTTTATTATATTTTACCCCCTAAGGGTCGAAACAAGGGGTTGAAAGTTTGTATGGAAACACTTAGTCGATTTTTATAAAATTAAAAATTTAGACAAAAATATTTCATTGAACACGTGTTTCATGGCTTATTAGAAATCACCCCTAAGGGTCCATATTAGCAGGCGAAGCTGCGCGGGCCCACTTGTCTTATATAAAAATCTAGGATTACAGATATTTCTGAATATTGTAATTATTCTAAAGAATACATTTTTATTTAGTTTATTTTTATTTGTTATTTCTTTGAAGAATCTAAAACATCTATACTGGTATAGAAGTTATTGTCTTTGAAAACTGTAGCAACTAACGCCAAAAGAACCCCACTTTTACTATGGAGTAAAAAGAAAGAAAATCTATTGATCACAAAGAATACAACAAACTGTGATATGCGTACCAACATAACGCGATAAATAGCAACAAAGTGTTGTTACGTAGTAAAAACTTTAATCAAACCTAACGCCTCCCACTTCGCCCTTTGGGACAAAAGGAGTTATCCGAAAGGTTCTCGTAGATTTTATTTTGAGTGTTTTGTTCAATGCGGACGTTTGACTGCGAATATATTTAAATATATGCGAGTAGATGCCGAACCGAATCTGATTTTACTATATTATATACAAATATCATAATAATTTGATAATTATAATATGAAAATACCATGGGAGATGCTGATAAGATTTTTTTTAATTATGTTTTTCTAATTATACTATGTATTTCCTAAACTGTTCAGATCGTGTGTCCTAGAAAAAATAACTTGTGTGCCCCCCTTATAACCTTGAAAAAAAAATAGTATTCAGACTCATCCCACGCATCCCGGGGCGGCTCAACCCCCCAGTTTGGGATCTATACATTTAAACAATGTATACAGAGTTATTGTAGTGTATGCTATTTACAAAATACAATTACGTTTCTAAACAAAATGTTTTTGTCTCTGAATGTATGTGTCTCTGTGTAAAATTTTCTAAATAAAACAATATTCAAATTCAAATAAATTGTACAAATATAAACTAATTTTATCCCGAGATATTCGGCGAGAAAGCAAAAATATACAAATATTAAACATTCAAGAATTAATTAATTGTAAACATTACTTTCATGAAGCGATTTCGTTTTCGAACTTTTCCCTGTCAACAAATTCAATCTTATTTAGGTATTTATCCTTATTTTGCTTTGTAACAACGATGTTCTTGAACACTGCCGAATGTTTTTAAGCTTATTTAATATTCATGTTTGGTTCAGTAATTTGTTTATTACGACTTGATTTAATACAATAATACTTAACTATATTACTTTATATTGAGGTTCATTTATTGTGAAATTCTAATTGTTATAAATAAATAACGATTTCAATTTTACATATATCAATCAAGAATAAGAACTATTATTACTGTAAAGACGACTTGATGTGCATTATTTCTTTTTATCCTACCCCCTTTAGCCCCCGACAGACACAGAGGGATTTTATAAGTTTAACGTCTTTGTATGTGTGCATATTTCTATAAATCTATGCTCCGTAGCTCCCAAACGAAAGTCGGTAAAGCCGTTCATGAGGTTAGCCTGTACAAACGTACAAACAAATCTACAAAAATGAATAAAATATATATAATAATTAAAAATCATTGCATTATTAAATGTCTCCAAAAACATTGTTTTCTGTATAACAAATTCATTCGATTCTATCTCTATAAGACTATGAACTTTTGATATGTTTCATATATGTAGGTATACATTTTTATTTATGAACTTCACTATTTGGCAGGTGATGCGAACGCGGGTCGCACCGCGCCCGCTACGCCCGGACACTGATAAATGTTTGACCCGGCCGGCACGCGGTTGTACTGTACAATTCGTTATATAATTATTATTTATGTTAGCTCCACTAGTGGGAGTAACGTGTCAATATAGCGAAAATCGTTTTATTTATACGTTTACACCTTTTAATCTCTTTTTTCTCATTGTATCTTGCTGGATAGGTAAATGAATATTTTACTCACTCTATTTTCTATTAGATAGGTATATTAGATATAATAATATTTTCATTTGTTCGCTCTAGTAATAAGGCAATGCGTGGCGTTGAGTTCTACCATTCAACAAGCAATGCAATGCCTTGATAATTTGACGGAAAGTGGGCCACGGAGTGTCTTAATACTAGTTTTTCTCTGCCTGTCCTGTTACATGCAGAATACACAGTGAAACTGAAAAAAAAACTTACTAAAAGACAAGTATTTTCGTCATAATTGATTTGGACTTCTCGATATCAAAATGAGGGACTACTACTAAAACAGTACCTATATTTTATTTTTACATTTTTTTTGTTTATCCATTCTTATATATTGTGTAATTATATATAAAGGTATATGTATGCATTAGTATATCGGTTCTTTATTAGTTATTTAGCTTGAGCTCAGCCGCGCTGCGGTTTTTACCATCCGCTTTACTTCGCCCACTTCCTATGGTTCGAACAAATAAATGTTGTACAACCCTTTTGATCATAAATTATTTAACACGCCAGCTTTATATTGTTATTTTGTTTCAGGTAAATGAGGGAGTGAGCGATTAATGGTTTCCATCATCAGGTATTATTTAATTTTATTTTTTGCTATAAATTTATAATGAGAAGAAGAAGGTGCTATCATTCTACGTCTGGCAAGCGGCTAGACTTAATTTTTTAGCTTGCTTAGTGATTTGTCTGGACTCAAAGGTTATGTAAACGAATCCTAATCGGGAACTGGTTCAGATACTGTATATATAATATTTTCCGTTCCTATTCATTCAATAGAATGTGACCTTCGGCTAGCATTTAATTTAGCAGTATTAAGTTTTATTTTTTTGACTGACTTGCTTCTTCTGGGCTTCTCAAATAAAGGAAGAAGGAAATATATGAAAGCCATATGATTTAGATATGGTATAACGTTCAACTTAAATCATACAGCTACATAATTTTCCCCCTTTGTACCCCCCAAAACGTAAAATTATAAAAGGTTATTGTAAATCCGAGTAGCTATATAAAAATGATCATAAATTGTTCGTAAACAAGTAGTAAAATATGTGAGGCGGGTTCACGTGGGGCTGGGAAAGTGGTCACACGAGACAAATTGCGGAAATTGCTTTCTCTCACGCTATACAATTTTTCGGAATGGTCTATTAACATATCTAATATTTACATGTTGAAATTTAGCGTACAAAATTTTAGAATATGGCAGATGTATTTTATTTGTTATCTTAAATTTACAGATAACACGAAATTCTAAAAAGGAAATTTATTAAACTTGAAAAACTTGCCTCTTGCCTTTGATATATAGCCAAATAGCAAAATATAAGTTCAATGGATAAGTATTGTTCGGTTATGGACCAGATAGATATTAGACTCCACTTATTTTGCGCATTAGATACAGATAACATATTAACCAACTAGCTTTATACATTTCCTGATATCAATAAAAGTATTTGCATTAGGATGAAAGAAACATTATGTAATACTTTTTATGAAAACAAACATAATACATAATTATCTTTTAACATTAGCAGTACGTTGCAGATAATTCTAATACTTAAGGGAGTTAAAACTCAGGTATCTAGGTCATTCTAGAATACCCGATGTGCCTTAACGAATCCGATCAATCAATATTGCCTGGATTGACGTATCTACTTAGTCTCAAAGAATGGAAATGCTAACGTATCTTTACACTGTTTACATTCCCACGCGTGTCAAGCATTTTTGATTATAGAGATAACGATTATAGAGTCCCGGCCAGTCGTGGCTCAGAGGCACAAAGTGTGACTGTAAAATCGACTGGTTGTGAGTTCAATCCCCACTCGAAGAAATGAAATATTTATATTTTCATTTTTTTGCTCTGGTAACTGCCTGCAGGCAACTGCCTCCAGAGTTCGGTGGAAAGTGGTGATGAAAGTGTCGACACTAGATTCCCGGATCTTTTAGCAAATAATAATATAAATTTATTTTAATTTGACCCTAAATCAGCACATGTTTGTAATTTTTATAATTTATTTATTTATGAATATTTCAGACCCACATCTTTGTTGATAAAATCACAACCTACCCTACCTTTATAAATATAATCCTTCGCCATACAAACAAATACCTATACGAGTATAAATATAATCCTACCACATACAAAAGCGCAGGGAGTGCGTGCACCAATAAAACATCAGGGAAATATGACCATGTCGCCTAACCGAGTGGCCATTGTACCCGAGTGTAGGCTTTATCTCCCACATTTAATTGCCTATTGATGTTGGGGGTTCCAGGGTTATCTGTGCTGGGAGTTATGTTGTAGTGTTATAACGCTTTAGCTTAAATATACTATATCGTTATATTATAATTTAGCTATATGCTGTTGCGTTGCCTGGAAGTTTTAGGTGTGGTCAACGTAGTGGAGTGGTCCATTGTCTTAATGAAAACGTAATGCTTGTAGGTTAGATCCTTATTGCAAGAAATGAATTATGTTCATTTGCGCAAATTAGTTTCATTGTATTATTTCTGGTTGGGCTTAAGTTTCGCCTCTTAACACTTAGTGACTCCAATTCGGGCGGAAAACCTACACCAGGTGGCGACAGAAGTGTCCTAATACAACATGTTCTCTCTACCTACCTTGATACATGCAGACCAAAAGGTGAAGCTACAAGAAAAAGGAAATTAAAATACACGTTAATTTCAGTATCAAATGTAACATAAGTAGATAATATTTAACTCGCAACTCTCTGACTCTTGCAAGTAATATTATACCTTCTTATCACACCAAGTCAAAATTCATATACAGTTGATAAAACTTTTGTTGTTAGCGGATATAAAGTGTTATATCAAACAGAGATTACGGCTAATTTGCATCGTGAGCGTCGCACACGCGTGACTTTCATAGGGAGGAACACCAATAGTTGCTCATGTAAATTTGAGAAGCTCAAAAGTGATAGTCAAACTTTGACTGTTAGTTTAATTATAATTATTTATGCTTAATTTGTGTATTTCTAATTTGGTTATTAATAACTATGTTTATTTTATGGATTGAATTAATTTTAAGGCGATCGTTTTTTATAGGGACAGTATCTTACTGTAAATGCGATGTTTGTAGGTACGTATTCACTCGCAGGAATGAATTGTTTTCATTTCCCTGTTATGGTAGGTAAAATGCGACGTTGATTTACATATTGCAATAGTTATGTCTCATATTCAGTTGGAAAACGACGAACGGAGTATCTTGACACTGGTTAGGTTTTGTGCACTTCAAAGAAATCTTGCCAATTTTCTGGTTTAAAATATCATAATATCGTTTGTTTTGCTAAAATATCAGTTTAACACATTATATATTTATTTTATAGCTAAAAACATAAATAATTACAATAATATGATATTCTTGTATATTTAACCTAAGCTACAATAAATATACTTACAAGAATAATCTATCAACGACACGTTTCCCTAATGAGCTTATTTTTTGTTATTAGTCAGCTCCACGTATTGGTGTTTAACGAGGTTTATTTATACTACTTTCATATCAACCACAATACGACTGCCTAAGCACGTACGCAACACATCCCGTAAATCGAATAAAACAAAGAGATACGAAATAATAAATATTTGCTTAACCTTAATATTCATAAATATATTTATATCTACGAACCCTTTTGTCGCTTAAGAATAATGTTTTTGCTTCATATTATTACTATTGTATAAATATTCGTGCTTATTAGTTATAATATACCTAAGACTTAACGAAGTCTTTTGAATAATTTTCTTGCATAGTTTGCAGGATAATTCCTATAGAAATTCTACTATTTATATTTCTGTAAATTTTTTTCTTCTATTAGTAGTGATTACATATTTGCCTTAGTTTTTAAGTAGGTATATAATATATACAGTATACTTTATGTTATAAATAGCTTATGTGTAAACTGTCTAGAAAATGTGTCTATTAGGATAAATTATGACACATGAAAAAGCAAGTCAACGTGTCGGTCGTTTCAGTTTTGTTTATTCAACATCGCGCTGAAGAAAGATCGTGGTGGAACTCAACATCGCGCCGAAAAATTACAACTTAAAAAAAAATAATAATTCATTTCCTTGAGTAAAAATCGAACCCAGCGTTATCGCGTTTACAGACACACGATTGGGCCACTGCGCCGCGATGTCCTTTAAATATACCATGTCAATGTAAATATTTGCAAGGAAAAAAATCGTAGGCAGGTGAGATATCCAACATGCTCCGCTACCTGGAAAATGTAATAAAGCTAGTGAACATGAATAAGAAATATGATTCCGTTATAGCATGCCACCGCCAGATCGCTTCCAAAGGTAACGATAAGGGTACACGAGATAAAACGTTTCTTCAAATTGAATAGACATGAAAACATGTTATAATGCTCTTTAGAGAAAATGTAATGGAAAAGCAATAAAAATTCAATTATTGTAAAGGTATGGCGAGTTCGAACGACTCAGTTTGCGTAGACTTTATTCCCGTGGGAATTTCAGGAAATAGTTTCTTAGTGCTCCCCGTACTCTCGAAGGAACCTGACAAATTTTAGGTTTTTGCGGACAGTAGTTTCGGCTAGGCCTTGTCTGTCTATCACTTAGTAACGGAAAAGTTTTATATTTGTACAATACATACATGTATCTCTGTACATGTATGTATATATGTACATACAGATATTATACTATTTAACATGCAAAATATCAATCGAATAAAATACTTTAACGCGTTTTAAGCTATATTTTTATTTTTTCATTTCAAAAAGTACAGAAAAATATTTTTTGGTTCAATGATATAATATTTTTAAATAATACCTAGAATTTATTTTTTAAAATCGAAAATGTTTATTTTTACTGCAAAGCTTTTACTCATGTTTTTTAAATCATATTTGAGAGTATTATAAGTTAAAAAAAGTCAATCATTTTATTTTAAATCAATTTAAAATTAAAATGGGTAAATGAAATAAATACGAATTATTTGAATACATAAACCACCATTAATCCAACGGTACAGCCAAAACCATTTATTTTGCTAAAAATATATATATATTACTGAAGAAAAACCGAAGCAAATTACTTTCTTTAGTCCAGCCAAGTTAGGCAACAATGTCATTATCTCTTGACCGCTAAACCCGCGGCTGGGTGATTGCGGACCGCACGGCATATACAAATGTTCGATGGATAGTTCAGCTTGCTAATGCCACAGCTATTCCTCAACTTCGTGGTGTGCCAGTGGAATTCTGGATGGAGTCAGCAGGTCATATAAATAGATGACCTGCTTATTATGTTATTGGGTTATTATATGCTTATTGTGTGCTGTAGCGTTGGCTGAGAGTGTAAATCTGGTATATCCGTTTTTAGTGTTTTTCTTTTTAGATTTTTTATACCATTCGAATGCGTGCAAAAAAAAAATACCCTTATTTTATTTCCTATAGCAGGGAATACGAATCAATTTTCAAAATTGTAATATCAATTTATATTTTTTAAAGACTTTTTTGTCGCTTCAATAGGTTATTAGCAGGTTTACACTCTGAGTCAATGATATATTTCTGATTATTAAATTTTTCGACAATGCATAGTACCTAAGCCTGCGAAAAGGCACAATCCATATGGTTTAAAAGAATATAATTATAAAAAATACGCAATCCCATACTTTAGTACTTAAAAATGTTAAAAATCCACATAACATCTGTGCCTACATAATTTCACCTACTAAAAAACAACGTGCAATATTTTCTTATATCAAAATAAAACAAAAACCGCGACATAGCTGAAAGTTAGTCCACAAAACACACTTAGTTAAATTAACTGCACATAATGGAGTCAACTCCGTAGGTCACTGTGGCATTGTCGGCGCGCCTATTCATTTATTATGTCTATAGAGACCCAGCTTTGTATTAGATTTGTTTACTTTGTATACCCCTTGGTAATTAATTAAGGCTTGGGATGGAATTTAAATATCACTTTTTGATAGAATAAATATCGTAATGTTTTTGTATTAAAGTGCATAATAGAGCTGGCGTCGCTGGGCATGATAGTTGTGGGTTCAGTATAGGTAATTTTTCAACTTCACGCCGCATCGCGGAAAAATCAGGGATATACAGGTAGAACGTAGAGATGTAACACTCCGTACTCCGCTGTGGTATTTATACTAGTAACGCAATTTATAGTGTTTCAATTTTAAATTTCATACGATAAAATTAAATATGTAACTGGACAAAGAAAAAAGTGATAAATGTTTGATAATTTTAGCGTAAATGATATCTTCACCAGGTATGCAGTTTAAACACATGATATATACTAAGGCATATAAAAGTAATGCAAGGTGGGTATCCGAACCCAATGGTACTATGTCTAGCCAATCCTCTAATGTAATAAATATTTTCTCGGGTGAAACTTAAATCACGCCCAACAAATATTTTAGAAAAGCTATCCAGGATACGATATTTAAATTTCAGCTGTGTATGTGAAATGCTGGAAAATACTTTTTCCTAATAACAATTTCAATGAAAATTTGAATTTCTTAGCAATTAGAAGCGACCTCATGTTTTTCCCTCATTGTGCTGAGCTCTCAGAGTTGTTATTGTTTTGCGTCTTCAACTATGCAGCTGGCATTTTAATCGTTTTTAAACAATTTTCCTGAATCCATTAAAGAAAATTGAAGCTAAAATGGACAACATTTTTTTATATACTTTTTTTACTAGCTTTCTTTTAGAGAAAATAAATAATATGACATATAAAAGAGGTTTGCATAAAGTGACTTTAAAATTTAATCAAAATTCACCGAAGCTCTACATATGATTTGAAATAAAGACATTGGCTTTACTACACATACCTATTATTTAGGTTACGACCTAAATATCATTAACATATCTGCTTGGAGCGGAGAAAAAGTTTTGAATTCGTTACTTAAAATATGGTAACTTGTAGACCTTACGAGCTTTTCTCGCATGCATAATATGTGAAGTCTTCACATACCCACCCTCAGCGAATATAAAGTTAGCAGCCTTAAATCGAGTTACTACCAACTTATATTATAGTGAGATTCAATATGTGGTATTCTTCACTAAATAATAAAGATGTAATTTTTTCTTCATTTTTCATACAAGGCTGCAAACATTACGTGTATTTTTTTTTTATAAAAAAACTAAAACGTCTTTGAATGCTTACATAAACTCAATAATGTACTGTCGAAAATTACAAATATTGTTTTAGTACAAGTTAACCCCTGATGGTACAAATTTGAAGGAGAACTACTCTCCTAGTTAGGTAGTTTAGGTATAAATATCTACATATAATATATATATGTACGTATAACATACTACACATTAAGGAAATTGATAGCTATGAAGAATTTATCGCTTAGATATTTATAGTTTGATACTATAAATAGCAGGACATGGCCTAAAGAAATGTTGCATACCTGAAATTGTAATATATTTTCCGTAGCATTTACCCGACCTCTCGGTGGGAGCGGTGTCTATTTACGTCATGTTGACCCGCTTAATGGTCATTCAGAGTTAAACAGGGGAGGCTTTTATCAAGTAAACAACTTAAGATACGAGCTTCTAAGTGAATATTTATAGTTTAAACCAAATAGCTATTTAATTTACCATTTTTTGGCCTTCTACATAAGTGGTAAAAATTTGGCGAAATACAAGTTTTCTCGAATTTTCTGCATCATGCGGGTAGGCAAATGGTTCCTGACATTAATCCAATACTTTCTCTTTTTCTTTCATGCCCATATTTATTTTGGTAAAGCTTTAATAATAGCCTAAAATCTTTAATTCGTTGCTTAATTAGAACACAGAAATATTTAACCGACAAAAACATTTAATTACTTCGAGTGAGTCGAATAGTCGAACCCACAGACAACGCGTTATAATATTTTAATAAATATTAGTGCTAAGATTAGGGTACACATGTGACATATTACATATGTATGTATTTCCATTAAAATTAATACACAAATATTGACGAAAACTCAATTACTAATATGCTTGATACCAGTATCTAGTGCATACAATCCGTCGTACTTAGTTTAGCAATCAGCATTGCGACATATCTGTGAAATTGCTTCGTTGATAGTTCAGAAATTATTACCATACGTATAATATACGTATATTTGAGGCAACTGAAGTTTGATTTATTATAGGTTCATTGCTGGATCCAATTTCAGTATTTACAGACCATATCTTTACTCATCATATGTTGTCTTTGAAGTTTGTTTCCAAGAAGATACTTTTACTCGTTAAATTCATTCCATACTTAATGACAAAAAAATAAAGCTTACAAAGCAATATAAAGTAGCAGCAAAGACTTTGAAATATTACGTTTTACTTTTATTATTCAACAGAAACAATATAACGTGCTTACCACTACAAAAACAAATTCCAGTTTTCAATTTATTTCTAGGATTGGTTGCCGTTTAAATTTAAAATAAAGCGTTGAAGTGATAAAATACAATGTTCTTGGCTAAAACGTCGTCGACAGTGACAGATGAAACAGTCGCGTGGAAGGCAGAAGGAGACTTATTGGCGACACTTTCTGCATGTATCTTCAAGAATTTAGAGAAATGGTATACTTAAATGTAGCTGCGATATTTTTGTATGTTTCTACTTAACCATTTTCGTCATATGACGTATAATTTAATATTTGATCGAAAGTACTGCTAAAAATTCTATTCGCTCGGTGGCCTTCAGTTACATTATGAAACTGCTAATGTATTAGGATACATATGTGTAATACACAACCCATCAAAAGTGTGAAATAAGAGCCAAGTTCAATATTGAATGATGTTCCATTTTCGACCCTTCTTAAAGAAAGAAAAAATCATAAGTGCTGTGTGTGTTTATAACTTACTTTTTTAAATTTAACTTTAACTAAATTTCTATAACAGTAACTATTAATTTTAACTACATTACAATTACATTTAATTTAAACTACGACTTGTAATTACTGCGTTTTATTATTCGTCTAATCGTCGCTATATTGTGTTCATATAACTTGGTTAACGTCACACCTGTTTTAAAAGTTAGTTGGAGAATTCAATTATAAATAAAATAAAGGAGTGTCTTAACACTAGTGTGCGGGATACAGCGTCAAGCTGAATTCATTTTATTTTTATTTTTTATATATAAGAAATAAGGTAAGAAAGTGTTAAGGAATGAGCTTTGTAAAGCTTGTGACGTGGTCGCCCTTATTGGCTGGCCACGGCACCGCGACATTGACGGACGGGTCGAACGCCAGGAATGTGAACTGAGACTTAATGGGAATAATACTTCAATGTCGACGTAAACCGAACTCATTAAACTTGTATGTTTCTATCGAAAATGCTTTATAAGGTACGCCGCACTTTACCTCGTTATCAGAGCGTATGATAAAAATATAAAATATTTCATTTCCTCAAGTGAGAATCGAACCTGTTGCGTTTACATTTGCGCTTGTGCCCCTGCGCCGCAAATCTTGTTTTACGTATTATGAAAATAAATTTGTCAAAATAAATGAAATTAAACAAGTAGAATACCACAATAATATATAAAATTACAAATAAAACTTATATATTATTCACATTTCCTAAACGAAACATGTGCCTTCAATCTATTTCTTCTTGATCTTGATACGCTTATGTAAACGTAGGTCAAAGAATTTATTTTATGTATTGACTTCTTTACTTTAACAAGATGGATGCTTTTCCAATAATAAAGAGTAAATATAAAAGACATAATAACGAGAGCTTCTCTGTACGATTTAATGTGTACTTTGTTTTCTTAGAATTTGTATCAATAAAACTACAGGTCATCCATACTTTTATTTAGAATTTTTGATTTTTACGTTTTAACAATTACGAGTTACTTCGAAATCTAATTTCACTCATATTCGTCAATTTAATAGATGAAAATAAAACAAGAAAATAAGCATAAGTATATAAGTGACTCACGTTGATATGGCCTCTGGCCAGTCGTGGTACACGGGCACAAAGTGTGACTAAAACGCTGCAGGTTGGTTCGATTCTCAGTTGAGGAAAATATTTAATATTTTCTTCTAATAATTTTGTTGTCTAGGAAAAGCGCGGCGTTCAGTTCCGTCAATCATGTTGATTGCCAAAGCCTCTAGAATTCTCCTCTGCTGCGTGCAGAATACAGCGTGATGCTAAAAAATAAAAGAAAAAAAGGGATTAGGTGAAATGTAATAAAAAAGTACATAAATTTTTCCCTTTCCATCAATTATATTTCATACAATTGTTATGTTTCACATCGAAATTATTCGTTAACGAAGGTTCGACTGCATGTAACCTTGGATTGATAATACGAAATCCACGAGGGGTTCTCCCGCGTGTGCTTTTATTTATGAACGCTGTTTTTCAATAGCAACCTTGACACAGTTAGAGTTGAGCAGATACTGAAAATTTTATATTAATTTTCGTCTATTGTCTGGTTTCCAATTATCTGGGTTTAAAGGTAAAGTTACCAAAAATCATTATTTTCATTTGTTCGTCCATCACACGGAATCTCACGGACTTTCTTAGGAATGATGGAAATTAAGAAGTGACTTTTAAACAAAATGCAAAAAAAACTGTCTAAGGAAGCATAAATGTTTAAAATTTATTCATTAACCAAAAGGAACCCAAGTCCTTCGTATTTAATGACAGAGAGTTTGCAACTCTGACACTTTAGTGTATTATGAAAAATATGAAGATCTCAAAACTACAGTGTTGTAGGTGTCGTTGTTCAGATAGTTCATGAACAACATTATTTATTACGATATTACTTTAGCAGTTGAACGTCCAAAGATCCGTAATGATATTACCAAACTTGTGACAAAGAAAGCAAGGGACGACGTTACCGAGTCGTGATCGCCATTTTGGTCGTAAAAGCACGTAACTGCTGCCGTGAATAGATAATAAGGGTTTTATTAAAATTCCTTGCCCTTGTTTCGCTATTTGTAGGTCTCGCTCTGGGAGCATCCTTTGTTCTGGTGGTACTAAACTTGAAGCCTTTCCGAATTCCCATATGACCTACAAAGTGGAATGGAGCCGTGTATGTAATACGTACGTGAGCAGATGAAGCTCATACTGATAGGATGTCTCGAAGAGCTCGGATAATGTTAACTCAGCTAAATTTACTTTACAATCAATATTTAATAGATTTTTATTAACTCATCAGTATATCCAATACATTGGTAATGTTATGAATATTTTAAAAGCTTACGTCTATTATTCATATATTGTATAGAAGCACATTGAATATTTATAACCTTATAAATCTACTCATATTCGTGTTCTTTTTATGTATGACAGAATTCAATGGAGATGTAGCTCCCGATTTTATGTTTTATCTACCCACCCTTTTAATACTTTCCCCCAAATGAAATTTAAACCTATAATTACGAATATCAATAGGCACATCGTGCAGTATAATTATTATTTGTAATGATAAAAAGTCCATAAGTATATCTTATACTGTTTTTTTTAATTAAAAGTTTATCTTAAAAAAACTACAATATAAATGTTAATCTGATTTATGTCGAATGTAAAACATTTAATTTATTTTCGCTAAATGCTTTTACATTATTTTCTTGATTTCACATAATGTTGTACCATTTCAATTACAACTTTTTTATTTGGCCGTGGAATGTTTTATTGAATTGGAAAGTACTTAGATGTTTGGAATAAATTATTTGAAATACAACAGTTCTCTGATAAAACAAAATTCTTTAATCTGAAATTGTATTGAAATTTCTTTATTTTTATGACTTGTTTAGATCAAAGCTTAAAATCTTATTAACGAAATATATATATTTTTAATTATAAAAGTAATTTTTAATATAAAGTATAAGTAAACTAAAGGAGAGATATACTAAATCGATTGAAGAGTCGTTACATTTAAGTACCTTGGTTGTAACATACCTGTGAGTAGGTATGTATCGTATTCAAATACGGTCCATGCATTAGTGGCCTAAACAAAAATTGAACCACCAATCTCTTTTTTACTCTACACTCTGTATAGTATCTATATATTTCGATAAACTAGTAAACATTTATTAAAATTAATATTTTTATATAATTTATGAAAATGTGCACTTTCTGTTGTATTAACTTGGCTATAACATAAATATTTTTAAATTTATTATAAAACCGAAGATATAAAGAATTTAAAATAAGTTCATAATCGAAAGCTTCATAAAATATTTATTTTGAAGAAAAGTTGCTGTAGAAAAATGAAAACTAGAAATATACTCAGAACTTTAGATTGACTTTTTGAGGACGCGCTCGGTCAATGTTGATTTAGATTCATCTCAGAATAACTATATAGGTTTCAAACTTGGCCCAGTATAATAGCTACTTTTATAGACTTGTGTAGAGAAATAAAATTTTACTTTTGTACACAAAATTAAAGTAAAATACAAAATAAGTAATACAATATTATGTCTATACTCTATCGTAATTGGCGCGACATTATGTAAATTAATTTGGTTACAGTACTAAACAAAAATCTTAAACGTGTCATATTAAAATTGGTGCTTTTGCGAAACAATTGCATATACTTATTAAATGTGCAAATATTGCATAAATTAATTTTTAACAAAAAGACAAACTGACTTCTAACAACGAACTAAAAAGTGAAAAATAATTTGAAAAAGATTTTATAATTTGGAAGTCGGTGCCAAGTAAAACAAACAGGCTAAGTAAATAGATATTGTAGTAAGGGTGTTGTAGCATTAGTTTGACATGAGAAGTCGGTTTTTCTTTTTGTTAAAAATTAATTTATTTTACGATTTTAAGTGATGGATAGATCTTAAAATGATGCTTCTTAAACGAGTGGTGATGGTGGTGGTAGTGGTTGTCAACGAGTGGCTGTGGTTGTCCTATGTGAACCATCATTTAATTATTTATTACAAGAACATACATAAAGAATATTCGGGCGAATTGGGAATCTACCTTTTTAGAAGTTGGTTGAAAATAAGAACATCCTCTTTTTTGAGGTTGGTTGAAAATAAATGCAACGATCAGGAATCTCACTTCTGACATTAATTTAAAACGTTTTTGCTTGTAATTATTACAGTATAATCAATTTTTTACCAAAAAAAAAACAAACTTTCTCAATTTTGACCGGTTCCTATATTCGGAATCTAACCAAACTTTCACCAAATCACCCTTGAAGTGTATTCTTTCAAATAAAAATCGGTTGCCGCGACATTGAGTTATTTGTCTATTTGTCGCGCACATACCTAATGCAAATTTAAGACTTATGTGATTTTCTCATAGATACCATTATCAGACATGGACCAAAAAAACCACTTAGGAAGCTTCACCTTTCAAATAAAAAAAAAATTCAAAATCGGTTCACCCAGTCAAAAGTTATGAGGTAACAAACATACAAAAAAAAAATTTAAAAAAATACAGACGAATTGATAACCTCCTTTTCTTACAGAAATCGGTTAAAAAGTAGGAAAAACTTCCCTGGTCTATTTAAAAATACAAAAAATGTGAAACAAAAGTCACAATCACTTACATACCAACACTGACCACGTCTTTCATAAAATACTCAAAACGCTCCAACCAAACCGCAGAGGATGTATGAGATTGATTCGAGATGGAGCCTCTGAATAGAATCCGACATCCGAAACAGCTTTTGAAGTACGTTATGAAAGCCTCGAGAGGTTCTGGGTTATGTTCAAAGTCCACAAAGTTTTAGATTTATCGATTACAGTGTGGTGAAGCCGTACAAGTTTAGTTCGCCCTTGGACGGATCAAGTTTCTCTATTTGACTGCTACATGTCTGGCTCTATCTTGAGGACTCCGTGGTAGCCTCTTGACCCCCTTTATACATATATCCAATTTAGTGAATACTAAAAATAATTGTGTTGTAGCTAGTGTAAGGAAAATAATGTTGATGGCTGTGTTTTTAAAAAGTAACTTCAAAAGCACATTTCTATAGATTCTAATAAAAATTTGTGTTAAGAGACTGCGTTCCTCACTTTCCTGTCAATATTCGAGACTTTTGTCAATATTTGAGAAAGAGCAACTGTTGAGTTTCTTGCCGGCTCTTCTCAGCAGAACTGCCTTCCGAACCGGTGGTAGCTTCTTATTAATATGTTCATTCGACGATTCAAAAGTGCTTGTAATAATTGCCTATTTGAATAAAGAATGTTTTGAATTGGAATTTTGAATTTGAATTTGTGTTGATTAGCCGAACGTAGGTTCAACGTAGGGTAGAAAAATAAATATTCCTTCGAAGGGAACCTTCCATCGAACCCGCTAACATCGCTTTTACAGTCAGATGCTGAGCCAATGTGCCAGGACTGTTCCAATTATGATAATATTACTTATTGTATAATAATTTACAATTCATAACGTAACTATATATTGTAATCAATTATGATTTTATTTAAATTTATTCGCTCATGCTATTCATCTTTGTGAGTAAGAGTGATATATGTATACGTACATAAAATCAATTTTCCGTTCGGCTGGATTGCATCGAGTTCGGCGATGCAGGCTGCCATTTGACTTTTTAATTTTTTGATGTGAAAATGATAGCCTCCTGAGTTTCTACCGACTATGAATTTTGTAATTAAAATCATCAGACATTAAAAATATAATCTTTTGTGCTCAATTAACTAATGTCAAAGTGTTGCTAGTTGAACCAAAAGTACAATATATGGTTATGGAGATATACTATATAACATTTAAATCATAAAATAGTGTATTTTCATCTACAATTTATATATTTATATGTTAACCATAAAGTATGAAAAGTTTGTTCGGTAGACTTTATAATTTTATTGGTTTTCAAGATGGAGGAATAGTTCAAAACTTTAAGTGTGTAAAAATATATTACTAGCTAAACTTACTTATTTCAAAAGTAAACGGCCAGATAATTTATTTTCCAAGTAATTTAGACTTTTGAAACAATCTCAGAGAGTATACGAGGAAACTCTTTCTTTAATGTCTTTATAAATTTCTTGGAATTCGTATATATTTTTTGCTGAAAAATATCTTAAGTAAATATTCTGAAAGAATACCGAAGTAAAATTTAAAGAAATATTAAAGTTGGCGCATGCATAAATGAACGAATTGCATTCATTTGCCATGAAGTTTTTATAGTCTTTGGTTGTGAAATTGAAAATGTAAAATTTTAATACACTATCAAAGTTGAGTCAGTCTCGGTGAGCATCAACAGCGTTTTAGGTGGATGTAACAAATAACTTTGTTGTGAAGGATAAACGGCCGGCGGGAACTTGGGAACCCCGAGGCCACTTAAAACTTATGTGGCTTCGTTAGACACCACCCTATATTTCGGTGGTTGTTAAGATCTCAAAGTTTAATATGACTTCATTATTCCTTTCGCTGGTTCCTAAATAATTTCTGTGAAGATCCCGTTGAAGCCCGACGCGAAATAAGCTTGGTTGGCCTTGACCTTTGTTCGTCCTGTCGTCGTCATGCTCTTAACCTAATACAAGATTTTTACTCTTTTATTATTCTGATTGAAAATCTCTTTTGAGATTTCGCTTAGTAATTGCATGCTGCACTTGTCTTCTTCAATTATTGATGGTATGGATTCTATGTCAGTCAGAAAATATGTCATTCTAATATAATAATTATAATGAATAACTTAATTGTATCTAAACATTTTCCTTATGTAAGTTATATTAAGATTCTTACAATAAATCATTCCAATGCATAATATTAATAATAAATGCATATATATAGTTAGTTGGCTTAGATAAAACAGCAATTTGTACGACTTTTGAATATTTGAGTTAGTAATATGAATAGAGAATTCGATGTGAAGATAGGAGAGGTATGCAAACATCAAATCTGAACACAGAATTCCAATGTTTATACAGACACTGACGTATTTAGTACACTTGTAGATAAGTTAGAACTTATTGCTATGAATTATACGTATTTAGTTATAAAAGGTAATTTAGTGAAATTGTCGTAAGAGTTTGTCCTGGCCATTTTCAAACAAAATATATTGATCGGTTACTACTCTGTGCTTAAGTACGCCTAAATTCAGTAAAAAAAATATTTTAACACTATAATAACAAAAGTTCTGGACAGTTAGAAATAAATAACTGGGACTAAAATCTGTAATTAACATTCATATTTAAAAATGACTGAATCAGTGGATTGATTATAAAATCACAGCAAAAGAGAATCTAATGTTAAACTACTACGTACTCTATTGTCCGTCGATACTACGATATCACTAATGTAAATATTTTCAGTAGGTATACATTAATATTAATAATGTGAAATATCTTTTCTAACTGATACTTGTATCACAAGGAGCTCTCAACCACTACAGAGAGCTTAATGTTTCTTTGAATTTCTTTGAGTTTGAAGTTTTACGTATACGTCATATGCATACACTCTTAGGTCATATTTTTAAATTTTTCGTTTACATATTTTATAATACATTTAAATTTATCTATATTTAAAATAATAAATGTTTTTATCTTCATTTTTCTTAGGTAATTCATTATTTGATATGTTTTTAGATTCACGCTGTATCCCGCATATAGCAGGGTAGGCAGAGTGAACCTGGGAACCAAGTGTTGAGACAGATCGTTCCCATAAAGACATTTTCGTTCCCCACTTTACTATCGTTTCTATAAGATTTGTGATATGTTCGCTAGAAACGCCTGACAATCTCGGCTTATGCTGGGATAAAAGCGTTGCTATACGTCTTTGCAGGTGCTTATCTAAGCAATATTTGTTTTCTCATAACAATTCCAATATTGTTAGGTATTATAGTCTTTGTTACTTTATATAATAAATAGGTATATTTTATTTATAGATGAATCATGTTATGGCAGTCGTGTAAACGCAACTGGTTATGTGTTCGATTCCTGTTCGAGGAAATGAAATATTTTCATGTCTTCGCTCTGGTAACTAGACAAAGCTGGTGTTCAGTTCCGCCAAAATGCAACGTCCTCAAAATTCGGCGAAAAGTAGGAACGGAAAAGTCTTAATAGACCTTATCTTAACATTAGGTTCCCACTTTTACTCGGTCTACCCTGCTGTGTGAGAGATACAGGTGTAGCTAAAAATATTTTTACATAAGATGACACAGAGTAAAAGTAATCTGTTACAATATGTTGTTACACTAATGGAACATGAACGCTGTAAGGAAAATATAAATACTTTATCTATTTTATAAATATTTTTTTAAATATAAATACTTTATTATCAAGAGAATATGAATACGTTTTCACAGAACATAAAGATTTTCATTTTAATAAACATTATCAATATTTGAATTGTGACATAAAGTTAAAATCTATAAATAATTAATTTTAAAAGCTTTTCAGCTTCTACATTAAAAATATCAATTGCACTCTTAAAAGACAAGAATATTTCGGAGTGGTCCTTAAATAGAAAATTCAGATACTCTAGAGAGAAACCTATTAACTGATTACTTTATTATAGCCTTATTCTTACAATACTGAAATATTCTATAGTATACTTACAGAGTACACTGCACAGTAGGCGGTCTAAGCTTCTCGATTTCTATTCAGTTTGCTAGTTAATTGAATATCTATTGTAGATTAATATCCCTTTTCATACATGGTTAACGCTTAAGGCTATTCTTGCTTGTTTGATTAACAGCCTCTTTCGTTCAGAGATAAGTATCGTTTTTAAAAATGAACTGTATGTAGCTAGTGAAAAAGCTTAAACAAGCAAAAGTTTATAATGTTAAAAAACCCTCGACCAAAAACATCTCTACTTTACCTGTGGAAAGTAAGATTTAAATAAAAAAAATGCTTAGAACAATCGCGATGAACAAGGTTTTCATTATAAAAACACACTCAAATCGGTTCATTAATTCAGGAGCTACGGTGCCACAGACAAATACATGGTCGGACAGACAGACACCACAAACTTATAACGCCCTTATTTGGGTTAGGGGTTGAAAATTAAAAAAAAGGTTCGATCATAACAAATAATAATAACTATTATGTAGTTCGTTTGTACATAATTATAAAATGATTTGCTATTGAATACTCTATTCATATACGTTTTAACAATGAAATGAAATTTTCCGACTAAAATTGGGAAATAAATTACTATAGAAGATTCGCGTGTAGTTTGATTTCCCAGGCGAAATTGAACACTAAGCGCAACAGGCAGGTCGTATTAACCGAATAATTTACGTCGACAACGCAACTTTCAATAGAAATTTCGTCAATTATTTTCTCTTTGAGCCTCATTCTCCTGCTAATTGTTTTTATTGTGCTCCTTCGAGTATCTGGATTATGTTTTGCCTCTGAATAAACCTTAAATTGATCAGCTTCACGTCATCCCGCACATAGCAATGTAAACAGAGGGAACCCAGTGTTGACTCCGTTCCCAATTTTCATCCAAATTTTGGACACATTGCGTGTTGAGTGGCGAAACTCGACGTCGCGCTTTCCGCGACACCAGTGGGAGGAAATGAACATATACAATTAAATATATATATATATATATATATATATATATATATATAATTTCCTCTAAAGTGGAGATTGAACCCATAACCAGTCGCGTTTACGGTCACACACCTGTGCAAGCACGACGACTGGCCTCAAATAAAATTTCATGCGTCAATTATTTTCTCTTTAAAGCTTATTCTACTGCTAATTGTTATTATTGAGATCCTTCGAACCCGGATTATATTTTGCCTTTGAATAAATCTTAAATTATTTTCCTTTATTACTGAGAAATGTGAAATAATATTGAAAATCAAATTCACTGCTTAGAAGTGATTTATACGGTAAATTAACATAGGCATTATCAAAGTAACTTCTTCGAGATCTCTGTTACTATGTTTAATTTATTAAATATCCTGTTAACTTGTGGTACAAATTGTGTTTTTAAGATGATTACAAAATATAATTTGTATTATTTGAATAATAATATTATGTTCTATACTCTTTCAGAAGACGTATAAATAGTAGCTGTTTCAACAACAACATAAATAAAGTAACAAATCTAAGAATTTCGACGTAGCTTATTGAGAATGTACGCCTTAGTGGTCAAAGCGCTTGGACGTTCAAGTTTTTATACATTTTCTAAGAGTATTTGCTTTCATAAGTGTGGAATAGTACTAAAAATATGTAAAAAAAAAATAATATTTATAATAATTTGAGAAAAGAAACATATCTGGTCGACGTGGCGTAATGAAGAAGCGCCTGACTGTAAACGCGATGTTTATGAGTTCGATCCTTATTCAGGGGGTGATTATATTTAAATTATTTTCACTTCTTCGTTCCAGCAGACTCAATGAATCGATGCGATACGCCACTCAACACAAGAAAATGTCCAGAATGTAGGGCAGCCATTATCCTAACACCAAGTTTCCTGAGAATGTTCGGCTAAAAGCGAAAAATGGGTAAATTTATATGAAAAAAGTATTTAACTTGTAGTTTATAAAAGTATATTTAAAGCGCTCGAACTTACCACGACTTTTCGTTATTACAACAACAACTAACGGCTTTAAATAAATATAATAACTTTATTTATGCCTAAGTAAATCGAAATATAAGAGACGGAAAGATATCTTCAGTAAGGGAAGACTAGAGAAGAGAAGACACACTCAACTGTTATAATGAGCTTTACGTCACGGAAATGAAGATGTGGAGGTGCGTGTGTGGACGTGCGGTAGTCTTAAGGTACGTGAGGCGGATAAGCTCTAACAAAATTGCCTTAGATGGTATTGCTACAAGTCGCCTTGCTGTATCGCTTTGGATGTAGTGATGCAGGATATGGGAGCCAATCACCACAACCACCACCAACCACTACCACCACCTACCACCACCTACCATGCAAAGTGCAGTAGGTTGAGTCTACTCAATCACTCCCTGGATAAAGCCAGGATATATGCCAAGAGGAAGAAGTAGTGCAAGCCAAGAATCGAATCCTTTAAACATCTCAGAGCAACATATAATTTATGCTCTCTTGTAACTTATAGTACACACAGCAATTTAACGTATGCGGTTTGCATAATGTTGGGTAATTAAGCACTTGGTTAATAATAATAGTTATTTGGACTAAGTTATTCACCTCAAGCTAATTGCTAGATTCAATACTAACATAAATAGATACACAAACAGCTATTAGTGAATAGCTGTTGTATACATATATTAATAATAATAGTAAAAGTAACAATTTTGTATTTCTAAATTCATTTAAAGTAAAATTCATATTCGATTTAACATCTTCAGGTTTCACATTGTATCCCGTATATAATAGAGTAGAAAACCTGTGCCCTCATACGACGTTTCCTGCTTTCTGCCGAATTCTGCAGGTATTGCATGTTGAGTGGCGAAATCTAACGCCGCGCATTCTATTGACACCAGAGCAAAGAAATGAAAATATTAAATATTTCGCTTCCCCGCGATGGGAACCGACCCTACGCTATCGCTATTACAGTCACACGCTTGTGCCACTGCGCCATGATAGGCCTCTTTGTATCAGTAATATACTAAAATGATAATAACTCACTTAGTAAATATTTATTTTTCAGTTCGTATTATTTAAAAAACAGATAACAAATACCGTTAAATTACGCATTTCAAAACCACAAATCGTTAGCCAAAAATGTGATATAACGTTAAATCGTAAAATATTTATAGAGCATATTAAATGTATTATGCAGAGTTTTATGAGATTATTTTTAACCATACGTAATAATTATTATTACATCGCGCACTTATGTTTTATAATGTGAAAGGTCGTTGTGGCACAGTGGCACAGTGTCTGTAAACGCAACTGTTTTGGGTTCGATTTCCACACTTTCCTCTCTCTGCTAACAAGCTCCATATCTCAAAAACTACTTAACACATTTAGATGAAACTTCCCAGTAATATAGCTTATACCTACGTCTGAATAAGACTTATGTAAAGAGAAGAATTTGTAAAAAATGGTTATAATAATAATAACTCGTTTATTAAACGATTATAGCAATGCATATTATATCTTTCAATAACCAATACAATTTTCGACTGACTGACTGAATCTATATATCTATAAATCTAAATCTATTATAAATCTATCTATATCTATTGGGCATACACAACGAATACCTACCTACTCGTGCTCCGAGATCCTACACCCAACTGTAGTGGACGTTACACTATATTGAATTTCAATATTAAATCAATTTTGCTATATGCGTCCATCGGACGGGAAAAATTATATATATTTTCATGTTAGCGTAGTGTCGATACGTTCTACATTCGACATGACACTGAAAATTATAGAGTACAAATATTTTATGTAAATATTTATGTATGTTTTAATTTAAAAAATACTGTATGATACTTTAAAACATGTTTACGTGCCTCTTTATTGAATATTTGAAACGTATTTTTAACGCTTAATATGTAAAAAAATATAATTAATAGAAACATTGTTGAATTAGTTATATTTGATTCTCTTGAAAACCTTAGGGCTAATAAATTAAATGAAGATTCCTTTTGTTCTTCTTTCTGTCTGGTGCGTTTTTGTCATTATATGTAAACTTTTTGACAATAAAAAATTCTGGCTACCTCGGTTGGAATCAAGTGAAGAGCTAAACAAATACCTTTTCTAATGTATCTTCTTAAATAATAAAATAAATTAAAACAAAAAACTAAATGATCAGAATCTCACGACAAATATATTTGTAATTGTAAAAAAGTAACTATCTGGTAATAAAAGAATAATGTAATAACCCGAATTTCAATTTCAATACAAAAATAGCTAGCGAGTAGGCTTAGCCACGGTCCACGAGGAATAACAGTAATTTTGTTACGTGTTCTACAGCACAAACGGAGAAATGATAAAGAAAGAATTTTTATCTCTAGTCGATGAGCAAAATATCAACCTTTTGTTGTCAATTTAATCTTTCAAAGGCTTAGGAACCCTTTGAAGTTACTATTAGCCGTTAATTTGCTGAAATTAAATCAACTTTTTCGGGGAAGCGTTGGGTCGCTATTTAAAAATTATCTTTCTACTGATTATGGTAAGTAAATTCTTTTAAATAATTTGTAATGTTTTTTCTAACTAGTTGTGCTCTAAAACAGTTAATTATGGATAAAATGGCATGAAAAGTATCTGTTACTTATACTATACACATAGACACATAGCAGAGTAGACAGAGACGACATGGGACTTGACTTAGTGTTAAGACACTCTGTTTCGCTTTCGCTTGCGTGTTGAGTGGCGGAACTCAATGCCCCGTTATCCGAGCAAAATAATGAAAATATAAAACAGTTTATTCACGCGAGTGGGAATCAAATCCACAATCATCACACTTACAGCCAAAATTAATGCATTTTCACTACGACTTGCCTCACATAAATTTACTAAACTATATAATTTCTATACATATCAAAATCCTGTCCACACTGGCAAAGGGTTCTGGTTCACAAACAAAGCTGATTGTGATACACTCAACTAGCTACAGATAAAATCCTCTGTCGGTTCACAATCGCCTCTATAATACAGCCATATACAGCCTTATACAGCCACTCCGGCCAACTTGAAATTTATGTAATGTTATAACTTTAGAACGCAGTATATGCTTAGCATCGCGGCTTAACGTGCGAGCGTTTAATTTATTAGAAACCAGCCACACTGTGTGCTTTAATTAACAGCTTGGCTAGGAAATATTAAAATACTTGATAAACGCTATGGAAAGGATATATAGGAAATTATATAGAAGTTAGATGAATATGGTTTAAGTTTTTCAATGTTCTGTTATATTTTACATTTATGAGGCAAATAGTGGCGCAGAGGAGCGCGTGTGACTGTAAGCGTGGCGGGTAGTGGGCCCTCGAGAAAATAAAAGATTTACTATTTTCATTTCTTCGTTCTTCGTTCTGGTGTCGCAAGCTCCAGAATTTGTGGAATGCAATATCTTCATACTAGCTTTTGATTTTTTTTTACTAGTTCTAACAATATTTATCTCTTTTTAGTGTGGAATAACAGTTTTAAAAATGTTATAAAACTTTATAGAACATGCCGAAATGTGGTTGAAGTCGCAGTTAGGTTTAGTTTTAAATTAAGCTTAGTTGTTGAAGTACATATGAAACAAAATTATTATATTATATAACCTGCATTGAAAAAATGGCAGTAAACATAAATTATGTTGGTAGAAAATTTTAATATAATTGTCTTGTTGAAAGAACTTATATTTCTGTAAGAGAAAGTCATACAAAGTTTATACTGGTGCAGTTTTTCCACGCTTACACGTTGGAAACTTTGTTCCTTGGACGCTATCCGTTGACATTATTACACTTATAAAAGTTAAAGTTGGATTATCATTAGCTTTTTACCTCTTATTTATAAAGAGCTTAGCTTGTAATCGATTTTTTCATATGCAGCGTTAAGCTAATATTGCATATTTTATTTAATTCTTCATTTAGATTATTTTATTGCCTGTTTGCCTGTTTATTTGTTAAACTCTTTTTTTAAGGACGCGTGTAGATATGTGTGAGGCTGTACTATAAAATATATATAGATATATAGTCCTTAAAGCACAAAAAAAATCTAAGTCGAAATTAAAAGATACGGCCATATATATATATATATATATATATATATATATATATATATTTCTCCGCATATTGTATGAGATTTGCAGCATTGTCAATGCCTATAAACCAGAAACCATAACCCAGAATAATGAAATATGTCAATAAATAAGAATTTATAGTACAAAGACAGAAAAAAAATAAATAAAATTACTTATTTATTGGTATAACTCGAACCGCGAGTCCAACTTGCACTTTACCAGTATTTTTTAATATAAGTGTAATGAGCAAAAAGAAACTTGTCCAATATGTATAATATTTGGTCTTATATTATGTACGGGGTCATGTAATTTCTCCATTTTACGTCAAACATAAACCCCGTCAAGCCGAGCGTGAATAAGAGAAATACTCTGAGAGGTGTCTCAAAATGCATTTGTAGAATGTTTAAAGCATCGGCTTTGCAGATAATTGCCAAGCACATGTCCCTTGTGAGAACAGAAGCGAGTTTGTTTGAGAATAATGAAACTTTAACTGCCGCATTTACATACAATTACATTATATCACTGCAATTTATTTGCTGATTTATTTAATTTTTTATGCTCAGTTTTGTTCAGCTTCCCGCGTGTATCAGGGTAGGCAGAGGAGAGTTTATGGGTTATGACACCCCGCTCTCTACTTTTCGCCGAATTTTGAAGGTATAAGGTAGTCACCTCGGTACCAAAGCGAAGAAATGAAAATGTTATGTTTTTCATTATAGGGGATGGAATTCACAACCTGTCGTGCCACGACTGGCCTCAATGCTCAGTGTGGGAGTTTTTTTTATATATATAGTTATGGGGTGATGACGACATTATGGCTCATTCAGTATATGTCCTTTGTAAACGGTGGTTGTCAATTTCATTCCTACAGAGGAATATTTATTTATTATAAAGATTTTGGGTTTCTTTGCATATAAGTAGATATGTATTGCATTAAACTGTTGTTTAGTTCACACGAAAAAAAAATTATACGGTACACTACCGTATATTTTAAGCTATTATAGAAGGCAAAAACTGCTTATACAAGAACGAAATTGACTTTACTTTGGTATTAAAAATTATCCATATCACATGTTATAAACATAAGAAGAAATCAACTTCAAAAATTATGATATGGAGACTAATATTTTTATTATAAAGGTAAATTCACGTATAAACTTAACAAAAATGCTCCTCTACTATGAATAATAATATTTAAGATATTCAAAGCCTTTACATAATATTTGCTCAGAAAGCTATTTGCTTTGTTGCTCAGAGTATGAAGATAGCAATGACCGTACCCACCTTAAATATGTTAATTTATTTAATGAAAAAATATTTTATACGTTTTGGGTTTTAGCTTAAGATATTCTTCTATTATTATAACATTGTAATAACCTAATACGATAAAAGGTAAAGAAAATTGTCTAATAAACAAATTCTTAAAAATATTACTTTATGTTGTTAATATTAAAAACGATAGATTTTATTACGACGAGGAAATAACAAGTAAAGAAAAATATGGAAAGGAGAAGGAATCGAGTCACGGGTCACCTGGTTGTAAGTAATCTCTGCCGCCCATGGCCCTGTGTAACATGAGAATTGTTCCTACTTCCTATGAAGCGAAACCTGGGCCATATAGCTTACTTACTTATTGTAAAAAAAATAAGATCATTTGGGAATTATACAACCAAAATTTTATTCGTTGCTTTTTACCGTTACTATCTAAACTTTTGTATTTTACTACCAAGTAAGTTTTTAATACCAGTATTTAATATATTTTAACACAAAAAAGGTATAATGTTTTTATGTCATTACTCATTTATGTTTTTTTTTGTAAAACAGCTTATATTCTAAATTTTTAATCTAAATAACATTCTTCAACTTAAAAATATGTATTTGGGGCCACATTTCTATAACGTTTTTCATTAAGTAATTATTTATACATACACGTATGCTTAAAAGCTTGCTTAAATTTTCCTCCCCAACACTTCAGACTGATTTGACCTACTTTCATTAACATTTTTGGGATGATGTCAGAAATATATAATATTTAAACCTGCTCTCACATTTTTTTATTAGCTAGATATTTAATAATAAAAAGATATAAATAAATGACATTCTATTGAAGTCAGATTTATATTTATTTTGTATACATCAAAAGATAAAATAAAAAAATGTATTTTGAAAAAAAAAGATATTTATCGTTCTGGTGAAGCAATGTTGGTGACTTTGAACAGTATTAATTTATTATTTTTTGCTTTTGTTATCATTCGTTTTATAATTCAAAAAAAGAAAAAATATATAAATAAATTTCATTAACTATAAAGATAGTTTTGAACATCTCTACTTGAAACAGGAACACATCCTTACATTACCTGGAACTAAAGTTTCGAAAAGTTTTTATTGCAACTGTTTTTCCTCGTTTACACAGTTCAAAGTTTCTAGAGTTCTACTCGCCGACATGATTTTGCGGAAGCTGGATCGTTGCCAGAGGAACACAGAATGTTGTCATGAGATTTTAAGAGGAATTATACTGGTAATTTACCTTGCACACACTGGCTTTAAATGTAAACTAATCTCGTAATCTACTTCTTGAATGTATTTGCATATGCTTAACCCGATACGCATTCATTGGTTGGCTTTGTTCTGTGATCTTGGCGCTTATAAATCTATGTGCGGTTTTAGTCCGGAATCTGATACTGAGGGTGCAAGTATTAGTAAGTTTTAGTAAAAGCAACTAGGAAGTTATACACTATCGTTATTTTAAATAGAACTACTATAATAATTATTATTATTTATATAATATTTAGTGCTTCTCAAGACAGATAGGCTTAGTGTTAGGTGTCTAAACTTAACGCTGCACTTTGTCTTGTATGAAATTAGGAAATATAATATTATTTTTTCCCTATTGTAGATCGCAGCTCCAACATCCTGTTCAGATTAAGACGCTATCCCTATACCACTGCGTCAGGATTGCATAGGGCTGGTTAGTCTTAATAAATTAGTTGACAGATAAAATAAAAGTGATTTGTCCCTACGTTTCATATGTTTTTGACAAGTTTAACTGAAACATTATGATGTAAAGCTTCCATACATAATATATGTGAATACATAGCTATAGCTTCGCTTAAAATATGAGCCACGTATCATTAAGTTTAATGAGCGAAATTTACTTTGTCTCAGTCATGTACGTTCCGTAAATATACCAGTTTACAATTTGGTTGCAATCTCAAATTTTACGGAAGTAATCGGAATAAAGAAGCATGTAATATTCTATGTAATATTCAGTATTTTCATCAAAAATTTAATGGTTATTTATTATAAAATGTTATTCCCGTCTAACAAAATAAATATTATTTAGAAAAAACTTATAAGAAAGAGTTCGTGGCGCAGTGGCCCAAGCATGTGACTGTAAACGCGACGATTTGAGTTCGAAAGAATTATTATTTATTAATATTTTCATTTATTCGTTCTGGGGTCGAGGCAAAATTTGCTTATATTTTAGTAATTTCTTTAGTATCAATTCGAAGACGAATTTACTTACAACCATCGGATTCTTATAAGAACATGAGATTCTAGAAATCCAGTACTTTCAAAGGCTTACGAAATACCGTAATAATCAGATAACTTTACCCTTTTTGATGTCTGCTTTAATTTTCACATTTCGTAAATAAAAAAATATAAATAAGAATTGGGCAAAACAAATATTTTCTTTGAAACGACTACAATGACATTTCTTTTTAAAACTGCTGGGTAGAGAATATTTTTTGCGTACTTTATCTTCGTTAGCCTGTTGTTTTCTATTTTTGAGGGCAGGCTTTGTGAAGTATCACCCCACTTTAATGTTGAGATAAGTCTTATCTTCTTACTCCTTAAAATGCAATATAATTTTATTTATTTAGCATTACTTTAGCTTAAACCGGAGCTCGTTAGATTTGACTTTTCAAGGCAAAACGAGTTTGGAATTTTACTAGATAGACATTTCGGGCTAAAGGAATAACAATAAAATTTAAAATGCTCGGTCGTTATGTAACTTGGATAGATACGCTGTCCAATATTGCTCTGCAAATGGTTTAGTATTAAAACCTTTACAGTGTCCGCTGGGCCCTTTGTTAATATGTGTACGTGTCTTTTTATTTTATAGCAATGTAAATGCATACATTTTTCACAAATACTTCTCTGTTCTGTAATATAAAAGTTAAAAGTTCATAAGTTAAACTAAATATACACTGTAAAATATAGAAATAGAAAATATTATTTAGTTCACTGAAAACAAGAATAAACCAAATACTACGTAATGCGATTTACATTACATTTTAAAATGTGCAAGGATTTGTAGGGTAAGCGTCCAAAGCATGTTTGTATGAATAATTTCACATAAAACGTAGATATGTACCTACTTTGTTATGTAATAATGTTTGAGTTAAATAGATACAAATATAAAGCTTATTGCAAACATAAAGTTATAAGTTAGCTTTTCCCTACAGCTTCGAGCGCTTGGCCATATGAAAGTATATGCATTCATTCATGGCATATGCTTCGAAGTACTCACGGTAAAGATTCTGCGTTCCAGTGACAATAATAACGCGAAGTTAGTCTTTCTCGTTTCCTTCCCGATAAATGGCCTATCCATCACAGAAAAAACGAATATTAAATTAATCACAATAATACTTTATAATTAATGATACTTAAATAGTGTTTATTTGCCTCTCTGTCCCCTCAATTTCCCTTGTCTCAGTAGCTCAGTTGATCTTAGCGGTTTTCAGGACAAAGTGCCTTCACTTCTTACGCCGACCGCGTCCCGTTCCTGACAAATAGGTCAGCACATAAATTTATCTAGAGTAGTCTCGCAAGCTTTAACATATTGAAGTTGAGTGGGTTTTATGCGTAACTGGGTTACGGGAAATATTGAAATAGCTCTAATTTTAGCCTAAGACATGAATGGATCTGGAATGGATCTGGAATTTTTGTATTAATATCAGTCAGCTTCAGCGGGTACTTTGAATGTGAATAAATATAATAAAAAATAAGTTTAGTTTATAACATTACCCGAGTTGTAGTGATGTAAGCTAATAAAAGCTAAACATAGCAAAAAAAATCGACAATATATATTTATTGTAGTGACAATAAATATGCAAAAGAAATTGTAATTAGGAATGTTCAACAAAATCTCATATGAAATTAATTTGGTCGAATGAATGTAGTTCGAATTAAAAAAAATAACGATCCAAGGTCTCACTAGTAGGTACTAATGAAATGTTAATAAAAAAATAGTACTTTTGATATGTTATTTTCATTTTGTGAAATTGGTATATCGTTCTGGGTAAACCGTTGAACCATGCTACGAAACTTATTGTGTAGATCAGATTCTTTGGCAAGATATAGCTACCATTAAAATTATTAAGGACTTTGCCTCTGAATCTACTTAAATATCGCTTAGGCTCTGCTACCGCAAATTGTGAATATGCCATTGACTTTAATGGGATTCGCAGTTACTGTGAACGGGATTAATCTGTTTATGTTCTTTTTTTAACTTTACGCTGCATCTGTCCTGGATTGGGAGCGGAGTGTTAAAACACTGCGCTCCCAATGAGATTCCGTTCTCCATTTTCCGCCATGATGCACTTCGATAATAATATAAAATCAAATATATGCAATGACTCTAGATTCTTTTTGTTATATTGCGAATGCGTAGGCTAAGAATAAAGTATATATTAAGGTACATAGGTACCTATGGAAGACTTGGTGTCCTCCAGTAACAAATCACTTTTAATATATCAAAATATTAGTATTAGTAAAATAAAAACATTTCCATATATTTTATAAGAATTTTATTATGTAATGAGTAATAAGAAATCCGCATTTAGAAATTTCACGAACTTGACAAACAATCAAGATATTTGAATAACTGAATGCGTCGTAAAATTTTTATTTCCCTTCCTTGTTTACGTCTTGCTGAATAACTGGTTTCTAAATTTTATGAAGCTTTTGTAATATTGCTGGTGGATTATGGTGCGTCGTTTCGCGGAAAACAATTTATTTTAACGGGTACCATAATTTAGGACTTATACAGTGTTTTTAGGTCATTTATACATCATTTACATAAATTCCATAATGGTAATAAATAACGCCGCCGTGGTTCAAACTCGGAAGTATGAATTGCTTTAACTCACTCTGAAAAGAGAGAAAGCGCAATGTCTTGAATTCTTCAACAGAGATACCAGGATCTCTCTGAGTAGTCAGACTTGAGGAATAATGTGTGTAATCAAAAAAAATATATATATTTTCGGTACCTTTACAAAATCTTACATTCTTCATTTCTGATAATTTAAAGAGACAACGCATAGCATGTGGCAGAACTGCTTTGTCTAGACCGATCGAAGAAACTAAAAAAAAGTGTGACACCTCCAAGCTGATGTTTTTGAGTTCAGCCAAGTTCACTTTCAGTCATCTAAACTTTTTCTTATTTGAATAATTTCTTTAATACTTAAAAAAATATTTATTATTGTATTTTGCTTAAAGATCTTAGTTCTCTTCTGAGGAACTTAGCTTATGTTGTGTACATCATTTACATAAACTTATTCACAAGACTAGTAAGTTACTGCGGCTTCACAGACATACATTTGCAATGAGTTCCTAACTATTTAATACGAATTCCACCATCTGTGTCGCCTTAGACTTTGGCGCGACGTTGTCTTTGATTATGCTTGGGTGTTCAGCGTATAGCAGAATATTCAAAGGGAACCTAGTATTAAGACACTACGTTTCCCACTTTTCGCCGAATTTTCAAACCATTGTGTATCGAGCGGTAGAACTAAATGCCGCGATTTTTGCATTGGTACCAGAGAACGGAAATTGAAAATATTTATAAACAATAATTCAAACTCCCGAATGGGAGTCGAACCCATACCCGCGGAGTGCTGTCACACGCTTGTGGTCCTGTGCCACGACGGCCTTAATCAAAAAAAAATATTAACAAATATATTTAAGAATCACATCTGTTTTACTATTCTTTGTACGTGCAATATCACTTAACTGCATTATGCTCTCTAAAATGCATATAAAATATTTAAAAATAAAAGAGATTTTATGCTTTTTTAAAGTGTTATTCACACACTTAAGTTTATGAACATATTGCAATTCCATATAAACATTATAAACGCTATATTTTTATATTATTTTAATTTATTTGTAATTAAATTTTATAGTAGTAAGTATGATGCAGAATGGTATGTTTTGTAATTGTTTTGACACTAAGCTATCTTTACCTACCCTGGAATACAGTCTGAAATAAAAAATACCCTACAGTTAGTTATAGAAAATTAGTATCAAAACACTTGTATTAAAACATGTAGGCTTAAGTCCACTTACGATTAAATCTTAAGACCGTAAATCAACCTGAAAAAAGAAGAGAGAGTTCAGAGAAATAGTCAATCCATTACAAGGAGATCTATTCAAACACCTGATTGAATAGAGTAGGTGTCAGGGCTTAGAGTGTACGTACAAAACGTTAGATAATGGCTGTATCTACTGGAGCCATGCCAAGAACCCTCGATATGCTGATCACATGTGTAAATAGCGTGAATTGTAGTGTTCGATATTCGCCAGAATGGCTTTTATTTATTCTTCAACTTACTAACGAGTTGGATGATGAATGTGGTGTTTTTTTATTCTCTTTTTCTGGGGACCGCGGAGAAAAGAGGGAGAATTTAAGGACACCGGCCGGGGTTTTAATGTGGTGCTTTAAATGTTTCTTATATGTTATAGTTCATAAAACAAATATAACAGGCACAGAAAATTCATATTTAAATCCATCATATTGGAAAAAAAATCGTTGGACTCTTTCGCGTTTTTGCTACGTAAACTCCTTATCGTGCATTACTTTAACTAGATCTTCTGAACCCTTTTCAGTGTAATTAACGTAATTACTTGATTTTACAGGTAACTTTAAAATTTTAAGATTTATAAGGTTTTTTACTTTTTTTGCTATTGCGGTGGCAGTAGGATAGTGGGTGACTGTAAGCCCGTTGCTTGTGGTGTTTGGTTGGACCCCCACTCGGGGGAATGAATTCGAAAATTAGCATTAAAATTGGTAACATATTCTCTTCTCTCTGCATAAAACTGAAAAAAAGGATACCTATCCATACAATAGAAATAGAAGGTATATTTTTTATTATTTTTAATTAGTCTATAAAATCATGGTTTTACAATAAATAGTACATGAAAATTTCAGACTAAAATATCTTTTTACGTGTCTAACGAAGCGAAAAATACTTTAAGTTTAATGTTTCTTTTAATTGCTCACACGGCAATTATTTGTCTGAATTTTACAAGCTACCTTTATTAAACATTTTAATTGAAAAGATAAAATATTTAGATACGAGCATCAGCTTTATGAGCTTCAGCTCACATTCTGTAGATAGTAAGTTAATATTTCGTTTTGATCAATACGATAAAATATACAATAAGGTACAAACAAATGAAGTGTCTTATACAAATATGTTGTACATAAGAATCTAGCGTGTTATTTAAATATTAAGTATATTTTTAACAAAACAATAATTTTCGTAATCTAGAACTGGACTATATTAAAAGAGGAATAAACCTTATTTATATACTTATCCTAACATTATATAAAATCCACGGTATTAATACATCAAAAACGAGAACAATAATTCATTATGCCATGCCTCCGCATATTCTTACACACCATTTGCACCCGACAGGTAACCCAAAAACATAATGTCTTTCTTTCCGTACGTACACATGGTATCTACATGAAAAATGGGTTCCTAAACAGAAAACATTGAAATAAAAACATGTTTTGTGTTTTCACTTTCCCAGCTTCGGGAATGCGTGTCAATAGTGACGTAGGTCGACAGACAATTTCCGTCCATAGCCACTCTGACCGCTGCTCTTTCCCACGAGACTCAGGCTTGTCTGACAACCTGGAAGCTTCACGGAAATAGGATGTCAAGGCGGCCAACCTTCGCCCTCGGGCTACTGAAATTGCTTCCGGGAAGCTTTCATCATGTATGACATGTAAAGTGAACTGTGCATACACAGGGAACCTTCTTATTCGTTTAGAATAATCTTTATAACGTTTGATATGCAAAGCTCAAGGTGCATTCTATTTATCGTTAGATATATATTTTCATTTTTTCAATTTTTATATAATTCTTCTCGCTAGGGAAATTCTGTGCTGGTTGTAGATCACTCCGCGCTTTACGAAATAACAGATACGTTTATACGGAATAAGGGCGACTGGAAGTGTCATTTAATATTCTTAATTAATATTAGGAACATATTTTACTCATTGATTGTGTGGGCATTCTTTTTAAAATTAGACCTCTGATAATAAGAAATGTTATCAATCAAGAAATTAAAGTTCTAATAATTTAATTACATTAAGGATTTAGGCGTGTTTCACTTGTTAAATACTAACAGGTTTTGCTTTGTCTTAATAATAAAGTGCTTTAGTACTCTGACTTTTAACTCACAGTCGTACCTTCCCCAAATTTAAAAGAATAGAAAATAAAATTCATTCAAAGCTGTGAGAAAAGTAGGAAATGGCATCTCAAAAGCATTTTCAAATGTATTTTAAATGCGGAGCAGTTGTGAAATAAAGGAGCAGAACGGTGATTTTTCTATAATGTTTTCTTTCCAGGATGGTCGTAACAGAAACGTACGAATATTAATCTATGCTATTGGCCTATTTAACATATTATTAAGACCTAGAAAATAGATACAAGTTTATAATTTCGTATAAACGTAAATATCCAAAGAATAAATTGAACTTGCGACTAAAAATAATCTATTCCAATGAGATTCATATTGCAATTGTGTCATTACAGACGTTGTCGCAGTTAATATTTTTTATGCTTATAACAAGTTTTAAATATTATCAATCTCAATTTACGTCAATCTTCATATAAACTTTTATTATAACATTATTTTACATACGAAAACGGTCATATTAGACTTACTCGTACATAACAACTTATATTTCTGTAGAGAAATATGATAACATTTTATATTTTTTAGCTTAACTATAGATAAGTTATTCAAAGGAAAAAATATATTATAGAAATTATTTTAATATTAAAATTATATGGATTTTTCTTTAATTTACATTTAAAGATTTGCTTGCAAACACAAAATACCCTAGAAAACCAGCTCCTGCTCCTCTTAAGATATTACTTTAGAACAACGACTACTTTGCTATTGCAAATAATAAATAGAAAGACCTTCTAAAATGTTTTCAAATGAAACACATTCAAAAATAAAACGTTACAGCCTTACATTGTAAATAAGTAATAAAAGAAACAGCCAGGCCAATGGAAACAACGTTAACAGTATTGTTTGTAGGAGAACTACAGTAAAATGCAATCGGGCAAAGTAATGAGGTAATAAGCCAAGGGGCAGACGTAGCATCGGACTAATAAAAGATAATGTGGATATAACGATATCTTTCCGCGATTGTTATATGCCGTTTATTATATCATTTAGTTCTAGTTTATTGTTTACTTAGCATGACAGGATTTACAGTCTAATAAACCAAACCTTATCTATTTTTCATGCGTTTTTCCTCATACCTAGAATACACAGAAGAAGCCTAGTACTAAAATTCCGGGTTCCCCACTCTCCGCTTAACTTTTGAGAACAGGCATGAGGCATTCAACGCTGCGCTTTGTTGTTTGCATAGAAAAACCATCGGATCTAACGTTTAGTTTCTTTTTGTGTATCGTGTATAATATAAGCAAATTTTTAGGACCTCGACACAGACACGTTCACCACTTTTCGCCGAAATCTGGAGGCATTACGTGTGGAATGGCGAAACTTAACGCTGCGCTTTGAGATTTTTCAAGTGAGAATTGAACCCACAACCCGCTTACAGCTGCCCCCACACTGCCGCGCCGTCACATCTGGCCTCATAAACAACTAAAATTATTTATACCACATATAATGTGTAAATTTAATTAATTTTAGCATACGGGATAGAGCAAATGTGATGTCAAAATGAAGAGATATAACGGCCTTTTTTATCTACTCATGAATATTGGTGTTAAGCTATAACTCATTGACTTAACAGCGTTGTTTGTTGGACGCTACGAGCGCTACGTAACGAACAATGGAGACCTCACATTATTTACTATAAATTTTAATATTCATATAGGTCATATCGCGTTAGCATATATCAAATTATTTTTTTTCAGTTTTCACCTAGAATATTATGCCAAAAAAATATGATACTCCTAGTGAATCTCTACTCCATTCGCGGTTTCTGTTAAATAGGTTATGCCATATCCAACATCAAAGCTCGTGCATTTCAAAAGTAGAGGCTCAACCATAATATTTTTAAAATAAACTCACTCGAAAACGTGTATGTTTTTTATGTGCGTGATTCTCTTAAGCATTTACTAATTTATTGATACATTTTTGGTATTTCCAAAGATTAGGTTTTTAATATGTATAAAGCAACAAAATTTAATATTCAACTAGCTCTATAAATCTCTCATAATATTTCCTGTACGAACACTGATTTTATTACTTTCCTTATCATTAATGTTTTTTTCACATAAATAAATTATTTCTATACGTATATGCTTCAGACGTAAATCTTACATAAATATTTAAAAAAAGTAGAAATGTGAAATGTAATCATGATCCGTATAACATTTAGTTGACAAAAGCTATTCCAGCAAAATGGCTATTTTGTCACATCATTACTGGGACGGCTGTAATTTTCGACTCAACCGAAAATAAAAGAGGCCAGTTTTCTCATGACCATTTTATTCGGACACTTTTATTATTAAACTTATTACAATTCTCAGAGCTAGTTAAATTATATAATACAGTCATTCAATGACTACATAAGCATTAATTAGGCTACCGCGGTATAGTGGTAAAGCGACTGATTGTAAACGGGATAGTCTTGGCTTTGATTCTCAATCGGGGAAGG
Organism: Heliconius nattereri; assembly: GCA_013403645.1. Lineage (NCBI taxonomy): Eukaryota > Metazoa > Arthropoda > Insecta > Lepidoptera > Nymphalidae > Heliconius > Heliconius nattereri. The sequence goes on from JAAIXI010000254.1 coordinate 2,105,800, forward strand.
GGTAATTAATTATTTTCTTTGTCCCGGTGAAAACAAGGGACGGCGTCGAGTTCCGCCACTTAAGTCGCAGTGTCTTGAATTAGGACATAAGGCGGAGAACTTAGTGTCATAGGATTTGGTGCTCTCACTAGAAAAAGACATTATATAAAATTCCGCTACGTAATTGCATATTAAGTAGAGAACGGAGTGACTTAAATAATTCGTCGCTGGCCAGCTCGCGAAAATCGTTAGGATACGTATGAAGATATAAAATGTAATTGCAAAGTTAATGTACTTACACAAATATACACTCAGAGCCCGAACTGGTCACCAATCTCGTTTGCGCTGTTTTAATCCGCGGTTTCGACCTCAATACAATCAATATACGTTGGAGCTAAATTGGAAAATTGAATGCGAGCTCGGTTTAGCGCTTTTTATGCTATTATATTTCAGTTTGAAATAACATGTACATAAGAGTTTCATTTTAACGCTTATAAAGGATTCTAACTACAATTTTACTATCTTCTATATATGCATATACATACGTAGATTGAAGTAATGTGGAGATTTTGATGTAAAGGTTGGGTATTTCTAGCCTTTGACCAGAACACGTTTGGCGTTGGAGGCACTTAAAGTCCCATAAATTAGTAGGAGCTGCCCGCAAACGGCGAGGTGGGTGTTTGGTACGTGAATAATGGCCTCCGAGAGACCCAGTGAACCTCGTAATGTTAAAAATTCTGTGTAGCCAAACCTAACCATATTCGAATAAATTGCCTATTGTATATTTTTTTATTATTGTGTATATTTTTCTTATAATATATTGTTTTTGTTTCAGGTAAATCTCTATAATTGATAAACTTCAACTACAGAAGCTTACTACAGCATTGAATAAAAGCTTTAGAATCTGCAAGCAGTACCTATGGAAAGGTACCATTATATATTCAAAAATACAATAAAAAATTTACAGACCATTGTCGGACTAAAATTAATCAAAGAAAATAGAAAGGGTGTCAAGGCTGTACGTACCGAATTATATTTGGAATGAGATAGTCAAAACTCATTAAAGTGGAGACGATAACTAATTGGGTCAGACGAGCGTCGTCTGGTCACCGAGTCCTGATAACCCTACGCACGCGTCGCGACGTCACATCTTGATAACGTGTGACTGATAAGTGTTTTAGACGAGTAATCTTAATGTATCTAAAGCGCTGGGAAGTTACTGCGCAATTTACTTTTTGTTCTTACAATTTTAGACATTTCTTAACAATGTATCTACAGGATGGAAGAGGCAGCGCTCCTTTTACTGAAACTGCATATGGGGTAAAATATTTCAAACCCAGAACTAAAGAAATTAATCAAGGTAACTCAACAGTTTGAACGTAGGATTTCTTTTTCATTTCACGATTTTTATCCTTACCTGTATTTCGTATGACGCACACATACGTATGCGACGTTGCCGCTTTGACAGGTAAGTGTGTGAGTGCCTATGTTATACTTTACAAATGGCGTTTTATTTTAAAACGATAAATGTATTATTTATTTTGTTTAAAAAATAACTTTTCCATTTTTGGGAATTATTTTTTTTCTGAATTATATTTAGCTTTTATAGAGTAGTTAAAACTGTGGTTTCATTTAAAGTGGTGCTGACAATTCCACCCTGTATATGTACAATTGACTTGGTAAACTTCTATCTTATATTTGAAGGGGCTAATTTATTTTGTGCAACCCTTTCACATAAACAATCTTTAATCTTAAAGCTTTGGTGGAAAAGTTACCTGAAGACTTATTTCGTTACTTCCGATTGAAATGTCAAAACAATGTTCTTCAATTTCTCAGTACAAACGGTAAAGCTTATGTTTATTTTTGTACGTACAACTTTGTTGTAATTTTCTAAATAGGGAAATTTTGTTTTGTTGAAGATTTTACTTTGTTATGTTAAAACATTTTCTATACTTTTATTTTTAAAACAATTAAGTTAAAGTTTTCTGTACGTCAATAAAAAATATCTTTATTTTAAACTACCTAGAACGGTAATAGTACCCACTACCAACACTACTTAACTTAAGACTAGTCCCTACGCTACGACAGCGCTACGGTAGCAAACCTAAATGATCATAACCAAAAACATAATATTAACAGTGGAAGTAAAGAGCGAGGATTTCGTATACTATGTCTTTATAAGAAATGTCAAAACAGTGACTTGCATTTAACGAATGGATATATTACGTGATTTATTTATAACCGGTTACAACGTAATAGATCGTTTGAGATGAACAATTATTATTTAGGTTACGATCATATTTTATTGATCTCACAATTCAAATTCTATACAACTATATGTAAAATTTAAATACTGAATAATTAACTATTTAATTGCAAATAGTTAGTTATGTAGGATTTTGGAAAAAAATATTTAACTATTTATCTTATTTTTGCACTCGAAGAAACGAAATATTTCATTTATTATTCAGTTCCTTTGTCTAGAAAAGCGGAAAGCGCGCGCTTGAATTCCGCCACACAACATGTTATGTCTCCAGAATTCGGCAGAAAGTGGGGAACGGAGTGTCTTAACACTAGGTCCCCAGGCTCCCTCTACCTCCTATGTTCGGAATACAGCTTGAAAAATGAAGCTACAAAAAAATTTTTTTTGCTTAGATAGTTTTTTCCGCTTTACGCTGTATTCGGCACTACAACAGGGTAGGCAGAGGAAACCAAACATTGCTTGTTGAGTGGTGGAACTTAACGCCGCGTTTTACCACAACATCAGAGAAAATATTAAATTGTTTATTTCTTCTAGTAGGGATAGAACCCACAACGAGTCGCGTTTACACACATGTATTGTTTGTGACTGACCCCAATATAATTGTATCAAAAGTATAAAAAGAAAATGTTCAGCTTCTATCGTTTCTGAAACTAGATACGTGTTTTCGTAGAACTGCTGTAAGTAATTATGTACCTATATACTTACATATTACTAAAAGCTAAGCGTTATCCGATATCGGGAATGTTTCTCTAAATATTTTCCATGATAATTAAGTACCTGAAAAGCATATTGGAAAAACGAATATTAAACTGCTCAAATATAAGAACTGAACTATTTATTTTAAATGAACTATTAAAAGAATACATAGTAAGTACTCTTTTTTTCTCTAACTTAAACATTCAGTACATGCTTGACTCTACTTCCACATTATCAACTACATACTATAACACTTCAAAGGAGCTGCAGTCCTACAAACGTGGAAACTAGTTCATTTTTTTTCTTTACATTTGCAGATCGTAAGATTTGTTTTGTCTTGCAACTTTTTATGGTATTCTAAAGTGTATTTCGACATCAGTGCGTATATTTTAATATGAAAAGAGAAAATAAAACTGTGTTAAGTATTTTTACATTTTTAAAGTTTGTTATTTCACACATAGAAAAGAAAATACGTTTCAGAAAACGCATAAAATAAATTTTATGCGAACGTAGCGAGATTTGAACCCACACTCTTGGACTAATTAGCCACACGTTCTTATCAAGCTACGTCCAAATTCTTATATACTTGTTACAACATATTAGCTTGAAAACCTATATAAAGATTTTAAGATCTTTAATTGAAAGTGTTAATAAATAAATTTTTAACAAAAAGAAAAACCGACTTCTCATGTCAAACTAATGCTACAACAACCTTACTACAATATTTAATTACTAAGCCTGTTTGTTTTACTTGGCACCGACTTCAAAATTATAAAATCTTTGTGAAATTATTTTTCACTTTTTAGTTCGTTGTTAGAAGTCGGTTTTTCTTTTTTTTTTAAATTAATTTATTTTACGATTTTAAGTGATGGATAGATCTTAAAATGATGCTCTGAAACGAGTGGTGATGGTGGTGGTGGTGGTTGTCAACAAGTGGTTGTAGTTGTCCTATGTAAAACTTCACTTAATTAGGTATTATTTTTGTGCAAAGTAACATTTTGGTATATTGACAAGAACATACATAAAAAATATTCGGGGGCATTTGGGAATCTCCCTTTTTAGAAGTTGGTTGAAAATGAGGACATCCTCTTTTTGAGGTCAGTTGAAAAGAAATGCAACGATGTGGAACCTCACTTCTGACATCAATTTAAAAAGTTTTTGCTTGCAACTATTACAGTATAATTATTTTTTACCAAAAAATTAAACTTTCTCAATTTTGACCGGATCCAATAATCGGAACCTAACTAAACTTTCACCAAATTATCCTTGAAGTGTATCCTTTCAAATAAAAAAAGAATCATCAAAATCGGTTGGCGCGAAATTGAGTTATTCGTCTATTTATCGCGCACATACCTAATGCAAATTTAAGACTTTGTGATTTTCTCATAGATACCATTGTCAGACATGGACGAAAAAAAATGGGACCATTCGGAAAGCTTCACCTTTCAAATGAATCGGTTCACCCAGTCAAAAGTTATGAGGTAACAAACATTAAAAAAAAAAACAGTCGAATTGATAACCTCCTTTTCTTACAGAAGTCGGTTAAAAAAGCGACTAAATGTTGTACATTTTGCACATAGAATAGCATTAACATATAGCTTGCTTTATCGTAATACAATATTAGTTAGTTTATTGCGTCTACGTGCACAGGCGCTGTCTAATTATATTAGAACTGAGTTGTAGAATGTATTCTAAGGAATTTCTAAATTTGATCAAGTCGCGTTTTAGCTCAATTTGTGCTAGTTTAAGCTATGCAGGTAGTCTTATATATATCTCTCTCTCTCTCTCTCTTTCTTCTTAAGATTATAAGTTAAGAATTAATTGTGGCGCAAGCATTTTTTTTTACTATTAGTCAATATTTGCAGGATACACAGCCTGTTGTATTTTGAACACTTTTCTTGTAAACACCGAGCTTTTTCTGCAAAGTGAAAACCAATAGACTAGCAGTTACCGTTAGTAAAATTAACTCTGTAGATTATACGAAAACAAACGGCAAGAAGTCACAAATGGTAAGGAAACTTTATATGTTAATAAACTCTTATAGAAAGAACATAACTTAAAACTAAGAGGTATCCAAAATCCAGTTAAAATATATCAAAAACCTATCCAAGTTTCGGCATAAATTGAGACTTCACAAATAGCGAGCTGAAGGTAACTTCATTCCCGCACCTGGGTCCAAGCACTGAGAATTTAGATTAGTGCATCAGAAGTTCACACTATGGCAACACTTCGTAAGTTTTCTCTTGAATCGTATAAATGTTAATGAATGCCAGACGTCTCTAATGAGATTACCGTTCCTGTGAAATTGGATTCTCCTAAGACTTCTTTAATTTTCAGTCAGCGTGAAAATTAGGTGAATCCACGATCGGCTCTCGCATATTCATTCTGTTTTAATCATTGAAATGTCTCGGGCTTAATATGATTATGAAATTGATTTATTATGACATTTTAGAACTGACTTATGGTACATTTTAAGTATAGATCACATACTTTAGAGAATTTTTAGCTGTAAGAAATATTGTTTAAGTTACGTTTCTTTTATGAAATTTTATTGTTATTATTAAAACTTTTTTTGATAACAATTTAGTGAAATATATAACTTTACATAAATTAAATATTAATAACAAAAACATACGAGTAATACGATATACTGTATGAGAATTTGTCGCAATTAAAGCTATTTTCAAAATATTAATTATAAAAATTACCTATTACCTTCTAAATAACTCACAAATATGTTAGTCAACGTATATACAAACCTCAATCAGTCAAAGGAGGCTGCGCCCGTCATGAATTTCACAGTAGGCAGCCGGTGCAACATTCTACCTTAGCTATACATACATACATCTACATTTAGAATCGTAACATAAATATTTATGTGTGAAAAGAAACGAATTCCATCCGCTTAATATTTTTGCTTTATCTGTTTTTTATTCATCTTTCGCAAAGCATTGAATATTTAATTTACTTTGCGTTTTCATAGAGCCCAGTCAGCTATAAAACATGCAGGAATATGAGGGAAACGGTCTTCTAGAAGCTATTAAATTAGCCGCATCATATTTTCAATGTTTCATTAATTTTAACATTCAATTAAGGTTGATAATTTGTTATTTCTGAGCCTATTCTGAGCCAGACATATCTACGTATAATATAATATTAATAACATAACATTACAAAGTATAAATAGAAACGGTATGTACATTTTTAAAATGACTTCGATATTCTCTATGTAGCAATGAGGCACATCGATCAATTGATGAACACCTCCCGGCGGTGGCCATACATCATCTTCATGGTGCTGATATAACGTTGAATATTTTATCAAATATTTTTCTTCATTATTTTCGTCAATATTTTTATAATTTTATATGTTATTGCTTTCTTAATATGATTAGACAATCATGCTCTATTCGCACTATTATATTTCTTCATATACCAATTAAATGAAAATATCATAATGTAAAAATATATTAAAAAGCTCATAAATGTGGTTCCGGGTATAGTACGAGTACATATTAATAATCGCTTGTATCAAATTATAAAAAGAAACAACAATTTAATACTTTTTTATTTATTGTACATATACATCTCTTTTATTATAGTTGTACTTATGTAATCAACGAGGATAATTTTAACTATAAAATAAGTATAAGAATGGTCTCGGGCTCATCGATCGAACGCTCCGCTAGCCACAAACTGAGGAGCGAGCGACTCAGTGCAAATTGAAAGCTTCCCAGAATTGCTGCAACCTTTGTATTTGTAACCAGGGCCACAGTGCCGAGAATCAATCAAGGTAATGGGGGTTTGTCCGAATCTGCTGGGATTAGTCGCGGTAAACTGCTTCTGCGACGACACACTTTCCGATCACAACTGAACAACCCTTTGTTGTCTTGATTGAATAGTTTTATCAATCGCTTCGAGTTCTACTCCCGTTTTATGCTTATAGCCCTACGAGATTGCCTCTTAAAGACTCTAAACTTTAAAACTCCGTCCAATGAAAGGCAAATACGTCTTTATTTGAATGGATTTTGTAAGGATTTGCGTCTGTCTAAACTTTGGAACAGATTTTCCGCGAACCAATTTTACAAATTTCGTTTTCGACATGTTTCATGAATGCACCTTCATAAAACATGACACGTTGAAACGTTCAAAGGGTAATTTCTCGTTTAAAATACAGGACAAGTTTTCACATGTAATTTGAAATACGGCGAGTACTACTTGCGCACCGTCAACAAACCAGTACTTGTAAGCGCGTTTAAATCTATTCCACATAGCGTTCGATAATCTCAAAATAGGATTAAACGCAGCACCGTAGTGTTCTGACAATGCATTGAGCGTCTATACAATGCATTTACAGAAACAGGCGAGGTTGCGTTCACAGCCTCAAACCTCACACGCCTGCTGTGCCCGCTGCGTTACGTTGATGGAACTCTTACTGATGGAACTAAATCGATTACTTGACTTATTGTCTTGTAATAAATTAAACAAGTTAATCTAGGATATTGAGATAAAGAAATAATGAAATTCTGGATAAAATTAACCTAGAGCTTCATTAGTGAAGAACTAAAATGGATTACAAAAGAGGTGAAATCAAGCTTTGTGGTTTCTCTTCTATATAGCATCTTTGTATGTAATATATATATTGTTTATATAAATATTATAACATTTACAAACAATCAATACATTAGCAGTACTGTTTCGATGTATCGTGCTTGTGCAGTGTACTCGTACGTGCGCCGTCTGTGATTCATTCGTATGCAGGAGCACTTTGCTTCTGCTGGTGTCCCTATAACGACACCAACTGTACAGACTGTACCTTTTGTAAAGAAAATCGTTTTCGAAACTTGTAAGCAATGATATTGTAATATTGTTTAGATGATTTAAAATCAGACAATAGAATTCGAAATTTTAATATATTTATATTTTAATTTACGCAGTGGAAACATGGGAACCTAGTTTTAAGACACTCCGTTCGCCACTTTCCGCCGAATACTGGAGGCATTGCGTGTTACGAAGTGGAACTCAATGACGTGGCTTGCCTCGTTACCAGAGCTAGGAGTTTATTACTTCGCTCTGATAACGAGGAGCAAGAGGAGGAACGAGATTACAGTCACACACTTGTGCCTCTACGGCCTCTACTATTATTTGTAAAATTACATTTTAGTGTTATATGGGGTAAATGAGCCTTAGTTTAATTATTAATTGTGTATTATCGATAGGATCAGGACCAAAACAATAATGGCGCAGTAGACGACGTCCGACTCTAAATATGATGGTGGTGGGTTCGATCACCATACAGATCAATGATTTATCTTTCCCCGGTCTGGGAAGTCTAAACGCTGCATTGGGTTTTATTTTTCACATTTTTTAAAGTCCGAAAAACATTTATACGTTTTCTAAAACAAGTTGTAAATATAAATATTCAAAATATTAATGTAAATCTCAACAAATGGAACTACAAGCAAAACTTAATGGAAATCAAGTTAAGCGAACCAGGACATTCATTAAGTATTCTTTGGTGGTGAACAATTTAGTATTATAAGAATAGAGTTGCTTGTTTCGACGGACGGACCCAAATTTGCTAGAACTTTGAAACAAAGGAAAGTTTGCGGGCGTATGCAATTATGTGGGTGCTTCGTTATGACGGCGTCGGTCTCTCCGACCTCGTTGTAAATATAACTTATATTTTGATTCTTAGTTGTTATCACGCACAATTGAGTTGAATATAAATGAGATAAAAACATAACTTTATATCTTACCTAGATTCGGAATAAATTTACAATTTTAAAGTTTTAATTTTTAAACTCACAATTTGAGTGATATATGAAAATAAAAAACATACCTACCTGTTATGTTTAACGTAGCTTAGTGTTAATTTCATTCAAATATTAAAAAAACTATAAAGTATTTCCCTGATATCTACTACCCAAAATATATGATACCCCAGAATATTAAAACCCCCATAACCAAATCATAAAAAAACCTAACATTATCATGAAAAAGATAACTTTATGAACTATATATTATGTAAAAGTCCATATTAAAAATTCAGAGATATCTTCACATTTCTGTGATCCACCCCAAGTTAATTAAACTTATGTGTCGAGGTAAACTTACCATGTTATTAATTACGCATATTTTCCACTCTGAGCTGCCGACGGTAAATTAAAACGTAGCCGGCGCTTGTGTGAAAATGAAACAATATCTGGTTGTCGTATTAACCAAACATTTAAATATAGAGTATTTCTGCATTTAATTATATAGAAAAATAATTATCTAAAGTCTTTATATATTCATTATTTTAAAATAAAATATTGGTATTAATGGATAAGGTAACTTTTTTTTGTCTAGAAGTACTAGAACTAGAATCTTACATAAATTCAATTAAAGTTATATATATATAGTTATGTATCTTATTTCTCTACTTTTATATATAAAAATTAGGTTAAAATAAGTTGATACCTCTTCGTCTGGCCTTTTACAATTTGCAGCGTTAACTAAAGAAATAGATAAATTTTTTTAGTAGTAGCTTCTTATTACTTTCCAATAGGTGGTAGTACTTTTATATTCTTTTAGCAATGCAAAAAGTGATGTATAGGATATTAGTTGTCCAAACCAGAAAACTTTATAATCAATTCAGTTTGATGTCGTTAGGTGTGCCTCCAATGTTTTGTTTGAAAACAAGAAACTTTTCTGACGGCTTTTCCCTCTGACCACGATCCCTAACGATTTTTAACCTTTAACTATGGACGTGATTTTTTTATAACACACATATGGATGTCGGGTCTGTGAGACCAGTGTATTTATTGGTTCTATTCCGTCGGTTATTTAAGGGAAGAAGACAATTTTATGTTTTAATTTAAAAATTTAAATCAATATAAATAAAATCGCTTTTTATTAAACTTTACGCATCACAACGATTTAAGTAACTTTCAATTTCAGTCTTTGTACATATGGGAGGACTCTTAAGAAAATAATATTATAAAAAAAGGACAGGCCCCGTTTAGAATGTTAAATAATGTTGTGTTTTGAAGCCAGAGACACAACCACTGCTATCTACATTCATTTTGTCATTAATACTAAAGGTACTGAGCGACTCAGTGGCGGAGGTCACCGAGATGTGGCCGATTTGTAGAACTCGTAGAACTAGATGGGTCTGTAAGACCCGACGTCCATACTTAAAGGTTAATAAACAGAAGGAAAACATGGAGCGTGTGAAGCTGGCTTTATTGTGATTGCGATTCAATAGTGTGTTCCTACAAAGCCTTATTCCTCTCAAATATTTTTCATTACAATGCATGTTTCTGCGTTTCATTTTACTTATACAGGATAAAGAGCTTACGGATATTTGTGAGAAGTAGTGAAAATTACTCGAATAGTGAAAATTATTCGAGTAAATGTATTTCGTCGCCCCAAATCCGGTACTTATTCTGTGCTGAAATATTTTGTACTCATTTTTTATATCTAGATATGTATTGTATAATATACATAAGCTTTACTTGTGTATTAAACAAAACTGTAGTGGTATTGTATTTTGTTCAAAAATAATATTCGTATTGAGGTCAGAATAAAGACCATCGTTTTCAATATACTTTTTTTCAGCTTCTTCTTTCAGTAGGCAGAAAGAGCTTAGTGTTTGTTAAGACACTCCGTTCTCCATTTTCCGTTGAATCCTCGAGGCATTGCGTATTGTGTACTCAAAGCCGCATTTTGCTTCGTTACTAGAGCGAGAAAATTAAAATAACAAATATTTGATTTCCCCTAGTTGGGATCGAAGCCGGGGTCTGCGCCACGACGGTCCCACGACTAGGAGAAGTCCAAAGTCCAGGCCAAAAAAATATAAGTATAATTAATATATTTAAAAATTAAACGTAATAGATATAATAAAACTATTTTACTGGACTAATGGCGTATATTTAGTATTATACAATAAAAATGTATAGTCTCTACACATTATAATGTATACCTGGTAAAGGGTGCTCTATCCGTGTTGTTTTAATTGTAATCAATCTAATTGTAAAATAAACATTTTTGGCATACAATTATATTTTTACATCCGAAGTCTAATTTCCACCAACAATTAGCATTTTCACAATGTACTTCACTCCCCTGAGGTCTGCCGGGCTTAGATTGACCGCGCATTTTTGTTGAAAGCTGCGGTCACATTGAGAACAATAGACCTTCGTAACAAACAGTCCTAGGACTTTCATAAACTGTTCGTAAATGTTTTAACAGAGCATAATTTTTTTATAGGTTCTATCGAGGAATTTTATTTTAGTGATAAATTATAATTTTTTAACCAATACGAATACTAAAAAAGTATTTTTATCATTTTACTACTTATTTATTTATTAGTTACATACTGTATCTCGTATAGCAGGATAGGAAGAGGGATGCTGGGACCCTAATGTTAAGACTAGAATTCTATAGGCATTGCGTGTTGAATGGCAGAACTAAACGTCTTTGCGAAATTCTTGCAACGTATATACAATTTTTTTAAATAATCAGTTTTATATATGTAAATATGTATACTTTTAAATCTATTAAGTTATCCTTAAATTAGTTCAAGTAGAAGTTTATTTTGATATGAAAAATTATGAAATCAATTTTCTTTCCTTGAATTTAATGAGGAAAAGTTTTACCGAATTTAATTAGCTAAAGTTAAATTAAAATATTGCAGAAACGGCAAACATGAAAATTAAATATAAAACGAAGTTAATTTCAAGTCCAGTTCAGCTCATATAAACAATAACTATCTGTACCTATGAATGTTACAGAATAATTTTATACAATACATCATATTTTACATTTATTTATAAAGAAGGCATTTCTTTCTGCATAGCAAACTTTGCATTTTACTAATTTCTCTTAATATTTATTTCATTCTAATTAGATAATTATAAATTTTAAGAATCACAACACAATAAGCGTCATCCAATTGTTATCTTATGACCTCCAATTAACATGTATTGTAATACATAATTAAGTTACTCATTTTCATTAGTTTTGTTATATAAAGGCCAATATGGCAAAAAAATATTTTTCATTAGTAGTGGAAAATATTTACTAATATTTTGTAAGTCTGAGGCCGAAGTGGCGCAGGGGCACAATGGTTCAACTAAACGCGACGGTTGTGAGTTTGATTCCCACTGAGGGAAATAGAAAGTTTTATATTTTCATTTCTTTGATCTAGTGGCAAGGCAAAGCGCCGTATTGACTTCCGTCACTGTACATGCACTGTACAAGAATTCGGCGGGAAGTGATAAATAGTCTTAATAGTAATAGATTGTCTTGAGACTAGGTTCCCTGATTCCCACTGCCTACCCTAAAATAATATCTTAATTATCTTAATACAACGTTTTATGATACCGTTAAGCTTTTACTGGCGCCTAATTTATTTATAAAATAATTTAAAAGTAATAAGCAACTCGCGATGTCGAGTATTCACTCAAACCCTGGGGGCATTAAAGATTAATGAAATGACTCAAATTTGCAGTTTCAAATTTGTTTCTGACGTCATCGTGGTGAAGTTTTAACGTTTGATTAAATGTGAGGGTGGTAGCTTTATTATATAAAAATATTAGTATATAGTACATGGGGCCAGTCGTGACGTAAAGGCACAAATTTTGACTGTAAAAGCGACAGGTTGTGAGTTCGATTCCCACTCGAGGGAATGAAATATTTAAAATTTCAATTTTCTTCGCTCTGATGTCGAGAACGCAACGCGTCCAGAATTCGGAGGAAAATGGAGAAATAATGCTTCTAATGAAAATGTAGAATCATACACTTGTTGTTATTCCTTCGCTCTTACAAGATATTACATTTGGTTAGTCAGTTATTACAATTAGTTAGGGGAAAGAAGTGTCTTAACAAGAAATTCCTATCTACCTCTAGTAGTAACAAAAATGAAAAAAAATGTATATGGGTACATATGTGAATTACTGACCCCCCTGAATTACATATTCAGTCAGCTACTTTCATTATTATCTTACCAAGGTGGTAATTTTTTTACTTTGCGAAAGTAAATATATCATTTCTTTCTAGACGAAATGGAAAAATTGACTTTGAAAGCATTTTACGACCGACCGACTACGAGTTCGTGTGACCTTAAGGCTTGTATTAACGTAAAGGTCATATTGCTAAAAGTTACAGGTATTTGTTTCAGTTTTGCTCATATGTTTAAAATAGATCTTGAACACTTTTATATTTCTTATAATATAATTTAATTAAATTAATCAAATTAAAATTAAATTTTAATGGAAGAATCGTATTGCTCAGTACAGAAAATACATTTCAAAATAATATTTGGCGTTCAGGCTAAAATTTACCTTTTATACCGAAAAAAAAAAACATTTTTTCGTGTAAACTTAGAATCAAAATCGGCGAAATGTTCAGAAATACAAAACTATGAGGAGTTCTGATTACTGAAATAGCTGCAAAATTGCTTCACTTTGTGAAGAATGGGGAGTAACAGCACAGTTCACGTGATGCTGGCCAATTTATTTGCGGTTAAGTGCGCACAATAAATTTCTCAAATGGTCCGTGCACTGCGAAGGTTGTGTGCTATTTATTTTCTAAGACTGAGGTTTATCGTGCACCCTGATTACATCCAGCAAAGGATAGAGAGATTATAATTGGCTTAAATATAAAAAAAAATACCCACAAAAATTTATATAAATAAGTGGTTATTTTTAATGTTATAGTTGAAAAATAAATGCACAAATTAATAATTTCTACATTTTTACTGTTCTAACGAAATCTAACACTTCGAGGCTTTTATTGAAAATATATTTCTATCTATAACCAAATAACTTTAAGCTTAACGAAACTCTTAACTTCTAATATAATATGTTATTCTAGAAGACCTCTTTGTTTCCGCTCCAAGTCTAAACTTACAACAACTGCGAATTGCATAGCACTAACGAACAGACATACATAATAATACTTCTGGAAGTATAAGAGAGAGAGAGAGAGAAACAAAACACTAAAGGAAATAAAAAAACAAGCTTTACATCAATGACAGAAGCGACAAGCTCAATAAATAATTATGGTACCTCGATAGAAGTAATGGTAATGAGCGCTCGAGCCCGGGCTTATTTGTTCACAGTGAAGTGGATGGGCTAATCAAGTGATCTGGCAGCCAATGTACCCGCGATCTACCTTTTCCAACGTATTTAATTTCGTGCATGTGCACACTGTAGGTACATCTTTATAATTAAAAAATCTCAATGGATCGACATTCGATTTTGTTTATTCAATTAATTCAATAGAGGACAGTCGTTCAAGTGCAAGGATACAAGTGTGCGACGGTAAACAAGACATATAGGTTCATTCAGTTCCGCCATTCAAAAAATGTTTCCAGAGTTCGGCGGAAAATGGGGAACGGAAGTGTCTTAATGGCATTGGAGTGTTTTATCATTGGGTTAGGAAAATATAAAACATAATAGGGAAATTTGAAATCTCTCGTGGGTTTTAAGTTAGCTGTTTTTTTTATATGTCAACTAGTGGGCCCGGACGCGGCTACGCCCGCGAAAATATAAGCCTAAATAATTAAAATAAGTTAAAAAATAATAATAAGTGGAGATTTATTATTAGAAAAAATGTCTGAGTAACCGAAATGAACAAACAAAAGAAGTAAAAGTAACTAAAGGAAATTCTTAACATTAGAAAAAGTACCTAAAGTTTGCCGTGCGCGCGTACTAAACATTTTTCTATATTAAATAATTATTAATTTTTGCGAACAATATTAAATAAAATCCCAAATGATTAAAATTACGATATTTTAAGTGTATAACATCGGTATAGATAACCGAACTAAGATTAATTAATTATAAGCAGCAAGTAATTACATAAAAAATAATATTAATTCGAAAATATATAAAAAATTACAAAATCAACAAAGTCATCTGCCCGTTCGCGTCGGTCATACTACACAACTCGTAGGCTAAGTCATTTGGAATCAGTGACATCTCCTTAATTATTTATTAGAATGTTATACAGTAAACTATAATTTCCATCTAGATGAAATGCTAAAAGTGACTATTATATTTATTTTCATAAGGATGAATATCAAATTATAGAAATCATCTAATTTTTGTTAATGTATACAAATCTATATCGGCGCGCGCCATGTCTGCATTAAGCAAACTCACTTTGGGTGACGTTTTCTTAAAACAACAAACTTTGCAAGCCGTTGCTTAGCAACGCGTAGCGACCATTGTTATTAACATGGCGGAATAAATTGCATGTCAAATTAATTATTTTAATATATTGGTATATATCGAAAATATTACAAATATGAGGAAAAAAAAAGTATCCTATGTTCATCCCGGTACCCTCAAGTATCTCTATATGAGTATTTTATCACAATTAAATTAGCGGTTTGGGCCTGATTGCGTAAAAGACAGACAGACAGACAGACAGACAGAGTTACTTTCGAATTTATAATATAGGTATGGATAACTATACTTTTACAAGGGGTAATTACAATTCATTTTAAAAGTACCTACTTCTTTCATTGTTTTTTTTATTTTGAGTAGTGAAACTCAAACTCCAAGTTGTCGGCCATTTGCGCAAAGCCCAGCCGTCATAGCATAACAAGGAAGTTTGTGCATAACCACACTAACATGACTGGTATAATTCACGTTGTAGCACTCAACTTTTCCTGCGAAACTTTGTAATTAACGTCCACTTTTAGGAGGTTGTACTATATATGTAGGTATGTAGATGCGTATTTATAAAGTTATTTAAACTCATAACATAACGAGTAGTTGAGGCGAGTCGTGGTGCACAAAGTGTGGCTGTAAACGCGATTGGCTGTGGGTTCGATCCCCACTCGGAGGAATGTATTCTTTATTAATACGTTCATTTCTTCGCTCCAGCACCAACACTCTGTTCTTGAGTTATCCTATAAGAAATCCACTTCTAAAAAAGGACAATCACAGTTATTTCAACATTTCTCTCTTTAAATCTTCTGCAATAACATACTTTATTGACTAAAGCTTACTTCTTTCTAATTAAACAAAATGCAATTTAAAACAGAGTTCGTTCAGAATTTTCATAAATTTTTAAGTTTTATTTATTTTACAGTAACTATTGCTACACAAAATTGTTGTTCTAACAATTAATTATAATATTTCGCTATTTGTTGTTTACAATAACAGTTTTTGCTAGCAGCGTAACTCGCAAACTATAAAATACATAAAAATTTATAATGCACTGTGTTTTTGACTAGTTTTAGATTACTACGAAAATTATATATTAATATTTGTATAGTCAAATAAATATTATATTAATTTTTGTATCGAACAAAATTATATTGTAATATCGCACCTACATATAAATTGATAGCCTTATATTCTAGCTTAATGTATCTCAAACGACCATACTAGAATCTATGACACTATCGAAGGCAAATTAGTATAGAATGACTATGAAACGTTCCCAAGCGGTAGCAAGTCAGGAGCTCGTATAAAGTCTGGACTTCATGTAACTTCAAGTAACTCACCAAGTTTAATACGTGTTGCATTGTGAGGCATACTTCGAGGCAGCTTTAATGTTTTAAGCAGTTCTACAGACTTCGTCCATTCAAAAGTTTAAGAAGGACGTTGTAATATTATGAGTGTACAAGTACGTGCTAATCTAATTAAAGTGTTTTTGAATTTAGTTATAAGTTACTATTTTAGTTGGGATTTACTCATGTATTTAGTTGTAAAACAATATTACTACACACAAAATTTAATTAAAACCTGCAGGCGAAACAAATTTTAGTATTTATCAACTAAAGTTTTAGTTTATATATTTTTTATATTTATTTAAATTATAATTTTTAAAGTAAAATTAATAAATGAATGCTTATTTCATATAAAAAACGCGATAGGTATAAGTCAGCACAATAAAATTTATAAAATTAGTTTAACAAATGTGTAAAAGTTTTTGGATCCTAATTGAAAATCAACTGCGGGACAACAAAAGTTGAGTCTGACACGAGCCTCACAAATAATTTAAATACGCATTATATTGTTGTATAAATTATTTTTTTATACTTGTCTAGATATAAATAAACAGTCGTGAATTATGTATTTTAGTAATGTCGTCTTAATTTATTTTGACATATCTTATCTTACAATGTTTATATAAATTTTGCTTATCATTGTATTTACTTGTAGTTCTAAGGCCAGTCATGGCGCAGGGGTAAAAAATGCGACTGTTAACTCAACAATTCGTGAATGTGCCTTAATACTGGGTTCCCTCTGCCTACCTTTCTATTTACGTGAAACAGCGTGAAGCAGAAAAAAAAACATTTACTTGACTATAATCGAAATATGTTTTATAAAGATACCTTAAGCTCGAATAACGTAAAAATCTCCCACTCCAAGTAATAAAAGGATCCACATAAAATTTTAAATGCTAACTTTGCGTTATTTAAGCAAAATTTGGGACAAATGAGGCGAGAGTATCCTCAGGCACGAGCCACGACGCCCACCCCTGATCTACTGATAAAATTACACAAATGCTAATGAAAGACGCTGCTCCGCTGAGATTAGCATCCTCTCTGAAATTGGACCTGTTTAGGGTCTAATTTTACTCCTTTACTCTCTGTCCTCCATATTTCTTCAGCGTGGCATGAAATATGGATGCACTTTTCCTTTGTGTTATAAATCTTTAAAGTTTTCATGTTACATATTTGTGCCAGTTTCTTGAAAATTCACGTCACTTTTGATATTTGTAAAACTAGTATGGGTTAAGTTTATTATTAGCAACGTACATTACTTTATGTACGTTTCACTCTGTAAAGGCACTTTAATAATTCATGCAAAGAAAAATGGTCTTTTACAAAGAAAATGGGACACAATAAACTGAAATAGTCGTGTGGGTGAAATATTTTTTTCCCATTAAATAAAGTTTCTTCAAAAACTGTACGTGAAATATTAAAAAGTTTTGAATGTTGAAATGAAATATGTATGTATATTCACTTTTACATGGCTTTAAGCACTGTAACAGATTTGCATTTTAAGTTTCGCAAAGAGCTGTTTTAAAACAATTTTTTGTTTTTATTCAATTTTCTTTTTCCGTTTTGTTAATTAAAAATAAAATAAAGTAAGATAAGCGGTAATTAATGGAACGAAATCCTCTTTTAATTTTAAGTTAAAATGGAAATGCTTATAATAATGAATAATAACAACTACGGCAACTACTCGTTCTTATATAATGAGAATATCGTTTTTCTCGAATTTTCTTTTACTTTTCTGGTAAGCCAATTATAATTTATACAAAAAAATAAGACGAGAGAGTAACTTCAAACAAACAACATTTCATAATGTTATAAACATATCATAATGTTAAACTCTTAAAAGATATTCATTCAAATTGAACATTTCTGTAAACATATTCTTTTAAGGCCAGTCGCCGAGGCACAAACGTAAACTGTAAACGCGACAAGTCATGGATTCGATTTCCATTCGAGGTAATATTTTCATTTCCTCGCTGTGGTAACGAGACAAAGCGCACCGTGGAGTTCGCCACTCACCACCCAATGTCTCTAAAATTCGGCGGAAAGTGCGGACGGACGTTTCTCATTGAAAACAGAGTGTCTTAACAATAGGTTCCCAGGTTCCACTGTCTACAATGCTATGTGCAGGATACAGTGTGAAGCTAAAAATATTACTTTAAACTGCCCAACATATTTTATGAAATCGTATTTTTACCCATTTTTTCCTTTTCATCAGTTAAATTTCATATCTTACATAACGCATCGGGGTCCCGTTTCATAAATGTTTACTTGATACGGCTACCGTCCCCGCTAATGAAACTCCTCCCTTTGTTATCTGCATACATTATTTATACTTCTAATTAATGATAGGCACATTCATTATAAAGTCGGTGTGCTTGTTATACAATAGTACGGACTGGGGAGATTGTGTGTGGACCTAACTATGATTATGGTAATATTAGTGAGATTATAGGACAATTTGCTTATATAACTATAAGTAAAACATAACATTAAAAGTAAATTTTATAACAAATAGGTTTTTTTATTTGTCTTTCAAGCAACCAGAGCTTGAGATATCTTATGAAACAAAAGCTTTTTTATTATAATTGTCATATAGTGAAATCAATATAGGAGCGTGCTGACCAAATTAAATAAATAGAAAAAAAAATGTTCAATTGTAATATCTAGTTCTTACAATCAACTAAATAACAATTAATATTAAATAACAAATAAATCCAACTAACCTATAAACCTATAAATAATCAATATTAAGTAATAAGAATATTAAAATTCTTAAGTTAACTAAAAAAAAAAAGAAACATTCAAATTTTAAATAATCCTATAATATACAACTGAAGATGGATTAAATGAAAAATCCTTTTAAACCCACACATAAAATACACACGACTTGTTGAAGTTAATTTACGTTTTCTCTTCCTACGTAAACGCTCATTAATGTTCGTAACTTATAACGTAAAGTTAATGTTGCAATTTCCATATATAAAGCCTCCGCTCTGTTTTTATTAAAGTACTTTACCATTTGTGATCTTGGGATTTATAAAAAATATTTCAACTCTGGTTTATGTGTTGGGTTGCCTCGGAATCCTTCGCATTCGATAAATTTAATGAAAATCGGGACTTAAGCGGTTATGTTCGTACATAATATGTGTGGAAATACCGTCGTTACATATCGTAGTTGCATTTTATGTTAATTATTATTTTAAAATTGAAATGTGTGTCAAGATAAAAAATAACGATTGTATTAATAACCATATTTCCTATTTGTCATCCAACATGAACGCGAAACGATTAAAACCCACCTAGATAAAAAATGGAATTTCCGCGTCAAATCAATTGATGATATATATAATTTTATAAAATTAAAAACTTTTTAAATGGTTAAAAAATATATATTTGAAGAAAAAGATTTCCAAACATAAAAAATCTAAAATCTTCTTGAAAGAAATGACCAAATTGACGTAGTAAGAATAATATATTATTATTTGTATAACTTATTATAGAAATGATTGTAATATCTAAACTTTTTCTATATTTCAATGCACAAATCTTATTTAACACGATAATAAGGCAATGCGAGATGTATTTATAATCGAATCCAACCCAGAGCTTTGTCTAGCCAGAGTCGAAGCGATATAAAAAAATATTAAATTATACAGAGGCAAATGCACCCATTGAGTATTAAGTACACATGCATTAAACAGTAATCATTATAATAATTACAGTTCCGTAATTAAATATAAAAATTGACTATTTACTCGCTTATCATTTAAGTGTTAAACGAATTAATAGTTACATTGACCGGCGCTTAAATCAATTTATCACTGTTTTGTATTTTTCACACTGTTTTTATAGTTTTTTTTCCCTTCCTAGAACTGCAAATAAATTTATTACTGGCAACTTTTTACTTTTAATAAAATACTCTGTAATAGTAAGTTTCTTTTATGAGAAAAAAATAAGTTTCATATTATTTGATATTACTTTTATAGCAGAAAAACGCAGTACAAACATTTTTATGATTTATTTTATATCTTGGTCAATTCTCTCAGTTTAAAAAAAAGTCTATCTGTGATTAATTTGCAATTTATATATTTTCATGAATAATAAGAAAAAAATGTTTCTTAATCATGTGATAAAAAATATTAATTAAATGATTATTTCACTATCGTTTTCTTTCAACATCCACGAGAAGCAAGTTAAAAAAAACAGAATAAAACTAATATAAACATAATCAATTCTATGTATCAATTTACTACCACTTTTTAATTCAATACATTGAAATGACTTATAATTATTTCGATAATGGAACATTGTTGCAGAATATTTATACGAAGTTATATTTTAATTGAGTGTGATAACAATTAGCTGCAAATGCTACGTTGTTTTTATATAAATATTTATGGTAATAAAATCAATTTATATAAAACCAATTGCAATGCAAAGTTCAACAGTTAAACGCAGTTCACTAAACTAAAATGAACCCATTGTTTTACAATCATAATTTTATCTACTTATTACGTGTATTTATTACTTTATTATGGAACATTTACAACCTAACACCAGTGGAATAAATATTTTATGAAATAGTAATATTGTCTATGTAATCTTATAAAATTGGCGAAGTACGAGTCAAACTCATACGCGTAGGGTTCCGTACCATTATCTATAAAAACGGTAAATATCATGTTTGTTGCATGAGAGCCTTCTGCAATACATAAATCATTTGTAAAAATTTCAACTATCTAAAGGTATCTAGATATCATCACGGCTATAGTCATCTAGGTTATAGAATATCATCTATCACGGTTCATGAGAAAAAGCCCGGTAACAAACGGTTAGAAATATAATTGGGTCCCGTTGCACGTTTTTGAGAAACGAGAAGACACCGGGAAAAAAGCTATAAAATTAAAAAAAAATGTTATGTAATAAATGGTTTATTTTACCCAATTCAAGTGTTTACTAGACCGACAAACTTTATATAAGGGCTACTTAAAAGTTCAGAGTCATTATCAAAATAATAAATAAATGTGATGAAAACATAAAATCATTTACGGCAACAAAGCCTTCAGCGTCGAGCTAACAAAGAAAGACGTTGTTTAATTATCTTTTATAATTTTTCTACTGAACGATTTAGAATAAATAAGAATTTTATATTTTCCTTCAGTGGTCTGTAGTCCATTAGGGTGCACTTAGCAACCTCTTTACAATATACAAAGAGTAGAGTACACAGTTCGGAAAATCCTTACTTTATAGTTATTTTGCTTTTGCGACGTCGAAATAAAATCATTTGACTTGTTTATCCACTTCCGTTACGCTTGGGATACTTAAGGAAAAATATTTATATTTTTAAAATATTTGTATTTGTATAGTGTACTAGAAATATGAGGAATGGACTGAGAATGTTTGTTTTCGCGTTTTGCGGATATTTCAAGAAATTAGAGTCACCTTTACAGACGTTATTGTTAAATATTTACTGAATGCAAAAGCAAAAGCGTGTTACTGTGAGCGCGACGGCTTCGATCCCCACTCGGGGAAATGTATTATTATTTATTAATACTTTAATTTATTGTTCTGGTAATAAGGCAAAGCGCGGCGTTGGGTTCCGCCATTCAACATTACTACTTGCCTGGTGAGTGAACACAGAGTGAAACGGAAAAAAAAATATCTATCGTCTCGTAACAAAGGTACCATGGATAAATGCACCAGCTATTAATAACAAACATTGAATGAGATGATATCGTGAAATATGTAAAACAATATAGCTTTGTTTATTTATTTGATTATTGTTTATTTAGTTTGGTTTGACAATTAATTTATTTTGTCGCTAGCTTGCTCATAAACTCCGTACACGTGCACCCATTCACTCATTCATTTATTCACCCATAACTTACTTTACTAAAGAGGCACAATAACTGACATAATAATAATTTTGAAATTTTGTATGTTAATAAATTACTAAATAATTTGGCTATTTCAAAGGAAGACTAATAATTGAAACTATTTTCTCAAATCAATCTGGAAACATGAATATAGAGTAAACTCTATATTGACGCTTACTTCATAAAATTAATTTAAGCTTCAATAGCATTTACTGCTTTGTTTACACCATTGGTGTAAAATAAAAACAACTCTAAAAATAAATTATAATACCCATTCATATGACAAGGTGAAACCAACTTTTGACATACATTTTGCTATGACATTAGATATGCGCGTATGACATTAGATATGCGCGTTCTAAGTTCGCAGCTGTCTTTGTGTATCCGTCGGAAATAGTGCGACTGTCGCAGTGAACTATGGCACGCGAGATAACGTTATCGGACGCAGGAAATTCGGTCATTCCTGCAATATTTACAAACATATCTTATACGATATCGTCGTAATTGCTAACTCTATAATTATTATATTTGTTTTTTTTTATAAATATTTTTTGTGGAGTTATTGTTTGTTTTTGTATAAAAATAACATTATTTCAGTTTGATCAAGAAAATAGTTGTAGGTGCCATTCGGGAATCAAAATGTAAGTAGTATACAGTGATACTCCAATAACCAAAAGAAATCATAAAACATCCTATAAATTAACTAAAGTTGTCAACTTCACTTAATGTCAAGCTTATATCTTCCTACATTTAGTGATTAAAAATAAATGAAGCAATCGTAACTCTGCCCTCATCAATTAGGACAGGAAGTTAAGCCAAGTTCACTTAAATTTCCTGGAAAAATAATGTACGTTTCTCATATAAATATAAGCGTTTTATATTTCTCTTTTCCTAAGCATTAAAAGCAAAATAAAAAAATTGTGTAATGAAAATACAAAATTCAAATTAAATAATAAAATTGCATATGATTACATACAAGCAATTCAAACTTATTTTTCATTTCCATGAATTATGAACATCTCTCCGGGCTCGAGTATGTAAAAGAGCTCTATATAAAACTTTTCCAATATTTTTATTCCACGTGTGTCAACTTGTGAGGCCATATCACGTCGACAAAAGTGATACTAGCATGAGTTACACGAATTTGTTGTTATTGAATAATACCTATAAACCTGGGAACCTAGTGTTAAGACACTTCCGTTCCCAACTTTACACCAAATTTTCGAGACATTGCGCGTGAGGGGCAGGGTGGCGAGTAAGTTAAAATATTAAATATTTCATTCCCCCTAATGGCAATCGAACCCACAACCGTCGAGTATCCAATCGCACACTTGTGGCGTTGTGCGACGAAGGCCTCATCCTACTTTGTTTTCTTCTTGTTTCTCCACATATCGCCCATAAGGGAAGATAGAATATAACTATATATATATATATATATATATATATATATTTATTTAAATGTAAAAATGTAATATATATATTATATTAGGGGGAATGAAATATTTAATATTTTAACTTACTCGCCACCCTGCCCCTCACGCGCAATGTCTCGAAAATTTGGTTTCATCATCATCATTTTTATAAGCGAAACATGGAAATATTTAGTTTCTATTCATTTTACGATTTTTAGTTTTCACTGACCTTAAAATAACTTTTGTAGCCGCTCTTGTTATGTTTATGTCAAGAAACTTTTTAAAAAGTTGTTATGTGTCCAAACAAAACGAAACTTAAAGAATTACTTTTTATTTATTGTGTATTACCCTTTGAGCCACTTCTTTCCACTTCCACTTTTTTTCTTTACACTTTGATTCACTCGAGGTAGTGAAATTTTAAATCATTACATTTCCTCACTTTGGTAACGAGGCAGAGCGCGGCGTTGAGTTTTGTCACTTAACACGCAATGAATGGTATATCATAACTCTAGACTCCCTCTACCTACCCTGCTATGTGCAGGATACAGATGAAGCTAAAAAAGCAAAAAATATGCCTTTTCCTGCATAGAGGGCAGCAGGGTGAAAGACCCTAGTGTCAATATAAATACATGTATCTATCTATATACCAATAGGAATTCGAACCTACTACCTCCATATCGCTACCAAAACTTTCTCCTCATCCATTAAAACACAACAAACGCACATTATAAACGTGAATTCCCCACGCAAGATCTGAACTAGTATGTGTCCAGCTCGTTAGTAGTACAAGAGTGCAGTACGTACTGCGTACCCTACATACAGACAAACTGGGTCGTTCGTATCCGGAGGACTATCGGCGTCGCAATTAACGCATCATCTGTTCATAACTTGGCTCTTATATTAATGTTGGCTGTTTGTATGACATGTTTGTATTTTCAATGACCCTTTCATCATTCTATAAGCGAGCTTTGTATTGGTTAATATCAGAGTTCTTGCCTAATAGTATTTTTATATGTTTTAAAGAGAGTTTGTTTCGAGAATTACTTGTATCTACTGATGTATAATATTATTATTATGCTTGAGACGTAGTGACTTTAAACGTGACAGTTGCGGTTTCGATTCCCGCTCGGGGAAATGAATTATTATTTATTAATATTTTATTTTCTTCGCTCTGGTAACAACGCAAAGCACGGTGTTGAGTCCCGCCACTCAAAACGCTTCGAAAATCGGGCGAAATCGGGAACGGAGTGTCTTAGCTATATCCGTTCCCGACAGCCTGCTAGGGAACCTCCCCTCTGCCTATACAACTTTATGTGATACTGCGTGAAGCTAAAAAAATATCACTTCAAAAATAAAAGATAAAACCACGTAAAAGTAAAATATAATTGTGTTCTAAAGCTTCCCGCTACCAATAAGATATCCAATCAAATAGATATCGATTTGGAAATAACTACATTTTCGTCCCAAGTGACCTTATAGTATAAAGGGGTAGCGTCTATTTAACACACAATTTTGTAGACAATTCGCTATTTCCCATATAAAGGGATATCAGACAAAGTTAGGATTTAACAACATTTGTATTTACCCGCATCAAACGCAGCTGTATGAAACGACTGAGCCAGCATTAAGTCAAACTTAGTGAATGCAACACTAAACGGATTTACGCATAGAATTCAATTTATCTTCAATTTTGTGCATTTTGATGGTTTGTTTTGTATAGCAGTTAGGATATACAATTTCAATTTAGGATTAATTGGGATATATTACTTAGAACTTTTAAATTTGATAGCATTTTTTTCGCTTCGTAGCTTTATCTCGCTTATAACAGAGTAGTCAAAAGTATCAAGATCTTCGTTCTTCACTTGCCAACCGATGAATTATTGTAACGCCTTGACCATTGTTTTTTAAACGACAGAACTCAACGCCGCACTTTTTTTTTATCAGCGACACAATCAATACTTATTCTTATTTCCCTAAATGAAGATGTACATATTATGTTCGATACAACAATCCCGTTTGTAGTGGCTTTCCCAGCGCGCCACGATAGCTAAGCTTGATATTAGACTTAAATCAAGTTAAAAGCAAATGTTTATATTATTCGAAAAAGAGTAATTTACCAATGAAGCTCTTTATGTTATAATATATGCCTTTCATGGGATTGAATCCCATTTCAGGTAAAGTGTACATAAATATTTTCATTCTTCACAAGTCTTTCGACGTGCAATTTCCGTGAATAATATCACGAAGTATACGTGATATGCACGATAATAAAAAAAATAGGAATTTTAATAAAACATGTTAAATAGTTAAATATACGTTGAGAGACATAGCATATACAACAAATCTCGATAACGTTTTTAGCAGATAAAGCTAAAAATGTTATCACGTTTATTAGAGCAAATTTCATTTTAATACGATACGACTAATTACGATTTTGATAAAAATCGTAATTAAAAAGCTAAGTTTTATCATTACCTTACTTACTTTAATTAAGTGGCCTCTTTCTAAAAGAGAATCTTATATTATAACATAATCACTTAGGCATATAATGATTTATTCTTTGATTCTAATAATAATGTAAATTACGCCAGATACTATAAATATTAATATAAGTACATATTATATATCAATATTTGTAATATCTAACATGATATAAAATAACCCATATCAGTGATTTTAACGAAAATATTTTCAACATTGCCGAAGCTACACAATTTCCTGCATAAGAAACTCTTTGGATTCATAGTATTTTTCTCAGAAGTGAAAGTCGATTCGTACATCTAAAAGGGCGTCGCCATCGCCTTAATAGTTCCCAGTCTCGACGAGCGAGCAAATCTGTTGGAACCGTCGCATTCACACTTTAAAATAACTTTCTTCAAACGACATCTTCTTTATTCCAGCCATTGAGCTCTGTTATTAGATAGACGCGTTTACCGACGTCGTTACGGATCTATCTTTAGATCGTTACTTGAGCTATCTTTAGATCGTAATATATTAGTTAAATAAAAATATTTCCTAGGTACGTTATATTTCTTTATAAGTTGAGAATTTTACCGTAAAAGCTTCTACTGTTAAGTTAAATTTATTTAATATAGAGTTATCCATCAATGTCGTACATGATGTATGTGGCAGGTATTTTCTAAACTTATAACCTCAAAATAGTTATATTATTCTTTTTAATACAGCACTTTATTTAATTGATTCGCAATATTCGCAACATATTATGCACTGTGATGTATCATCATTAAAATAAATTACGTTTAAAAAGTCTTTAATTGGTGTTATACGATAAAATGGAAATAAGAAGACTATCAGTTTAAAATGGTGCAAACTAATCAAAATTCTATATAATTTAGATAAGCATTTGATACCATAACACCCATTAGATATCTCAAAGCAACAATTGTAATACTATACAAAGTAATTTCCACGGTTCAAACATCTCGAGTTTCGATTAAAATGATAATATTTGCTTGTGTCGCTCTTAATCCTGAATCTCCATAACAAATTAACGAGAGAGTCAGTCAAGTGTCACGTTGACGTGCCTCATCGCACGGCGTGACATTACACGTATGCGGCTGACATCAACTCCTAATACTCCAGAGAAATAAACAATTTACGTCACCATTACAAAGGAAGAATGGGAGGAAGACGAAGGATTACTGTATTGATTAATATTAATTGTGAAAAGTTGCGAGTCTATCTATTCCATCAACACAATTAATGTGCCTTTTGGGAGTAATCACCGTTACAGCCTTTTAGTTCTTCTGTATTTTGGCGCTAATTAAACGCATTTGTTTTTATTTTATCTGTGCTCAATTCATTAGTTTTGACATTTTTTTGATGGCTGCGTTTACCGCTAAAACGCGAGTGATTGACCGACTGCTTTAAATTTGGGAGATGTATAAAAAATGCAAATACCTTCCTTATTTATTTTACGTAACCGAAATGCAGGCTTGGTTCGCGCGTTCGTTGATTCCAGTTTCGAGCAATTATGCACCTGATGTAATTTCGCGTCGGCTCCGATAAGATACCAGTTTATTATGGATACAGTTAATGTCCCCAGACATTTTGTTCATTCAAATGTACTATATGCAATTTAAAACTTCAAATGTAATAATCTATTGTGTCAATTCGTTTATTAATTATATTTCTTATCTTAAAAGCTTCAGACACTTAAAAGTAATGCAACATCACGTTATCGAAATATTTGTATACCAGTAGATTTCTAACCATTATTTTTTCTTAAATTTAAGTAATATTTTTTAATAAGACATATTAATATTTATTATTTTTTAATTACTTGCAAAATCAAATATGAAATCTACGATGAAATTATTTCGCAATATAGTTTCCACTGCTATTTATTTTTCGCTGTCATATGTTTATTTTCCTTTCAAATATTCGCTCTGTAGACGTCTCGTTACATTGGTCTCGAACATTAACCCTGGTTGGAATCAAGAAATATGTTTGCTGATTTATTTTGCTACCAAGAGGATTAAAATTTGTATAGACTATATTATGTATCCTTTTTGTTATTGGTTATAAGAGATATATAGATGTAAAATTAATTATTCCTAAAAATCTAATCACGCTGTATTCTGCACCTAGTGGAGTAGGCAGAGTGAACCTGTGAACCTAATTTTTAGATACTTTGTTTCCATCCGTATCCACTTTCCGCCGAATTCTTTAGAAATTGCGAGATGGCGGAACTCAACGCCGCAAAAAAAGTATCTAATAATTATATTTTTCTTTATATTCTATTACTAGACATAGGTATGCGTATATAATTGTAACTAAAAGATTAATACTGTATTTACACAATAAATCCTCTTAAATTGACAGGATTGGTCACTAATTTATTGCTTGGTATCCTTATTTCATTTTAATTAACAGCTTCAACCATTTCGACATGTTTACACAGTATGGCTGCTCTGTTAATAATTAGTTAAGATAAAGACATGTTGGCTGTTAATTTTTAATAATTAATTAAGTCTATGAACCATTTTCAACTAACTCAAGTGTATGTTGACATAGAGCCTTTATGTAGAATTGACTTTTTCTTTTTTTCATTCACACTAAGACAGAGTTCCCAATAACACTCTTTCGATCTTCAAGTAGGAATCGAATTCACAACCTGTCGCCTTTGCAGTCGCACGCTTGTGTCTAAATAATATATTTAACATATATTTACATGTATTTAATAAATATGTCCATATGTAGCAGCTTTGATTATATGCAATTACTGTAGATACATTATATATAAATACTGAATAACTTTGATGTTGTAACGGTAATGTAATTTCTTTCTTATAGGATATATTTACCAACAGTTTACCGCGCAAATCATAATATAATTACTATGTAATTAACGATACTCGCAACAAAATTGTAATTGACTGTCTGATGTAATACCACCTGAGCTAGTAAGAAGCTTTAGGTATCGCCAAGCTTTCCTGTGATATATATGTAGGTACCTATTTTACTTGACAGTGTTACAATCTAATGCAATAAACATTATTGTTACACCCTTATATATAGATCTTAATTATCACAGACAAAATATATTCTTAAAACACTCCGTTTTTCATTTTCTGCCTAATTCTAGACAGAGTGGCTTAACACAGGCTCGCTCTGCCCACCCTTCTGTATGCGGGATTTCATAATGGCCACAGGAATGAGAATGCTATAAAGACAGCGCTTTATGTGTTAATACTTATTTAATCTATAATATTTGTTATGAATCAACAAATAATATCAATTAGATTTAGCTAATTAGCTATCTATGTTTGTAGTTGCCTTTACTTATGAGATAAACATTAATATCATTACATACAAACTCGTGTCTGTCTATAAAACGTATTACATAAGTACCTATAGGTACTGCTTGAAATTATTGAAAATTTAACAAATTTTTTTACCCTTTATGAGCATAGAAAAGCTAGTGTAAAACGTAAAAGCAATTCCTTTCTAATATTTTGCTTAAAAAAATAATGTAAACATTTCAGAATGGTTCAATCGAACTCACTACTACCGACGTTGCGTAAAATTAGACACTACCTAATTGAATTACCTTCGACGCCCTAGATTCGACGGCCGGCATTTCAGAACTTCATTTTACCTACTATATAAGCTCGTGTTCAAAGTCCACAAACGAGAAAATGTTTATATTACAAATAAAATTTACTGTATTCATAAAAATAACTAGGGCGTTGGGTTCCGATAGCTAAAAACTGAAAACAGTGATACATCACCTATTGTTATACAATTTTAGAATGTGTCAATGGGTTTTCCTTGTACAGCCTGCAAAATATATTAAACGTCCTTAATATTGTTTTATATGTAATAAGAATATTACAAACATGTAAATACGTAAGAAAAAATATTATATTTGTTGTTAATTATCTTGGATATACAATTTTTTTTACATCCCAGGGGTCGAACTCAGACCCGTCGCGTTTACAGTCACACGCGATACGGCGGCGGCACTACGGTCTCGTGATTGTCAATGATAAAACTACTTAATAAAGAAAAAGGGAATAGTTACTTGTTTATAAACATATTCTAAGTCGATTGAAACATTTCAAATAAACAAACAAAAATACATATACGGAAACAGCAATATGAACACTTTTGATTCTCCAAGTTAGGTAACAAGGCGGAACCTTATAAAACGCTACCAACTCTTAGCACTGTCCCCAGGGTACTTACGTTACCGCTATACGCGCGCCGATTTTGTAACGTCTAATAAGTATACTATAAAGCATCGATTTTCTCACAAAACGGAGTTGATCCTTTTTCAATAAAAATCACATTTTCTTTCGCAAGTCAGTTGTTGGTGCCTGGGTGACATTCATGGCGGAGTTTAGTGACTTCCGAAGAAGCAGGTTATCAGACGAGGCGGGGGTGGGAAGCGGGGGGCTGAAGGGGCAGAGGGGGGGAGGGATGGAGGGAAACTGGGTACAAGTGGTGGATCGCCCCCGCATTCGCGTCCCGGCTATCGACGCGTCCGAACGCGCCCGTCCGCGTCCCTATTCGCTGATTTATTTACGCCGCACGCGTTCTCTATTTACTAAGTTGCTGGGTGTTTTCAACTACCGTTGGAAGGTTCGTTGTGGCTAAGAAGTGATATCGTGGTTGTTTTGTTAAATATATTAATTTTGTTTCATTTCTGTGTTCAATCATACAAATTATGTTTTAGTTTAACGAATCCATACAAACACTGCACGAAAATATATACATTTTATTATTCTTAAAGATATTTATGTAAACATTAATAAAATTGTCCTAGATTTTGCTCATATAAACACAAAAAACGGTTATCATATTCTCGTTAAAATAACATTTGGCATTCCACAAATCCATTTCATATCATGCCATACTCGTATACTCGAATAAAATACGATATAAGCTGAATTGGTTAGTATCTCAAACGGAAAGCTTCAATCGATACTGTCTATTTATAAAACGTCATCTTGCGATCATTTTTCAACATCAGGCTCCTAATCGAACGTCTATTTTTCACGCGGTAGACAATTCTTTCAGTCGCTGATACAGGATTATCCTTTGTACGGGCTTGTGTTAATTAAATGTTAATCTATGGATTATTGATACATTGTTATACCTATATAAAAATATAAACAATCAATAAAAAACTTCTAAAATATTTTCTAATATATTTTTTTCATTATTATGATTACTTTTGCTTCCAAAATGGTAAAACATGTCAGTTGTTCCGTAAATGTGGAGGCAGGTAAGGTTCGATCTACTTAGATTATTCTTATTAGACATACCATGAACATGGCAAAAGCAAGATTTCTTTATGTCTAGTTTCTAATTCTTGTGTAAAATTTTTGCAATTCTGAAGTATCTAATTAAATTTCTTTCTACGTTGATTAATCCTTCTCATACTAAAAAAATATTAACGTTGTATGTTGTAGCTTTAATAAAATATATTGTAAAAAACTTATGTGATTTTATAAAATAGCATAATATGATCAACTATTTCCGAGCTTGCAGCAGAATTTCAAATGTTTTTTTACAAAAGTTACTGCAGAAATTAAAATAAATGACAAAAAAAACATCCCGATTTGGTTAACATGTTTTACAACTTTCTTGATAGGTCTACATATCTTACATTACAGCAATGAGCAAAGATTTAAAAAAAAACGCTTAAAAGTATTTGTGTCACAGTACGCGCCCATGTCTCTTAGGGAATATAGCTATTACTTAATGACACTTATCGCCAATATATATTCAACTTACATTTTTCCTATATTTTTCTTAAATTTTCGTACATGAAATCAAATTGCAACAATACAATTTATATTGAACAGAAAACTGTAATAAGCGTCTTGGAAAAGTGATATAGCTTAAAATAATATAAGAAACGTATAAACATTGATTTCTAAACTAAACCTAAACGTATAGCATCAGAGATCTCACTTCCAGAAGAGCAGCGAGCACAAAACGTTCGTAAATCGTGGCAATCCGTTGATAAAATTTTTCATTTCAAAGCTCCAGCTAAAACCGCAATAATCACGGGAATACTATCTCATTGTTCAAAAGTAGACAGAAAGCACTTCACAAAACACTGGTCTCGCAATTCGGAATTACCAGCGTGCAACGGCGCAGACGTTTTTGTTTTGGTCTTTTACTCAATATGGTATCGTTGTGAAGATTCAGTTTCTTGTGGGTTAATATTTTTTGTACTATTTGGAACTTTAAAACAAAAAATAAATCAAAAACAAAATGAAAAATTACTTTAAAATAATAAACTAATCTTCTATTACGATGAACATAATTAAAGTATTACAAACCAGACGACCGTACATTCAAGTGGAGCGCATATGTTTAATTATTTGGGTCGAGCGTGGAGTAACGTCGCAATCTTAAAAGGAACAAAGCGGCAAAGTCCCCGATCTGATTAATATTGACTTCAAATGTGATTATTTACATATCTCGAACAGTTAAGTTATAAACGACGCGCTGACCCCTGCCCCGCGTTGTGATGAGCGGCAATAAATATCAATTATGTTTGTTTTAAATCGTTCTTGTTTAGAAAGTGCTAAATGAATAAAGATGCTTAATGTTTAAATACAAAATTTGCAGTATTTATATGATAACTTATTTTGCCCGCAAACTGTGCAAGTCCAATTAACTACCAAGAAGTAAAACTTTTAATAAAAATAAAATAAATCTTAATTATAGTATACTGTAATAGTATAGTGTAATTACAGCATTATGTAGTTCCAAATTTTGAGTTATGTAATCCAAATTTTGAGTTATGCGTAAATCAATAACCTCCTCCATTTCATAAGTATACTGCGAAGATACCATTAAGAAGAAATACGGTAATGTGAACCTGCAATTTTCCAACCATTTCATTTTCATTCAAATTTAAAATTAGACGATATTCATTCAGCACGCTTCACCGAATTATCTCTCGATATCGCGGTTTCAAGTCCCGTCTTGGTTCCGTTCAATCGGAAATTTACAGCAAATTGGGCGTGGTCGAAGGGAGAGTGATGGGTGTGAATTTGACGGAGGTTATTAATTAAATCGGTGCTGGGCTTACGATCTAGAATAGGGGAGAATTGTTATTAATATTTTGAAATAAGCTAGCGTTATCGCTACCAGGTATATATGGAAATATAATATTATTTAATTCCTTTTGGCATTCCTAATTGTCAATGTTTTTATCTTAGCTGAACTGATTGGTAGGATGATTTTTTTAACCTTAAAAACGTTTAATTTTATTAATTCTAAATGGCGAACTTTGTATGAAAAATCGATATTTAATCAAACGAACTAGGGCGGATCGCTAATGAGTAATATATAAATATAGCTATTTATTTTATCGTTCATTCCATAAAAAACGTGGTTTCAAGAAATTAGTATATATAGGCCGAATTCACAAACCTCTGTTGTTAATGAAGAACAGAGCTTTGTGAATTTCGGAATGTATACTTTATCTCATCATTTTTCTATTTAGAACTGCAATTGTTGTTTATTAGTAGTACTAGTAGTATTAATGGCGCAGGGGTACGAGGGTGTCACTGTAAATGCGGCAGGTTGTGAGTTTGATACCCACTCCAGGAAGACAAACAGACAAAACTTTTAGAAATCATTTTAAATAAAAGCTTGTAATAATGGAAGCCTATCTCATTGTGGCAGTTCTTAAATATGGTTTGAAATATGAAACGGATTAGCAGTTTATAATAAAACTTTATAGTTTAGTAGTACAATAATATAATTGTCAGTAAATAATTTACATGGAAACTTTTCTCTACAATACATCTCGTTCGGAAACCTTTTTTTATATATATATATCTTTTGAAGATGTTCATTATAACATGATGACTTTTTAAGAAAAAATGGGTGTACCTATATTTTATTGCAGATATTTTTATATACGGCCAAAATATAAAAATTGTTTTCAAAAGTAAACCTAAAAACACAGTATTCATTAATTTGAAGAATTCTTAATCCCTCGAATTCATTTTATTTATATAAAAATTCAGCAATTCCGTCGATACCATCATTCTTGATGGAAAACTTCGCTCATTTGATGCCCAAGGAAAGACCTACTTCGTGAAACAAGTTTTTCAGCTTAACTCTCGAAAACTTTCCATTCAATACCGTTTAACTCAAAATTAGAATACAGTCGGCGTGAGCGGGAAAATAATTCGAATTTCGCTAAATGTGCCTTTCTTATTCTTTGTTCATCATTTTGTAACAACTTTTATTGCGATTTTTAAAGGCTTCTTAATAACTTTCTGTTTTTTTTTTAATTCTATTGAGGCCAGTCGTGGCTCAAGAGCGCAAAGTGTGACTAAACGAGACATGATGTGGGTTCGATTCCCACTCGAGGAAATTTAATATTTTCTTTTCTTCGCTCTGGTATCGAGGCAATGATAAGAGGGAAAAGTGAAGAGAGGTGGAAAATGCGAAACAGTGACTTACCACTAGGTTCCTTTTGCCTATCCTGCTGTATGTTTTCACTTATTTTAAAATACCGTTCAAAACATCATTAATTCAACAAATAGTATAATTAAATATGCACGTCATAATTTGGGCGTGAAGTTCTACGGCTAGATTAATTAATTCCCGATAGTTGTGGAAAAATGTTTAATGTAAAGCAATTTTCAGAATTTTAACCTGTTTAAAAAATACATTGACATATTTATAATTATTATTAAATTATAAAGCTATAATACCTTTTCATTCACTCGTATATAGGCGTAGGACAGGGTGAAGCCCATCCCAGAATATTTGGTAACAAATTTGAACTGAAAAATTTACAAACCTCACAAAAAGATTTGTTTAAGGTAAAGCGGAGAAAATTAGAGATTATTTTATTATTTTGCATTTTCTTATTTTAAAGATAAAAACATCTACTGTGGTGATACACTAGAGATACACTCTACTTTACATTCCGACAAACTATTGAATATGTAAAATGAAATAAATAGAGTTTATCCCATTTCAATAGATTTCAATTGGGGATGTCCCGGTTAGCAATTGAACTGTTTACGCAAACTACCTTACATCCGGTAATCCATTCCATCCATCCATTCCGTTATGTTTCTAGAATTTTAATAAAATATTGCTTATCTCTGTAAATACAATATACATTAAACTATGAATAATCTATCGTTTTACAACATTTAGCAAAACAACCATTTAAAAAGAGTATTCAAATTAAATTGATATTTTATTTATTGGTTAGCTTTTTTCAGCTACTACCGTATACGGCTAATGGCACAAAAAGTGAATGAAATTTAAGTGACATATTTTATAAATAATTCAATATGACCATGTGGTGGGTGTTTTGGTTAACTGCGTTCACTCTTCTAACAAACGTGAAGACTTCCATCTACGACGATGACTACGACACATACACTAGGACCTATGATTTTTCTACATCAGGTAAGTTACTTGAAATTAATTGTAAATGCGTAAATGACTCGTGTTATGGTCGCAAAGGAAGGTCGCCATGAAGCAGCGGATTTAGGAACGAATGATTATTGGTTCGATTCCCACTCGAGAGAACGGATTATTGTTATTCCTGGAAATTTGAATGAAATATGGGAAAGCTAGTGTCTAACAAAAGGTTCCCCGTGCCTAGCTCACTGTACCCATAACTGTCCACATTAACAATCTTAATTTGAAAAAGTTAACAATTTTGTTAAGGAAAAAGACAAATATAATTTATAAAAGATAATTCATTAACGAAAAATCACATATTCAAATCCAATTTTTATACAAAATTTCAATGTTTCGATGTTTCAACCAAGTATCGTGTGATCTTATTGATTAAAACGACGTGTGTGTCAGCTGTGCCGTATAATCAACGACTAGAATGCTAAACAAACTGACTCTAAAGCAAATTGTTAGCTAATATTTATATTTATAAATTTAATTTAATTGATATTATGTAACAAATAAATAATATATGTAACGATTATTAACATTTATCAGTAAGTAGATAAATTTATGTTCAATTATAATAAGAACAATATGAAAATGTAAACCATCAAGGCGCTGTGGTTTAATAGTAAACGCGATGGTTATAGGTTTAATGTAATTGGGGGAATAAAAAATAAATAATAATAAATAAATAAAATCTATTTCTCATCACATTGTATACAAACAGAAAGATAAGGAGGCAATCATGTAAGACTGACGCTTGTACTAAGCTCTGGGCTTGTGTTACCAGTCGCCAGGTTCCCACTCGCGGAAAGGCCAGAATATTATATTAACATGATTGAGAAAACAAATTACAATACAATCAATACTACATTAAAAGTTGATTGCAGGTGAGTGTGCGTGGGTGAGGGTGCGTGTGTGTGTGTGTGTGTGTGTGTGTGTGTGTGTGTGTGTGTGTGTGTGTGTGTGTGTGTGTGTGGGTGTGAAGCTATTTTATTAGTATTTTATTAGCTATTTTATTTTATAGTATTGATTAATTTTATAGGAAAAATGGTTGGGAGTATATGAATGTATAAGCGATTTTAGGGATGTATAAGGGATTTCAGAATGATCTATATACATAATATGATGATAAATATACATAATAAATCGATAAATATACATAAAGAATCGTATAGTTATTTTTTTTAGCTTCATCAATTTTACGCCGAAATTTGGAAAAATAGCGTGTTGAGTGGCGGAAATCAACGCCGTGCTGTGAAAATATTGAGTATTTCATTTGCTCGAGTGGAAATTGAACCCACAACCTATCGCCTTTAAGTCACACGCTTATGCGCCACGAATGGCATCTGTACTAATTAAAAGTAAAAAGCATTGTATATTCTTGTCAAAAGTTACATGTGTTAAGTTTTGCTTTAAGAACAAGTGGGGAACACGTCGTCGCTTGTTAAACTTCAAGTAGCAGACAAAAAAGCGTTCTTGTTTAACTTTCGCAAGTATAGTAATGAACTTTTTCTTTTGCGTCCACAAGTATTTGATTTTCTTTAACGTTTGTTGAACCTGGATCAATTTAATTTTAACGCATATTTTTTTGTCTTTTGTTTTCGCGTATCTTTCCTACTGTGTGAGGTAGGATAGGTAGGGTGAGGAGGTCCAGTTTTTGTGCATATTAATTATATATTTAAGGGGTTACATTCGACTGCATAATATCATTGATATTGGAGGAAGGTCACGTGAAAAACATGAGGACTTCCTGGAAGTCTAGTATGTGCGGGTTGATGTAGCGTTTGGCACTTCGTTCCCTCTGCCTACCCCACTAGGGATACTATAGACTAGGTGCGGCGTTGATTTCCGCCACTCAACTTACAATATCACAAACTCTGGCGGAAAGTCGAGAAGGCGGGTCATATTGGGGATAAAACGTGACTCTCAAAGGTTAGGTGATGGAACCTAATTAAAATTATCGTAATTTTAATTATCTTAACAGGCCGATAGAACGAAAATATTTTATATTGAAACCTACTGGGAATTGATCTTAGAACCATTCCGTACTAAACATTACTGAGCCACAATGACGTTTGTATTAACATTATATAAAATATTGACTTAATCTTTACCTATGTACATATGTATAAGACAAAGAGCTTTCGAATGAAGTAAATTGAAATAGTCTTTTGTCGTCATCGCTTATAATATTTTTTGTACCGTTTTTGTTTTCATTTCAGTTCGAAGTCGAAGCTTAGCTTCATATTTTTCTTTTGTTCTTTGCTATTTTGTGATAAAAATGGAGTCGAATAGTGCGAATTCATATATCTTTATATTGTTATTTATAGAGTAAAAAAAGTTAGATTTACTTAAAATTCTATATGTATTATTCAGCGGAATTACAAGCGCTTGCAAATTATCAAATGGTATAAAAAGTTGTCAGTACTGTCAGTCCTACACAAAGCTACCACCAACTGGGAAGGCGCAGTTCTGCTAAGAACAGTTCTTCCTGTTGTCTAACTTACGTAACTTCCTGTTTTCCTTTACCGAGGTAGAATAATTTTGTGTTTGAATAGGCATAAATCATATTTTCTTAAAGAATATTGGCAGAAATAAACAAATATATCTTTGCTTCTTGCTATACCTCGCACACAGCAGGGTAGGCAGATGGCACCTAGTGTTAAGTCTCTGTTCTCCATTTTTCGGCGAATACTTTATGCATTAGAGCGTGTTGTGTTGGTACTAATCATCGCGTCGCTTTTGCGACACCAGAGCTAAGAATTGAAATTATTAAATATTTCAAGAGGAAATCGAACCGACAACCTGTCGCGTTTACAATCCCAGCTTGTGCACCTGCGGCACGATTGACTGAGAAACAAAAAGATCTTAATAATTATAATAAAATGTCTACTATTATATGTCAAGCAAATGTAGCGTAGCATTCACGACAAAACAAATCGCAAGCGGATGCGTTTGTAGCACACTGCACCACGGATATGCGAGACGAGGACATCCGACAAAGTTATGATTCTAGTTTTAATTGTTTCTGAAATAACTTACGGGTACCCGGCTACCAGCGCCTACTCGTATAATAGTTGATGTTAAACTTTTGCATAGGTAGCTAGCACTACAAAGATAGAGTATATACCTCCTATATACAGGTTGTATTATTTAGTTTCGACTCAACACTGCCTCCACTGCCTCCAATGTCTCCAGAATTCGATGGAAAGTGGAGAACGGAAGTGTCTTAATGGGTACGCACTGTCTTAACACTAGACTTTCAGGTTCCCTCTGCCTACTCTGCTAAGTACAGGATACAATGTGAAGCTAAAAAATACTAATTAGTTTCATCATAGATATGTGTTTAATTTGTCTCTATCTATATATAATTAATGTTTATTAAATATATAAGCTTAGTTTCAAAGGTTGTATATAAATCAATATTAGATGCTGTTGCTACGTAAACCGTTAATAGGATTGAAACAAAAACACTAAAGGATTCTTGTTGGTTTGCTTTACATTCTCCCAAAGGTATTGAATACAAACTCTATATAGTTAATTTCAGTTAGATAAAACTGTTAACAATTACGTAATATTTTCATATCTAAATATTTATGTAAAAAATCGAGTCCCTTATAACACTTTTTACTAGAAATATAAAGTAAAATTCAAATTCAAAATATTCTTTATTCAAATAGGCAATTATTATACGCACTTTTGAATCGTCGAATGAACATATGAACAAAAAGCTACCACCGGTTAGGAAGGCAGTTCTCCTGAGAAGAGCCGGCAAGAAACTCAACAGTTGCTCTTTTCAAAATCAATGGTACAACCTATAAACATTAGCTGGCAGCTATCCTGCATTATTATATGCAAAATAATATTTTACGAATTCGTGATAAAATAAGCTTATACAGAATTAATTTATTATTAAAATAAGTTTGATTTCATTCATAGAAAATATACCAAAAGTAATATATTTTTACATACCTTTACAACAAAAACCTAAATTAGAACACATCATATAAACAAAGGGTCCCCCAGTCACATCAAATAGGTGAGCTTTACTTAGTTACCCATTTAAGCGGTACCAATAGAACAAGGAGATTAGAGATAGTGTACGGTTAATTAAGCACAGGGATATAGGGCCCCATTATCGGAATAGTAAATACCTCTGGACGCAATGCAGGGACGCAGTTTGTTGGAGCTGACGTCCGCTGAATTACTAATCAAGTGAAGCAGAGATTGGACGTCACTTATTTAATGTCTTCATATAGCATGCGAATGTATGTTATATATACTCGTATTATATTGTAGAAAACTTTTTGATAAATTTTAGCTCTATCCCGCATATAGCAGGAAAGGCAGAGGGAACTTAGTGTTAAGACACTCCGTTCCTGTAACTGATAGAAATTAAACTTCTCCATTCTTTACTTCCTGCCTAAAATCAAAGTCTAATTGATGTAAAATTGATGTAACTTCTGACCAGTTTGATTTTTCTATATTTTTATTTAACCTTTAAACGATCTAATATATACAACAACATACAAAAGAAAGTATTTATAGAATAATGAATGCTGTCTCAGAACTAAAAAGAAACTTTAGTTAATAAAATTATATAAAAGTTCTAAATAATTAAGAATGAAAGAAATTATTAAGTCCGATAACAATAATATAAAACGTGAGAAGAAAATAAGAAAAAGTTATTTCTTTGTTCATATTGTAGTATAAAATTGTTTTATAGGTTTCCACTTTAGTTTTGTTTCAGTGGATTGACAAGATCGCATTTCTCAGCCACTGTTGTGACCCCTAGAAGTATTTTCGCTGGATGAAATCATTTTGACATAAAATGACAACAAAAATTGCCTCCGCTAAATTGCCCCAGGCGTCGACACTCGCTTCGAGATAGCTTTTAATGTTATTTTCTACTGGGTTCCAATTTAGTTTCCATCAACCTATTATAAAATTATTTAAGTTTTAAGTTATAACTTCTGGTTTATGATTGAAATGTTTCAGTTCATTCAAGTGTTGGGTTATTTACAATTAACGAGCCTTGTGCACTCTGCTCCGCACTTTCTGCCCAATTTTGGAGGCATTGCATGTGACGGAACTCAACGCCGCGCTTTACCACCACAACATAACGAAGAAATTAAATTATTAAAGATTTTATTTCTTGAAGTGGGAATAGTTATTTTATAGGTTCCCAGGTTCCCTCTTCCTACCCTGCTATGTGCGGGAACGCGCGTGAGATTAAAAAACATTGAACAATACTACTGTACACATACTATCAGAGCTTCTTAGAAACACGCAAAACAAACAATTTTGAATGACAAAATCCTATAATCTTTATAACCTTCGAGGAACAGACGTACAAAGTACGCTGCTTAAATGAAACACTAATACGTCTTAATATATCACGTAACATGTTTGTTTAAAGTTTCTATTTTCAAATAAAATGTAATATTAATGTTAGATACAAGAATATATTATGTAGTATACAGAGGTGCTAAAAGATTTTTTTCATTATATTCTGTATAATGAAATTCAATAGCAAACTTTGTGCAATGAGACCGGAATATTGTCTAACGGCAAATACCTATGTTATTATAATATTTTTCCCGAGCAGTATTCGCGTATCTAATGATATTTTCATGTCCTAATTTTCCCTTTGAACAGATATTGTTAACCTTGTTGTTTAAATGTTTCGGAGCAATTTTTTAATTATTTAACTTTCTAAAGTGGGCCTAAGACTATTCTGAGGTGGGTACGGATCACCCTCTTCCTACGCTCATACCGAGTAGGATTCACAAGCAATCCATTACGTTATATACCTACTTGATAGTTGCACCAGAAGGACAAGCACAAAGAGTATAAAGTCTCAACTCAACTATTGAAAGATTTGTCAAGTATACTATTCAGATCCATGTAATAGTTTGGCCCCATCGTATGCGCTTGTATTTTAATCAACTTCAAAGAAGTTAGCGGCACAGCTCAGGGTAGCGGTACTTGAACAGACTTTTTAACCTTTTTATTTCAAAGGAACTCCGTAACGAACTATGCACGCCTGAATCCAGAATGAGTTTGGATTTTTCTCTTTGTGCTTCCAATTCTATTTTTATTCATTTTGTATCCTATTGTAGGTAATGAATAAGTAAGTAATAGTCCTGATGTTTTCCTCCATACCAATTAGCTAGATCTGTTTTGTTTTGGTAATATTCTGTGCAGCGTCGAAACTGGAATGTAAATGTTAGATGAAATTGTCCCCAAGATGGTAGCTGAAGTGTCGAGAAATTGTATTACCGGGCCGTCCTCGCAAGGCGCTGGCGAGGAGTGCATTCGTTACGTACGTAACTGGCGGCTTTGAAGCGCACTTTAACGTCGCGTGCTGTGGTATTTCACGCTGTCCCGAATTTACATAAAATTTAAACAAAAAAATAAAATTATTTGATAAAAAATAAGAAAATTATAATTTTGAAAGACATTTCGATGTTATACTTATACATATTTATGCACATCTTTACAGTAATGCAACGTGCATCGATATAGAGATTAGACTGCAGCTTTTTTGACGCTATTCCCAAAGTCAACTACAACCCTAATTCAAACTGTTAAATTTACTCTGAAAATAATTAACGGCATTTCATACACACCGCATTCCGGTTTTTCACACATAATGATTTAAACAATGAACCCCGACTTTGTATTAAAAACGACGTGATTTAAATTGGCCGGAAAATTACGAAGGTCACTACGAGGTTTAAAAGTATTTAGCACGTATTAAAACTGTTTTCAATTTCCACTATTGTAAATTTAATCTTTCTTATTAGGTACTTATGTATATACCTATTAATTATTAAATTATATTGAAACAAAAACCTAACCAATAAGTCTTAAATAATAGAGCGTCACCTACTGATTTATAAAATATTTA
Organism: Heliconius nattereri; assembly: GCA_013403645.1. Lineage (NCBI taxonomy): Eukaryota > Metazoa > Arthropoda > Insecta > Lepidoptera > Nymphalidae > Heliconius > Heliconius nattereri. The sequence continues at coordinate 2,148,386 of JAAIXI010000254.1, forward strand.
CCGCTACCGCTGTAATATACCGCTTTTTTAGGTTGTTTTGTTAAAAAAATGGTCATGTGCGAATCAAACTAAGGTACAGGAACTCAATAAATTTCAGGTTAAGATCAATGCGCAGTACAACTTATAAAAGTTGACAAATTTAAGTTTGCGGACGTATGCAGTCATTTTGCATGAAATAAACTACAAATGTTAATTTTTAATAGTTTTTATCTGTAAATTCCATTTTCAGTTTTTTCCTTTATTTGTTAATACTATTTGTATTTTTCTCGGCTCCGAGGGATCGTACACCTGAATATTTGATATTAATTTCAGCATGATACCTCCTCGCAATCTCGATATAAATTGTCTTAAGAGACAGACAGACGGACAGACGGACAACAAAGTGATTCTATATGAGTATAGTTATTTTTTTGTTCAGGTACGGAACCCTTGCTAAGACCTTTACTTGAAAACCTGCCTTAACTTTCACCATATCATGTAACATTGCCATATCTAATTTTAATTTCTATCTTCTACTTAGAGTTAATTGCTCAATATGAAACAGGATATTTGATCCCGCGAAACTTAATTTACATACGGGTATAATAGGCGCGGCTTAACACGAGGATTAACTGAACGAACACGGCACTACAAGTACTTTGAGTATTAACTTGCCTATTAGATCCCAACGTTTCTATGAAATAATTTAGATTCGCATCACAATTTACTATTTCCCGGGAGATTTTCGGTACGTTGTTATAAAAGCAGATTTTTATTACCCACCGGCTCACGTCTTATGGTAAATGAAGGTAAATGTATGAAAAATTCAGCAACTCCCTGTATATGCTCAGAATTTACCCATTTACTAATTCCTTCTCGAGCCGAAAACTTGTTTTCATCATAAGTATACGAGCTCGCGTTATGAAAATTTTAGTACGGTTTATACTTTGCTACATTATAATAATATTATTCTTTTAGTCGTAGTACAGGTCTTATTTGCATACTTTTTTCTTTATATTTAGGGCGGGCAGGTACATAGTCTGTTGTTTCTTTGTATATTGTTCATAATAATATCTAAAAGAGATTCAGGTCATAATTTAGAGGTTTTTTTTTCACATTATGTTGTTAGCTGGACAATTTGAGTTTTATATGTTTCTCATTAAAAACTTTTACACAGCGTTTAGTTCCGCTATTCAGCCCGCAATGCTTTCATAATTCTGCTGAAGTTAGAAACGTCTTAACTCTAGGTTCCACCTGCATATAGGAGGGTATCCTATATGTATATAATAACAAAATACTTGCAATAGACTCCCGCACTTATAATATCCATAGCGATATATATAACGATTATATATAACAACCTTACTGAAGGGTAGATGAAAGGGAAGATTCCGTGAGCCTACGTACGAACAACGCGTCATACGATATGGCAATCTCTGGTGGTATACTCAAATTTATTACGCGGGTTACTATAAAGGACTAGGCAGTCGGCACCCCGGTTATTCCGAGGGTGTACATTTTGCTTACAAATTGCTCGACGGCGCGTGCGAATCACTTCAAGATAAACCAGCTAATATTCAACAGTGCGCTGTAATATCACAATACCTTTGTAAGTTATTTAATATTATCTAATATTCTATCTCTTTGTTCGCAGAGAGTCGCACCTGCACGTCGTCGGAGTTCAGATGTAAGACGGGACGATGTGTGCCGATGTCTTGGAGATGTGATAATGAAAAGGATTGCTCTGATGGATCTGATGAAGAGCCTGGCACTTGCAGTGAGTATCATATTATACAATTATTAACAGTACCTATATAACTTTTTTCTTTGTGTACTACCAGAATGCAATAGAAGAACATCATCTATCTTGAATGTCAAAGAAAAATAATATTAAAAAACAATATTCATAAATGAAAGCTTAGATGTTATTTGCAACCTTTTAATATGAATACATTGAATACAAATATTTTTTATTTCCTTACGTAACTCAAACCAATTACACAACAAACAGGGAATAGTATCTTTAAAAAAATATTTTTTATACAAATCTGTTACTTTTGGGTCTGTCATGTTAAATAACATCGTTGTATCTATTGTACAAAAACATATAGAGAACAATGAAAAAACGTATAGCAAAGGACAAAGGCAGAATCCGAACGCCACTTTTCTAGTTTTAAATTGTACCTTGTTCTGGTTTTATTTGTGTACTTTTGTATATTTCGAAATTATTTTTCTAGATTACATTTCATTTTTAAATTACAATAGAGAATTTGCACAGTTTCCACCAGTTTGTTTTATGAAGTATTGCACCAAGTATTCTTGATAAGACGTACGGAATCTTCTTCGTATTATTTCCCAAAAATAATTATCTAGCGATTTATGGAGAAAGTTTTAAGGTAGCACGTTGTCCTTAGCGGGGCTTCGGACGTGGATTAAAATCTTAATTACGCTTCGGAAGTTTCCTGGATTAATATTATAATCTTTGCCCTTTCTTGCTCTACCTTCTTTCCGCTGCGAATTGAAAATTAGAATTCAATTTGATTACATCGATTTTGCGGGCTCGTATTGTAAGAAAAAAATATTCTATTTGCGATTTGTTCTTTCTTTGTTTAGATTTATAGATTTTATTGGGGAATTCTTTTCACATAGTAACAAGTTAAAATATACTGACTACTGTGATAAAAAAATATGTTTTTCTCATTAAATCAAGTGACTGAAAAAACTATTTAAATAATAAACCAACTCAAAACAAGGCAATTCCATTATTAAATAGCGCGAGCGCCAATTATTACGGCGACGGCGCGTCAATTAATATTGACACACTGTAATCTGGATTACTCAACATGAAACAATAACAATATACATACATACAAATACATATATGTATATATAGTGAACGTAAAAGATTTAAGCTTTTATTCCAGTACGTCGCAGCGACCGCTGCCACAACTTTGTACATTTAGCTCCGTTGTAAACCCGACATAATAGAAAATCCCTTTATACGTGCCTCGACGTGGACGCGTAGTGTCTTGTAGTAGTATGCAATAAACTTAAATATAAATCTGAAACTTTTGATACACCGTTAAGGAAAGCTATCTAAGGATATTATCCAGATACAACATAGATAGCTAATAATTTCTTTAGAACTATAAAGGTATTTCTTTTCATATTTATTGCTAATATTATTATACTGTACTTACATAATTTGAAGATTTTGATCTTTTCGTATGTGAAATTAGAGTAGAACCATTTAGTTGAAACATTAACTTTAGATAGCACAGCAATATATTTGTTCAAATAGAGACTTTAGTTTAACGTTGTAATGATGTTAAGCGCCTTAGTTTGTTTAATTTAGAGGATGTGATGTGAAGCAACATTACGCCCGAAATAACTACTAGTTAGCATCATTAATTGTGTTATAAGTCTTCTTAATTACGTAAGCATATTATTATATATCTTTTTGTTAATTCCACGAATTTAAATGTTTTAAAATGAATATAAAGTTAAAAAAACGTAGATATATGTTTTAATTTTTAATAATTAGTAAGATAATGTTGCCATATATTGTTATTGCTTTTAAATCATAGTTCTTGTCGAATTGCATTGCTTGATAAGCACTATACATAAAATAACATACATGTACATTTTTCAATCCATAATTATAATTTCTGATGCTATTTACATAGCTATTTACATTTTCAAACTTCATTATGACATTGAAACCATAAAGGCCATTATAGCCAAAAATTGTCCAAAATTCCCAAAAAAAATACAAATCCCTTTCAAATGCAGCAAACCAACGAGAATGTCCCGAACACAATTTTGTATGTGCTACCGGACATTGCATACCAGGATCTTGGCACTGTGATGATACTCCTGACTGCCCGGACGGTTCTGATGAACATCACTGCGGTAAGATTCAGAAACTGGTCTGGACTCAGCATGGGATCAAGGAGGAAACTTTTATTATAGCCATAAAAATTCATTTTCAGCACAGCATGTATGGCGAATTCATGTCATCATTAATTGGGTCACGTCCTTAGGATTGTATTATAGTGTAATCTGATAATATTGTTGGACTTAGTTCGTCTTTGTCCTAACTTTTGTAAGTTTTCCATAAGTTAAGATACAAGTATAGTTAGATATGTATCACAATAAAATCATATTTCTATAAACTTATTTCTTATAGATAATTAGTTATATGAAACTTCATATAAAACGTAGAATGAGTTTATTAAAACCTACACAAACAGTAAAACGGAAGTTAAATTAAAAATTGAGGGCTCGTAAAATTCACTTTAAGACCCTGAACATTTACTTCGCCCACTACGAAGTTTTTGAAATATTTTTTGGCGTAGAATGAAATGAATGGTGAAATTTAATTAAGGCGAGGTTACTTTATGAGTTGTCTCTGAAATGATCTTTGTAATTACAATTTGCATTTTACTTAAATACTGTTTACTTTTACAATAATTTAATTTACATAATTAGTCAACGATTGTAGATGCTTAACTCTGCTTACTTAGTTTGCAGACATAGGATATATAATGAATACGAGTATTTACTGTTCACAATATGCAATCAAGTTGCGGCTGCCAACACATATATCGTACAAAATAACACGCAGTACAAATTCTATGCGTACTTGAAATAGGCTTCTGGTGGAATAATCAATATTAGATATTTCATTGAGTTCCAAACAATGGGTTTACTATACTCGTAGCGAGGCTATACAGTTATTATTTGTCATTGGAATGCTCCATGAAGTGCTCATGCATGGCTTGAATTGACAGAAGTGGAAGCGTGCGGCCCTGAAGAGTTCACCTGCCGAGGGAAGAAAGGGGAGTGCGTTCCCCTCACGTGGATGTGTGACGACAATTTCGACTGTTCCGACGGGTCCGATGAGAAAGCATGCAGTAAGGGTACATTCATATATACTAACAAATATTCATTTTGTGCATCATTTTAATTAACTTAATTATAAGTATTTTTTACATTATTGCATGTATTGCTTAATGTAGCTAACCAATAAATTACATACTTTTTTCTACAATTTAAAATTTAACATAAGGTCGAAACTCAGTCTCGTAAAAGAGAAAACTAAAATAAAAATATATGAAGCTCAATATTATATTCGAGGGACAGGGGTGCAAGCCTCCTCCACCGACATATTACACCGTTCGATCAAAATTGTTTACTTTCTCGACTGCGATAAAAATTCTTAAAGATAGCGCTGTATGCACAGACGAAAAAGTACAAAAAATTGGTGAAATATGTACATATATTATACTTTATACATTATATCTATAATATAATTAAATAGTAGAAAAATTGTAGTATATATATTTTTTATAAAGTTACGGGCGGCCACTATGATGTGGCCACTATGAGGAAGTAACAAATAAAGAAAAAACTATATTAGAAGAAAAATATACATGTATATATAATATATATGTATGTCGCGCAGCAGGATAGGCAGAGGAAACCTAGTGTTAAGACTCTCTGTTCCCCACTTTCCGCCGAATTCTGGAGTGGAACTCAACGCCGCGCTTTGCCTCGACACTAGAGCGAAGAAATGACAATATAACCAGTCGAAATAATAAATAAAATATACCAGTAAATATACAGGGAATGTATTTTACTTAGTAAATATACTGGAAGTCGAGTAAAAGAGACAACTCTTTTAATTTCCTTTATTAGAAGCCCATATTGTCACATAAGTAACGGACTGTGTTCGAGAGAATTTCCCGGTACATTTCCAACGCGACGCTATCTTTTACATATTTTTTTATGTAAAAAGTAAAGACGTCGGAGCGTAATATCAATTTTCCTTCTATTTCTCGCCATACTTATTCACAAAAGTACTTTTCTACTTCAATTTAAAGCTGTAGTTTTGCAGGATATGCAATATATCTGCCTTTTTATAAAAGAACGTTGACAGCTAACAGTTTGTTTGCCCGAAGGAATTTAATTAAACATTGCATGAAACAAAAGAGATACATACAACTAAAGTGCTGGTGGTACGATATGGTCAGGACGCTTAGGATTCATTAATGTAATCCTCTCATTGTGGCTTTTGGTTATTAATATAAAAGGTCACGGGTAGTGCTCGACATCGTGATTGCAACCATTTTTTGCGTTTTCTCATTACAGTGCTCCCGGTTAATTCTTATTTTTCTCCTTCATTACTTGGCCACTTAAAGCTCGCCTGAGGAATGTTTTAATAATGTCTGCACCCTTTTAGCCTTTTTCTTTGTTGACTATTTGTTCTTTAAAAAATAATTGCTATTAAGATGTTTTTGTGGGTGACTTTGTATAATCTTAACGTCGCTTATTGATTGTAGTTTGTTGATGGATTTAATTAAATATTTGTGTTAACATGATAAAATTAAAATAGAATAAAAGTTATAATAATTGGTGAAACTAATATAAACTTACATGTTCAGATGAGACCTGTCGATCTGATGAATTCACGTGTGGAAACGGCAAGTGTATACAGCACCGGTGGGTTTGTGATGGCGATGATGACTGTGGGGACGGGAGTGATGAAGTGAAGTGTCCAGCACCCACATGCCAGCCACATACTCATTTCTCATGCGCTGACAGCCACTGCGTGACTGCTAGGTGGAGGTGTGATGGAGACATCGACTGTCCTGATGGCAGCGATGAGGCGGTACGTTCCAAATATTTCGTTTTATAATTTTGCAGACTGAACATTTTTCATCTAAGTACCTAAAAAGTTATAAAATAAATTTTGAGACAATTTATAAGTTAGAAACTATAAATGACCTTCAAGTTGGCAATACAGGTGCCTTTAACTACTTTTGAATTTGACTAATTATGAATTAATAGAACGATATTACCAATTTGTTTGATATAGTGCCTCATTATGTAATACTTTAATGGCAAATTTTAGCGCCGTTAGTGCGGTGTTCCTTGACACCAATATAATTTTATGGTTATTATCCAAGTCCAAATTAGTATCTTACTTATTTTACTAGACCTAAATTCATTTACGCTTTACTAAGTGCAGTTTTACTCTTTACCACCATTACGCGTTGTTAAAACTTGTCCACGCTGTAATTTAAGCAAAAAATAATGAGGTAATATTAGAATACTAAAAAGTTTCTTTTAAAAATAGCGTCAACGATAATCTTTTGTCGGTACTTCTCAGGTATAATCCTTATAATCTTCTTAATTAAGTCTTAACCCAGTATATATCTACTATAGAAAATTATATTTTTAATTCAAAGGATTTAAAGAATACATTTAATTATTACAGGGCTGCCCATCAGCACCGAAAATGATATCACCATGTATAGCCACAGAATTTGAATGTCGGGATCGTATGACCTGCGTGCACAGGGCGTGGGTGTGTGATGGGGACCGCGATTGTCCGGATGGTGGCGACGAAGCTCCTGAGATCTGTAGAGGAAATATTACATGCAGATTAGATCAGTTCCAATGTAAGGATCACAGCTGTATCCCTGGGGCCCTCTACTGTAACGGAGAAAAGGATTGTCCTGATGGAAGCGATGAATTCAATTGTAGTAAGTAACCTGTTTTCCTTTTGTGTAATAGAAAAATGTATTTATAAAAGTATTTTTATGTGGAGTCGTGGTTGTCATATAAGTAGTGATATATTTTACACATTTAATATTTTAATTTATTTCATTGAAGACAATTCGTACTTAATATAATTTACTTTGGACGAAAATAATTGATTCCCCCGAGAGAGAATTGAACCCACAATCGTCGGGTTTACAATCAACTTATAAAAATGCAGAAATTATTAATACATATAATCTATTTCACAGCTCGACCCAAGCCTGTGTGCGATAAAAAAACGGAATTCGATTGCGGCGCTGGTATGTGCATACCGTTATCTAAGGTTTGCGACAAGCATCCGGACTGTCCCAACTTCGAAGATGAACCCAGGGACCGTTGCGGGGAGGACGAGTGTGCTGTTAACAACGGGGGCTGTACGCAAAAATGTATAGACACACCCGTCGGATACTACTGCGATTGTGAAAATGGATATAAACTGACTGATAATCGCACTTGTGAAGGTAATACTTAGGTTTACACAGCTTCACGCTGTATCCCGCGTGCAAAGGGATCCTAATGTTAAAATACCTCGCTCCCTACTTTCCGCTGAATTCAGGAAGCATGGCGTGTTGAGTAGCGGAACTCAACGCTGCGCTTTGCCTTTGCTCCGAAACCAGAGCGAATAAATGAAAATATTATATATTTCAGGCACTACATAACGTTTCTTACAATAACATACGACCCTTTTGGGGTAATTTAAAACTTAACTGATAAAATAAATAGCTCGAAACTATGAATCATAAAAAATTGACACGCTTATCTCAATAAATTATCTAAAAGGGAAGTAAACAAACAATTGCTTGCAAAAAATATCTGTGTAAGTACCTTATACATACAAATATGTAATAAATAATATGTGATAACTGTTAATTATAATTTAGCATTGAGTATTTTAATCACTGATACTGAAGTACCTATAAGACGTAATTAATATTAAATGTTAAAATCCACATAATTTTCTATTTTATCGACCGATAAGATTGCCGGATGCCAGCGACAATTTTCGCGTTACTTATGGCATATGGCACCTATGAAATGGTTAATACATCACTTCCTTTCCCAGTTTACGTCTATTTATATCAAAACAAGAAAACATATAGGGCCTCTATAATAATTTACATATTAGTTAGAACTTAATTAAAACTTAACTTACTTTGCTTCCCCCACATATGAATATGTGTGACATAAATATATTATATGTTTTATTATTATGATTATATTTCTTATGGCTTTTGTCATTTATCTATAGACATAAAGTTTACAATAAAAGGTGTTTGGTAACGAAATGTAGCCTTATAAAAATACAATCTTGTATTATATTTACTCTATATCTGAGTGTATTCATACGATTGCCATAGAAATAGATTTATTCCATTTTGAACGACATTTTTCTTCGAGTTCAGTAAGTACTACGATTCAATATTTGATATCGAGGCAATTTTCGCCCACGTGGAAGGGCGACAATCGCGAATGTTTACATAAGGCTTTAATAAATATATACTTTTTGATATTCCTTTCTAATTTTGGATAATTTCCTTGAGAATATCCTTTTTTTATCCTTTAGCCTCACCCAAAAACAAAATGAAAATAATTCATTCCTCCAATTGGTCGTGGAACCTAGTACTAACGCGTTTACAGTCAGACATTTTTATGCATCGTCTTATCTCATAATAAACCGAGCCTCCACTCGGCCTTATATAACTCCTCTTTATGTTGTCTAAAAACTGTATCATATCTTTTTTTACGAAAAGATCACCCTAAAAATGAAAGACTAAAAAAAAGACTAGAAAAAAAGATCACCCTAGAAATTAAAAAAAGACCAGTATATCAATGTACCAGCGTAGCTTTATTCTTTAAATGTTTACTATAAGAAATATTAAAACTAAAATCGTGTTATCCCCAAATTTCCGCACATATTTGCTTTGCTGGCCATCAGTATTACTGGACAGCCAAGGGCAACGTGATGCGGTATGGCGGGTATTAGCGTCAATGTCGCTAATCCACTTGACAAAGCGGACGATATTAAATACCCGTTGTGTTGACACTGCATACATTGAACTACGACTAAATAATGTCGCTGGAATATTTAGGAAATAACAATGTTATTAGTTTAGAACTAATATTGTCATTGGAGAAATAATTATCAATTATTATCACATTAACTATGCAAATTAATGAATTTTGGCGGCTTATAGTCTAAATTGAAAGCTATAAATATTTTGTGTGATACTGAAAATTATTGACTTTTGTAATAATATTTAGTAAATATTTATATATTATTTAATATATATATATGTTTTTAGATATCGACGAGTGTACAGACCCTGGCGCATGTTCCCAAATATGCATAAACGAGAAAGGCACCTTTAAATGCGAGTGCCACGCAGGGTATGCAAGAGATCCAAGGGACAGAACACGGTGTAAGGCAACAGAGGGCCATCCTTCCTTGCTGTTTGCCAGGCGTTTCGATATCAGAAAGATTAGTTTGGACCACCATGAGATGGTAGCTATAGTAAATGATACGAAGTCAGCTACAGCCCTCGACTATGTGTTCAGAACTGGCATGATATTTTGGAGTGATGTCACAGATGAAAAGATTTATAAGTAAGTATTATATCTATTTGTTTATTTGCTGATATAATTTGTAAATTAAAAATCAAGTGGTACGTATTGTATTATATTTTTTGTACGTAACGTACGTACACGTACGCGTTTGTTCAAACAACTTGAAATTTTCTAGCAACAAATTTTATTTACTTCTTAAATCCTTAGATATCTTTCTATTATACATATATCTAATATTTTGTTATATCCTTTTCCCAGGGCACCAATAGACGAAGGTAGTCAACGTACCGTAGTGATAGGCGATCAGCTGATCACGTCAGACGGCTTGGCAGTGGACTGGATATACAACCACCTCTACTGGACTGACACCGGCAAGAATCACATAGAACTGTCCGATCTTCAGGGCAATATGAGAAAAATCCTCGTTAGAGACAAACTTGAAGAACCTAGAGCCATCGCTTTGAATCCTCTTGATGGGTGAGAAATTTTATAGAAGTAAAAAATAATAATGATACGTCACCGCGGCGTAGTCAGCGAGTCTGTAAATAATAAACTTGTAGGTTAGATCTTCTGGACGGATATGGGGCACTGAAACATTTCCACGTTCTGGGTTAATATACAAATTGCGCCATTTACTTCTGCTACTCGTCAAGAAATATCTCCAAATCAGATGAAAAGTGAAAATGTTAAAAAAAGATCATTGAAAATTTAAGAAAACTCTAGTCTACGTAGCTAATTTTTTGTTCGTCATACTAAAATATTTTATTAACAGTTCACTTTATAAAAAAAAAATTAATGGAAGATAACACTAGAAAAGGATTTAGTTTGACGTCATTGGGTTACATTAATCATTTTTTTGCTAACATATTTTCTTTGCGCTGTCGTGCACAATTGTAATTATTTAAATGAATATTTGAATAATATATTTATTATAACATAAAGGAGCTCTTCTTACTGAGCAAGCAAAAATAAAAAAATAAAATAAATTAAAATAGTAGTAGGTATAAGCATTTTATTGTTTTTTTTTATTGCATTCAAGCATTCATTTAGTTCTAGTTCATTACACTTTCATATCGATAGAATATATTTAAATGAGGCAATGCTTATTATAATAAGCTTAAATTAAAGTATTATATTTGCAATTTTAATTATCATGGTGTTTCTCGCACGCAGCGGGCTAGTTAGAAGGAGCCTAGTGTTAAGACACTATTTTACATTTTCCGCCGAATTCAAGATATTTGAAGGTATTACGTGTTGAGTGGAGGAACTCAAAGCCGCATTTGTCTTATTGCCAGAGCGAGAGAAATAAAAAAATATTAAATATTTCATTCCCCTGAATGGGAATCCTGCTATGTGCGGGATACAGCGTGAAGTAAAAAAAATACTTAAGCAAAATAGCAAAATCTCAGTCTAAAAATGATGGATGAATGTACCAAAGTCATTTGTCATAATATATTATTGTATTCGCAATAGATACAGACCGATATTGTGAATATTTCTTTGATAATAATCTTATTTACAAATAACTAGAACAGCAGACGGCTTACCAGACTAAAAGCTGTCTATGTCTAAGTACCTTATCACTTTGAGTACTAATCCTTGACAATTAATAGATCTATAAAGATATCTGTAATAATTAATTATTATACTAATATACTTTATATATTTATACTAGGTACTGCTCACGTTGCGTGACCGCTGTTTTTGTTTAATGTGCAACAATCAATGGCAGTCAGTCATGTTTTCACGTTTATATAGAAAAGCCCCTTATGTTTTTCTTGAACAAATTTTTATAATACGCCATTCATACTGGAATAATAATATAAGCTGAATAAACATTATTGGTTACATAAATAAAATAATTCATGTAAATTTGTATAAGCAACTGTATAAATCATTTTGAGAATCTAAATTTTATCTAGATTTTGATTAATGTTTTTTATTCCTTCCTTAGTTGGATGTACTGGACAGACTGGGGTCAAATACCGAAAATTGAACGTGCCGGTATGGATGGTTCACACAGACAGACAATAGTCTCCTATGACGTGAAGTGGCCAAACGGCCTCACTTTGGATTTAGTAAGGAAACGCGTATATTGGGTAAGATTCAAAGTCAAATAATTTTATTAAAAATAATAAAATTTTAATCATCATTCAGCTTCATTTTCCTTACGTCATATAATTACCACCGGTTCACTAAAGTTACTGTCTCAGAAACTCAGCGGGACTTTTCTTCTTCTGTTTTCTTTTTTTTTTTCAAATCAATAATTTGCATCAGTCTTTTTCTTCTTCTTGTCCTATGACTGGATTGGTCAAAGCCACTGACTGCATTATCCATTGCCTTAGGCAGACCGTATGAAAGCCGGACCGGGAAGTCATTGTATTAATACTTTTTTTATTTTTACCAGGTCGACGCAAAACTCAACACAATATCCTCCTGCAACTACGATGGAACTGCCCGACGGGTGATCCTCTACTCAACCGATGTCCTGAGACACCCCTTCTCCATCACGACCTTCGAAGATTGGGTTTACTGGACCGATTGGGACAAGACCGCTGTATACCGTGCTAACAAGTTTAATGGGAAGAATGTTGAAGCCATTACATCAACGCATACGGTATGCCATTTATTATAGTTAACTAGATTTGGCCTTAAATTATTATTTATGTCGACCACCACTCGGGGAAATGGACTATTTTATTTTCCCACTGAAAAGGAGTGTTTTGACACTAGTTAACTATGTCTAATAATATTTTTTAATACTGATAATGTATACAATAGTCAGTTTTTTTTTATTAAAAGACAGTACATACCATATTATACTAAGTACATACGTTAATGACTATTCAAATTGATTATACCTAATGATTGTCAATAATCTATCCAATAGTGTATACTTAAGTAATACTAAGATAATGTATATTAAACATAAAATAATTATTACGTATGTGTATGTGTCATTATAATGTTTATAAATGCATTAAACAAAAAAAAACTTTTAAGACATGAACTGTGACCTTACAATATTTATAATTATAAAACATTAAAGATAATCTACAAAATAGTGTTAGATGAGAAGAATATATTTAAATTTTAATATCGTTTTTTCTCGAAAATTAAAGCTTTAAATAGCTGTTAATTACAAAATCTTTCCGAGACACAAAAACAAATTTACTTGTTTTTCACATATAAATATTAAGTACAGTAATTTATTTGATATTCACGATTTTCATATAAATAAAATAACATTAATATTTACACTGTCATCATCTTATTAAACAAGTAATAAGTAGATAACCTCTCCACACAGTTATTAGTCTGCCACTCATCTATTATATACTAGAATAATGATTATACAATTAGGCCTAATTAATCGTAGGCTAAACTGATAGCTTTACCCAAAATGCAATCATTTCTGACAATGTCAAAACGGTTTCAATTTAAATAGATATTATGTCAGTCAAATCTATAAAATTAGATATAATAAAAATATAATAAATAATGGGTATTATACCCATTGTTTATTATATTTTTATTATAACAAGATAAATCCTCAAATAACGATGTCTTTGATATTAGCTATAAATTACAGTAATAATCTTTATTTGTTCTTCCTTCTTATCTATTCTCACGCCATCATAAATTAAATATAAATACTTAGACAGAAAACAACGCACTTGCTGTTTTGTAAATTTCTTTCCGCAAAATTTCCGCAAAAAATATCTTTCGAGTATTTGATTGTTTTTTTCCGAATTGAATTAAATTTAATTATTATGCCAACGACACAATTTTATCTCTTATTTTTATAATCTTGGTTTATTATTTTTAAACATTTTTAAAATATTATTCCATACATAGGAAAAACAATGAACCCGCGCCTCTTAGAAGCTAATTGAAGAGGCGCATTCAAATCCCGCTACTTATCTTACGGGACATATTTTAAACGTAGATAACACTGATCAGATTATTACGGTTACACTCATAATACGTATAATTATCTACGTAGGTAATTAGTAAATTTTGAAGTGATTTGTCACCAGGTTTTGGGTTCTTTGTTGTTCAAGATAACCATGACGCAACAATATTAAATACATCATTTATCACTTGCATACCTAATAAAGATATATTATTCTTAATTATTTACTACGTTAATTATACTCAAAATTAAAAAAAAAACCAGAGGTCGTCATGGCGTATGTGCACAGGAGTGTGACTGCCACGCGACGATTGAGGTTTCGAATTATGATTTATTAATATTTTATATCTTCGACTCTAAGGCAAAAAACCAGCTGTTGAGTTCCGCCACTCAACACGCAATGCCTCAAAAAAAATGTGGAAACTGGGAAACGGACTGTCTCAACACTGTGTTCCTGCCGCCTGCTGCATGCAGGATACAGCGTTGAAGCTGGTTTAAATTTTTTGTTAATAACAAAGTTTTTTGTCTCCAACTTTAATTAGCTACAAAATCCGATGGTGATCCACGTGTACCACCCGTACCGTCAGCCTGATGGGGTGAACTACTGCGCGGCAGTCAATGGGCACTGCTCCCACCTGTGCCTGCCCGCGCCCAGGATAGCCTCGAACTCGCCGCGCGTCTCCTGCGCCTGCCCTAACGGCCTCCGACTGCTGCCAGATAACCAGATGTGCGTCGAGGATAGTGAGTATTTGCTTTTATTTTTCTGAATGAAAGTTTCAAGATTATTTTGCGCTATATTACGTTTGCTATAGATCTGGAATAGCAATAAGCAAGTTAACGATTTCTCGCATAGAAGGGTAGGCAAGGAGAATCTAGAGCGTTAAAACACTTCATTCTCAAAATTCCCCAAAAATTGAGAAATTATGTACTGGGTGACAGATTTCAATGCTGCGCTTTCGTCTTACCACCACCTATTTTCTCCAAGGTCAGAGCTCTTGTAGCTCGGCCTCCCATAAAACTCGGTGATGCTCTAGCACCTAATAGAGCGAACAGCATAGCACATAATCGAAAAAATCCTTTATTTTCCACCGTGGAGATCGAACCTACAATCGATCCAATACGACGGTGTACGTGCCATATGACTAAGGCGCTTACAGTCAGATATTGTACTACTGAGTATCTAATGATTAATGATATTTCACTGAGGATTTTAATAACTTCGTTTATGGCGTGGCACCAAAAAAAGTAAAACATGAAGAGTACGAGCATGAAGCGGATCCAGAAGTTTCTGTGTAATATAACATCTAAATATGGATAATCTGAACGTTAAAAAACTAATTAAAATTCAAGGAAATTGAATTACGTAATTATTTTTTATATAAATTGATATTTATTTTGTTGTGTAACAAAAGCAGCCGGTCAGGAGGGACCAGTTACAGTTTGACGTCAACTGCATTTTTACTATTTCCTTAAGTCTCCAATAACTTTAACGGTAAAAAGTGAAAATATGTTAAAATATTTTAAAATGTTTTAGTACTGAAAATATTATTTTATAACAAATTATTTATAAAAAATGAATCTTATATTTTAGGGCGGCATGGTCGTTGTCACGACAAAGCTCTTAAATAAAAAGATAAAAAGAACCTTACATTTTCAGTAAATTGTTCAATATCACATTTGTTTATTATTGATTAAATATGTACCTACATATATCATACGAGAAAAAACGTCAATGCCTTCAAAATCTAATATAAGCAACAAGCATCGCCTCTGGATAATTATTAGCCTTCATAGTTAATTTAAAACAATATTTAAATAATAAACATGTTTTTGTTGTTGCTCGTAAGACAGAGTATTTTTTGGCACACTATCTTACTTTGTGTATCTTTAAAAAATATAGAATGATGTAGGAGAGAGTATAAAGTATACGACGTAATAAATTCATTGAAATATATCAAAAAAATATAAATAAAGAATTGGCAGAATAAATTGTTCACAATCTTAAATATTAAATGTATGTTAACAAATAACAATCAAATATCTAAGACGGCATCTTTTTGAACTGTGATCAAGACATAAAAAGCGGCACTACAGTACATTCAATACCACCACCCGATTGGTCAATTGAACGAGGTCAATAAAAAGACATTAATTGACGTTGGAATCCTTCATTGATTGAAGTATACGACAGCCCTAACTGTTTGTAAAGGAATGCGACCGGAGGACACACTGAATAACTCGAAATTACTGCACGCCCATTCATTCGTTCATTCATTCTGGTGGTAACGTCATCCCTTTTTTGCGGGGTGCATATTGTAGTGATGTGACTCAACAATTTGTAATCGTAAACATCATTGAGTCATTTTTAAATAAGATATCCTTTTACATGTAAATGAATGTACTCTAAAAGTAGATAATGCATTTTTTAAATTCATTTTTACGCACTTGTCATGTTAATCTAGAGTAAGCAGAGATATTTTTTTTGTTATTTTTTAATTTACTTACGGTATTGATTGCATCGTCTCTTTGACAATGTATAGAATAAAATATTTAATATAATAATTTAAGTTTGTAATTAAATTTTTATGTTGCCATGACTTCTGAAAATAACTGTTTTTTTATCTATTCTCATAACTCAAGTGTCATTAAAACTTCATTACAAAATAATTTAAATTGTTAAACAATGCTCACAATAATGATGGAAGCATTCGTGAAGATGCAAAAGTGTAAAGTACTCAGAGGTACTCAGAAAGTAGAATGATAATTGCTGTCATGCATTGTTTCGTTTATTTGTATAAACATGAAAGCATAGTTTTTTGAGCTGCTATTAGAGACAGTACCAGCTAGCCAGCTAGTAGCTACCAAGGCCCATATTTATAAACGGCTGTCAACTCTGAGATCGATCTTGAGTTGTCGTTTTCCGTCCTAAATTATAATCTATGAATGGAAAAGACATCTCAAGCTCGATTTCAGGGTTGAGAACGGTTTATAAATACGGGCCTAAGTTTATGGTTCACATGGTTATCGGTGCATTATCAATTTCTATTTGACTAAAAAAAATGAAGCAGCGAGTGAGGAGAGCGTAGTTGTGTTATTTCTTTCTTTCTTTGAAGTTAATGGAGATTGTGCTGATGGTGAAACTCAACGCCGCGTATATGCTCGGCTTTTGACAAATTATTATTCTCATTCTTATTCAAAACCAGTAAACAAAAATATACCAAAATTAGTTTGAAACCAACAAACCACCGTGTTCACTCTAGCATGTTCCGACAACATTACAATGGTGTAAAAAATAAAAAAAAAAATTTTGCTGATCCTCTTTACAAAAATTATATATTAAATCCCAAGTGACTAAATGACCTACTTAATGGTGAATTATGATATCGATTTCTGCAATAGTGCAACAGAGGCTGCAACATGCAATAGTGTATCAAATTATCTGAGAATATTTTAACTAACCGCTGATAGCTAATTCTCGAAACAATCTCTCTAGGAACTGTATAAGATAGTAAATTGTGTAGTTTATTTTAAATATTATATTCAAGGCTTTGAAAATAATAATGTTAACAAAATACACAATAGGCGCGATGGTCATGGGATCAATGGCGATAAATGTATATAAAAATATTTTAAAAACCTGAAGATCTGAATTGTTGCGTTGACTTGATTTTAATATTTATTCTTACTTTTACTTATATTCTTCCTGAGTGCACAATATAGAAAAGTTCAGAAAGGTCGACTACGACTTTTCAACCTTCCTGTAGTCAACCGACAGTCCACACCCCATATTAGAAATATTGGGAATAAACGTTGTTTTTTATAGATATATTTTTTACTGATCTTACAAAAAAAAGTAATCGGAAGACATCGGAAGATCTCAACTTTTCTTAACTCATTTATTTTGCTCAAGGCTATTCGCATCGAGTCTTGCGATTGAGTTTACATGTACAAAAACATAAACAGTTTTTCGCCACGTAACACCACGTCAGGCGGTGACGTTAGATCGTACGATATTTTTTTAGCCTTCCATCCTTATATTGATTCGTTAATTTCCACCGAAGTGACTTATTTTGATAGGAATATACCAGTTTGTGAAGATTAGTCAGTGTGTACTAGTCACTTGTATTTATAATCGTTATCGCTACACTTTTCGTAAGTGTTATCTTTGTAGTAAGAGGTAGGTAAGTATTTATAGATTATTTAATGCCTATATAATCTTTTAAATGTAACACGGTACATAAATAGATGTAAATCAATTGTTACTTTAATAATTAATTTTAAAATTAACGACCTGTATAAAAATTGTTTTTGGGCGTCTTGAAATTAAAATTTACAAGTTTTAATAAAATAACAAGATTATCCTTATTACCAATCATATGCAAAATAATCTTTCATATCGGTATTATTGGCAGGTTATAATTATTTATCAATATCGTAATCCTAATTTATGAAGAAGAGAAAATAATAAATAAAAGTTAATAAAGATTCCCGGTACTGTACTGCCAGAGTTGGTTCTTCAATAAGGCTCAATTTAGTTAAAAAGGTGTGACGTCACACATCACGCCACCTTTTGTTAGTCAATCAACGCGCGATCCGGCTCGTCGCGCGCTGCTGCGGTGGGCTCGACCTCGACTGATAAAATTAGAAAAATTATCAGATATGCAATGAATGTATGAGGAACTTTGTAAATTTGCGTGCATATTGATAGAAATGTCGTGATGTAAAATTTTTTATTGGCTATATTATTAAAGTATTTAGGTGTTTCTCTTTTACATCCTTCAATAATTTGTTTTATTTTGATACAAGCTTTGCATTATTTATATGACAATAACATTTATTATAGGTTGAGCAGAGTTAAAGGCATAATAGAAAATTAAATATAAGTTGTGATTGCGAGCCGAATCGCGTCCAGTTAATATAACTGACTGGCAATAGTCTCGGAACCTGGGGACGTCACTCGAATGGCGCGCGGTCGGCGTGGAGTTAGCTTGTCATTTCATTTCACTTCGCCTCGTGGCCGGTTACACACGTATTGCATTTAACACCGGCATCTGTTATTTGTACGGGCGAGTGTTACGTTTTATAAACAGAAAAAAACATTCCAAAGTTTAACCAAGGATATAACTATAAGGTTGTTTATAATAAAATCTACAGATACACTAAATCCTGATCCGGAGGTGCTTAAATCTGCTAATGGTTCAAAGAAATCTGTAGTTATTGAGGAAAAGCCTTCGCCCAGTGAGTATTTTGCCAACCTTTTCCAATTTTTGTTTGTCCTTTTTCCTAACTACCCTGCATTTGTGGTCTTCGGGGCGAATTTGTGGCATCCGAGGTTAATAAGTTTCCAAATGTAAATTAGTGCCGTCGTATAATTCATTAATACAATCGAGAATGAATCAATGTTTTTTAATATCGCATTTTGACCTCGTGCTCCAAATTTGAACCTAGAAAAGCTTGACCAAATGGGTTGAATCATTTCCATCGCATCTGATAAGATGATAATTAGGCATAATATATAATCGGGTGCTCACTGAATTAAGTAACAGTTAACATTCATCGCTCTCTACTAACATACATACATTGTGAACGTTTCAATATCTGTGTGTCTTCAACATGGGATTCCTTGACTGATTTACAGGGCATGCCAAACTCCTTGTTTCCAAAGTGATGAATTTATGTTACAAGTGAATAATTGAGAACAGAGTTAACAACACATATGGTTAATTTCAAAAGAGAAGGGCTAGGCCTTCTCATAAAGCTGGGACGTGCTATTGCACAGAGTGAGGATATACCGGAGGAGCCCGAAGAAACAACTCCTGCAGTCGATCCCGAAGCTGAGCCAATGAAGGCATACTGGGAGAGTGATAAAGAAGAACTCAACAAAAACAACCAACCGTTCATAGATTTATTCCTCAAAGGTGTCGCTTTAGACAGGATACCAGACACGACTGATAAACCAGTGCAAGAATCTCATTATAAATTTGATCCAACCAAGTTCATTAATTTGCCTGAGGGTCAAAATCTCTTTAATTTAAAGGGTAACGTATTGTCATTTTTTGCATTATCATTATCAAAATAAATATTAGAATGATAGGAAGACACACAGATCTGACGGTCGAAGGCAATCTGCTTTATGTTTGGGTAACATTCTGGTCGCTTCTGCTATTAACAAAGTATCATAAACGCCAAAAATTATAAACGTAATATTTTCGTGATAAACCATGTTTATAACTTTGTGCTATCATAAATTAATAACGAAACTAATTTGCATAATTATATGTTATTCTTTAAACTCACAATGGGATAACAATCTCATCGGCGACAGCTTTCTGTCGTGTTTAGTGTTGTATTTTCAACAAATGTCACTTGCACAAATTTAATTCCTGTTTTAATAATAAATAAGTCCATCTGTTTACTATTCATTATTGTAAAAATACATTACATTCAATTAGGTTAAGATATTTTAGTTAAGCACCCAGTCAGAGTTGGCACGTTTCATTGACACCTAGCTATTAATAAAATGTGGTGATCAGCGTATGGACACCCTCATTGCGTTTTCATATTCTTACAATAGATATAAAATATTAAAGAGAAAATGGTGCACTGAAGAACTATGTTATTAACATATTAGTGTTAGATTTCGATAGTTTAACATAGTTATATAGTGTAATTCCGAATAAGAATTAACGTTTGTTTGATACTCTATACAATACGAGTATACATCGCTTACGTCTTCGCACTTTTCACGCCATGGTGACGGTTACACAACTAAAAAAATTGTAAATAATCAATCATTAATAATTTCCTTTGACTTATAAAATGGCAACTATATAAGATCTTAGGAAATGCTTAGAGCATTGTCTATTTTATTTATCCATTTGTATTTGTTTACAGGTGTATCTGAAACTCCTAAGGCCGGAGCTGGTCTCCCGACTGCAGGACGCGACGCTAGTGTTGTAGCTGGCATCGTCGTTGCTGCGTTCTCAGTTATTATTTTAGTTGCTGGTGTGGTAAGTTTATTTATAATATTTTTTTCAGCTTCGCGATGTATTTCGCATGTAGAAGAGAGCAAGGCAAGCAGAGAGTGCCTTAAAACACTCCGTTCTCCACTTTTCGTCGAATTCTTTAGGCATTGCGTGATGAGTGTCGTAAATATTTTATTCCCACAAGAGGGAATTGAATCTTATTCCTTATTGCCTATTTTTATTCACATTTTAAATTAATTCGTATTTATTTAACAAAAACTAATATTTATAGTACTAGTAGTAAAAAACTACTATTATTAAAAAGTGTAAGTGTTGAACATGAGAATTGTTTTCATGTAATTGTATTGTACAGTTTTTAGTTTATATATTTTTCATTACTTCATTAGTTTATATATTTATTATTATTCAGTATTTTAATTTGAACGTTTCCACCTGCGAAAGATATTTAGATGATTTTTGAGTCTCGTTAATTTATTTATTTAAGATACTTAGTACTTTAAATAAACATTTGCCAGCCCTGCCCTATTTAGATCAATGAGTACTCCAAAAATATTTATAAACATTACAAAGACACAGTATAAAAGGATAATTATCATATATTTTTCTTTATTTTGCCTATTAATTATGGTTATCGTGAAGTGATTGTAAATTTATAGTATACCAGTAACCATTAATCCAGAGTGGAACATAAACTTCCACGTCCTAGATTTCTTTGGATAAGAACATAGAAACTGTTTCATTGTGGTATTAAATTGAATGCATTTTCTTTGAAATTACGTCCAAATAAATCATTATAATAAAAAAATATATAGGTTGCTGAGATTAATATGGACATATATTTGAATATATCGCAAGATTTCGCAGATATCCGAAGTATTTAGGTAGTAAATAAAAACTAACTTTTACAATGCCTCAATAATATAGCTCAACCTAATGCTTTCCAATGTACTTTTAATTTCATTATACATAACATTATGATAATTTATTACGTCTAGATTACTTAACCACCACTTAGTTAAAAAAACGGCATATTTCATTCATTATACGAATATTTGACCACAAATACATATAAACCAGCTGATTCATGACGTTAATGACCTCAGAGGTTCTAAAAAAATATTCACATCGCGTATCTTGGAGGTGGCATTCTCTACAACGTCCTTGCTAACTCGTTTTAAAACTATTCAGTAGTATAGTTAACTGGCAGTTACTTTCTTGTGTGCTATTAAAGGAGGTCGTTGCGTTATTTGTGTCTAGGTTTTTTTTATTTGTAATGGAGGAATGTGTGCTATTATAGTTATTTTTACACGATGTTATTATTCTTGGATATTAATTTTTTTATAGATTGTTGTCATACGAGTGATTTTTAATTGGTTTTTTCTAGTTTTTTTGTAGAAATTAGTGAAGGGTAAAATAGTTTTTGTAATGTCTTATCCATAAAATGCTTATGACTTCAATTAAATTATTTCCTTGTCATTTAGTATATTCCGTTTACAAAAGTATCTAATTTTCCTGAGTAATTCATATTGTACCTTCTCTGTTCTTCGTTTTCAATAAATTTAAGTAACATTTTTTATTGGATCTCAAAATCTTGCCGACTCTAACCACATCGAGGTAACATCTATTATACGTCTCGTATAAATAGCAACATTCCCCCAACCGGAATTTTAAACCACAAGCAACGTGTACCATCCGATATTCAGTTACCGTCGTAGTTTTTGTCTTATTTTTGTACACAAAATATTTCCTTTACAATTTATGTAGGTACTATGGTCACTGTAAGTCAAAAACTTTATTCACAAAAGTAATTAAGATAACTACCTGCTAGATTTTTCTTAACTGCATTATGTTTTAATAATAATAATAATAATAAAAATCTTTATTGCACACTTGAAAAGATACAATACAAAAAATGGCGGCCTTATCACTACAAGTGATCTCTTCCAGGCAACCAAATTCCGGAAGGATATAATTAAAAGTGCGGGCATAATGCGGTGCAAAGTGACGCGAAAAATAACTAAATAAATAAATAAGAAAACAAAGAAATAAAATAAATAAATAAATTATATAATATAACCATACATACATACACACATACATATATACACATATATACATACATACATACATATACACACAAACGTACACAAATTCTCATATATACACTGATTATATACGTAAGATATATAGCAAATAAATAAATAAAGGGAAAATAAATTGGCACAGATTTTATTAGATTTTTCTCTAACTTTTATGTTAGAATAAAACTATTTTTTACTATTATTTAAATAATACAACGTAATGAAATCCGTTGTGATCTTCCTCCTTAGGACGACGATTCATAATTTTTTTTTTTAAAAAAAAGCTTATATTTATTTTTATAAACAACACTCAACTTGAGGTCGTCGTGGCGCAGAGGCACAAGCCCTGATGCGAAAGTAAACGCCATAGTTATGGGTTCGATTCCCACTAGGGGAAACGAAATATTTGGTATTTTCGATTCCCACTTTTTTACGCAATTCTTGAGATACAAGAATTCGGCAGAAAGTGGGGAATGGAAGTGTCATAATCGGGAAGTGGAGTCCTTAATAGATGGTGACTCCTTACTAAACCTAAACTAAAAAAAATATATATTAAATTTTATTAAACTTTAGTGTAAATAACAATTATATTTATGGTATAGTTGGTACTTATCCGTTTATATGTTTACTTTATTTATAGTTTACATAGTATTACCTCCATTTAACATTAGGTACATTGCTTTAAGACTACTAATTTGTTTTTTATTTACAAACAAAATATTATTTCAATTTATGAAGATGGAGAGTTTTTAAATCGATCTCGTATTTATGTAATTTTGTTTAACTAAATTATAATGTAAGTTTGTGTAAATCACTAGCGGAAGTATAACTTAACATTTATTATTTCAAAGTAGAAAAAAACTAAAGTTCTGCGATGTAACACGCATGTAATAGGCGGAAAGTGGTAAAGTATGTCATCGAGATGCGTGAAAATCCATGATAATTTGTAATAGGTTTTAAATTTTGTTTGCTATACAGGCTTGCAAAATGTACGTATTTAAAAATTATAGTTAATAAGCGATAACTTTACGTTATCTTTAATCCCGTCACTATTTTCCGTGTTTAGTTTACGTCATGTAATACCGTTCCACCTAAAGTGACACTTAGATATTATTATATTAAATATTCTCCCAAATGGGAATTGAACCTACTACCATCGCGCAAATAGATAGAAACTAACAAATACTTGTTATCTTACGATAGAGTTAAGTTGACGTTAGTTTGCCATTCATCCATTCTCATCCATCAAAACGATAACAGCAATAGATATTAGGAAACTTCATTCAATAAATTAATTAATTGACGGCGATTTACTCGTGACACAGTTGATAAGGTGACAACGTATTAATCGGTCCATACATCAATTGGTTACGAAAAAAGTGTAAGAAGATATATTAACCGAAATTAATTGTAAATGGTGGTTTTAGTAATTTTTGTCTTTATTTTAGTAGGATATGTTGTTCTTTGTCTTTTTTATTTATTTTTATATATTTTTTTACTATATTCTGTTATTATTAGGGATTCTAATAATTTTATACAGACTTAGAAAAAGAGCGAATCACCATTACAATTTAATATGAAAGTTAAAATGATAAACACATTTTTGAATATAATGATGTAATTTTGTGAATTTGGTATTCTGATTACAATTCAGTGACGTCGTTCTACCAATATAAATTTTATAGTTTATTTAATACAAAAATAAACTTAAACATATAATTTTTAATCTTCTTTTTTAATTAATTTCAGATCGCTGTTGTAATGTACCGGCATTACGTGCACCGTAACGTCACCTCTATGAACTTTGACAACCCTGTCTACCGCAAAACGACAGAAAATCAATTCGCATTAGAACAAAATGGCTACGCACCGGGAAGCAAACTGTACCCCAGTACCGTCGGAGAGGAGGTGAGAGCACTGACCGCTATGGAGTGTACGCTTAATATACAAAACAGTTTGAGATAAACTACGAAATAGTCGAATAAACACATGAAACTATGCATAGATATATGTAGAGCTGAAATTTTATTTTAATTTTAAATATCTGTTTTTGTTTATAAATATTGCTATGGTTATGGTAAATTAAAATAAGAGTCATCATGAGATAAGTTTCGTTTTTAATTATAAATAATTAATAAAATAAACAAATTATGCAATTAATTATCTGTGGATTTTAATGACTATACCAACTCTACATATATACTCTGTGGCAATAAGTTGAATGTTTAGTTTCATTCTACCCTTCATAAAATTATTTTCAATATATCACTACTACTTTTTACATAACTATACAACCCCTATCTACGGCCAAGATGTAAATAGTAAAAGAATATTCTAGAATATTAAACTTAAGGTCTGCCTAAGACATTTTAAATTTGATGTATTTAGTATATTACTAGAATGTATTTTAAGGGATTTATAGAGGATATTTTCTTTAGTCAATAAGATCGTGGCGTAAAGTGCCAACGTTTTTACCGCATCAGTATTAATGAATAGTTGCCAAATCTGGTATTTTATAGCTAATATTGTAAATAGTCTATAGAATATTTGTATTTAGTTTATCTGCGTTTGTAGGCAATATGTAATGATTTACTGCTGAGGTATTTGTTTTTTCATGCCTTTTCATTCGAGGGCTTCTAATGTTGGTAAGTTTTATGTGGAATAGATCATTATTTTAAGTTTTAGAAACAAAATATAACGAAATAAGGTAAATTCAATATTTATGCCGACAATATAATTAATTAAATTTATACCTCAAATTTCCTTTAATATGATTATGACTTTTCCTTATATACATTTCATTTGATCAATTTTTAATAACTTAACTTAATATCATAATTATAAATGTTCATTTAATTATTATATATTAATTATTTTTATTAAAAAAAAATGCTCTGCGTCACCATCTCGAACATCTCGAAAATTCGGCGGAAAGTAATCTTAACATTAGGTTCCCTCTGCCTACTCTATACTAAAAAAATAGATAAGAATGTTAAGTGTTTTTCATATTATAATTATTCTATTGAAACAAATATTAATAGAAACCTTTTTAATTCCAGGCCCAAGAACCCCTCAATTCCCCAAGCACAAATGACTTTGTATAGTGCAAGAGCCGGAAGTAAATATATTTCTATGTTATTAAATGTGAAAAGAAAAAGAAGGACATATTGTGATACTCTAAGTGTATTCATATACCAGTGAATGGGGACAAAACTTTTATTATTATATTATACTAGTGCAGTGTTTAGTGCATCGAACAAGGTTCTGTGCTCTCATGATGTGTGGATCTCAAAATCGTTCTCTCAGCCTTTTGAATTTGGAATTTGTTTTTTTTTTATAAAAATTGCTTTTGCTATAACCAATGACATTTTTTTTAGTGATATATCAGTCATTTTTATCATTTTGTATGTATGTATTTTACGAATTACTCTCGTATTTTTTCTGTTGTTTAATACAACTTTTTTTATGAAAGCTGTTTTAAACTTTTATTTATTATCAATAGCACAATTTTTAACCGACTTCTGTAAGAAAAGGAGGTTATCAATTTGACTGTACTTTTTTTAACATCAATTGTTTGTGTGTGTTTGTTTATATTGTTTATTTAACAATGCTTATTGGTTATAACAATACTCCCAATGTAGAATTGTAACTTATATTCTGCTTTTTAGTAAAGTATTTAAATGCTTTTGAAATATTTACACTTCCTTTAATCGAAACTCATATCTTAATGAGATGTACTTTTATTGAAATTTTACTACAAAAGGAGCGAATAATGGAATAAAATGATTTTTATCCGTTTTATCTAGGTGATAGAAAATATTAATTTATTGGAATTATTAAATGTTTTATGTAAATCTAATGTATCTTGCATTAGCTGGTCTTAGGCTAACTGTCACATTTTGTGCCAATTATATAGTGAATGCCAAACATATTAATTATATTATAATAAAATGTAATCATTTTAAATAATTCATTGTAAATTAAAATTTTAAATAGTTTATTTATATTGTTACACAATAGTGCAGTTTCAATATTTACTTTATATATTTTATGTAAAGGTTGTGTTCTATTTCTCGAATTGGGCCATTTGGAATATGAATTTCAAGCAAAATCCTGCCAACTCCTTCAATACATTAGTTTGTAATACTACTGTAATACAATTACAATATTTGATGCACATTTCATATGATACGCCTAGCTCAATAAGTGTCGTCACTTAAAAATTATTGTGTAAATATCATCAATAAAATATTATGTAAAATGTGTTATATTTGATTATTTTCATCTTATCGTGAATCCCTTTATCAAAATATCAGCTTCACGCTTAATATTCCGCACACAGGGTAGGCAGAGTTAATATAGTGTGGGCTTTAGTCTGGGTGCCAGAGTGAAGAAATTAAAACGTTAATAAGTAATAATTCATGCCCTCGAGTGGGATTCGAACTCACAGCCGTCTTGTTACCATCGCATCTTTGTGCCCCTGCGCAACGACGGCGTCAAAATCATCATCAAT
Organism: Heliconius nattereri; assembly: GCA_013403645.1. Lineage (NCBI taxonomy): Eukaryota > Metazoa > Arthropoda > Insecta > Lepidoptera > Nymphalidae > Heliconius > Heliconius nattereri. The sequence continues at coordinate 2,176,034 of JAAIXI010000254.1, forward strand.
CATAAATCAAAATAAACTTTGTATCCTATTGGGGCAAATAGTAATATAGATTAACATTAAAACGTATCTAACATTCATTTAAATTAACAAAAAGAAAGTTACTAACATATGTCCACGAAGTAGCGACGTGATTTATGTTTACAAAGCGAAATAAAATTTCGTACTATTTAATTACATTATTTGCATATTAATTAACTATTTATAAAGCAATGTAATGTGTACTACATGTATAATTATATTCAGACGCATGTTAAAAAACTATTATAAATCCCTTTCATAAGGGATTTATAATTAAGTTTTTAAACCCAACTGCGCTCTCGCACAAAAATCGCTGACGTGGGCATGAAAACCGCTATGCTGAAATCGGACTGGGCCGGACACGTCTGCCGCTTGCCTGAAGAGTCTTGCTGAAGAGAGGGCGAAATCTTCTACCAGGTGCATCCCAAGCTCTAAAAGGAGAATTGGCAGACCAAAACGGAGATGGCGGGACGAGCTGGACCATTATAAGCCTGACTGGTGCTTAATAGCGCAAAATAGACCAGAATGGAAGAAGTGGAGGGAGGCCTTTGCCCAACAATGTGATGGTGCAGGCTGGGGAAAAAAAAATTATAAATCCAACACAGAGCCAGTTAGGTAGGTATTTAAAATTATATATAGACATAGATTTTTAGATATATTTCAACAGATTTAGATTTTTTAATAAATTTCTATATAAAGATATAGAATGTATCTGTATCCTTGTATGATACTTTTTTAATAAATATGAGACGACATTTACAAAAATAAAAAGAAATGGCAACTTAAAATGTTTATTCTAGTTTAAGTAAACTTAAGTATACAAATTGAAAACTTAAGAGAACCTTAAAATACTTTGTTTGTATGTTATTTTGTTTAAAGTTACTTATTAAAGTAATTGCGGTAATTTTCTATAAAAAAATAATATTAAACACCATAATATGTTAGGGTAAAATAAAATAATATCATCAATATAATTAAGAAAGAAGATGCATGTTATAAAGCTTTTATAGCTAATCTACAACAATATTGTAGATTTTCGCTGTAATTCCTTATTTAAGCATTAAACTTATTATTTAATCACGCGGAATGTAGAACGCAATTTTGCCTAATGTCTCTGAGAACATGAGTTTTAAAGAACTTGGAAAATTAGAAATAATAGTAAAAAATTAAACAAAAAAAAAAACAATGTAAAAATTTAAGTACATATTAATGATATTAAAAAACTTCTATATCACTTTTATTTGTAATGGGAATAGTATTCAAATGTTTCTGGCATAAAACGGTAGGAACATTAAAAAACTTAAAAATAAACTAAAAGCTGTTTCTGGAATAAAAAAAGTTTATTAAAAAGAAAAATCATATTTGGCTTAGTGTCACATCACCCATACCATTAAACACCTTTTAAATGGAATCATCACATTTTTTGTGTTATTTACATAGACAAGAAAGAATATTATTTAGAAAGAAAAATTTAGGTTGACTACAAATTATTGAGTTTATTGCTATTATAGTGTAAATGTAAATACTATTACTGTATGTGGTAAAAAAAAATAGGCATGTAACTTATATTTTAAATAAAAATATTTGACGTTGACTTAAACCCAAACTAATGTTATCCCTGATAATTCTTACACGCTTATTGCATCATAATTTTGTTTTTAGAACACTAATGTGTTTGGTCAACCATATTTATTATACAAAAATCTCTACAAAACTACTTAATATTAAATTAAAGTTTTCTTAATATTTTTAAGTGTTACTTTATTTTTCTTAAATTACTTAACTTTTATGTCTTACTATTATTTACTATATTATAACAAATATTACAATCTATATATATAAAAGGACTTGTCCTCACTGACTGAGGTAAGACGCACGCACAGCCGTAACCGCTGAAGGTACAAACATGAAATTTGGACAGATGTTTACTTTCATAATCTGGACATACACTAAGAAGGGATTTTGAAAAATTTTAACCCTAAAGGGGTAAAATAGGGGTTCAAAGTTTGTATGGAAAAAAATTTAAATCGGCACCGATTTTTATAAAATTTGAAATTTAGATTTTTAAAAGTATTTAATTGAACACGTGTTTCATCGTTTTCTAGAATTCTCCCTCTAAGGGTGCAAATAAAGGGTTGAAAGTTTGTATGGAAAACTTCTTAAATCGCCACCAATTTTTATAAAATTTAATATTTAGACTCTTAAAAATATTTAATTGAACATATGTTTCATGGTTTTGCTAGAATTCACCCCCTAAGGGTACAAATAAGGGGTTGAAAGTTTGTATTGAAAAATCTTTAAATTGCAACCGATTTTTATAAAATTTGAAATTTAGACTTTTAAAAATATTTAATCGAACACATGTTTCATGGGTTATTAGAATTCATCCCTAAATACGCAAGCGAAGCTGCGCGCGTCCGCTAGTTTACTTATAATATCTAAGGCAGTATATTATTATATAATTTCTTGCTTCTTAGTTATAGCGATTTTGATGACATGAAAACTGAACTAACATAGTTGTTATCATGTCAGTTATAGACTTGAAAAAAAAATCACATTTGCAATGAAATACAATCGATACATGTCCTGCATATCAAAGTTCAATTATACTCATTACTCAAACAAAAAAAATATATATACTTTTTTATAACTTATATAATTTATAACATTTGTATGATAGCAGAACTAAAATATGTGTATAGTACATTTTGAATATTTATATCACTTTACTGAGTTTATTAGAAAGTCTCAATTGATTTTTATTTTTCTTTCGTTTCACGCTATATCCCGGACATAGAATCCCGGGAACCTGAGAATCTTCCTTTTGAATGCGTCATGTGACATAGAAAATTATTTAGTAAACAAGGTATCAATTTAAATACACTAATTAACAATACTCATTTTTACATAGAACTGCACAAATCTCACTTCACTCATCTATTCATATCTTCAATCATCACAATCTAATTACTTACAGCACTAGCACTATTTACGTCAACACTATATACTTCACTATTTAAATCGCACACTTTAGCCTTTTTCTTTTGATTTGTCGGTTTTTCAGTCTCCTTTGTGCCCTTATATCGATCTGGTGAAAATGTTTTAAGCATTTCACACTGTTTCACAATGTGATCTTTATAAACCTTAAACGTGTTGGCGGCGATGTGTTGACGCGCGTAAAAGAACATTTGGTCGAAATGGTGTAGGTTGTGGCTGTAATAAGTAAAAAAAAATATATATATATATATATAATGTTAGCGTACAAGTGTAAATGTGGGTAGATTTAGGTGAAAAAAAGGTAATAAAAGCAGTGGAATTGTGTCAAACGAACACAGTTGCTTGTAGGCGGAAGCCCTAATAGGAAGGTATCTAGGTGTAGTGTTGTTATTGAGTGATACATGTCACTTATTGTAATTACACCGAACCTCTATCCAAGTACGTCGAAAACATATAAACGGTATGTATTTTTATCGTGTTTATTTTAAAAACGTTAACCGCTTCCATCTTCTAATAATGTGATCATTGATTTGTGGCCGCCGTGGCGCAGAGGCTTAAGCATGCTCCTGGTGTCACATACGACGGTTGTGGGTTCCATTCCTACGCGGGGAATTATTTATTTAATATTCTAATTTCTCTGCCTAATGCCACTCAATACGCAATGTCTCGGAAAAAATTGTAGAAATCAGTACAGCGTAAAGCTAAAAAAGGTATAGACGTTGCAAGTGGGAAATTTAATATAAAATTATGCTAGCTTTGACGCCATTATAGAGTTGTTCAGACATGTCAGATTGTTCGTTTGAACGTTTCGTCGTTTCTCGTGGATGTTTAAATATTAGTTAGTACTCCTCCATACCACAAAACGGAAGTGTTAGATTGGAAGGTACAACCACTACAAATAGTACATATAAAGAACATACAGGTTATGATAGCTTTTTTATTTTCAACTTTATATTTTTTTCGGCTTTTTCTGCCATTTTTCGCTCAATTAGGCAGTAATAGGTAGGTTTCAAATTGTGGATTTATGCGCCACGATAAAAACTATTTAAATATCCTATAAATATTATGTTTATAATCTGACGCATGTCTCAATGCAAATGCACAATGTAATATATAATATCCGCTTCACGCTGTATCCCGTACACAGCAGGATAGGCAGAGGGAACCTCGTGTTAAGACACTCCATTCCCCACTTTCTGCCGAATTCTGAAGGTATTGCTTTTCCTCGACACCAGAGCAAAGAAAGGGAAATATAAACGAAAATAAATATTTCACTACCTCGAGTGGGGATTGAACCCACAACCGTCGCGTACAGTCACACCCCTGTGCCGCTGCTCCACGACGACTTGACCACAGTGTTCTAATTTAATTATTAGATTAAACTTTCATTTTCTGCATATTTAAAAAATATATTAATATGAATATCAAATCAAAGTATTACTACAAAATTGTAAAGTAAATTCTTAAATAAAAACTTACATGCTCAACAACACAGATGCCAACATTTCCCGAGTGTTCAACAAATGACGTATATAGGCCCGAGTGTGTTTCTTGCAAGCTAAACATTCACAGCCCTCCAGTATAGGTGAGAAATCTTCTTTAAATCTGAAACAAAGAAAAACTTTACGTTATATAAATTTAAAAAAGGAAAAACTTTAGGACCCTTTACGATGATGATGTGAGTGGAGAAGAATGAAATTTGGCAAACCTCAAATTTACATGGAGAAAGAGAGCAAATATCAATATTTTTTTAAATAATGAATTGGAAATATTTAAATAATTTAATAAAATAAATGCAATATACATCATTATATTGTTTTAATAAAACAGTGGTAGCTTCAAACCTTTTACTACTACTTAAACTATCTTATTCAGTCACTGTAACTCTATACACATTAAAATGTGTTCAATTTGAAAGAAAACTGTGAGTTTCTAAAAAGTAGGAGATGTTTTTATATAAAATGTACACTCTAGGCATATAATTACCTCTCATCAATCATATTCAACAAATATTCATCATTATCTTTATTAACATCGAAGCTCAATTTTAATGCAATACCAGCATTTGTTAATTTCACTGGGTATGATCCATCAAAGAAGTCCCAGCCTTGTTCTATTGCAGTCAAAATAACAGCTGGATTCCAACTTCCTTCTATAATTTTCAAAAAATCTTTAGACACTGCATTCTGAAATATTAGCATATTTTTTTTATCTAATCACATTGTCAAATCAAAAAAAAAATGAGACAGAAACAGAGAACAGAAAAATAAGACAAAAGTCTCTGCCACCTATGATTAAAATTATTATTATTAATTATAATTGTAGGTGCATAACAACCTAACACTCTTGATTTATTTTACGCCTGAATCTAATAAGTGTAAAGTGCTATAACTCTTTCCAGTGGAAATTGAACCTATAACCATTTCTAGACAAACACCTTATCATGCAATAATGGCCTTGTATGGAAGTATTTGTATGAAAGTATATGAACATAAGGTTTACAATTATTTAAGAAAAACTTACGCCAACTTTATTAAAGATTTCACTTAGTTTTTCAATGTTAACATCCATAGATTCTTCTGTCCCATCAGAGACACCTTCAAGTGCAATACCACTTAAACTATCACTATATTTTAATATATTTTCTAAACAAATATCACATTTCTTTGGATTTCCTACACCCACAATTACACCTGAAAATAGTAAGATTAATCCTTAGAATTAAAAAGATATGTATTTTTTAATTAGCTTCACACTGTATCCTGTATTATAGAGTACGCAGGGAATTCTTGTGCTGAAACACTCTGTTCTCTACTCTAGCCCAATTTTTGTGAGATTGCATATTGAGTGGAGAAACTCAACACCATGCTTTGTCTTTTTACTAGAGGTGAGGAAATGTAAATAATTGGGAGATGAATGATTACAAGTGTTTATATAATTATTTGATACTGCAATCAATGCACAACAGTCACATTTACAGTCTGTGCTGTGTATATAATATAATCTGATATCAAAGCTACATATATGTACAAGATATATTACTACATATTAATCAAGTCTTAAGACACTATGCAAGTCTTAACACTAGGTTCCCTCTGCCTACCCTGCTATGTGATTTTATTAATCAAGTCTAATTCTTAATAAGAATATTTTTATAACACTGTACAAAACAAAACATTTTGTAATCATGAATTATATTAAAAATGTAATTAATGATTACAAAATAATAATATTTTATGGTTACAAATTTCTTTTTTTGGTTTAATGTTTTATCCCACATATTGTTACATAGACAGAGATGACACTAATTCTGATTTGAAATACATACAAACACACCTACAAGAGCGCTATTCTGTAACTCCTCAGCTGCCTTGTACCTATCGACACATGTTTTAAGCATGTTAGTAGTTCTATCCACTGACTTGGACAGTCTTTTTAAGCCCTCACTTAGAGTCGTCCGGCCATCTGCAATCGCCAAAATTATGTCTGGTTTAAATATTTCCATAACATCCATATATCTGAAATTTTTTAGCATGTCATATTTAGTATCATTATAATTATATATTATAAAATAAATATTATTATAAAAATGTATGAGACAATTGAGGCAAATCAGCAAATTCTCTGACCTTAAATGCAAGGGCTGTGTCCAACACTCGACATAAAAGGTTTCGAAAATTCATTGCAAAGTGTTTACATATAGGAAAAAAAGTATACCTATTTGCAGTTAACATCTTCTTTCCATTCTTTGTCCACAGGGGAACTTTATCAGCTTCAAAATGTCCTGGTGGAGTAACTTCAGATAGGTTATTTAGAGATACACAGGTTATATGCTCAGGTAATCCTGCAAATTTGGCCAGTCCTTCATTCTGGATTTTCACACCATTTTCTAATTGTAAACAATTCATCAATGACATCCACAATGGCTTTGGAGAAGGGAAAACCCATGACAGTACATCTGCAGTCAAATGGACGACACTGCCGCCCTGTAAACAGTTACACAGTAAAATGTATTGAAGCAATCAATTGAAAAAGTTAATAAAAATATGTTATAGAAATGAGTAGTTTAGCTATTTAGCTATAAGTTATTTATATTATAGTTTAGCTATTTTAGTCCCAGGATAGGAACTGTAAAATATTAATGTAAGATGATATAAATGAATATGATATTCATTTTAATTGTTTATCAATTTCAATGATCCAGAATATTTTTTTTAATGACCCATAGTCCAGATCCTTAAGAAGATTAGGATTCAGTCACCATGTAACTGGATAGAAAAATGTAAGTACTTACGTTGAAAAGAACGAAAAATGTACAAAATTTTTATTACCTGAGTAAATAAAGCAGCTGTAGGAGTTTCAATTACAATGCCCGGTGATTTTATGAACCCAGTTAAGCTCCCAATACGCTCACTTCCCACTCCTGTTTGTTTTACTATGAAACGCATTGTAATATGAACAATTATTTTGTAAAATATAAAAAGGAACGAAAGGTAACTCTTCTATTAATCACAGAACACATTTACTCTAACATTTACATAACACATTTACTGCTATTTTACATAACACATTTACTGCTATTAATTGTTTCCAAAATCGCGATAATAGATAACCTCAAAAGTGGAACCAAGTAGTGTCGGTCAAATGTCAGTGTCACAGTCACACTGACATTTATGCTCGGAAATAAAAACTTATTTATTTATTTTTATTTAAAAAATACACCAAATGGATGTGTTAATTTCTGCGACACAACACGCATTGCCTCCAGAATGCGGTGGAAAGTAGAGAATGGAAATGTCTTAATGGGAACGAAATGTCTTAACATTAAGTTCCCTCTGCCTACCCGATTGTGTGCGGGATACATCGTAAAACAAAAAAACAATAAATATTTAATCATTACCTAAACAAAAATGTATATTCATTTATAAGTTTATCCTATTTTGAGGAAGTTGAGTTAAATAAGTATATATAACTACTACGGCATAAGAGGACGTGCACTCAAACATCTGACCTCTTATTTAGCTGACAGAGTTCAGGGGGTTGATGGGAATAGCAAGAAATCTGGTTCAGTAATCAACATGGGGGTCCCACAAGGGTCTGTTCTTGGTCCTTTTCTCTTTTTAATATACATAATGATTTACCGTATCTAGTTGAAAAGAACCATGCGATAGTATTGTTTGCTGATGATACTGATTTTTAAACTAAAAAGACGACAAGTCATATATGACGATGTAAACAATGCTTTATCGAAATCAAAAGTAGTACATTGGTTCAGTGTTACTAATCTACTATTGAATAGTAAGAAAACTAAATGCATGATTTTTAGAACACCTAACACGAAAATTGTTAAAGCCGATGTACTCTTGAGTGGTGAACCCGTAGATCCTTTCGATTCTACGGTATTTCTCCATCACCATCCGGTATCACCATAGACTCCGAATTACAGTGGGGACCCCATGTTGATGGATTGGCGAATAGACTTAGCTCAGCGCGGTCAAAAAGTTTAGTTATGCGGTTTAGTCATGATATACTTTCAAAAAAAATATCGACAACATTTTGTCTGTATGTGTTATTATTATATTATCAAGTGTGTCGCTACTAGTTTTAAGATAATTGTCTTTGTGCCGTCTATAATAATTGTAAATACTTTAATACAGCATGCATTACGAATATATGTACTCTTAACATTACACGCTACTTAGTCACACAGTAATATCATACATAAATCAAAATCTTAACACTGAAGTGCAACCCTATTTTATATACAATTCTGCTAGACAATTCGTCTTCTGGATTTGTGAGAAAAATAAACTTAACGTTTTAAAATTGTTCCTCCTAAACAATGCCTCTGGTTATTTGCTTAATTCTCATAATGAATGACTTAGACCTCGTAAATGATATTGAACAAATAAATGTCTCAAAATCACTTACATGCTCGCCTGAACAGATTATCTCTTTCATAAATATGCCTGGTAGTTCCATGAAAATTATTCATATTAATGTTAGAAGTATTAACTGTAACTTTGATAATCCACAAATACTTACTCCTGCAAAGGATACAAATCAAAATGGATATAATTATTTTATCTGAGTGTTGGCTGAGTAAATACTTATCCTAATGTACCTACTCTAGCAGACTTAGTGTCTCATACTTCGGAACATTGTAACCAAAACGACGGTGTTGTGGTTTATGTTAGGCATGATTTTAGTCGTCTCAAAAAAAATCCGAAAACTACGTGGGGATTAATTAAATGAAAAAAAATTCTCTCCAAAGCGTTCGACTCAGTCTCTGTCCTCACCCTTTTACAGAAATTAGAACGCATAGGAATTAGAGGAATTGTGCATGACATGTTTAAAAGTTATTTGGTGTGTTAAGAGTGTGTTAAGATTGGCGATGTCATCAGTGACCTAGAACCGCTAGAATTTGGCGTACCAGAGGAGAGGTAGTGTACTCAGGCCTACCCTCTCTCTAATTTACCTAAATGACCTTTGTAAAATGTAGCTGACGAATTGCAAAATTATAACCTACGCTGATGACATTGGCCTTCTTATACACGGTGGCCATATGCCATGGCTCAGCGTCATGCAGAGATAGCCCTAACTGCTGTTATGGACTGGTTGTCCCAAAATCTCCTAACCTTGAATGTTTTGAAGACTAACTTTATTGCATTTGCCCCTAGTCCTACATCTCTTCCCACGAGCCTCTCCTTGTCAGCACACGCGACTTGCAACCTAAGCACGTGTTATGTACTCAGATTACCTATGTGTCGAAAATCAAATACCTTGGTGTTTGGATTGACAACCACCTGCACATATAAAACTCATGGTCATGGTCTGCACATATAAAACTTACGACATCCAGAGTCAGGAAGCTTGTGTTCCTCTTTAAAAATCTAAGATCGACCCTTGAAGTGCCAACATTGAAAATAATTTATTACGCCCTGGCCCAATCGGTTTTATCTTATTGTATAACCGTCTGGGGATGTACTGGAAAAAATAGACTACTCTCTCTGGAAAGGGCTCAAAGAGGAGTACTTAAGGTGCTGTCTTGTCGACCGAGCAGCTATCCTACCTTCGATTTATATTATGAATTACAATTACTTACAGTTAGAAAACTTTATTTATTAAATGTAATCTTAAGAAAGCACTCTGAATTACCATATAAAATCAATCCCAATAAACGTAGGAAAGACAGAGTATGTATTGCAGGGTGGAGATAGCCAGAAGACACTACTGTTACTTTCCATGTTCTCTGTACAATAAGGTCAACAAATTACTAAACATTTATCCATTACACACAAAGAAACGTAAACTAACACACACACAGTAGTTACACAGTGGCTAATAGGCTTAACCTACGATGATACTGGAAACTTCATCAGACGGGAGCTGTGAGCTGCAAGAAATTTCAGCTCACAGCTTACGGAGGCATTCAAACTCACGATCTTGCACATTCTTCACATACACATACATACACACAAACACAATCAACTACTTTTGTTTATACCGTTATTTTAACCTTGCATGCCCTAAATAAAATAGTATGGAAATTTGTTACTACTTTGTCCTTCTGAGGTGGGCGACAATGGCTGCAACACAGTTCTCACTAATGCAGTTATTATCGAGCTTCTTTAATATTGTACCTATGTTACTTTTAGTTCCAAATAAAGAATTTATTATTATATTATTATTACCGGTTTACTTCAGCTACTTCCAGTATCATGTCCTATGGGATTTTATTTTGGGATAATGCAGCCGGTATTCAACCAATAACTTAAGTATGTTAAGAAAAACATTAATGATTTTATCAAAATTGGGGATGTACTTATATAATATTAATACTAGAAATAGGTTTAAACTTAGCGCACCTAGTGGCTCGGTTGAATCGAATCGAAAATACGAACTCTAAAAAACGCACATAATTGAGATTAGGTTTTTATTACTTAATATGTTTCTACGTACCATAAGAATAGTATAGTAGCGGAAAAACTAATAGTTTTATCCTAATTTATTGTTGATTTTACATGACAAAGAGGTTATAAGAAAAAGTCCCTATTTAATAAGCGGTTAGGGAAAGTTATTTTAATTAATAAATAAATAAATTCAATATTCAAATGATTTTGTTTTATTTACAACTATATTAATGAACGAAATTTTAAAAAAGTAATTTTTTTTAACTACTTAATACAAAAAATAAAATTTATAATACCCGTCGTTTTGACGCATGGTTAGCTTAAACAGAGTACACGTGAAGGCTACTACTACTTTAGCCCTAGATTGCTATCAATCTAGGGCTAAAGTAGTGGCAGGTGATGCTTCTGTACCTCCTACCGCGTAGCCAGTTTGGCGCGCAATACGTAAGAATAATTTGCTATTAAAAAATTGGTGGATTCTTATGGGTTTACTTATTACGCTCTTAGGTCTAAAAATATATGCGATAACTCATTCGATTCGTAATCACGCCTAGAAAAATGTTTGTAAAGGATTAATTAACACTTCAAAAATTGACGCAAAAGCATACGGCTTGTGTTGCAAAAATAATCACCTAAAATATTTTTCTATCGTATTAAGTAATAATTAAAATAATTGGATAAAATGCACATGAACAAACAGTTGAAAGATAAAACTCTTCAATGAATCATAACTATGGTGATTACATAGAATTGTAAGTAAATTGTCCGTTCGATGGAAAGATATTTAAAAGCTGGTAAGTTAACATAAATAAGAAAAAAGAATTAACGAAAAGCCCTTTTATAAAACATAATGTTTGATATGAAAACTGTCTATTTTATCCGTTGGTAAAAAAAATACTTATTTAATATTTATATTTCTTGCTAACGAGGGAAAGCGCAGTGTTGAGGTCCACTTCCAGAATTCGGCGGAGAGTAGGGGGGATGCTAATCCTGTTATGTGCGGAATACTGCCTGTTACCAAACATTTGTATATTATAATACTTTCTCAGAATCGTTCTTTTAAATAACTTTTTAAGATTTTGGTATACATATTTGTAAACCGTTTAAGCTCTGTTAACCGTTAAGTATTAATTAGTGCAATAGCATCTGACCCTCCTTTTAAAGGAAGGGGTTGTTCTCCCTTCTTAGCTTTATTGTCTTGATGAATATTAACCGAGGCAATAAGCCTAATATTAATTAACTTTATTTATTTAACGACGTTATTAAATATGACATGAGATTGTAAGTATGAGTGCTTTGCAATATTAATCTTCTCCCTGAAACTTAAATATTAAAACATTTAATAAATAGATATTCATGACAAAATGAAGTTTTGTTTCCAAAATAACCATTGTCGTTTAGTATTCTACCTTAAGGCAATTTCATTATTTTTTAATTAAGTTGTATTTGAAGTAATCATGGCAATGGGGTTGTAAGTTTATAAAAAAATAAATTCGAAACGTTAGATATCTATGAATTATAAAATCTATTTCAATGCAAATACTTATCTGAACGTTTTAAGATAAAATATGGAATCAATAAAGTGCTTACACGACAAACTAAAATTTTATTACACGAAGCAATATTAGTATCGTAATAAAAACATTGTTTTATTATAGAAGTTTTAAAAACCATAAAATTTTACGATGAAAACTTTTATGACAAGAAATTTCGAACCAGCAAGGCAGAGCTAAAAAAAATCTCAATTACCAAATGCTAATCGCTATATAATTTTCATTTAAATGCACAGTAGATAATGATGGCTATAAAAATTTTTGAAAATGTAAAGAAAGTTTCTTTTCCTTTCTTGTAAATGTGCTTATTTCGCGTCAGCTAGTTACTTAATATTGACTTAAATAAATAGAAAACAAAGAAAAACAACGAAGATTTGTTTCAGTTCCCAAAAAAATATCTCTATTACTACTGTGGAGAATCTGTGGAGAATTAAATATTTGTTCAGTCGTAGTAATGGCTGTTTGTTCTTGATTTTTAATATAGCCCGGGGTCGTTGGCTTGATAACAATATACAAACTACAAAGACATTGAAACAAAGCCGTTGTACCACGTATTCTCATAAAGTCCAGCTATTATACATAAAAATTAATTAGTGTGAGTCAGCGTAGGGTTTCGCAGTCTGGAAATATATTTAGTATGCTAGGAGGGTAGAGGGTGGAGGGTGGAGGGACTCGCCGTTATAACTTTTTCACATGAGCAGGCGTGGTCATGCCCCTGCGCGCTAGTGCATAAATGCCTTATAGAACTTAATGCGAGCTCGCATGCGGGCCACTCGTGTCCGTAACGAGCCTTGCCAAAGATTATTCTGTAATAATACCAGTAAACAGTACTAGTAAAATGACAGTTTTTATTATTTTTTATCAAATTAGCGATATTTAGAACTATTGATTCATGTAAGGAATTCTCATCCCGTCATGGAAATGTTTTTGATGGTACTATACAATGTATCTACACTGTTACAATTTAGGAGGGCACTATATAAAAATCGCTATTCAAAACAGAATAAACATTTGACGAAAACGGAATATTAAATATAGAATGTAATATTCTTCAGAAATCAGCTTCACGGTGTATTTCGCACACAGAAGGGTAGGTAACCTAGTGTTATAACACTCCGTTCCCCACTTTTCGTCGACTATTTTTTGCGTGTTGAGTGGCGGAACTCAACAACGGGCTAGAGTGAAAAATGAAAATATTAATAATTAATAATTCATTTCCTCGAGTGGGAATTGAGCCTACAGCCGTCGCGTTACAGTCACACTCTTGTGGCCCACGATTACCTCAAAAAAATCTTAAAATTAAAAATAATAAAATTAGTAACTTAGTTCTTATAAAAAGATACTGTAAAATATTAAAAATTCATAAAATAAAAGCGGCACTCTCATCCCACGTCAGCTTAAAGACATTTTAGATAGTCTTTTCTTTGTATATTCTAATCTATGGCGGTAACTCATCTAGCACGCGGTAGCTAAAAGTCTGAAAGCCTTTTGTGCCGTCTTGGAAATGTGTTCCCAGGCGCACTGTGCACATATTGTGATTTAAATTTACATATGAAATGGTTTAAATTTGGTAGACCAATTAAGAGTATTAAAAGAAGCAGAGTCGTTTGTATGCTACAAAGGAAACAAATATATTTTTTTTATATAAAAAAAGAATTTATATGTTTTTGGATTAATAGTACAAATATTATATGACAAATATGATAGATATGCATAATAACAAAGAAATATAAACGTAAGAAATAAAATAAAAGTTAGCAAAAATACAAATACAAAAATGTAAAGAAGAAAACGATAAATAAAGATAAAATGCTGGATTCACGTGACTTTAATTCCAGTAATTGCATAAGTAAATAAGCAAGAAAGAAGAGCGAAAATAACATTTTGTGAACACACTGTATATCATTTCTTTTGTAATCCCGTAATAAAGTCGTAATAAATAGGCGACATTTCTTCATCAAATTGTTCACACTCCGCTATACGATTATTTACAGTGTATATAATTCCCAACGTTCTCACGAGTCGGCCTTGCTCGTCATATTTACGCATTTTACACATTTATTATTTAGATTTTTTTTGTGCTATGATTTGTTATTATTGTATAAATAGTAAAAAAATAATTATTTTATTACTGATGGTACAAGAAATGGAAAATTAGGATTAGAATTTCGATAAAAAAAATATAAAAATGCTTGCTAACATTCTAAAGACAGGTTATAATTTTTATTTTATACTTTAAGAAGTCGTTTTTTGCGTTGGTTGTTAATTTCTAATTTTGGCATTAAATCAACGGGAACGGTGTACTATTAAATGTATTTTTCTTAATTATCATCTTTATAATTTGTGATAAAAGCTAGAATACCTAGTCTTAATTCTTTCAAAAGACGGGACTACAGAAAGAACTTTAGTCTGCATTTTATATTTAGTACTTACGCTTTTCCAACGTTATTACAATTATATTTCTCAGTTAAAATGACTGCTTCGAGCGATATTCTTACTTTGACTTCTAAAAGATACTTATTCGAGACAATTTAGTTAAATATTGTAACTAGTAACTAAAATCTAAATAATCTCGTAAAATGTCCTCTCTCTACACAACCAGTCCCAAGTCACCGTAATCCAAGTAACTGGATGGTCTGACAATGGACCCAAATTATACAGATGGGAATTAATCAGAGCTAGCAACGACTGTTTCACTAAGTTAAGTTACAGACTGAAGGGTACGCTACGTAGAGGCTTACATTTTAGTGAATGGCAGGATTAATATTGTATACAGATGTTTCTATAGATTATAGGAGAGATTGTTAAGATTTAGCGTTACTTCTTAGATCCTTAATGATGTTTAAAATATTAACATTTGTAATAGGTCGTCGTGCTTCGTGCTTTGGATTCGATTTCCAGTCGCGGGAATGTAATATTTTTCTTTTTTCTGGTAACTAGACAAAGCGTTGTATTGAGTTCTAGCATTATGTACGCAACGTGTTTAAAATAAGCGAAAAGTGTGGAACGGAGTGTCCTAACACTAGATTCCCTCTACTTACTCTGCTATATTTGGAATGTAGTGTGATGCTTATTATGTATCTTTAACCTTAAAGATATATAGGTACTATTTTAATGGCGTATTTTTATCTGCCTGTTAATATTAACATTTTACAAAATGCATAACAATTTTAATATAAATCAAATAAGTTATGTTTTTAATAAAAAATAAATTGAAGCGAGCTGCTTTTTTTCTTCTCGAACAAAAACTCTTCTCGGAGCTACTGAAATATTCCGCAAATCCTTTCTGCACTGGAAATTTAATTTTTTATGAACATGGGGATTTCCAGCTTGAGACGATTCGGTTTTAAAAGGTTAAAAGAAACGGTTTTCGTTTAAATAACGTGTATTTATTATTATTCATATTAAGAAATTTTGCATAAGAGTAAGTAAGAGTAAAAAGCGAATTATTTGTTTTGTTTCAATTAGAAATTTATCGATTAATTGTTTTAAAAACATAATACATATACTCTGAATTTTTTTGAGTTACTTATATATAATTATGGTTAATCTTAATTGAGTGAAAAATTAAAAATATAATTAAATAATAATATTTATGTAACTAAAATCAGTCGAACCATTTAAGGGTTACCACACAAGTAAAATTAATAATTTTCGCATTGGAGTTCAAAAAGTGAATGATAGAAATCCATACGTATGAAATAACTTGACTTTTGATAAACATACTAAAATATTGACCTTTCAAAGCGTTAGATATCTTCAAATCATCCTGGTTGAGCGCTGATATTAAATTGAAAAGTGGAAATGGGTCAAGCGTGGAAATAAATTCAGATCGAGCATAATGCGAGACGACATTATCGTCTGGATGGCAGACCATCGGTTTAGCGGCGTCGTTAGGCGACGGCTTCTAAGCTTTATGAGTTTTTTCGTGTATAGCTCAGTTTAACATATAACATATTAGAAAAGTAGAGTAGGTATGTGAAAGCAGCGATTTTGTCATTTAATATGGAACTACGTTTTAGTACCGAATTTCTTAAGTGAAGTGATTATTAGTTAAAACTTTATGTACATGTAAATTTATGAAAATCACATAAATAGGATTTTCTACTTCAAAAAAGCATTGGTTTCTTTTAATAAGGTCGTTAAATATATAATTAAGCAATAATCTACTCAGTTTGTTTTATAATAGTAAATAATTATAAAATTAATAAATATTTATTTATTTATTTATTTAGGTTTTAGGTAATAAAGAAACAAGTAAAAAAAGTACCAATTTATTATGTCTTTATAGATATTCAGCGGTGTTACAATCACAGTATGTAAAGTATAATTTTCTTGTTCCATTACTTATTATTAGCCAGAGCTAATAGCTGTCCGAGTCAAACGGTACAACTATTCAGATAAAAGCTAGCTCTTCTCTATCTTTTGGATGAACGTGAATTTCACGAGTAAGACACTTATGGCCATACGAACAAGTGATTGAGCTAAGTGTGGTTAAGTGCAAGTCGCATTAGCGGAGCGGCGCCGGCGGACGTCCGCGTCTGTTGCGACAACACTCGCAGCTCGACTACGTAAACATTCCGGTGTATTAGCTAGTAGCTACTTAAGTATATTTGAAGGTTTATTCAAAATATTCATCATTTTGCAGTATTTCAGATATAGAGTAGGATAGGATGAAGGAAATTAGTGTTAAGACACTTGCTTCCCCACTTTCCGAAGAATTGTTTGAGGAATTGCGTGTTAAGTGATGGGACTTAACATCGGGCTTTTGCCTTGGTGACAGAGCGAAGAAATTAAAATATTAATAAATCTTAATTCATTACGTGTGAGGATTGAACCCACAAACGTCGCGTTATAGTCACACCTTTGTCCTCCTGCTTCAATATAGCCTCGAGATAATATAGATTATCTATTATATGAATTCGCAAGAAGAAGAATGCCCTAAACATACACATATAAGTAGATATTCGGAAACTTGAAGGATATGAATAAAAAAAGTTAATCTGAGGCCTCACGCGTTGCGGCCGAGGAAAAAAAGATGGATGTCCATGAAGAATGTTCGGTCGCGAACGGTAGTAATGGACAGCACTAAATATTGCACCAAGGGAAAATAAATTACACCACTTTTTCAGAAGCAAAAAAGTTCTCTCCCTTTTCTCTTTCACGGGATCTCAGGAAAAAGTTTAATATGTTACGCCGGACACTGATTATGTAAGTGGCTGGGAAGGTCGGATGTGTACTTTTCCTCTATTACATTTTATTTTATGAGCGCAGAGAGATATACTGTTCAGATTATCTTTAAAATGTATGTAGTTTCGCTTAAATTTTCTTTATTGGACAATTCTTTTACAATATATCCACGTTTTCGACTTAGTGGAATCCTACAAAAGAATACTAATATATTATATTCTTATATATTTACTTGGACACTGGTTTATCTTCGTAAAAGACAATAATATATGACTTTGGAGAACCCGTGGTGACGCAGGGGGCACAGGGGTGTGACAGTAATGTGGGGGTTGTGTGTGCGATCTCCACTCGGGGTGATGAATTATTATTGAATAATATTTTCATTTCTTCGTTCTAGCATCAAGCACATAGCAATACCTCTAAAATTTGATAGAAAGTGGAGAACGGAGTGTCCTTTACATTAGGTTCCCTCTGCCTACCCTGTTATATGTAGGATACAGCGTGAAGTATCCTTAATACCTCCATTAAATATATTCGGCTATACTGAAGGCAATTTCGGTGGTGGTAATTAAATTAGAGGCAGCTGCATGCAAGTGAAAAGTTTGAATTGCACGATAAATAGCCTTTACAGCTTTGTACGAAGAATTAGCGCCCCTTCAGGGCTAAATAGATTTATTATCTTTGCCGTTTCGCGTAGATGCTGGTGATTACTCTTATTTACAGCAAATTGTTCATTGTTTGTAGTTGGATGGTACTGAAACTTTATTTTATTTGTTTCATATACTTGTATGTAGGTACTTAGGGAACCGTGTGCTTTATCAAAACGTGCAGTTTGTTATAAAATGAACAGATAACAGTTTTTTTTCACCGCGGGTTCCCACTAGGGAACTTATTAATAAGAGACTCCGTTCCCAACTTTCTGCCGAATTTTAAAGGTATTGCATGTTGAGTGGCGAAACTCCATGGCACGCTTTGCTAAGGTAAATATAAAATTATAACAAGTTACCAAAGCGAAGAAATGAAAATATTAATTTAATTATTTATTTGGACACCCCATCAGCATAACATATACTTATAACATTCATAAAAAAAAAACTAAAGTATCTAAATTAAAAACAATATGTAAATTCCGAGTCGGAATTAAATCCACAATCTTCGCGTTTATAGTCACACGCTAGTGCCACTGCACAAAGACGGCATCTCAAAATATTAAATAGCTTTGTTTTATTATACAGAATTTTCGGCTACTGTTATAATTAGTGAAAACTTTTCATTATTCCATGCAGATATTTCATTATTACGAACATAGTTTTCCTTATGGAGAAAGTTATTTACAGGATATGATGCTCTGTTATATATAACAATACAATATATTGTATTCAGGGGCTGCGTGGTTTGTTGAGAATGATCAAACTATTTCTATACAAGTGTTAGTTAGTGTCTTTTATTATACAAATTGAAATTTAATTAAAAACTATGTTTAGGCTCATTCTCCATATATATATATATATATATATATATTTGGGAAGGAGGAAGGAAATGATACGATGAGGATGATATTATATAAGAAACTAGCGGTCTCCGTGCTGCTTCGCCCTTTCTAAGTCTATTCAGGAAAAAAAAAAATGATTATTATATTTAATAAGTTAATGAGATTTTATTTGCAAAAAATGTCGTATTTAATAGAAAAATATCGAAAAGAAATGTCGGGATAATAAGTAGCCTCTATGTTACTCTACCTGTCAATGAAAGTTCCATAAAAACAGGTTCAGCCGTTCCGAAGATTAGAAAAAATAAAAATAAAAGAAAAAAAATATGTTTACCTTGTGCCATATGAACTTAAAAATATCACAGACATTCACTTAAATTTTATTCATAAAAAAACATATAGAAAGAAACAATTACTCTAATAAAATGTTTCATATATATATTTAAAACGTGATTACTTCAAAGCTAGTCACACGTAGTACACGTACTAGGTGTACTCGTAGGTACAAGTCCATTTAAATATCCTAATCCGGGAGTGGCTGCGGTTAGTAATCAGTCAGCAGTGAGCGTTGTCCTGTGGGATTTAGTTTTACACACGGCGGCACACGCTTCATTATTCATAGCCTGTATGTATGTAGGTTCAGCTTTTTAATACTAGCTATTGTATGTAGTTTTTTTTTGTTGTGAAATGTACTAGTTTTATTTCCAGTTTCACTCTGTATTTTGCACTCAGCAGGGTGGGTAGACTGAACTTGGTGTAAAGACACTCCGTTCAACATTTTCCGCTGAATTTTGGAGGCACTGTGTGGTTGCAAGAAATTAAGATATTAAATATTTCATTTCCTCGAATGAGAATCGAATACAATACCTGTAGAGTATACGTTTAAACGCTTGTAACTGGCCTCAAAAATGTATTTGGTGTGAAATAAATCTTTTTAATAAAAAAATTACAAATATTAAAATAATCCTGATTGTGCGACATTTTTTAAAACTGCTACAAAATTTTTGCTTTTTAAAATTCTTCTGCTGTTTAAAATTTCATATTATATAATTTTAGCATATTAAAAAAGTAATACCCAATTGTACCAATACACTATTACAGAACAAGAACTATCTTTTAAAATAATACAGATTTTATATTGTAAAAACATCAGAAAATACTGATTATTAAAAAAATATGTTTTTAATTTTATATTTAATGTACAGAATGAATGGAAAAAAGGAATGGTTTATACAAAGTTATTAATGAATTCTTCGTAGGTAACCAAAAGGTACGAACATACGAAGTCACCGAAACCTTTGTCCACTTAAACTCCTCAATCCCCACATGATGCTGCGGCCAGTAATCAGTGGGCACTAAGCGGTGTCCCGGTGTCCCGTTGGATTTAGTTTCAATCACGCTGGCGACGGCGCGCGTTATTAATGCATACTAAACAGAGCGTGCCTTTGAACAACCTTAGTTCGGCGAGTTTATCCTTTCGTATAGGAACTGGTAAACGAACAATTTATGTTAATATTTTTGCAACGTTAAGAATGGGAGAATGTTTTGGATAAATAAATGAAGAAACGACGCCAGTCCTGGTGAAGGAGTCCAAGTTTGCCTGTATATGCCACTGGTTGTGTATGAGTTGGATTCCCACTAGAAGAGATGCAATATTTTATATTTTGATTTCATCGTTGAGGAGAATTTTTATCATCAGTTAAAAATAGCATTCAGAATATAAGTTCATTAAGAAGATATCCACTTAATACAAGAAAGGCAATAGTCCATAACGATACTTTATTACATTATAAATAAGAATTTCATATAAAACATTTTCTTAATAGAAAACGACTTAATAGAAAATAATTCATATTCCGCTAACGTTGTACACGTTATTAAAATCACAAATTTCCTCGATCTGGCATCCCAAATTACTATTAAGAAATTAACTTTTGCTTAAAACAGATTTCATAAGCACAAGTAGACAAATAAAGCGTTGTTCAAGACAAGTGACTGACTGCCGGCAATTAAGAGGCGAAAGCTAAACAAAGGAGCCTCTTAGTTACACTTAATTAAAAAACAGGAAAGAGGCGTGAAAAGTATATTTTTTCTTTAATAAATGGGACGTAGGTTTGGAGTGATGTTGCGGGAACGTGAATAATAGCGTGAACTGTAAGTTTTGCATTACGGCACTACGGGTTGACATTACTTGGGCTATATTAATTAAAATTATACTTTAGCTTTCGAAATACAGTGAAGATACTTCCGTCCCCTATTTTCACTGAATCTTGAGACATTGCATGTTAAGTAGCGGAACTCAACGCCGCGCTGTGCCTCGTTACCAGAGCGAGGAAATTAAAATATTAAATAGATCATTCCTCCGAGACTCCACAACCGTTGCGTTAACAGTCGCAAGCAGCTCCTTAGCCATTACCATCTACGATTTAAATTTACTATTAACACACAATATGAAGAATATATTTAATATTACTTTAATATTCTTTTCGACTATCATATAGTAGTTTGTTCAAAAAGCGCAGTTAAGTTTTGAATGCGTTGCATCCACTTTAAAATATACATGTATGAAAATTAAACTGTAGAACTACGCCTATAGCGAAATATCCTCTGAGCCAGGGTTGCCATTTATGAGTTTATTATAGAGACATACTTATGTATATACGTATAGTATTTTACTGTACAATTAACTTAATTCTATAGACTAGAGGAAAGTAAGAGTAATGTTAATTTTTATACTTAAAAACTAAAATAAAAGTATAAGTTCTCATAAAAAAGCCTTAGCATCTTGGACAATCTAGCATTCAGCCTAGTTAACCCCATTCCCCAGAGAAGTCAGCCTAGTTTCGCCCTAAAGACTAGAATATGAGGTCGCAATCGCAAGACAACCCTACTCCAAGTTTAGTTGGTTTAATTTTCCGGGCGCGCGTCGCACAATGAGATGTGGCCTCCAGCCATCATTACTGAAGGTATGCTGCATCTTTCATCCCCGCATCACCCTGGCCCGCGCTGCCAACCTCGTTGTGAGATATGTGAATGGTTTTGGGATATTAAAAGTCGCGTCTCTATTATGCGAGGATATAGTTTTTGTGCTATTGTTGGTAAAAATAATGCTAGAATAATAATTTTGGATTATTATGGCTGTAAGTATTCTATATATGCGTGTCTGCTGTATTGATTTGGCGTAGGATGTATATTCGTTAAGGTCAAAGACATCAAATAGAGAAAGAACGCTCATTCTTTTACAGAGTAAGATATTTTTAAAGCTAAAGATGAAGTTCAAATAGATTTAAAAGTCTTATAGATTTAAAAGTCTTAAGTATGTATATCGTCTTCCATCTTGTCATTTTTAAGTAAAATTTCTTAATGCCTAATAGTAGGGGCGGCGAAGAGGGGATTTTGTAGAGTCATTCGAGCGCATCAGATTAAGATACTGGGGATTCCTTGTACTCGGTTACGTACTTCCACCAAATGTGAGCTTCATATGTATAGCCGCGCGTCTAGGATAAAGGATCAGATTAGTAAAAAAAAATTGATCATCGGACGTTCTCGAGCGCATCAGATTAAGGTAGGGTAAGTTAGTTACATGTTACTTCGTGTATATTCCACTAATCTGACAATTTGAGAATGACGCAAAGGAGGGGGAAGGCTCCAAAGTTGTAAAAAAATAAACGTTATCTGGACATTTTCGAGCGCGGCTAATTTTTTTTTATTTTTGAGGGAATCATTCAAGGATTACGAAAAATATATAATCTGACAAATTCCACAAGCCATAGAAATAGAAATTGATCGATAAAGTTCTATTCCTCTCTCACTCTTTCTTTGTTTATTACTCACTAACTCATCAATAAAGATGATAATTTAGAAAAATACTTGAAAATAAACATTTTTTTGTAGGTTTTTTTTATAAAGACAAGTATTCTATTTCAAACACACACTCGTGGGTCTTGTGGGTTCAATCTCCATTCCAGGAGATGAAATATTTATTTAAATTTATATTTCCATCTCTTCGCTCTGGTGTCGAGGCAAAACAGCGACGTTAAGTGCTTCTACTCAGCACTCAATGCCTTCTAAATTTGACAGAAAGTGGGGATCAGAGTGTCTTAACCTTAAGTTCCCTCTGCCTACCCTGCTGTGTACAGGATACAACGTAAAGCTGATTTGTTCATTGTATTGGTATAAAAAAATATTAATAATTATCAGATTAAGCAAGTCCCTTCAGATAATCGTCTGATTTTGAGATATCACGTCTAAGGCATGAAGATGAACCATATATATTTTAATCTGACGCGCTCGAGTATTTCAAAAAGACGATTTTTTTTGCATTTGCAAACAACGATTACGAGCTTGCGTCACATCCAAATCATCAAATTATTATATATGAGCTTTTTTTAGGTTCACTTAACACCCCCTTAGAAAATCTGACGCGCTCGACAATATTTTTAACTGTTACGACCATCTCCACCATGAAAACTGTCAGATTAACATATTTTCATGTTTAAGAACACGTAGGCAATTGATGGTATCAATATCTGACGCGCTCGAGTGTGTCCATGGAACAGTTTTTTTTACATTTTTGTAAATCTATAGCCCCTCAACCCACCGGTATAACGAAATTTTTTAAATGACTTTTTTTTCTTGTTATCATCTAAGATTCGCAACCCAATAGGTCTCAATGACGCTCAAGTAACTCCCGAGTTTGCTGCTTCGCCTCCCTAACCATAAGATGAAGAAGAGAAAACTACAAATCCAAATCATTTTGTCAGTACCTTTCATGCAATCCTAAGTAATTAATTAGGATTACTTTAATTAATTGCTAATTACTTTAATTGCTTTTAATTGTTATCACGATTTAAAATTATTCTTTCTTAAAATTTTACTCAACAAGTTATTAACCGAGCCAACCAGATATTCTTCGGAATTGACAATATTTAATTTCCCGAGCACGCTTGTGTCGGCACGTGGGCCGCCATCGTTTCTAAAGGTATGCTGCGTTGCGGCTTTCATTCCTCCGCTTTGCAATCTTCGTTGAGCGATGCGTGAATGCTTTTTGGGATATTAAAATTCTATTTCCATTATAAGTGAATACAGTTTTGTGTGGGAGTGTAATTTAAAATTTTATTGAAATTCTATTCTTACGTTTTGTATGATAAAATGTTCCTTATAGACTATAGTAGGTATATTTTATAAGTTTCTATATAATTTTTTTTCAGCTAATTTTTTATATATTTTTTATTATATCCTATTTTTGGTAAGGTAAATAGAGTGATGGGACTCAATTCATTCTGTTTCTTTATTTTCAGCTTATTTGAAAATAATTATATAATAATTTTGAACTTGATTAAGCTCAAAAGTTGAGTTGAGATTTTTAAATTGTTTTAAATTAATATTCTTAATTTCATTAAAATCTAATTTTAACAAACATTTTTTTTTATATTGATCATCACTTATTATAACATATACTTAATACCAAAAGTAATATAAGAT
This sequence comes from Heliconius nattereri, assembly GCA_013403645.1. Lineage (NCBI taxonomy): Eukaryota > Metazoa > Arthropoda > Insecta > Lepidoptera > Nymphalidae > Heliconius > Heliconius nattereri. The sequence goes on from JAAIXI010000254.1 coordinate 2,200,678, forward strand.
TGCGTATTTTACGTATCGGAACTAAGCAACCCTAGTACATATCAGATAGACAGTATTAATTAGTTAAATAACATAACAAGCCCTCATATTTGTAATAAGCTCGTATAATTTTATAAATACAGAGTCAACTGAAGGGATGCAGTAATTAAAGTGAGTACTACAACTTAAACTAAAAACTATTAGGTAAGTACTAATGTCCTTTAATTGTATGCAGTATATAATAGAGCGCGCAGTGAGAAATTAAATACAGTGAAAAAAAATTTATGAAGGCAAAATGGTTGAAAATAAATTGTCCGATTGCTTTAAAGTAAATTTCATATTTCTCAAAATATTTGGCCTGTGGCCAGGCTCTAGAGACTCTGTATACTACAAATATTACTCAACCATATTTCTCTTGATTATTTTATTAGTTTACAATATCTTACTTGTTTTCAACTTCCTTTCTACTCCTAGAAAAATTGATTTAATAATGAACGAGGTTATGTTCTTATTTACGGAAGTAGCTGTGTTTAGCAAAGTTTTTTTAATGCTTTTTATGCGACAGAAAATTTTTGATGCGTTCGATATTTTGAATTGTGAGGCGTTTAAAGGTCAGGATGATTTTAGTAGACAAATTATTAAAAATCATACACGAAAATACCAAATCTATTGGAAATCTAACGCAATATTATCTAATTTCGTCCATTTCTCTCAAATTTATATTCCGATATTTCAACATGTAGTATTCAAAAAAGATATAGAGTTACCGGTATGCAAGTATTATTTTTTAGACGATCGGATTATTCGCAGCTTCTTTGTATTTTGGTTTATTTATCAGACATTTGGAATATATGCACATATGAATTATAATGTGAACGTTGATGCGTTAATTGCTGGCCTTTTAGTCCATATTATAGCGCAACTGAAGGTAATAAGACATGAAATCGAAAATATAAAAGTCCTTAAAAGTAATAAGAAGTCCTTACAGGAAACGGATTATTTACAAATATTAACCTTAAATACGTATTTAAAACATTATGAAGCTTTGTTAAAGTAAGTTATATGTAAACTTTTCACATTTATAATAACTTACGTTTTAGATAAATATGAATATAAAATCTATTAAGATTAGGCCTTTTAGGTCTAAAGTTTTTAACTTTAGACCAGTTGTGGTCATTCCCACTTGAGGAAATGAAATACTTAATATTCTCACTCGCTCTAGTAACGAGGCAAAGCGCGGCGTTGAGTTCCACCATTCTACACAAATTGCCTCCAGAATAGAGCGCGAAGCTAAGAAAAAAAACTTGGTAATAATAAACTAATGTTGTTATTTTAGGTACTGTTCAATTGTTCAAGACATTATAGGAATAACGATGTTTGTACAGTTTGGGGTATCGTCCGTTATAATTTGTGTTGTTTTATATTGCTTACTTATGGTGAGTTTAATATAGTTTACCATTAATATTATAAGAAATGTATTATAAAGTTTTTACGGAAATATGGTAATATTTCCGTATTTGGTGGCTAACAGATAAAGCTATGGTTCTATGATCGACGCCACAAAAGTTGAGAAAATGTATTAAAGTTGAAGGCAGTGTTTTTGCAATATCAATCTATTGTAAGTACTAAGTGCAATTCTTAAAGTTTTATGAAATTAAATAGTAAGTAATATAAAAAGCAACATTAAAACTTGAGATTTAACATTAAGTTCTTTAGCTATAATATCATTATCGCTAGCGGGGTGGCCAGAAAGAAAAGAGCGTCAAACGCTACGGCTACCTTCCTCCAGTATCGCCGATATTGCGGTCTCGCAGGTCAACGGAGGTGTACTCCTTTCCTTTCTTTCCACTCACTCTTTGTTCATAATTTTCTTGTCATTCTTTCATCACTCATTCTGTCCATGTACCCACATCACTTAAACAAGTTCTTATTGGGTAGCTTAAATCTTATTAAAATACATTTATTTCAGCCATTTACAATCCAAGGGCTGATGTTTAAATTAGCTTATTTATTTGCGATGATGTTGCAAATTTTCGTGCCAACATGGCTAGGGACTCAAGTGGAGTATGAGGTTTGAATTAATATTTACATATAGTACATATGTATCTTGTTATAGAAAATGCTTATTATGTTATCAAGCTGTAAAGAATATATAATTGAATTAGATTAAATTGTAATTAATTGTTACAATTTACAAATTACAATTAACAAAATATTTTAAGTTAAAACACTTAATAATGATTTTGCCTTAAAATAAGATTTTTTAAAGTCGATGTAAGCATCTTAAAAAGCGATTAAGCTTCAATAAACAATGTGATACTAAAAGTAATTATAAAAGATTTCATCTATTTCAATTGACATTGACAGAATAATAAAAATGATGAATTACAAATGGATATTTCAAAATTCATATATTAAAATTTTACTATACTTTTTGCAGAGTCAAAAATTGACTTTTGCTGCGTACAGCTGTGAATGGATACCGAGATCGGAGATATTCAAACGAAGTCTTAAGCTTTTTATGGAACGAGGAAATACTAGTATCGTGCTAACAGGATGGAGGATATTTCCTCTGTCACTTGATACGTTCACGTCGGTATGTGAACATTCATATGTTACATATATTTGATATACGAACATAGTTATATTTAGAGGCGTTTTAATATGTTTTTTTCCACATATAACACAGGGTAGGCAGAGAAACTTGGGAACCTGGGAACTAGTGTAATAATTGTAAATGTTTCTTGACGATTTACAGTAATTTATGAAGAATGGCTAGTTTTATTTTTTGTTTCAGATTATGAAAACTGCGTATTCTTTTTTCACTCTTTTTCATAACATTCAAGAGTAAGGAAGATACATTATTTAATATGCATTTCTTTATACCATGTATTCATGTATTCCCCAAAGATGGTATTTATATTTAACCAATAATAAATCTATATATTTAAAGTAGTTTTATTAAAGTATATGGTTCATTGTAGCCTCTGGTTTCGCTTATCTATAGCACGATCGCACCTTTTTCTAGTCTTTAAAAATATTCATTTAACACCTTTGAGATTTTATATTAATTTAGCAGTAAAATTATTAACATTGTATAATTTCTTCAAAATAAAAATATTAGTTAATGGCTGTATATAGTTTTTTTTATTCAATTTTCTATTGAGGCAGTCGCGGGGCGTATATGTATTGTTGTAATATAATTGTTTAATTATTATATTAAATGAAATTATATTATTATACATAGTCGATGATGAAGAACTTCGCTGAAAATGGCCTTGCTATAATTTTACCCCTATTAAGTTAATTAATTAAAATTAGAATATTAACCTATATAATATTTATAAAATACTTATCTATATAATAATTGTAGGTATCTTCGTAGTATATATATGTGATTATAACCCTTAAATATTTTTTTAGGGTAGATTTCTATCCTAGTTTATACTTTTTCCAAATAAGTCTTGAACTTAGTCCAAAGCAGCGTTACTGGTCTGCTCTGATGTACGTAATCTCGTTGCCGACAGGCTTTGTGTGTGGACGCACATCTATTATTGCAAGACATCGAAATTTACTCCACAAAAATAAAACTTATTTTGCTTGTTTATCTGTCTATCCTATTTTTCTTCACAAGCTGTCTTTGCGAATATGGTAAATAACATTATTAATAAGAATAAATTCATATTAGAGATACTCGTATTATACAAATATTTTATACCATTACAAAGAGAGATAACGAGAAATGTGGCGTAATCAACTCTTGTAAAATAGTGTCAAACCATACCTATATTATAAATTCGAAAGTAACTCTATCTGTCTGTCTTTTACGCGATCAGGGCCAAACCGCTAATTTAATTGTGATAAAATACTCATATAGACATGCTTGGGGGTCCCGGGATGAACATAGGATACTTTTTTTTCTCATATTTGTAATATTGTCGATTTATACCAATATATTAAAATACTTATTAATTTGTCATGCAATTTATTCCGCCATGTTAATAACAAACGTCACTATGCGACCGCAAAGTTTGTTGTTAGAAAACGTCAACCAATATGAGCTTGCTTAACGCATCTCTCTATTGAAAACTGAAAATAATTTCATAAATATATTTAATAATATTCGTATAGTTCAAGCGGGCGTAGCCGCGTTCGGGTCCACTAATATTCCTTATATTTCCACTTTGTAAAGATACAAAGACCATCAAAATTTACATTTTTCCATAAATATATGCCTTTTTGTTGAATATTCTTCATTATTATATAGTGAAAACAAAAATATGCATACTGTATTTTATGCATATTGGAGTCGAAAGCTACCCTACGAAGTAAGCTTAATTTGCAAATGTAGTTAAGGGTTAAATTGTAAAATATGTAGGCGTGTGTACGTATATATAAAATAAATTTACTTTATACATAATTATTTTTATTGCTTATTTTCGCGACTATTCTCGAATTTGGGTTGAAAACATAGAACGCCTCGACATTAGGTTCTCTCTAGTTAACCTGCCATAGTGGGATAAAGCGTAAATAAAACAAGAAAACAAAGGAATTCTTAATATGCTTATTTTGAAATAATGATTAAATACAAAGTATTATTTTAATATAGTTATATACTCAATAAATTTATATCTTCAATGTCTCTAAGCGGAATTTTAGATTCAGATGATCCATAAGCTTCCTGTACTCCAAAAGATTGAATGATGGAAAGGGAAAATTACAAAATAGACTAATTAACGTTTGTTTTTGTAGTTTCTTTTTTTTTGGTGCATATGGGAAATTCTGTATGTATTTTTGTATGTATGTATGTAATATTTTGTTTGTTTTTCAATAGAATAGTAGGCCGAGAGAACCTTAAATGTCGTACTTTGCCTTGAATATAAATAATTCTTTCCCCAAGCAGGGATCAAACACACTGGCGTTGCCCCTCTGAGCCACCTAGGCAGACATATCCGACTACTCCCATTTTTTGGCAAACAGTCCGTTAAGTATAACTTATCTTCTTCATAACAATCCTCATCCTTTGCCAAAGTAATATGTTAGACGTTTAATGTATAATAAAAATTATGCAATCGTGTAAATGGAAAAGAAGTGGCAAGTCTACATTATCTCTGTCTAGCTCTGAAGCGATACGGCGTGAAGCTATTCATTTATTATGTAAAAGTAGAAAATTATTGTGAAAAGTGCATGTGAACGGTACTCATATTTTATGCTACAATTGTTATATACTTTGACATTTCTATTTCTCGTATACATGACAAACAATTGTAATTCGTACCTATCTTCAGAATTATGTTTCTATACTTAAAAAGCTTGAAAAAACTTTCATATGTTGGAAATATTTAGGAATATGGTTTGCTTTTTTTAACAATATGGCAATTACTATAAAAATTATAATGATAATAGATGCGAAAAGTGCTATAAAATAAGTTCTACTAGTACTAGATAGTGAGGAATTTAATGAAAAAGACAAGCCATTTTGTATGATGATTTTTCGAAATACAATTTATATTAGAAAGTTATTGCTGAATTGGGTAATTTTGCTTTCCTATCAAATCTTTCATAGCTGTCATCGCATATCTGACAATGTCCTCCTACGACGCGACGTTCAACTGCCCACGTCGAATTATTACTTCTTGAATGACGAATCTTCGTATATATGGCCTAAAATGATGTACAACGTAACTACTGATACTTTTCTTAATTGCTGCATATATTTACGTATAACGCAAATAAAAATATTATCTTATTACTTGTGAAAATCTAAAAAAAATATTGATATAGAAATTATAAAAAAAGTTCAAAAGAAAATGTACATATATTTGGAAACTTAAGGAATGATTAAATGATACGATTCTACATGAAGATATTTTTTTAAACACGATTGCTTTCACACAAATAATCATTTATATACATGAACAAAAGGTATTGTATATTATTTAGATAAAGCGGTTGCTTTAACGATAAAGTTTTATCGGTCAAGCTGAGGTCTATCATTTTAACAATTGTCTCATGACATTTTTTACTCATATATAGAGCCTATTGAGAAAGATATTATTTTATATTATATCTTGAAAATATATAATGTTTCACATTTTTCTCTTGTTATCTGCGTGCTTTTATGTGGATTGCTTTTAGTAAGACTACTTTGCAATATTTTTAAGTGAGTTCAGCTTACAATCCTTTGAGTTCGGAGGACAGAGTGTCTTGACTCTAGATTCTCTTTGTCTATTTATGAGGGAAAAATGTTATGGCTAAAAAAATAATACCTATAGATATCATCTCCTGTATTATGTATATTTTAATAATAGACTCGTATATTTATCAAAGAAAATGTTCCTTTCATTACAATTTGGGTATAATGGAATATTGTTTGTGTGGGTGGGAGTCTACAAATGTATAATAAGCATTGTGAACATAAATATCATTTCCAGATCATTCATCGATTTCCAGAGCAGCCTAGATTTTATTAACTAAACCCTCTGAGTCAAAGACTAATATTAAGGAAAATAAACAAGTATAAATGAACAGGATACGACAGTGTCCTTGTATTTACCTTGTATTGCAATATAGCCTCTTATAGCAGACTGAGAGTAAAAAATGACAAAAGGCGTTGAGTTCCGCCATCCAACACGCAATGACTCCAGCATATGGCTGAAGGTGGGGAACGGAAGCGTCTTAATCTCGAGAAATCAAGAATAGAGTATCTTAACACTATGTTCTCAGGTTCCCTCTGCCTACCTCTGCTCTGTGTACAATATATACCTTGGTAATTATATCTTCCAGCCTTTGACAATGGAGGCTTTCACGTTCATGTTGTCCTATTTAATGGGAATGATACTACAGTTGTATGTGCCAGGGTGGCTCGGTACACAAATTACTAAACAGGTGATTATAACTCGATATATAGTACGTTTGTTAATAATGAATTGTTTACATTGAAAATGTATGGAAGTAGAGAAAATTTACGTAATTGGTGATTTTGATTTCAATTAATATGTTTTTATTACTGATGATGCCTTTTAGCTAAAACTAATAGTTTTTTAATAAATGCTTTGGTACAGAATAAGTGGGGTAATGATTAAGGTTCTGGAAGATATTACCCAATCTTTTAATTTTACATGACTATTTTTAATTTGATAAGAATAAGTTTGGTACTTTATTCGCGTATAAAATGAACGTGCAAAGTCTAAGTCGTTATATCGACAAAAGTTAGCGCTTACGTAAAGAATAGCTGTGTTGACATATTTAATGCTACCTCTACGTGCTCGTCCAACACATAGTCTACTTTGAGAACAATAGAATCGTTTTATTCTTGCATATTGAATCGGTTAAAGTAAAGAATATAGCAAATGAAAAATAGCGGTAGAGCGGAGCTGAGGTCAGTCGTAGAGTTGGGGTATACGCGCGGTGACTGCAAACGCGAGAAATTGTGAGTTCGATTCCCCCTTGAGGAAATTAAATAATTCATATCTTCATTTTTTCGCTCTAGTGTCGACGCAAAGCAGGGTGTTGGGTTCCACCTCAACTCACTCAACACGCAATGCTTGTAGAATTCGACAGAAAGTGCGGAATGGAAGTGGCTTAATAGGAACGGAGTGTCTTTATACTAGGTTCCCATGTTCCCTTTGCCTACCCTACAATGCGCGGGATACGGTATGAAGCTGAACAAATAAATAAATTAAAAAAGTCTTCGATAACAAAAAGGTTAATTGTGTTTAAATATAATAATACAATAGTACGTTTCGTATTAATAAGAAGCCAAGATTCTTTTCTAAGTCCTGAGTTCAACGTATCCTTTCTGAGTCAAGAGTTAGTGTTAGCGGCGTATAATACCGAATGGGTCTCAAGAACAGAGCCATTTAAAAAGAGTATCACAGCTTTTATGGAGCGCGCTAACACTCCCATTGTATTGGTGGATTTGAAGCAGTTTCCTTTATCTCTTTAGACCTTACTTCTGTAAGTACTTAAATGTACTACTGTATAATCTTTTTTTATGACCAACTGTTTTATTTTTAAGTCAGTTTCTTCAGTATTCTAGATCCTACAGTTATAATTAAACAGAAGATATTTAATAAATTGTTAAGTAAAATTAAACTCATTATGTTTTCATAGAATTTGTAAAATCTTTTTACTTCCAAAGACTTGAATTTCCAACGCAAAAGAAAGTCAAGAATATTTGAAGCGTCTATGGTCCATCTACGATTACCTAAGAGACTTCTCGGCTTGTAAAGCGGGTCAGGATCTTTTATTTTAAATGGTATTTTTTACTTTTCTCATTATACGTTTATTTAAATATTACAGTTTCTGCAGACATAAATTTCTTTAGTTATATAAAACCTTTAAATGAGAAAAATTGTATAAATTTGAAATATTTAATGTTGACATATTATAACACTATGTAATTCTTTCGTTTTATTAACGTTTTTATTTTATATTTATTGTATTTTGCGTACTAGGTACCATAATTTTATTTTTCATTATCTGTAAAATACTTGTTTAGTAGCGGAACCTAACGATGCATTTAGTCTTTTGTTCTCAAACACCTCAAATATAAATCTAAATATTTTATCGAATATTTAAATTCACAACCATTTTGTTCTTCGACATACAATCTACCTTAAACACGAAGCGATTTCATAATTATATTCCTTATCTCAAACAAAATTAAAATTAGTAGCACGCGCCAATTGTGGTATTCACCAGATGAGCTGTTCAGCCAGTTTAAGAGTTAACGAGAAACATTTTCTTCGTGAGCCGACCCCTGCAATTAAAACGCACCCGAAGGGTTGCATCGCTTTCGATATTGCGAGCACGTCCATTGTTTTAATCTACTCTGCAATCCAGAAGGATATTATACAGAATGATAATATTCCCCACTTTATCTTGGCACTTGACGTTAAATAAAAGTGAACGAGTAGGTTCCCTGGCGGGGGTCAAACGTTGCTGGCCGGTAACCTTCTCGCGGAACATGGTACCGTTATACTTGATTGAAATATTAATTCGTTGCCCCGTCGCGTCGCGATAACTGCAGAAATAATTTTCTCGCTTAAATCGCTTCGTAGAAAAGAAGCTTACCGCTATGTTCATCTTGAGATTTTTCATAACTATTCCCTTTGTTGAATAAATAATGACATTTTTGATGCATAGAAAATGATATTTAAGTACATTTTCTTTCTCAGTACTCAGTTACTTAATTTTTTTACCAGCGACCCAAGCGCAGCTTCGCCCGCTTTTACTCTTATATTATAGCCAAATATAGATTTTTGCCTATAATAGAGCTATTCCATACTACTAAGGGATCACAGATATGGATCTAGTTGTGTTCATGACCGTTTGTAATTTGTTTAAATGAATATATAATATCCTACCACTCCCAAGAGGCCAATCAGAGTGTGTGATTGTAAACGGGATAGGTGGTGGATTCGATTCCCACTTTAGAAAATAAAATATTTTAATTATTTAATTTCTTAGCTCTCGTATCGAGGCAAAACGCAGCGTTCGGTACCCAACAGGTAATGCCTCCAGAATTCGGCAAAAATTGGGAAGTAAATGTCTCAATACTAGGTTCCCTCCGTCTATCATACCGTTTGCGGGATACAGCGTGAAGCTCGGGTACATATGGCTATGTACAGCCTATATTATCCAATTGAAAAATATCAAGAAACTATAAAGGAGCTAAATTTCACGCTGTGCTAATACCCGGTAACACCTGCGAACGTACTCGTTAGCGGCAATTTAGAATTGTCGTCGATTAAAATCACTAACGCCATATCCAACGCTAATTGCTTTGAGTAATGTATACCTCTTATATTAATAGTTATTCTAATTACATTTCCTGTTAATTTTGAAGATTGTTTGTATTATAATATAGGTATGTATTTAAAAATAATCTAATTATATAACGTACCTACATATAATTTTTCATGAATTAATGCCTACAAATGAAAAATTATATGTTACCTTATCCACAGTAGTTACTGTAATATTCATAATATTTAAAAAAAAAAAAAAAATTTTAAAATAAATTCTAATAAATAGACACCATAGGTTTTATATAGGAAATCTAACTTGTAATATATATTTTCTTTTTTAAACTTCACATTTTATGTAAGGATAATGTTAATTGGCTATATTCAATAATAATAATCTACTTTAACTTGCTATAGCAATACTACTAACAGTAGCGTGCGTTGTCTTGTCGGAGCGAGAAAATTTCATTCCCCCGTGTGGGGATTGAACCCAAAACGAATGAATTTACAATCAACATTATCCACTGCACCATGACGGTCTTGTAATTAATAAAACTGCTAAATATGTAAATAATTAGTATCATCGTATACATTATTTCCAGTTAGTTTTAATGCAACTACCAGCATTTTATTCAAATTAAAATTATAAAATGTGAAGAGCAAAATTATGAAACGAAGAAAACTTTGCTATCTACTGTTTATTTAACTGTTTGTAAAATCTTAATGCCGTGGCTTAATGCTAATGAGCCACCGCGTTATACGGTTGTTTCATTTAAGGATTAAAATTAAAAATTAAATGAGACAATATGAAAATTTTTCATATATTTTTTTTTCAGCTTCTCGCTATATTCTGCACTTAGCAGGGTAGTCTAGGCTAGGTTAGGCTAGACTAAAATGACTATATTTCATTTCCTCGCGTAGGAATCGAAGCCATGCAAGAGCAAGGCAGGGATTTCACCCATATGTCGTCGGTATACTACCTTTTCGTACGCAGCGCTTCGCCGCCACTATCAAAATTCAAATTAAAATTCAAAGTATTCTTTTTTCAAATAGGCAATTATTATAAGCACTTTTGAATCGTCGAATGAACATATGAACAAAAAGCTACCACCGGTTCTGAAGGCAGTTCTGCTGAGAAGAGCCGGCAAAAAACTCAACAGTTGCTCTTTTCAAAATCAATGGGACAATCTATAAACATTAGCTGGCAGCTATCCTGCATTACATTCAATAGACATTAATTCCATACATGCTTTCTTAATACGAACGGCTAAAGAGTGGAACTCCCTTCCTGCTGAACTACCTAGGTAAGCATGCTCCTCCATCGTTCGCATCGTCACTTACCACCAGGTGAGATAGCGGAGAAATGTTTGCTTATCTACAATAAAAAAAAAATACGTTTACACTCGCACTTTGTCCTGATGCCAGGACTGGTCTGGTGGACTCTTATTTGTTCACTGGTACGATAATCATTATATACTGTCTATATAAAAATATAAGTCACAGTTTGAAAAGTGATGGATGCTGTTAGATGTTACTTACTTTAATATGGAATAATTGTCCGCAGAAGACAAATTTTTTTTAGAAATTTGTAAATTTATAACTTTGTACAATAATTAGAATAAACATAATTTAAGGCTTTCAATGCCTTAATTTTTTATTAAAAGCTTTTATTTAACTTGCAATGTATGTATGTTTATATAATTAATATCATTAACTAATTTCTTTTCGTAATCGTCTCATCTTCATCATGAATTAATGTATGTAAATAAATATCTATATCAAACAAATATCAAAATGTATTTTTAACTAAATAAAATCTATATTCGTAAAAAAAAAGAAAATATAAAGCTTTATTAAAAATTATAGCACAACAGTATGCGAAAGAAGATCCAACTCCACGAGCTCGTTACTAAACTCAAACAATATTTTACTCGAAAAATGTTTTTACAACTTTTAGAATAGAAAGTTCCATTAAAAACTGTGCAGCACTGAAACTTGTTGGATCTGTTGTTACAATTGTGTACATTGTTAAGTTTGCTAACTGTTAATATGGAGGAGGAGGAGGGCTCTTGAACAGTGCTAATGAGCATAGCCATTACGGTGTGCGTGCCTGAAGTACGGGAGGTAATCTTTGGATAACCTGGAGTGGTCTTAGGACTTTTACGTACGGAGTGTTGATAAATTAAGGTTATTTAAAGTTATTTCATTAATAATAGTATTATTTCATTAATAATAATTAAAAAATATATATATATTATGTACCATTATTTATTAATGAATTCCAACAATATGGTAATAATGAAATATTATCATGAAAGTTATATTGCAATATAATGAGACTAATCGTGGCGCAGAAGCACAGGTATGGGACTGTAAGTGGGTTGCAGGTTCAACTCTAAGAAATAAAATATTTGCATCTCTTCGCTCTGGTCGAGGTCGAGGTAGAACGCGGCGTTGATTTCCGCCACTCAACACGCCCAAACTCCAGAAATCGATGAAAAATTAGCTATGGAGTGCCTTGCATTCTGCCGTGTGCGGGATACAGTGGAAGCAATAATAAAAAAATAAGTAAAAGTTATAAAAATCTACTTTATTAACTCAATTTAAGTGTATTAAGCATCTCACACTATTAGATCGAAAAAATCGCCAGTAACAAACCAAATTGATATATAAAAATTAAAATAAATCAATTTCAGTGTGGCGAAAGCCTAAACCTGTAGTACAACACATTTGGATAAACCAAAGTACACTTAGGGAACCTTTAGATGCTTTGTTACAATAACAGGAAAGTTGACTTTTGTTGTTTTTAATCTCGGTTGCGTAGTTCAAGTCATTGTTAACTTAGTGCCTACGTGATAATACTCGTAGTGTTGCTAGTGATAAGTCTCCTCTCCGGGCTATGGACGTGTGGAGGGCACTTCACTGAAAAACCCAGGATGGGAGCTAGTTGTGATACAAAACTATGGCGTGGCCATGTGTAATGTTATACTAATGTTTGTGGGTTCAAATCTTACTGAGGGTAACATTTATATTTATTATTTAGGTGTTTATTTTGGGCAATGATGCAATTAACTTTTAACTATAGCTATGAATATAGTAGGGCGTTGTTTGCTGAAAGTGGAAGAAAAATGTTTATTCGTCATTTCTTGGTATATGGATATGACTAAACATAAAAGAAATATTGTAAATATTTCAACATTCAATACAATTTTATATTTATCTTAGTAATATTGTAAATGTTTATTCATATATTGAATTGTGGTAAAATGAAGAATGATAGTTTTCTCAGACTATATGAAATAGTACCTAATACTAGGTAATAAAATAAAATTCATCGAGAGTATTTATCTGTTAAACTTAAAATATTCGGTTTTATTAAAAATATTTATTTATTATTATTAGAAATTAGAAAGCGCCTAAAAACCTAAAATATACCCAATAATATTTAATGATAACAAAGCAAGAAATCCAAACATGTGCGGAATAAGCAAAAGTTAATTAAACGCAATTTCTATAGAGTTCTCTGTTCTGCAAAAATTACTCCCGTACAATTCACTTTCGAAGTTAAACATTTACATTTCAACATTGTATTTGCGAGAAGGCATTGAGTGAAAAGTGCCAGATTTAATCATTAACAAATAATTCCCTACTGTTTTCACGAAGAAACAAAGACGGCTTACATCAAAAGAGATTTCGCAATTAACGATGTGTATTACAAGTTTAATTGAACGCCAATATATTGTGGGATGTTTAAACTGTAATATCGTAATTAATCCTTTATTATGTTGATTTATGATTTTATTGTCTAATTTCTCTTTTTTTAGGTTCGCGCTGTATACATCGTACAGTTAGGTAAGCAGAGGAAAGTTAAGTGTTAAGACATTCCGTTTCCAATTTTCTGTAGAATTTTTAGACATTGTCTGCTGAATAGTGGAACTCAACGACGCGCTTTGCCTTTTTATAGAAAAAGCAGGTGGAAGAAATTAAATTATTAAATAATTCCTTACCTTAAGTACGAATCAAACTCACAACCATTGATTTCTCAGTCACACGGTTGTTTTTCATTTTATATCGTTCTTCTTTTTAATTTGAAATAAAAAAAAATCGATTAAGTACGAGTCGGAGTCGCTTACCGAGACTTCCATATTATAACTTCAGGATTGTAGGCAAACGGGAAGTACAACTTATAAAAGTTGACAAAGTTTATAGCAAGGCATATGCACACACTTTGTATGAAATGAACTACAAATATAAGTTTGTAATGACTTTTTTAATACTTAGAAATTTTGACTTTATATATTTTTTCCTTTATTTGTATTATAACTTCTCACTACGTGCCAAATTTCAAAAATATACGTTCGAGTTTTGGATTAAGCGTTGAATTTCATACCAAAAGCTGAAAATTGAAGATTTATTTTTTTCTTCAAGGGAACATAAACTTGAATATTTGATATCAATTTCATGATACCTCCACGCTATCTCGAGATAAATAGTCTTGACAGGCGGATAGAGTTATTATTCTCTAAGGGTTCCATTTTAACCTTTTAAACGGAACCTTAAAGAGTATTAAAAAATGTATACTTTAAAAAAGCAGTCGGAGTGTTGATGAGGGCGCTCTGGGATGTGATGTGAGTTCGACGTAACGAATGCCCGCGGGCGTGTTTTATCTGCTGAATAAAAGTGTTGTTGCAGTACAGGATCTAATGATGCTACCTGAAAATGTACCTGGAGATGTGTTCCTTTGTTGTATGCTCTCTGAAAATCAAGTGGGACTTGTGTGCCTCATCGCCTCTACACAAAAAAAAACAAGCTTGTGCTTAAGGGAGAATAATAGGGATTTTTCATCTAAATTTTTGCCCCTTTCATGACCTTCTAGTAGTTAAGGGTGTTTTAAATAGCGGAATGGAATGCTGAAAAGCTACTTTGCCTATGACAACATATTACAAAATTGTTATTTTACGCTTTAAATTATAAAAATGGTATTTTACGCTCTTACAATAAAAGTAGTTGGCCAAGTAAATAGTTGAAGGGTCTTTTTTTAAAAGTAATATATTCAATTTATTTTTATTTTTATATGTAATTTGTTAACTTTATAAAAATACTATGGACCCGAACGCGGCTACGCCCGATTGAACTATACGAATATTTATTAAATACATTTATGAAATTCTTTTCAGGTTTCAATATAGAGATGCGTTAAGCAAGCTCATTTTGGGTGACGTTTTCTAACAACAAACTTTGCAAATCCTCCTTTATCCCCCACCCCGGAAAACAGTGTTTGGATCAAACTCTCCTGTTCCTAGACTTTGCAAGTTGGTTAATGAGTACAGTGACCTATTTGACATTAATGCTGATTCAACTGGCAAGATTCGATTAATATTGAACACCAAAAATCAAACATGCTAAAAATATATTAAATTTTATTATTATTATTATTTTTTTTAATTTTCTTTTTTTGTTTTGTGTTGTTTTCTACGCTTAGGAGTTTAATTTCGGTCTATTATAGCAAGATGTATCTACCTGTAAGTGTTTGTTACATTTAGTCTTAGTTCCATGTACTATGTATCTTTTTTGTATGTATTGATGTAAACAAATGTTGGTGGATCAATAAATAAATAAAAATAAAATAAATAAAATAGCTGTCTCGAAAGGATAACATTGGTAGTAAATCTATTTTGCGTTGCTATGCACTCGATTCAATAGCAAATATTTGTGAGCGGGGTTGGGCGGCGACTGATTGCAAACCCAAAGCAGACGCTCAAGGCTTTTAAGAAAAATACGTTACAAAATAGTACCTACTCCATATGAAAGTATGGAATAAATAATATTTTGATATTCTAAACTGAATGAATATAGTTATGTTTAAAATAAAATTAAATTAAATCAGCTTCACGCTGTATCCCAGACACAGTAGAGTAGGCAGAGGAAATCTAATGTAATGTAAGACACTCCGTTCCCCAGTTTCTGCCGAATTCTAGACGCATTGCGTGTTAAGTGACACCAGCACCAACACCAGACACCAGAGCTCGACACCAGAGCGAAGAAATTGAAATTTAAATTAATATTTCATCTCCTCGAGTGGGGATCGAACCCATATCCAGTCGGATTCACAGTAACATTTTGTCCCCTGGGCCACGACTGGCCCCAGCTAGCTTCTAGCTAGGTATAGATATATCAATTTCAGTAAAAGTCTTCAAGAAAAACTTGGATAGAGGTGAGCAATTAGAGCGTGTCCGTGCTCCATTTTGCGGGTGGGCGACGTCACCTGCACTAATTGCGTCTCATTTAGGAATTACCGGCCCTGCAATTAACCTACATCCGTTTACATCTTTAAACGTACACATGCAAGGTACTTATGTATTGAGAACTTCTGCTTTTGAACGGCGTGTTGGATGAATTTTTAAATATTCAAAATGACAAGACCGCGCTAGCGAGCTGGTGGCAAGGTGTCATTTCCGCGATGGCACGGCTATTAATTTAAAACTGCATTTTTATTAAAGGCCCCTTGTTAATAGCATAGCTCTTTATATTTTTTAATTTGTAGCCGAAGTCTAGCGTGTAAATGTATGCAATTAAAAGGTTAGTATAAAAAGTTCAAACTAAGACGGAAATATTTATTTTGAAGCGAAATCAACGATAACGACGTACACTTGGAGAGCTGTAGAGATATTTGAAATTACTATGCCACTGAAACAAAGTGATTGCTTTTCTATTAATAAGAAATATTGGACTTTGATTGGCATCTACTCGAATATAGATTCGAAAATGTATATTTGGTATTCAAGAATCATCCTATTCATATTTATTTTCTTTTACGATACATTGAGTACTTTAAATTTTTATTACGTACCAAGAGACTTGGATCACTTCATCGAGGAATTGATATTTTACTTTACGGAATTGTCTGTTATATCGAAAGTATTGACATATATTTTGATGCGTGAAAGCATCACTAAAATACTTTGCGTGTTAGACAGTGAAAAGTTTAAACCAGACACTGAAAAAGGAAAACAGATTACAACTGCCGCGATGAAATTTAATGTAAAATATTGGAGAATCGTAGCGTTCGTTTCGTATTTTTCTCATTTAATTCATATATTATCGCCTCTTTTTGCTCATCTAAGCTTGTCTGTACCACTTGTTTTGCCTTTGTGTAGTTACTCCTTTTTGACAGAGAGTTTTAAGGAGAGGTTCATTTACCCACTTTACATGTACCAATGCCTGGGTATGCACGCACATATGCTGTGCAATCTAAATATAGACACATTTTTCTTGGGCCTATTGATTTTTACGATAGCTCAATTGGAAATATTGGAAGATAAGCTAGTTACTTTAACTAAAATTTCTCAATTACCTAATTCTAAAACAGGCGACAGGAATAGTTCAAATATAAATGAGTTAGAATTTGGAAAAGACTTAAACAAATGTGTTATACAATATTCAGAGATCAGCCAGTAAGTATTAGTACATACATATTTAATAACACATATTAATACTTCTTTAATAATTATGTAATACATTTTTCCCCTTTTTTTTAGATTTTGCGATTTAGTTGAAGACGTTTTCAGCATTACTCTGTTTGTACAATTTGGTATAGCTTCATGTATTATTTGTGTATGCTTGTTTCGGTTTACACTGGTCAGTATTTTTTTATTTATAATTCTAGATTTTTTTAAGCCTAACTTAATTTGAAAATAATTTAGCTATATTTACATATAACTAACATAAACATAATAACTGTTCATAATTGTTTTACGTATAAATGATAAGTATACTTGCATCGCATGTAAATCCCGATCATGAATTAACATTTTAAATAATACATCTTTCATTCATTCAGATTCGCGCTGTTTAAGACACTCCGTTCCTTTATTCGTTCCGTTCATTCATTTCCACTTTCCGCCGAATTTTGGAGGCTTTGCGTGTTGAGTGGCGGAACTTAACGCCGCGCTTTGCCTCGACACCAAAACGAAGAAAGGAAGACATAAATTTGAATAAATATTTCCTTTCGTCGAGTACGAGTTCGAGTTCGAGAGTACGGGGCGGCTTCAATAATACATCTTCTACTTCTATATTAGTAAACTGACAGAACATAATTTTAATAAACTAATGTGAGGCCTTCCTTGTTACAAGATTATAGAAATTATATCGAAAAAAAAATGAAAAATGTACTTGTTAACAATTATAACACAACAGTCAATATCAATAATAAATGTTTACTTTGCAGCCAGCCCCGATCCAGTACTACATGTTCTTAGCGAGTTACATGTTTGTGATGACGATACAAATTGCGGTTCCTTGTTGGTTCGGTACTCGTATTATAGTTAAGGTGTTTATGTTTTATCGGTCGAATTATTACTAAATTATATTAAAAAGGTAGTAGGTTCAATTCGTACTCGGAGTAATACACTGGTATTACCCCGAGTCTTGAAATTCGGCAGAGGGTAGGGAAAGAAGATTCATATCATTATGTTCTCTCTGCCTATCCTGTTTGTTCTGCACTGCTATTTTGTATAAAAAAATTGTCGCAGTTTAGTAGATAAATACGTGAACGCAGGTGATTTTCGTATATCACATATTAAGTAAATGTTTTTATGGAAAATACAGGTTTTTCCCGCTTTCATTACACAACTTTTTGGTGTTACATAATCGAATATAAATGTTATCAAAATACCTGTATTGAATTTATTTTATGAAATACATTTTTGCAATTAGTAAGATTTTTTCCACTGTGAGTTGTTTCAATATTATTCTAAAGTATCGGTACTCTCATTGAAAAGCTACATGATGAAAAATTTGGTTACATTTATAAATACATATTTATTTATTATTCTCATATTTTTTCATGATCAGTGTACAAACTTCCCACATCCAACTATCAACCAATTTCACCCCATTTAAACACCAGAATAACGAGAAAACAAGATTAACGTACCATACGTTTTCCCCGATTAGAAATCGAACTTACTACTACTACAAAAACTATGTGTAAAATGTCAACTATAATAATTTCGAACTGAAGGAAAAAAATATAAAAACTTATCTAAAAATATACATTTTATAATAGAAAATCGTATTTCAGAGTAGCTTATTATCCCAGGCAATTTACAATTGCGACTGGACGCCTCGACCCCGCCGCTTCAAGAGCACCATGAGACTCTTCGTTGAAAGGGCTAATCGCCCACTCTCTGTTACCGGCTGGAAGATGTTCCCGTTATCGTTAAATACTTTCACCTCTGTAAGTTTAGTTATTCTTTAATATTACAAGGGTTTTTTTGTTACTGCATGCTCGTATTTGTTAATTTAAAATTGGGATAAAAAAACAAGACACGATACAAGAATTCGGCGGAATGATGGGGAACGGAAGTATTTCAATGGGAACGCACTGTTTTAAGACTAGGTCGCCAGGTTCCCTCTGCCCTCCTATGTGTAGAATACAGTGTGAAGCTAGAACAATATTGTTAAGAAATTAAAATATTAAACCTATTACGATGTTAGGTAATCAAAATACTTTAATTTTTGATTATTTGCGCCTCAAAACTTTATAAATATTCAAATAAAAACCCAAATAAATCCGTTTAATCCAATAAAATGTAGAGAATAAATCACACATTCTAATATCAACGATTGTTACAGATAATGAACTCGGCGTATTCATTCTTTACATTGCTACGATATATGCAAACAAGGGAGCACTGAGATTAAAAGGAAATTCATATATCTCACAGTACACATATCTATATACTTTGTATTTGAAAAGGTACAAATATTTTTAGACTAAATCTATGTAATGGTATAATATCTGCTGTTACCGAATATTGACAATCGAGGCACAAACGAAACTATTGGTGTGGACGAAACATTGTGTTTTTTGCCTTGGGCACCAAGAAGCGCGAAGAAATGAAAATTATAACTAATAATAATTTCATTACCCTGAGTGGGGATCGAATCCCGTTACAGTCACACCATTGCTTCTCTACGCCACGACGGCTCAACTGGACTTAGAGTGTTGAAATTTTCCCGGTAGCCAAATTAAGGAGTATAGGTAAGCACTTAAAGAGAATAAGTGGATAGAATCTTCTATTTTACGTATTAAATTCCATGCAAACAAAGATGCGGGTGACATATAGTATATCACAGGTTTTTCAGTGACCCTTTTACAAATGTTACAATGCTTCGAGACAATAGCGTTGAAGAACAGCTCATCAGTTAGCTGTGGCCGTAATAAGGCGTGTTCTTCGAGAACAGCCAAAAGGAAACAATGATTTTCCCGGGACTAGATAAATAAGATGTTCGAACGTGACGAGCGTATCTTTACAGTTTTTATGGAATCTTTTAGTGAGTGTAGAATTGTCCTGGCCGAGGTCCATCTGATACTCTTTGTTTAGGTTGAACGTATTGTTAATGCAAAGGAATGACTGCGGCGTTTTCTTGTTTTCTAAGTTGTGTAGTTAGATATGTAAGAGTTTGTACTATTTTAGAAAATAGAACAAAAAAAGGACTTATAATTTTAGAGCATATAAGTGAAAAAATTGAGTTATTTACAAACAAAGTTTAGCAGATTTCATAATATTTATTAGATATATTACTAGACTTACTTGTTATTGGGTGTACTATCGTAAATTACTCTTAATAAAAATGTGAAAAAAAAACGTTTAATTTTACTACAATATAAGCAAAGTATTTAGTCACAATAAAAATAAAATAACGCATTTTCCACCAACCCAAAGATGATTTAGGAGAGGTACTCGAATTTATAAGGAATGTATGTCGTCAATGAAAAATAAATTTAGGATCCCAGATACTTTGGGCTCCCGTGATGTACGTTCTGCAGAGAGCTGGAACCCTTTTATTAAAGCATATATTAGAACGCGTCCCGTCGGTGACACTGAATAATATGCTCTTTGTTGCTACTATTCTTTTGAAATTCGTCCAATTTCAGATTTTATTGCGTTACATTATTTATTACTTTAGTATAAATATTATAATATTTTAATATTTGAACATGATTTGGACGTTTAGCTTTATTTTTTTCTTTTATCAAAATTTTTAATTATGTCGTTCGCTTACGGTATAATTGAAATTATTAATAAAAACTTGTCGTATTAATTATATTCATATATCAAAATAAAAAGCAAAAATGTCGTTATTTTTTGTAGCTACAATTAAACTAAATTTCAAGTATTTGAGATGTTTTAAACAGCTTCGTAGTTGACGGTAAAGTTAAATGAATATTTGTTTTGGAGTGAAGACGGATTGCAGTGCTAATTCCGGAATCCGAAGGGTACCTGTTTGTCTTTAAGACACTGTGAAAATTGCTTAATATTTTAAATATTTTTTTCACTTACTTGTAATTAACTAATATTTCTCCTTCTTTATATCGACAAATAAAAAAATGCAAATGCTACGACTGCTACGACTAGTGCCTAGTTTAAATATTTATTATTATGAAAATAAAGAAAAATCTATTTACTTATAAAGGTGTTCTTTAATGTAAACAAAAAATATAATTTCCATTCCATTCCAAACGAAACCCTTCAGGGAGAGGAGAAGTGCTGATATTTATATGGGGAAAACCGCAAAAACAATTTAAAAAAAAAATACACTGAATTACTCGTATATGGTGAAAACGCCTCTGCGACAGAAAACGTAAATAAATGACAGTAGGGTTAAAACTTACCGCATGTGAAATTAGTTAAATAACTCTCGGGAATCTTCGTTCTATATGAAAACACGTCTTTGCTTTAAAACTAAGCGAATTAGACTCGAACTTGGTGGTGTTAAGTACGTAATATAAATTAATTTATGTTTTAGCTTAATTATGAAAAAACAGCTCAACTGTGTTACGTTAATTTTATGAGAAGGGTGGAAGACATGTATAAAATGTAATGTGTGTTAAACAATAAAGGATTAACAAATTTATGTAATAGTATATGAGCATTGTAGATTTACTGTTGTAAATATGAATTGATTAAGATTTTTTTAATTCCATAAATTGCCTAAATTAAATAAGTAAACTAATAGTCGATGTAAAATATTTGAGATTTTATTCATGGAGCGAACACATGAATTCAAATCATATAAAAAAGAGAAATTATTGAGAATTAATTTTATTTAAAAAAAAATCCTCAATTTCGTGAAATCTTTAAAAATGACAATACGAAATTCCACATAATTATCAAGAAGACCAATAAAATATTTAAAAACAATATTTCTACATTATCAAGACTGGAAATAGGAGTTCTTATATGAAGCCCTGGGTATAGGTAGAGTCCAGTGGAGACAACCGCAGCCAGCTAATCAGCGTTGCTGAATGCTCGTGGAATTGATCCGTGAAGTACTTTTAACCATAGGTACTTATACATGTATTAAAGTGGACTTCGTGGCTTTGAATTTTCTATTTGACGTTATATCAGATTTGTATATTACTGTTGAGTATTGAATTTGGACGTTACAAGTTTTCATCTTGGTTTTTTTTTATTAATTTTGCATTTTATTATGTTATATCACAGAATATGCAGACATAAAAAGCGGCTCCTTTTTTACTTCCCAGGCTAGATAGTAGATAGAGGGAACCTAGTGTTAAGACACTCCATTCCTCATTTTCCGCCGAATTTCGAATTTTGGTGTTGAAATGTGGAACTTAACGTCGCGATTTGCCATCAGAACGCAGAAATAAAAATATTGAATATTTATTTCGAGTGGGAATCGAATCCACAATTTGTTAGGTCTAAAGTCAAACGCTTGTGCTTCTGCTTCCACGACTGGCCTTCTATAAAAAGAGTTGTATTAGATTTTAAAGAAGCAAGCATATAATTAGATATGTAATAAATTGCATAAGTCTATTAAAAATACCAATCCTCACAAAACCCACATGGAATCGTAAAATTGTCTTAGTCACTGTTTTAGGACATATGCTCTTAAAGCAATTGGAGATAGAAGAAAAGCTTTGAGTAGCGCCATTGAACTAAAAGTTTTCAACAACAGTTCAAACATTTTGTGGCGCGACGTACAACGTTCCCCTTTCAGCCACACCGAGCTGAGGCTACGAGGTTACTATTAAATGCAGCCCACTGTTTTATACATAAAGAAACGACTGGGAGATGAAAACAGATGGAAATGTAATAAAAATATGGTAAAATTCAAAATGATCGTTCATAGAGTACCTACGATGTAGGTTTAGGTTGTATAAAACATGAAAGATACAGGGAACCTAGTGTGGAAATACTCGGTTCTCTTTCGGTTCTCCTCTCTTTTCAGTAAATTTTCAAGACATTATTGAGCGACGTAACTAAACGCCGCAGTTTGTCTTATTACTAGAATAAAGTAATTAAAATATTAAATTATTTATTTTATCGAGTGGGAATAGAATCCTCAACCGTCATGTTTACAGTCACAAGCTGTGCCACTGAGCTACGGTGGCCTCGACAGCATAGAGTACGGCTTAATTAAAAATTGACTGTACTCTTACTATAATGAAGTTTAATACTTTACAATTTTGAATGGAGTTGACGTTTGTTGCTTTAAATTCCACACCAGGGAATATAATATACAACTTAGCTTTTTAGCTAAATACATGATAACCTTCTACGCTAATGGATGGTGAGAGGAGACTAGTCTAACTAATAAACATTTTTACTTTTCAAAAAAAATGCATTTCAATTGTAATTAAAGATTTTCGAATTCCTACATCGAAGGATCTAAAAAATAATTAAAGTAATTAACCCCCGAAAGTGTACTCAATAAACACAAAATATAATGGACTTTCGTAAATATAATTTCTACTATTGAACAATTTATACCCAAGAATTAACTTAAATTATTCAATAAATTTAAACAACCCTTACATAATTAGCATTCATGTCGCAACTACACCCTACCCTGGAATAAAAGGGTCCAAATATTTCAGGTCAACTTAATTTCTTGCAGTTAAGAGTTCATTTCGCTTGCTATATTCTGACGTTCGCTTCGTGTAATTAATTTAGTATGAGGAAATCTCCGTTTGTGACAATGTTACAGCATTTTGCTTCACCTAGTGACTTTTGTTCATATTTCAAAGAAATAGGAGAAATAAGTGTTTTGCGGAATCCTATGAGCACTCTATAATTCATTCTTAAGCACCTTTACTTTGTTGTTTATTACGTCCGCAGTGCTTTTAAATATACTTATAAAGATTTTATTGGAGTTGTAAATTTTATGAACGGTGTAAATTTTTAAAATTAAATCTTATGTATTAATTTTTATAGTCCAGTACCTCGAAAGGTAAAAATGGAACACATTTAGGTTCACTTTGTTCGATTTGGGATTACGTGGAAGTAGCTGAAATTATTATTAAATATTCAGGTCTATGGTAGCCGTCACGGTGTATGCTGCATACAGCAGGGTAGGCAGAGGGAACCTAGTGCTAATACACACCGTTCCCATTTTCCGCTGAATTATGGAGGATTTGCGAGTTGAGTGGCGGAACTTAACGTCATGCTTTGCCTCGATACCAGATTGAAGAAAATGGTAATATTAAATATTTAATTTCCTCGAGTGGGAATTGAACCCACTAACAGTTACACGCCTAAGCCTACTTTTACATAGAATTAGTTTTTACAAGCAACCTTATCTCCGTAACATTTAGTAAGAGCCTACAAAATCCTTGTAAAAACATACATACATCTTTCCTAACGTATCTTTTTCAACGTAATGCGACGTTGAAGCGACACCCGCGGGAGTGATTCATCAGGCCGGACGCTTGAGCATTGCTTTATCTGCTTTTGATGCAGTGGAAAATAATATAGATTTAATGGGAACTTCTGATGGTTCCTAACTTCATTATTATTTCGTTTAGCTTATTTCGAATATAAAAGGTCATAATTACTTACCTTTCAATATAAAACTGCGTCATTTAAGGCCAGTCGTAGTACGTATTTTCATTTCTTCGCTCTGATAACGTGGCAAAGCGCTGCTCTTCTCTCTGCCTACCCAGCGAAGTGCTAGATAGAATGTGAAACTAAAAAAAAATAATTAATTCCTGTTGTCACCGATGTACACTTCCACTACGGTTTTCACTACTAATCTCACTATACACACATAAGTAGATCTTTCATGCGTACCCATAATATGCATGTTACTTATAGTAAATTCAAGAAATGAAAGAGAATACCAGTTAAAACTATTTGTTCTTAAATAATTTTAAATAAACATTTGTGTAATATTCAACAAAAATACCAATTTTTTTCTGCAATTGTAAGTTATAGTCGTATTGTAAAATCAAAATAAGTAACAAGAAAACAAAGTATATTGGAGTTGTACAACAAAATGGGGGAAATACTCGAAAGAACAAGGAATATTTGTCCTAATGAAGCGCGATTGTTTCCACTAGCACACCTGATGTCGCAGCGAATTTTTCTTTACGCTCGTTTTCCTTGACAAAGAGGGGAATGTTGGAATAGAATGTTTTGAGTTGGAACTATTCAGTATAGTTAAAGTTATTTTTTAAGAATAGTACCTTTAATATTATAAAATTAATTTAATAAATAATCGAGGCCAGTCGTGGCCTAGGTATAAACGTGAGACGCGTAAACGCGACTGGTTGTGGGTTCAATTCCCACTCAATGAAATTGAATATTAGACTAATTAGGTCTACTTTAAGAATAATTTTCACATATATTTAATGTATAATTTATTCTTATCTATAGCAATTACAAAAATTGTCTATGTAATTTTATAAAGTTATTAGCTTATCTCAAAATTTTATTATTCTTTCAAATATATGATTTCATTTTATAACTATGTTTCTACCTACCTACCTACCTACATATATTTCATAGCAACACTTGCACTTGAATGATATTTTCCTTGCAAAATGAAACAAATAAGTATGATATATTACATTATTTGTTTTAGTGGATGGAAACGTGGTTTGCGATTGGACATTGCCCGTTGGAGCGTCGTTTTTTTCTTTTCCCTTATAATAAATTGTACATAAAGGCACGCGAGCGAGTCACGCATAACATCTCTTGGATTTATACCCCACACTACTGTCGAAATTTAGATTTAGTACTCCAGAAGCCAGTAACTTACAGCAGACCTTCGATTTTTTCGTTTGATTTGATAGAAATTTGGTAATACTATAAAGTATACACGAAGTATCAACGGAATTCGTTTTGTGAATTATGGTGTAGGTAATAATTAATTTATTAGCTAAATAAAAATAGTTTTTTTCAGTTTCAGTTTCAAATAAGTTTTTTTTTGCACATAGCAGAGTAGGGAGACGGAACCTGGGAGCTTAGTGTTAAAAGGCTGCGTTCTCATTAAGACACTTCCGTTCCCCCATTATTGAAGCGTTTGGGCGACGGAACTTAACCCTTCGCCTTAACTGGTTATCATAGCGAAGAAATGAAAATATGAAAAAGTAATTCCCTCGACTGGAACTAGAACCCCCAACCTATCGCGCTAACACTCGCGTACTTTGGCCCCTGCGCCACGACGAGCCTATAATAAATATATATATATTTTAATGAAATAGAACATATTAATATAATTAGTCCGTTCAAATGAATGTGTATTCATTTTGAAAAGTCTAAATAACATCGCGTGCGATCTAAAATTGCGCAATTATCGCACATTCCAGACCGACGCGGACGCTACCGCTTAATAAACCGGGGGCTGGGGGCTCCACTGTATTTATTTCGTACTCCTCTCTCATATGAGTTTTACGTCATTATTTCTGCAAATTTTTCAAAGCACTTTTTTTTTTACGATACGAGTTTTTTTTTTACGAAACGAGCGAACTCCCGCCAGTTTAAATAACACTCGTTAACTTTCGCGCGGCCACGGGCAAGGCAATTATTTTTAACATATCATTTTAAATGGCCCGATTAAAATGAAAAACGTAAATAACGTGGCCCAAAGCAAATTTAATTTGAATCATTAAAACGTCTATTTTTCATATTTAGATAACTGGATAGATGGAGCTATATAGGCTTTTTTATGTGTGGTTGTCTGTCTGTCGGTCGGTAAATGTTATTTGAATATTTTCCTTTTGTATATATAAAAAAGTAATTTCAAAGTCATCCACGTGACTATAAAAAATTAAAATAAAATATTAATAGTATTATTAAGTACCTAATAGAGACCAGTCGTCGCGCCGAAGAACAAATGTGTGACTGTAAAGACAATAGGTTGTGTGTTCGATTCCCACTTGAGGGGATTAAATTATTATTTATATAATATTTTCTTCACTCTGGTGTCGAGGCAAAGCGTGGCGGATAGTTTCCCTCTTTTGGAAGTAATATTCATTATTTGTAAACACTAAATTTTTCAAATACAAATCTCGCCAATATTTATTTATCTACAGTCAATGAAGACTTGACAGTAAATTTTAATATCACAACCAATATTAAAAAAAAATTAACGCATGAAATGTTTTAAGCTATCATTATACCAGGAAGTTGTTCTATCCGATATCTTACAAAGAAAACGGCGGCTCCATGAAATATGCATTAAATATTTACACAGTCGCCGACCAAGTCCCTTGAAGTCTTCTGGAAAAGATTTGCAATTCACCGAACATCCTTTAAGAAAAAAAGGCTATGGCATGGAACAAAGGAAAGGAGGGATCGAAATGAACGTCTAAATACTGACCTATATCAAATGAGCGTTTTGATTGTGAAGTACGGTCTTATTTCGCTTTTAGTGTAAATTACTTTATATATGTATATAAGACATATATAAATATATATTGACACTAGTCTAGGTGCCGTAGCAACAAGCATGGATTCGATTCTCACTCGAGGTAAAATAGTAATAAGTAAAATATTTAATTAATATTTTCATCTCCTCGCTCTGGTAATTGGAATTCGTGGAAAGTGGGAAACGAAAATGTCTTAATGAATGAGTGAGTTGAGTTCCGCTACTCAACGACCAATATTTGGAAAAATTCGGAAGTAAGTAGGGAACAGTGTATCTTATTACTAGACAGATATAGGATACAGCGAGAAGCTGATTTAATTATTTTTTTGAGCCATTGATTATTTTTTTCAGTAGCTAATTGAGTTGTCAGTGTTACGTAGCATTATTCATTTATCTTATTCAACCTCGTTCATAAAAAGTAAGTTATCAGCAAAATGTGTCTCGAGGCTGATAAAAAATTACAGTCTTTCATCTATATGGAAACAATTTACTGAAAATCTACAGCTGAGCCCTAAGGCGTTACGTCAATGATTTCAAAGGCAATATGCAATTCAAAATAGAAAAAAAATTGGAATAAGGTTATAAGGAATTATATTAAGCGCAGCGTTGAGTTCCGCTACTCAACATTCAATGTCTGAAAATTCGGCAGAAGGTGGAGAACGGAGTGTTTCTACTAGATTTCCTATGCCTTTGATATCGCATGAAACAAAAAAAATCTTCACAATGACGCATAGGTATATTTATATTTTATAGCTTTAGTTTATCATAAACCTTACTGCGTAAAGATCGATATCATCGTTAACACTAATCATTTTCGACATTTACTGAAAGCCTAACTTCGTAGTTACCGTGTTTTAATTTATTGCTCTACCATTAATATTATTACTTAATAATTAACTTAATTATAGTACTTCATTTAATTTGTAGATTCTGATTGGATCACACCCAGTTCGATCCCCACTTGAGAGAATTATTATTTATTTTCATTTCTTCACTATATAAAATACACACAATATATAGGTACTAATTCTAACAATTTATCACTCCATTTGATGCAACAATGACACATTTTTTTTAACTATTTAAATAATATCACAATGTATGTAGAGTCTACTTACAAGCTTTGCTTGACTTCCTCGCGATATATGTAGGGTAGCTATATATTAAATTTCATTTAGTATAGATTAGTTGGTCCATTCACATGTCTCAAAGAACGCGATTATAACATACAACTACATAACGAGGGTCAAAAAGGCCTAGGATTAAAAGCTATTGGCTGACTGCCCATCCAATTTTCTTTGTTGACGGTCCCCGGGGAGCTGCACTAAGATTATCTTAACAAAGCTAAGACGCGCCAAGCTCGCACACCCTTAGAAACAATATAATCTACTAAAGGATCTGGAAAGATACACAATGCTTTTCTTTTCATCACCACCGTATTTTTATCTTGGTTAAGCGTTACATTTCATTACCTAATTAACTGAAATTATTTTCGTTGATAATGAAAACAATTGTTTTAATTTTTGGGCGGAATTTTTCGAATTAAAATAGGAAAGAAGTTGTTTTCTTAATATATGGCGTGCTTGAGATTGATATATTGATATGCGAGTACGGAATGTACGGGAAAATTTTCCATTTTATATTTACTTTATGTACCTTTTGTGCTAGTTCCTGAAGCAAAATACTTGACTAATTTAGTTAAACGATAAAAAAAATTGAAATTTTCACCTAACAACCCTAGCGTGACTGTTGACACTTGTAGCGTGAGGTAACGTTATAATTTGAATTTTTGTTTAATATATAATTTACTAGTTGAAAATATTTCATAGTTTATTACTTAATTTTATATGTACAAGCCTGTATTGATATTAGGATATTATAGCATTAGAACGATTAAATTAATGACCGGCGGGCTATTCGAATGGGTTTAATACGGCTATATCGCTTTGAGGATCATCCCACAAACTACAGCAGTCCGTTAACGGATCCGTTTAAATACCAGGCATTGTATCCCGTCTAACTTGAAGGCGAGCGAAATTCCGTTGCTGAACGATTAAACAAATTTCATTTAAATTTTAGATGTGGTTTTTTTTTCAACCTACGTGTGATCTATAATCACAAGCTCGGGTAGATCTAAGGGATAAGTAAAATTCTTTTTCTTTGCTTATGAGATTTTTTTCTATTATGTATGTATGTAGTTATTTCAGCTTCACGCAGTTTCCCGCATTATCAGGCTAAGCAGGAATTTTATGTCAGGACACTCCGTTCCCATTAAAATACTTCGTTCTCTACTTTTTGCCGAATTTTCCGGTCACTGCATTATTTAGTTACATTATATTATTTATGTTTGTGTGCTCACGCTATATATATTATAGTAAAAAGTTCTTATTACTTTTGATACAATAATAGCAATATAACTTACATACTTACATAATTTAGATAGAAATAAAAAAAACTTAACAACTTAAGCCAAAACAGTATAAACAAACAGAATACAATAATATTTCATTTAGTATATAAGTCATACTGTCACATTTGATATTTTCATATGCTGAATGATTAATGCTTTGAATTATTTTGAAAATGTAAGGAAAAAGATTTAGAGAAGTTTCTAAATGGTACTACTATAAATATATGCTAAGTTTTAAAAAGAAGAAAATAAATTTTATAGTCTTAGTCTTTAGATCTACGAGTAGGGCTATCTAGTCAACGACGAAAAGCGCGGCGCTAAGTTCCGCCACTCAACACGCAATGCTTCGAGATCTCATTGGAAGTCATAATGGGAACGGAGTGTCTTAGTAATGGGTTCCCACGTTCCACATCTTTTCGTTTCATCTCTCGTAAATCATGTGAAAAGGGTCTTAGCAATGGGTTCCCATTGTCTACCCAGTAATATACTATTGTATATAACCAGTAACCACGGATAAAAAAACATATAGTTACATATTGCAGTATGAAATAACTTGAATAATAAGGCTATGTTGACTAACCTTAATGTCGTCTTTACACCAGTCAAATGAACATAAGTTCGAGACAGGTTGACCAATTGATAAAAAGGTGGAATTATAATAAACTTGACTATATATTATCCCGAGCCATTACCTCCTACAAATAGTGTATCGTCAACTATAATTAATACATTATAATTATATGCATTATATAACAATGGAATAATTTAGACAGATTAATCATTCTATAGTTGGGCGTTTGATTGATAATAATTGAACAATGAAGTATTTGCAAGTGTTTTCCCATAGGATGCGTCGCTGGGCCATGAGGTTTTGGTTGTAGAGTGGCTATATACATTTTTTTATATAAGTATAGACAGTACTTGGTGGGTTCCACTTTGTTGAGAGGTGTTAATTAGATAAAGAAAATACATTTTTTTTCTTTGCCTATTATGCCAAATTCAGAAGATGTATGGACATTGTACATGAGTACATACAGTCTGCAGGGTCTAAGCTGAGCTCTTCATTTGTGTGAGATTAATATTTTAATTTTTTATTGGATATATTAGAAATAAATAAAAAGTAGTTAATATTACTTACTGTTACGTGCCCAAGCATTAAAAAAGAAAACAACGCTGTTCTTGATGATAGAACGGTACGATTCATTACTTACCCTAATGTCACATAAGACGAAGCAAAAAAATATAAAGACTTTGGTTGCTATATTATTATTTTTTTATGTCTCTATCTTCTTTATAAGCACTTACACAAATGTAAAGTTCAGCTTAAACCTCATGAACTGTACATACATATATGTATACTCAATACAAATTATGATAGTTTCATAAGAAATAGAGAACATAGTATTACTATGTTCTCTATTTCTACAGGGTAATAAAATATTAATTTTATTACCCTGTCCTACTTAATGCAGGTAAGTATTGGCGTTTTATTGATATAAGTTATAAGCTGTAAAAGCATGATATAGTTGAAGTTTCATTTAAATTCATAGATTTACAAAACACGTGAAGTTTAGAAGCTTAGAAAAGGTTTATACAAAATTCTAATACAATTCAAATGATGTGAGGATCCCACAATTTAGAGCGGTGACCACGAAATGCATGAAAAACACTTTTACATTTCAAAACATAGCGATTATACTTGCAAGGAAATTCAAATAGTCATTTGCATATCCGTTACGGTCCGGCCATTACAGATGCTGTCCCTTCCCCTAGTTTCCCAGTTTTTGGGGTAAACTTCACAAATATGTGCCTTGCAGATAAGGGTCGAGCACCTGCATCATCGCCTAATGGCACCTTATTGTAGACAGTTTGAAAGAACACTGGTTAAACAGATGTTGCTCGGGTCAAATGAAGACTTACTATTTTATTAATCTCTTTTATTTTGACATTTTTCATTCATTACATGAAAATAAGGTATAGAAAATGGATTATTTAAGTATTTTTTTAAACAGATACGTATGAAGCGTTTGGAAATTTGAACGTAGTGAGAATATTTACAAGTTTCCTAAAAAAGTTAATATTTTTCTACCCTTACATATGGAATAACACATAAAAAACGTAAAAAATATAAAGTTATTATTCTATATCATTAATCATTATACTTATTTTACTATTGATATTATTATAGAACTACTGCTTTTTGTACGTATATATTGAACAATCACCTGTTCCGTAGTAATGTAATTAACCATCGATGTTTATATAACTGTAACTCCAGTCTGTTCACTGATTTTATTAAGTTTACAATCAATCGATTAATTTTATTCGCAAGCGTAGCCCTTTGAGCTAATTGCCATATGTTGTGTATCTTCCATAAATAGAAAAAAGTAACTTTTATATCCAAATATTTGAGAATATAAATAAAGTAAAACATTAATTCAAAAAAAATATTTTATAAGCAAGCTTTCTATATCATTATTTAATTTTGAATTGTATTTTACCCTTATTAGGTGGTTTGTGGCAAAATTTGTAATCCGCCATTTTGTTGCAGCGGCCATTTTGGGTCAACAACAATATTGATTATATGTAATTTTATTGTCATCAGATCTGAAGGCGTAATAGATTTCACCTTAAAGGGGGAAGTAGGTCAAATTAAGCTTGCAAGATTTTACATATACTAACACATTAACACGGCAAATTAATTAAAAGATTGTAAAAAAGATGTATTTAATTTAAATAATATTAAGGCTTTCATGACGCAGTGACCATTTGACTATGATTGTAGGTTCGACAGCCCAATGGAGAGTCCTATCTGTGGATTCTGTCTACCTATCCTGCAGCAGAACAAATTAAAAGATGAAGCTAAAATTATTTTTACTGTGTTTACTTAATATTTTTACTTTTTTTTATTTTTTTCCTTTTATCGATACTTTTAAAAGTCATGTAACAGTATATCTTGGTGGCTGGCAATAAATAAAAAATGTGAGCGGTGTCGTGATGTATACTGCCCCTGGGCATTAGCGCTAGATGTTATAAGTGTAAAAGCTTGTATTACTCTAAATTATTTATAATTTCTTGCCACAAAGTATGAAAATATATAATTGACGAATATTTTTGACGTAGTAGTTTTTTGTGTAGAATTGTATTATAAAGAAAATAAAACCTTATTTAAGAGCAGAATAGCTAGAATTAAGACGAGTTGTTTCATGTCTTTGTAATTTTGAAGTTAAATTGTACGTTGTACTTTGTTAAACAAGGGTTCATACATATTTAAATATGTAGCTTTAGCTTGATATTTACAGAAATATTAGCTGAAGTATGATTTCCACCAATAACTAACGCTCATTTATTTTAGATCAACCTATAACATCTACAAAATTGCGTCGAATTTTTATATATAAAATATTCATAAAACGTAATTAATTAAATGAAGTACTTACCTACATATACAAACATACATATTAGAATTATATATAGTTATTAAATAGAAATATAAAATAAATATTTTGCTCCACATAAAAACTAATTGAGTAAAATGTTCCGCAATCCGCTTAATTCGCAATCTACCACAAGTCTTTTCATGCTGTGAAATTTTATCCATATTTATGTTCTCTTTATGCATATATTAAAATCTGAAGAGCTAATTGCCGTGTACATTAAAAGTTTTATATTTAAATTATAATGAAAATCTAGTACTATTTTATTCTTGGACTAAGTGGGTTTAACCAAATATTTAATTATTTTAATGGTTGTTTAACAGTATGACACTGCCATAATATATATATCATCGCATGAAAAATTAACTAAATAAGTGTATTCTACAAACAAAACATGTTTGAAATTGTTGAACTATGTTTATTAATACATAAATAATAGAAATTAATAATGGAATAATCTTTTTGCCGGATGGCTTCGTACCGCAGGGGTACAAGCATTCGACTGTAAGGGCCACGGTTTGATATCCACTTGGGCGAATTAAGTTTAATATTTTTATTTCTTTACTCTAGTAGCGAGAAGTGCGGCGTTAAATTCCACCATTAAACACGATCAATGCTTCAAGAATTCTGCGAAGAGTAAGAAACGGTAGGGTCTAAATGCTGAATGGAGTATCTTAACATCGGGTGCCCACGTCCCCTCTGCCTTCCTTTCTATGTGCGAGATAAAGCGTGAAACTAAAAAAATCTTATTGCCACATATATATGAATAGTTATAAAAAATATATAAACTTAAATAAAGTTTAATTTCATAATAACAACAATAAAGAAATACTCAAATTATTATCTCCAAAATAACAATTCACGTTCACCAATTTAGGTACTAACGAAGTATGTCAGTATTTCGTAAACTATTAATTAAGAGCCCCCGGTCATCATCATCCAACAAGACAGCTGTCTCACCCCTGCGGATGACGGGTGGTTTTTTTGGCATTCCTGCGTTCGGACCTTCGTCCAACAATTTACTGAACTGTGCTTCACCCACTGTTAATGTTCTGTTGATGAATGGTTTTGCTAATACAAATGTTTTATTTACTCGTACTGTTTTTTTTGTTAAACATCATTATATTTTATATTTTTTTACGGAGAGAAACAGACGGAAATTAGTGCTAAAACACTCCATTCTCTATTCTCCACCAAACTTGTGAGGTATGCGTGGTGAGTGGCGTAACTTAGCGTCGCGTGTTATCTTGGTGCCAGAGTGAAGAAATGAAAATATTAGAAAATAATAATTCAATTCCCCGAGTAGGAATCGAACCCACAGCCGTCGTTACAGTCAAACGTTTACGCTCCAGCACCACGACGGCTTTATGTTGAAGAGAAATTATATCAGAAATTATATAGAATGTAGTTACCAATACATTTTTCCTATTCCCACAAAAAAAAATCTAAAAATACCTGAAATATAAAATACAGTAAAGACCTCGTCTTGCCACTTTTACATTCAATGCCTATTGTGTACGAAAGTTTGAACGAAATTTCACGTTGTAAATGCTCATGCGAACGTGGCTGTTCAACATTACATTTTCGTTCTTCTTTTACGTTTATTGTAACTCTTTTGCATACGTAACATCTATTATTTAGTTATTACTTTATGCATACGTATGAATAAACTATGTATTTATTTATTTATTTATTTTCACCTTCACGCTGTATTCCGTGTATCGCAGGGTAGACAGACAGAGCCTAGTGTTAAGACACTCCGCTCTCCACTTTTCGTCTAATTCTGGAGGCATTGAGTGTTGATTGGTATAACTTAACGCCGCGTATTGCTTCGACGCTAGAGCGAAGAAGAGAGTTTGCTCGAGTGGGAATCGAACTCACACCCTGTTTCGTTTTCAGTCACACGCTTGTGCCATTTATATTGTTAGGTATACCTTTAAGACTAGTTTTTTTGTAAAACATTATATAAATTATCTTATATATATATTATAGAGGCTTGTCGTTGCGCAGGGATACATAGTGTAACAGTAAAACCAACTGGTTGTCCCCAATCCCAAAACCCAATCGAGAAGATAATATTATATAATATTTATTTTAAATTTATATTTCCATTTCACACAATCACTTCCGTAGTCATAGTCCAACTTAGAACGCACTGATTTCTAACACCAATATCCTGAACAAAACTTCCAATATGTTAAGTAATATTCTTCACCAATTGCAATACCACGTTACACCAGACTTACTCTATAATAAAAGTTCAAACAGGGCTATTTTGCGGCTGACTTCCTCTGCCTAGTACCCACTTTTGCTCTTATTTATTACTGGGAGCGAACGTGCTCAACGCGAATTTGTTTTCATAATATTTCTCACGAGCACCGCTTCAGCATTATGTTAAATAAACACACGGTATTATACACTTTATTGAGTTAGTATAAGATTTAAAATCACTCGTTCATTGGCTCGTAAGCGCGTTTGTCTACTTATTTGCTTTATTGCGACATTTTATAATATTCTACGTTTGTAAGATAAGATGCAGGGCTCATCTGTTACGGGGAAGTGCTTTTTGAAATCGTAAAAATGTCGCCTCGCATATCGTTTTGTTTTAGTATATTTTTATTTGAATTAGAAATACTTTTCTTATTATATTTAATTAAGATATTTGAAAAAAGATTCAATAAAATAAAAAATTGGTTTTTAAAAGAAAAGAACGAAATAGATAAAATTTTCATAGTTCAGGTACGTTTGTTGCTCAAGGACTTGAATTGATTATAAAAGAAGGGCTGGAGTCGCATTACACAAAACAGAATTTTAAGTTAAATTGTATTTGTTGAATTGAAGTCCCGTGTAAGGCACCTGCTGCATCCCGTCGCCGGTCGCGTCCTCTACGACCCAACTTTCAATTTCAATGAATGTTTCAAAGTCGTTTTCGTTTGTTATTGTTTTCCATTACCAAAGTTCAATGGGCGGGACGCGGTCGACTGGAATTGGTCTCCAAATATCGGGAGACCAACTTTCTGTCCCATAAATGTTAAATAATATTTTAATATATTCCGTGTCGGCTGCAAGCTAAATAAATATAATTTTCATAAAGCAATTGAAAATAATTTTACAATATCCAATTTGGAATTATATTTAAATATATAGGTCAACATAAACTACAGGCACTTGTGAAATCACCTAACGAACTGAAAGGAATAACGTGCGAAGCGATTTCTTGTTTAAAGTACCCATATTTATGTTGTACATTGTTTCGGCGACTTACAATATTTCCCATTAGCAATATATTATTCATATCTGAAAAATCTTAATCTTGGATAAACATGAGAAAATAATTAAAAACCCCAGTGTCGAGCGATGGAAATTCACTATTATTAATTCTGCGGAAAATGTGAAAGATACCGCAATATTTCAAAAGGCTTGTTAAAGAATTATGTACACGGCAGGACTTTTGGCTTAAGAGCGAGTACATGAAAGGAATTTAATAATAATGGAACATTTTTATTCCTGTGCTGTGCCGTATTTCAGTGTCACTCTGTGCATTATTAATACTTTAGTTCTGTGAATTTTGGGTAGCTTTATTGATTTTAATGTGGTGAAAAATAGTTTTTATAAATTTCAGAGTACCTACTATACAGAAAAATATATAAAAAATCAGTTTTTTGATTCAGCTGTATGTACGTGTCTTTAACACTAATAAATAATACAATTTTAAGAAATTGCCATCGTAGCTAATTCTAATTTAAAAACTAGGTCGCAAAAAGGCATAGATAATAAATAAAATAGTTGTCACAAATCTTAACTGTAAATAGAAGACCCGAAATTGAAAACAATTTGGCCGTACACTTCCAAAATGTCAGATTCTTGTCAGTTGGATTAATACTGTTTAACAACTAAAGTAAATCCAGTTCACCAGATAAGGGCCCCGGAAATTGCTTTAGAGTAGGAACCGAGTGGCCATAGCCAGTGGCGCAGGCCAAATGGGTGATCGATTGGGGCTTCGCATGACCATGTAATTGTTACCTCAGGTAAGCTCGAGCGGCCGATCGCGTGCCGCAGCTTTCTTTTAAACTAATCTTGCAACTTTTATTGTGACACCTTAAGTGAGTCATAGGCTTTTTAAGGTTTTGAATTTATTAGCTTACTAGTGGACCCAAACGCGGCTACGCCCACTTGAACTATACGAATATTTATCAAATATATTTATGAAATTATTTTCAGTTTCCAATAGAGAGATGCGTTAAGCAAGCTCATTTTGGGTGACGTTTTCTAACAACAAACTTTGCAAATCGTTGCTTAGCAACGGTCGCATAGCGACGGTTGTTATTGACATGGCGGAATAANTTGAATTTATTAGCTTACTAGTGGACCCGAACGCGGCTACGCCCACTTGAACTATACGAATATTTATCAAATATATTTATGAAATTATTTTCAGTTTCCAATAGAGAGTGCGTTAAGCAAGCTCATTTTGGGTGACGTTTTCTAACAACAAACTTTGCAAATCGTTGCTTAGCAACGGTCGCATAGCGACGGTTGTTATTGACATGGCGGAATAAATTGCATGTCAAACTAATAAATATTTTAATATATTGGTATATATCGAAAACATTACAAATATGAGAAAAAAGTATCCTATGTTCATCCCGAGACCCTCAAGTATCTCTATATGAGTATTTTATCACAATTAAAGTGGCGGTTTGACCCTGATTGCGTAAAAGACAGACAGACAGACAGACAGAGTTACTTTCGCATTTATAATATAGGCATGGATGGATTATATAGAAATATTTTGTGTATAAGAAACGTGATTATAATATTTTCATTACCATAGTTTGACGTGACAATTGTGGATTATATAAGGCTTAATTGTAAAAGTATGATTAAAATATAACGACCTTACCTGGTCGTTATATTTTAATGTGCAGGTTAAGTTAAGTCGAATATAAAAACACAAAGAAATCAGTCCACATAATATGTTTTTATTATTTAGGAAAATTAAATAAAATATGTCCAGTAATTTCACTATTGTGAATTCAATTTATATTTATTCGTTAATAAGTTTTCGAAATATTAGAAGACAACACAGAAGATACAATCTGTCTAAAATTTAATTTTGTAGCTTAGCCAAAACAGGACCTATTAATAAGTTTTTCAAATATTTCATTTTCCCGAATAGGAATCGAACGCACAACCAGTTACACCTTTACAGTCACACCTCTATAATAATTATACAATCATTAATATTGTTATATAATGTTTTATGAGAATTTAGTATACGAAATATACCAATGATGTAGGCAACGCCATTGTATCTGATTTTGCGCAACAAAGCGAACTGCTTGATGCTGGCTCGTACCACCGCATTTGTGACACATCGTTGGGTTGGCCAACTAATGTATTTTGTATGAAGAGTTGTATGGTTTTTTTTTATTACTTGCGGGAAATTTGTGTCAGTGTATACTTTAATAGTCCTACTTATTATTACAGACAAGTACACGTTAGGCTTATTAAAATTTATTTTAATTAATATTTTATGCTAATTATTGAAAAAGTTAACTAACAAAAAATGAAAAAAAGCGTTTTTAAGCGAAAATTATTTTAACCCAATTAAGTAATTTAAAAACTATTTCACTTAAAAAAAGTCATATATTTCTCAATATATATGTGTGTATTAAACCGTATGTTATATGTGTATAAAATTTAATAAATACAACTAAAACGTTTATTTACATAATTCAGTCCAAAAATCGTCAATTCCAAAAACCCATAACCCAGTTCAAGATGGTCATCTGATAGAACGGTAAAATTTGGTATCCCAGTTAAGTAATTTATAATAATTTTCCAATAAATAGATTGTATAAGGAACATTTAAACTATATAAAATCCACAATATATATGTATATATAATTAATAAATGTAAACAACCATAGATGAATATTACTTTATTGTTTCATTTATAGCACATCCATATAAAGTTATCTGGTGCAGTTCAATGTAGTGGATGCACGCGATGGCCGCACTCGCCCGCGCCCGCGTCCACACTCCGCTGCCGGATGACACGATTGTGCACATCAGTGACGATTTATTCCATTTATTATTGTTTCGTGTGGATGTGTGGTAATTGAAAATTTAAGGGATGGAGATTTTGTAATGGTTGAAAGCTACATTTGTATAGGATATAAATATAAAAACGCTGATCTTATGTTTTTTTTGTTGTTTGGCCTATATTCTGGCAGAGGCAGAGGAAATGAGAGTCAGGAGATATGACGTTTTGAGTGACATAATTCAACGCTGAAGTTTGTCTTGTCAGAGCAGGCAATAAATATAATTTAAATATTCCCTCGAGTGTAGCTAAATTCACAACTATTGAACGCTGTCAGTTTTATTATATACAAATATCGAGGATCAAATCTTATAAAGTTAATAAAAAAACAACAATACATTTAATTCTACAAAGCAAGTAATTATAGAAACAAAGAGCATTACATGAATAAAGCTTGTATAAATTACACAGTTATAAAATTGTTCCCTACCTCCTAAGCTAGGAAAAAAACTCTTACTTCTCCTTAAAATACTGGTTGTATACTGGTTGTATTTTAGGGAGAAGTGAGTCTCGTGAAGTTTATGTTTGAGAAAAATTATACAAACCAAGAATTTTATATTTTTATAGTAGAAGCATTATAAAGGTTGTAGCTTTTATGTGTTGACACTGCAATATGAGTAATACGCAATGTTATCTTGAATAATGACCACGTTACCACTTCCGTGGTGAAAATAAACAAAATCGCATATTGGCTGGGGAGTGGGAGCTCGCGGATTATTACTTACGTCATGTATGCATTATTCATAGGTCTATTGGTACTGCGATATTTCAACAGCCTATATACGAGTATAGAGGGAAACGGAATAGGTTAAAGCTGTATAAGCTTTTATTTTATCTGGGGGAAATTGATATACATATGTTCGTGTCATGCATGTTGTTTAGTAGTTTCTTTTTTTTTGTTACCAAATTATTAAGAATTGTTGTTAATTTTTTTGCCTTCATCTGCACGCTCTTAATAAAGATTATGTATGTCATGCATTGCAGGCAAGTCTCATTAGAGATTTAATTGTTCAGTTTCTGATTATTTCAGATTATTTTTAGAAACAAATATTTAAATTGTTATAAAGAAATCTGGTCTACTTGAAAAATCTATGAACATATATAGAAAGTTCCCTTGTGCTAGCTCACCTGTCTTAAAACAAGGACAAATTGGATAGAAGAACAAAATTTTCGAGAAGTAAAAATATTGCATATTAAAGGGTTCGTTTAAAAAATAAGCCTCAAATTTATATTTGTAAGTAATAAAATAAACTCTTGTTTATTTTTCAGCTTCACGCTGTATCATACAGCTAGGTAGCAGGAGCCTACATATAGGGAGAGATTTCATACAGTAAATATTACAAATTAGAAATATCACTGTCAACTGCTAAGACTTTCCAAGATTATACGACGATAAAAATGGAAATATATTTCCGTATTTAAATTTAAAAACAGGGCGGGCGGCATAGTAATAAAGTAAACAAGCTCTAACAATTTTATTTCACTATTTTAAACTGCTTAAGCACGTCATTGCAATTACTGTTATAAGTACTTAACATTATGAAATGGGTAAATTTCTTCGTTTTAAATGAGAATTAAGCGTGCACAGTCAAATAAATAAAAAAATTGAGCTACTGTTT
The DNA here is from genome assembly GCA_013403645.1 of Heliconius nattereri. Lineage (NCBI taxonomy): Eukaryota > Metazoa > Arthropoda > Insecta > Lepidoptera > Nymphalidae > Heliconius > Heliconius nattereri. Next base: position 2,241,663 of record JAAIXI010000254.1, read on the forward strand.
ACTTTTGAAATTAAAATATTGCTTTTAACGTTATTTTTTTAAATATTTTACAAGTATATCTTTAATATCCACGATCTTTGACGTAGTGTAGTGTAAGTGTACCCTAAATTTTTCAATATCATATATTAGTAGCATATACTATATTATGCTCTTTTTCCTCCTCAGTAGCAATCTGAGGAATATATCATAACTTCACCTTCACCGCCTTTTTTCGCATAGCACAATAAGCAAAAAGTGAATTAAAACAAAATCAAGATAATTCTAACGACATATCATTTCTGGGTTTACTGGTGTAATAGTTACAAGGGTACCAATGATTGGAAATACAAATTAACCCTCAGATAAAAAATTGAGTCAAGACACTCCGTTTCTCACTTTCCGGATTAGAGACAATCGAATATATGATTTTACAGTTACATGATTTTATGGTAAAGATACGCAGCTGGTTAATTAATATTCTGGATCAAAAACTTAAGTTGCTTTCTGTATTATTTTTATGTCGCTTGAGGATTATTCTTACGGACAATTATATTTTTTTATTAAAACAATATTTTTTTTCATTTTATTGTAAAAACGAAACGACGCACGGGTTACCCGTGCCGAAGCTACTAAATAAAAAATAAAAAAGTTTCAGTAGAAAAATTTTTACTTTATTAAAGTTCGTTTGCAATTTGCCAGTACAAAGTAATTTAGTTGTCATCAAGCGGCACCGCCCTAGTTTTATTTATCATTGAATTTCTATTGTTTTTATTCTGTGAGGTACAGTATGGTCGACGAGTTGTGGCTGCCTTGAAGTTATTCTTTATGAAATTTTGGGCATTGTTCACTCGGGGAAAAAATAATCAAGAATGAGAAAAGTATTAAAATCCAATCTGCGCAGCTCTCTAAAATTTGCTTCAGGGCGGCCAAGACTCGTCGATCGCACTGGTTCTACTAGATAATAAAATAACGCCGCAACAAAGGATTTTTGCTATTTGGAGACAACGACATTTGGACATCGTGTGGCTAAATTCACTTACTGAAAAATCGGTTTCCTTTCTCATGACTGTTACATTGGCTTGAAGGATTCACGAATTATATAATGACATTTTTGGAAATATCTTTCTAGCGAGGTTGAAATAATTTATATAGATTGTTAACAAAAAATATTTCTAAATATTTTTATAATTTAGAAAGAAATGTTGATCAAATGATCAAAGTCATTAAATTAATTTTCACCTACATACATCTTTAAATACCTAGGCAAGGTTCAATGTTAATTTTTTATGTGTGGATTCTATTACACTCGAGGAAATGAAATATTTAATATTTTCATATGCCTGCGCTGGTAACGAGGAAAATAACAAGAAAAGACGAAGAGAAGGGAAGAACACCACACACTAAAACGAGCAAAGACAACCAAAATGATTTTTCACGGTTTGATTTTATTTAATTTACTATTGCGTGACTGCTAATGCAAGCTCACGGAAATGGTAATTGGGCTGTAAGATAAGAGGGTTGTTAAAATAAATGGAATGAGTCGCACAAGGAATGAATTGTAATACTTGATATTGTCCATTTAATATCTGAGGCCGTCGAGGCGTAGGTTCAGAAAGGTGTGACTATAATGCGACGATTGTGGGTTCTGATCCCCACTCGGGGGAATGCATTATTATTTATTTCTTCGCTGTTGACTTCGGCCACTCAACATGCAATGTCTCGAATATTTGGCGGAAAGTGGGGAATGTACTAACCAAGGAATCTATCTGGTTCTCTCTCTCCTAAAAAATATCCTTAAATAGAAATTAAAAAGATTAGCTAAATTGTGTTATACAATAATTCCGCCTAAAAGTCGAACAACCTACAAATTGTCGGTGACTGCACGCAGGCTTCTCCACTTTTTATTTCGATCGTTGCATTGCAGTGTTTTTCATTTCCTGTGGCTTAGTTTTTATATTTTTTCATTGTGAAACTTTTTTGTCAACTGCGCGTCAATGATGACAGGTATTCAGGACATATTTGCCGCGTGTCTTTGTATACTGAAGCGTATGCGGTATGAATCGTTTTGTCAAGTCCATTATGCATTTTTTTGCAACTTCACGCCTTCTCCTATAGCAAGGCGCATGATGACGTATCTACAAACAGACAGACAGTTATAGGTTTGATCCCCACTCAGCGAAATTATTTCAATTCAATTTTTTTTATTTTCCCTTTGTAATAGACACAGCACAGCTTTGAGTTCCATCATTCAACAAATATCTCGAGAATTGGGCGAAAAATAGGAAATGGAGTGTCTAAATACTAAGTTATCACTTCTAAATGTGGTAGATAGAGCGGGTAAAAAAAACAAAAAATCAACTATGTGTTTATAATAAGACTTGTATGGGGAAAACCATTCTCATATAAAGGGGGAAGTAGGAACGGTTGCAAGCAGCTTTAATTATACATTATATTTAAACACGTAGCATGTTGTTTAATTATGTAGAATAATAGTTATTACAGTTTTTAGAAAATAAACTTAACTAGCTTGTAAATTTAATTAGCTTTCGTGATTGTTATGAAATGATAATTATTATTTGTAAGCATTAGAGAGGCGGGGTTGACCTTGGTTGAATTTCAAAAAAACTGTGCCTTGATGGAAGGTCACGTAAAAAGCATGAGGACAGTTAGGGAGATGATGACAGTGGACGAGGTGAAAGAAGTATGCAGAGACCTTTGCGTTTGGAGGAAGACCAAGTGGAGAGCGGAGAGACTTAGCACTAGCCTCCCTCTGCTGTCCTGCTAAATGCGAAAGCGTTTATTGTTCCAGGAATTGAATCATAGGCCACAGAGTATTTGTCAGCGTCAATCACCCTTCAATTACATTCTATGTATGCAAATGACTTCATTGGTATAAGCCACGTTCAGATAATGACGTCCATAAAAGTTAACTTACCATTACCGTATTATGGAAATGCTATAAGCTATATTTTGATGACTTTGAAATTGGGTCATACGTTTTATAATATTTCTAAGTAGTTAAATGCCATTAAGGCCTATTTTTCATATGGTAGAGCTAGGTTCGAAGTCAACAGTGTTGCTGGACAAAGGAAATCGAAATCAGTCAAATAGCACAATACTTTAATTCCTCATTATTATTCAATATTTGAGAGATCTTTTTGTCAAATGGGAACTGAAATTAGAGTTCACTTGGTTATCGTTTTGTTTGTAATATATCATTCGAATTAGTTCTTATATGGCTATTACGGGTTTTAAGCTAGTTAGTGGAGTCACTTCATGTATGTCATCTAGAAAGGACATATCCTGTATAAGTTATGAAATTAATACGTTTAAAATTTTGCAGTCAAAGTGCAGTAAAAGTAAGCTTTATATTTGACTACCGACCAAAACGCGGCTTCGCTCGTTTAAGATGATTGTTATATTATAGCCCAATTACGCGAAGTCCTTCTAAAAAAATTTAAGCCTATGTGTCATTTTGACAACAAAATAAGCTTAAGCTATACCTATTACTGTAAAGTTTCATTTAAATCCGTTCCATTTTGCGTGAAAGTGGGAAAAATATCCATCTTCATAAATTTACACATTTATAATATTAGTAGGACGTAAGTTCGAATTTCATTGAATGGACTATCAAAATCATTAAATCAATCGGGGCTATGTAAAACACATACGTAAAACTGAGCGATGAATTCCGTTCTGTCACTAAATAAGAATGTATTTCAAAGAGCGGTAAGCGGAGAAAAATAATTCATATATTTTTTTAGCAAAATTGGAGAAATTCATTAATAATAATAAAAAAAATGTATAGTAAACTGAACTAACTGGGGTAACTGAAACAACTGGGGTTATAACTTTCTAACAGTCAGCTTGTATAATTACCCAGTTTGTTATCGGGCTGTGTCGGCGTTTGTGTAAACAAAATATTGCGAAATTTGCATTACACTAGTAGTAGAGAAAAGGCGGGGCAAGGGATTGTCATTAATAATACAGCGTAGAGTTAGAGGGCGGCCCCGCCCTACAGACGGGGTTAATAACCCTAGTTAAAATGTAGGGGCAAACTATAGTTTTCTAACTATTATAACTGCGTTTGCTTATACCCACAATGATTATGTCATTATCAGTTATTTATTATTTATTAGTAATCTATCTAATTAGATTGGTAATCTATCTAATCTAGAACGTTTACATAAACGGAACTCTTTTTCGTCAAATAATTGATTAATATACTTATACTGAAAATATTCAAAATGTCATTTGCTGCGTTTTGGAAAATACTATGCTGTATACTAACAATATTAAAATCTAACATTAAACTATAAAATAGAACAATATAATTATATTCATCTTAAGTATAGAAAGTACAGTTTCAGCAATTTATAAGTCATTTATTACAAAGTCATTTTCCTAAAAGATGCGTAGATAATGCTTTCTTCCATTTTGAGATGATAAATTGGTATCAGGGATGGCGTACTTGCCATAATTCAGTTCTGGTTTGGTCGTCTAAGCGCCAAACAGGGCGCCTGCCGTGAAATTGACTGCACATATTTTAAAATTATTTTAACGTTTGTCGACGCTTCCTTTTTAAGAAGTACATTATAATATAGTATTATATTTAAAATATAGCTAGCTGTTTGGTTTATATAATTGTATGGAGAATAAAAGGAATTTTGTACGTTCGGAAATCATTTTTAAAATCAAAGGAGTAGAAGTAAGAGATCGTGTTTAAAATATTTTTACTTTAAAGTTAATAAAATAATGTAAAAAAATATATTAGAATATATAACAATTTTTTTTAAACTTTATTTTAATAACTTTTATTTTTGCTTTTTGTGAACGAGACAGTTGGTAGTTATCAGATATCTGCAAAATTGAGGAACGGAGTGTCGTGAAACTACGTTTTCTACACTGCCAGATGCGGTATACACAGTGAAGCCTACATCTCTATTTGCTTAAAATTTACAAAAGCTATAATAGCGTATTCATATTTCGTCCTTACTTCAAACTATATATGTATTTGTGATATCGCTAAACAGGTGTTTATTTGTAAGTTACTAATTCATAGCACTCAGAGCTTAGCAAAACAAATCGATATCCATTCTAATTGGATTTTCATGATTCATGTTTATTTATTAACAGTGACATATGCTAAATGGATGTTGTAATTTTATCTGGGCGAGTGTGTGCAGTTCGATTTTATTTATTTTATAGTCTAAAGCGATCAATTGATACGTTTGAATGATGCGTTTTGGTTTCAATAGATGTATACAGTGTACGAGTGCCGTTCAATTTGAATGCATTATGTGTATGCATTTTTTTATCTAGTTCATGGTGCATTTTATTTTATTTAGAAACTCCAGTACTAAATTTGAATTCGATGTCAAAATGAAAAAAATATAGGTAGATTCCATTTTACATAGAATCTCAAACAAGATGGCAAAAATAAAATTGTTCTTTAAAACTCTTATTGTAAAACTACGTAAATATTTGTCAGCCCACAGCTACGTCAATAATAAGTAAAACAAGCCATGTTCACTCGAATTTCTTTTTAGTCTAGACAATGACTGTTTTATTAAACGAATTCCTTTTGAACACGAAGAAAAAGCGAATAAGTCATTAAAACTGTCGGCGGAGCGTGAGAGGGCGGAGTGAGTAAAAATGGTCGAACAGTGCTGAAGCGGCTTCTTATCGAAAACTTGAAACTACCATGATATCTGCCCGAGCACTTATTAAACTTTCTTTACTCTCGCGAACGTCAAATTCATTGAATAGTTCGAATTGTATTTATATTACAGGATTCACTCTGCGAAATTGGCCCAGGACAGGATGTCCCAGGAAAGCATGCAAAAATTTCATTTTGAAAAATCTTAACACTTACATAGAAATTTCATAAAAAAATAATATAATAATAATTATATTATTATTATATTATTTATATTTAAATTTCCAATAGTAAGGAATAAAAAGAAAAACAAAACTGTTTTCCAAATATTTACTTTTTTATTGTAACGTAGTGAAAATGTCACAAACCCTTATTAAGCGATACCAGCGTTTAGTGAACACAGAGTGGGCATCTAATGAGTTCTCTCATCCCATTGATAGACCGCCTCTTCCATTCTCGTGCCGTTCAATTGCTTTCGTACCCTTTCCGTTCCTTTTTCTCGGTTTTTTAAGCAACTTAGGCGGCTTTATCGACGCTCTGAATATAAAGTTGGTTGTGTTTACACGTCCACTGAATTTCGGTTTCAGTCGTTCTCAACAGCGACAGTGTTACGTGTTTCTGATTAAAACTTCGTATATTAGCATTTTATTGTAGTTATTTTAACTTTTTACAAAGAGAAAAGTAAATACAAGTGTTAGTTAGACTATGATGAAATGCCAATTACGTCCGAGATATTTCGAAAACAATTTACATTTTATTTTCAAATGATCATCAACAAAAGTGCTGTATGTGCAATATCATTTATCGCCAGTGTTTAAATTTTGTAATTTTCGCAATTTTTGCAAAATTTTAAACAACTTAAAAAAAAAATATATATTTTAAACATATTCCTTAAAAAAACAATTACAATTAATTCTAAATCAACTTTGAATCAACTTTGAACGATTCTTTGTGAAACTTAAGCTTCCCCTACCTCCATAATTTCAGCGAACTTCATCATTAATTACTTTTTTCTTTTGATATAAAATTTTGTCGTTTATACTTCAATAATTGTTTGTGATTTTCAAAAAAATGATTTTCTAAGTTTTATATATTCGTCTAAAGATATAGCTTTTATTATATTTCCATAAATCCTTAGTATTTAAGTGAAAATTATGCATAAAAATATAACATAAAAATAAACTATTAAAAAAAACGTCAATCTTATACATAAATATCCACGTTTAATTAAAAAAATAATAATTTCAAAATGTTGTCGAGAGCAACCTAAATGCTTTGACTCGCACTGGAACTCAGTGAAAAGCTAGTCAAAATATTTTATGAAATATCATGTTACCGTAGAAATAAACACGAGAAATGCAACGGGTAAATGTATACAAAGTAAACGAGTTGCCAACTCATAAAAAAATTATACGCATGTTTATAATTTAGGGTAAGTGGCACGAACGGGGCTTTAACTTTATTAAATACGGAAACAGAATTACCGGCAGTGCAATAAGTAATTAATTTTGGGGCTACCGCCTGAGTTTATATGAGATGGATGACATATGAGATATTATAAGTAAAGTAAAGTAAAATACGCATATTGTACACCGATTACAAGGAGGCAAACGTGCGGCGTTAAGCTCCGCCGCCACTCAACACACACTACCTTCATAATTTGGTGGAAAATAGGTAAGACACTCAATCTCTCTCTGAGACACTCAAAGACATTTCTGGTCTTAACTCCAGGTTCCCTCTGCCTACCATGCTGCATGCGGGATAAAGCGTGAAGTTGAAAAATACGAAATTGTCTATTACATTACCCAAAAACATAAAACAGCCGTAGCAAAATGGAGCCGCCATTACCTAGGTCGGTACTGGAGCAATGATTATTTTCATTACACCTAATAGCCAGGACGGACAGTTAACAGAGTGTAAGCTATTGTTTCGAACGTGAAACGAGCGAGCGAATAAATTATATTATATTACTTAATGTATACAGATACTGTACAGTACTATTTGAATGTATTTATTAAAGGATTTTTGCTTAGTATATTTTTTAATTTGAATAGATGTAAATCTGGAGGCACTGCATGTTGAGTGGCGGAACTCAACGCCGCGCTCTGCCTGGAAATGGCTGAAGAAATGGAAATGATATATATTTCATTTCATCGAGTGGAAAACTACGTCGTGTTAACAGTCACATAAATATGTGTAGGTTTTGAGACACTCCTTTCTCCATTTTCTACATAGTTTCGAAGACACTCTTGATTTGTGGTACTATAATGCTAATAATCTCAAGTTATTTCCATTCAATTAAAAATGGGTATCGAATTCATAACCATCACGTGTACAGTAGACACCCACTATTTCAATTACAAATTATATGCACTTCATTTTGTAGACATTTCTGCCCCTAGCCATAACGAGGGTTATTTAGATTATAATATATGCATTTCTATTAAGGAAAATTAGGAATTTTCCTACAAGTTTCACAAGTTTTTTTTATAGCCTCAGATCCCAACCTCGTTAGGAAAGTTGAAAATGTTTTGTTTTAATATTAAGTGCAGTAAATTATTACACATAAAAGGGCGAAGCTAATAATGCCAACTGCTACGTTTATAACTGAGGAAATTAATAGAGACATTAGTGATGTGAGAGAATGTCTGAATGGATTAAAATTAAATTTTACGTATATTGTTCTGGTTATTAAAATTTAGATTTTTAATGTTATTTGGAAAAATATATATTTTTCGTAAAAAGCGATTCAAATTACAGTGTCGGATGTAAGGAAAATTATAAATACCTAAGGAAAGACACAATTTAATTAGCTATAGCTTAAATAAATATTTGATGTGTTAAGTTACTTAAAATAACCTCTAATAGATAAAAAATATTATAATTATGTATATACCAATGTTATCAACAGCCTGTCTTTATCCTCTTCTAGAGATAGTCCTCTCTAATGGCACTCCATGAAGTATATCATTACAAATGTAATATTTAATACATTAATTATTAATTTATTTTTGATATTTGCAGTAACAACCATTGCATATAAGTTATTTCACCTTAGCTTATGCTTTATGTTAATAAAATGTTCACACTGTTTCCAAAGAAGAACATTACAAACAAAAGTAAGCAGACCTACACAGTATATCGACAAACTATTTTCCCTTTACTAAATATGTTTTAGAGGCCACAGAGGACCTCCCGACTCTTCCCTCGCTACGAATGCCGTCACTCGAGGCTATGTCACCGCTAGTACAACGTAAAACTCATTAAAATTACCTCACCCACAAAAGGATACGCAGTGTTCACGTTCCCGCGGCATTTTTGATCAAAATGAAAATCTACGCTTTGGACAGAGTTGGGATAAACAAATTTTTAATACCTGGCCGACTCGCTGGAAATGCTTCGATGGGTTTTCTAAACGTTAAAGTGTCTTTTAAATATATTACAAACGTTAAACTATGAGTTTTTCGCTTAATAAAGCAATTTGTGAAGTATAAGCGGAGTATTATTTAATTTTGTATAATAGTTCGTTTAACAAATAAACGGCTTGCCAATATGTATAATATGTTGTTAACGGAAATAACATATTTTTATTTACTTTTTCGTGGAACATACATTGTTTTAATAAGAAAATATTTTCATTTTCCTATTTGTTTTGGTCAAGACTACGAAAACGGCCATTCAAATTTGTATATACATTTTGCAGGTTTAACGGAGAGAAAATGTTTAAACGGAACATAAATCGCCTCATTTATATTTTTTTAAGAAAACAAACATTTCTTCAGAAAAATAAAACAAAATTAAAACTTAAATTTCACAAAGTACAACTTAAAAATTACAGTTAACAACACAACGGAAACGCAACCAATATATAAGATTTATTCGCCACACATGTCTTTAACGACCTGCAAAGCGAGTATAAATCTAACTGGCTTTCGAAAGCGTAGTAATTAACGGGTACGTGACGTTACCAAAGCATCACCCGGGACATAATTAACATGTTCTACGTAGTGTTCACGTAGTGCATAATGCCGGGCCGGTGCCGGTGCCGGTGGACCTGACCGATAACTGCGTAGTACAACCGACAAATTAATGTTCATTGTTTTACCCTTCATGTATAGATAGATGGTCTGTAGAGGAGGTAAAATTATATTTTGTTATATTATAAAATATATTTTTTCTAAATCAATGAGAGTAGAGAGATACTCAGGTCTTGGTCCATTTTCCAATTTTTTTGAAGGTAATGCGTCTTAGATGACGAAACACTACGCTGCGTTATTTTGACTAGGTCCAGCATTAATACACTCGTATATGAATCTCTTACTGATTGTAACAGTGACAGTTTTCTTTACAGTCGAAACTAAGACGTGGAGAAACCTGAATTTTAGTATGTAAGGTTGCGGAGTGAAGAATAGACTTGGGAAAAAAAACTTGACCTTCTTACGAGAAAGAACGGGCTTTAATGGTTTACAGTCTACGTCAACGAAATTGCGGGCTAAAACTATTAAAAATATAAAATAAAAAAGAACAAAGATAGATTACAAATAAGAGAAATAAGAATTGAGCAAAACGCAAACTAAAGCTTTCTTTATAAAAATAAATTCAGTGTCTATTATTTTAATAAACAACAAGACGGACAAAAAAGACTGTGATTTCGTAAAGATATATAGAAGTTTGTCCTAATTTAATTTAGCATAATAATATAACTCTATTGTCATTGTTATAGCCAAAATTCAGTTCCCCAAAACCACGTCTCCTCTTAGACATATCATCTCAGGTCATTAAAGATAATGACTGCGCTCGGTAATAGAGACGGCTAAGTGATAATTTACTTTGCCCTCTCGTAGTAAAAGATAAGTATAATAGATAAATGAAAATATTTGAATATATCTACAGATATAAAAATAGTAGGTCATTAGGAAATAATAGTATCAAAGAAGGAATCTTGCAATGTTTAAAAAATGGATCAAATTAGCAAAAAAAATTCTAAGGTTTTTGGCTTCCTAGCATAAAGCTTAGATTTCTTTCATTTTATTAACTCTTAGCTCCACGCTGCACCCCTCGCGGGGTAGTTTAATATATGTTCGTACATAAATATTTACCTACATTTAAACTTAAAACAAAATATACCATATATAAACAGATTATATGTAATAAACACACAGACAGTACCCCCGTGTATATATATATATATATATATACGTACGCTTCTCATATATTGCTCTATAAATTCCAGCAGTTGTGGAAACGTCTCGAATAGACAAATTATTTAGAAATCAATTTGAGGCGCACAGAACGCCGGCAATCGAATCGCGCCTCGCCTCGCCGCGATATTGCGAACGTAATAAACTGCTTCTCCGCAAGATTATTTCCACTTCAGCCAATACTATGAGAATTCTTAGCTACATCTGACATGCTCGTACGTAAAAACTGCAATTTTTTTTTATTAATATATTCAGATTGGTTATTAAATTGTTGAGGCTAGTCCTGGTAGGCGAAGAAGTGTGTGAACGCAATAGATTGTGGGTTCGATTCCCACTTAAGCAAATTAAGTATTCAATATTTTCCTTTAATCGGCCTTTGGTGTGGAGGTAGGGCGTGAACTCTAGAATTCGGCGGGCGGAGTGTCTTAACACTAGGGTCCCTTTGCCTACCCTGCTGTGTGCGGGATACAGCGAGAAGTTATTTTTTTAGAAAGTAAAGTTTATACTTTTTCCATTATTTGGTCAGTTATTTAATTCGTAATTTTTGTTTTTCTATAAATAAAGGGGATTTCTCTTAGTTTCTATAAAACGGCCTAACTAGGGCTTTTATATATTTTTTTAAAAAATTACAATTTTTCTATTTCATTTTTATACTCCAAGGTGAAGCCAGGTGAAGCCAAGTCTTACCTAAATATTATGAACATGTATTCCAAATGGAACCTCCATTTAGACGAATTAAGTCAACGTCCCCAGTATTCGTGTAGATTTTAGGGGAGTATTAATTTGAATATATGCAAATACTGGAATTGACTTATGATAATAAAGTATCACGGCACCCTGCAAGCTATACTCGTATATATCTACATTTCACTTTATATTATGTATTTTTATTGAATGTGTACATTTAACTTTCAATCGTTATTATCAACAAGCTATTCTGACACATCACCATAACAATCTAAGGACTATTTTCGAATAAGCGAATTTTAAGGCTTACAAGGCCGAAACCGTCGAAACCAACTATCTAACGTAACAGGCTATTTAAATGCTGGACGAGGGAGGCCCGTGGCAGCTACTTATATCATAATCGCTTTCTGCCATTTACCTCCGTAGAACGTATTCACTGTACGCCCAAATTAATATGAATATTTAGTGTGAAATATTGGTATTTCATAGTACTCGCTTCGTTCAATAAAATGCTTACAATTGAAATGGAAATATTTTATATTGCGCAATCTTTTATTGGGCCAACAATGAGGAACGGGAACGGGAACGGGAACGCATCACTCAACGTCACCGTTAGACGTATTTTTGCATCCTCATAATACTTAGGGGAATAATATCTATTGTCCGTAAGCACACGCCAACGCTTTGAGCGATAGCGTGTGGGCTTTCGCTTTGTCTATGTTATTTTTATTTACCAAAACGCAATATAAAACATACCTGAATCCGTATTCGACCAACAACAGTGGTATGAAACTGGAAATATTCTCTTTTTACCATGAAACCCGTTTGTTTCGAACGAAAAGTTTCACGAAACTAATGAGCATCGTCGTATATTATAACGGAGAAGAGAAATGGAAACGCCAACGAATATTTCAAAACTGACTAAAAAAAGATCCATTTCTTGGACCAGATTAATCAAATATAAAGCAATCGTAGCAGAAATAAAATATGGCGATTCGCAGTCGGCAGAACTGTGCTGTCACCGGCGATGATGTATTTGAACGTTTTCACGAGAGCCGCCGAACGCTTTGTCAACGTCCAACATTAGAGGTCATCGCTCATGGCGGAACAACCGGCCGTATTAGGAACATAACTTGAAATATTTTCATTTATCTAATTCAGTTATAAATTACTAATAGCTTTGTATTGCAGTGACGTATGTTTTGTGAAATATTAAATTATTTTATTAGTTTTAATGTATATAAAATATTTATTACTTTTTTTCAATACTACGGCGTTTAGCTCCGGTACTCAACACCCAATGTCTCCAGAATTCAGCAGAAAATAGGTAACGAAATGTCTTAACACTAACCTGCCTTCTCTGCCTACCCTGCTGTGTACGGGATACACCGTAATGCCAGAATAATTAATATACAAATATTATGAAGCTTATATATACGATTCATTTTATATTCATTAAGGCATTCTTAAAATAAAAACACTCGGATTTACATATTTTTTTATGGAACAACATATTTATAACTTTTAAACTTTTTACGTTACATCTTACTAAACTAGTAGGACTTTTATTACTAACTTATTAAGAAGTCAAAGTCCAGCAACAAAAGCTGTGTAGAATGGCAATCGGTTATATTATTCTTGATACTTTGAGCTTTTCAACCGTTACCAACGCGACGCTTAAAACTTTAAGAGATAGTTTTAGCTCAGATGTTTTAAATGGTCCATATTAAATCCATTGCACATAATCTATGGTCAAAGTGTGATATGGATATATATATTTGAGTAGTTGCTGCATATAACATTCCACGGTTAAGTCATTTCAAGGTTTTTAAGGTTTCCTACCTCAGAAGGTATGTAGCATGCGATCGTAGCAGAGTAGGCAGAGAGAGCCTAGAATTGAGATACCGCGCTACCCACTTTCTACTGAATCCTGAGGGTTTTGTGTGTTGAGAACTCTACCACCATACCAGAGCGAAGAAATGAAAATATTAAATATTTCATGTCCTAGAATGGAAATCGAATCTACACCTCTCTACCTGTTGCGTTTACAGTTACACGTTTGTGCCTACAGCATATTGGTAACTTATATTACTTTTCATTGAAAAAAATATCTTGTTTTAAGTCTTGAAATAAATGCCTTACAAATTATATCATAACATGAAAATTGATATTATATAGGTAATATAATATGTATGTATGTAGATAGATATATCGATTTAACAGTTAACGTTCATCGATTGGCTTTTAAATCGGATTATTAAGGAATGCTCACATATTACTGAGATATATACACTATACATATTAATAAAGTTAAGTAGATTTATATTGTAATAAACTGGTTAAATACGAGTCGGATTCCCCTACCGAAACTTCCGTATCAAATTCAGGATTGTAGATCAACGGGAAGAACAACTAATAAAAGTAGATAAACTAGAGGCATATGCATTCATTTTGTATGAAATGAACTATAAATTTAAATTCCAAATTACTTATGTCATTTTGTCAAGGAAAATTGTTTTAAATTTCATTTAAAATGATCTTTAACTTATTTAAATTAATATTTTAATATTTTCAGGCGCCTTATATTATAACAAGAAAATAATATACAAAACCATTGAAACGTTAACGCAATAATTACTCGGTTAAACGTATACAAGCCGCGGAGGAGGTACAATAGAAAAGTTTATTACAGCACATACGAAGTCAGGCTTCTCGTTAAGAGGTAAATATTTGTAGAGCGACGCAACGTGTGAGGCGAGGGTAAATAATGACTACGAATTCGTAACCAGACGAATGTTTGCGGACTACCAGCGGAAGTAATTTAGAGTTAAACAACAGACGGATTGCAGTCGGTTATGGGTTCGATTCTCATTCGGGGGAATGTATTATTATTTGTTAACATTTTTATTTCTACGCTCTACCAGTACCAAGGAAAAAGCCCAGCGTTGATTCCACCACTCGTTAATGTCATGAAAAAATTGGCGGAAATTGGGCTATGGAGTATATTATATGCGGGATACAGCGTGAATCTGACAATAAACTGAATAGGTTAACTTCCTTGACTTCCGATATTCATAATAATATGGATATAACATCATTAATTAGATGACAGACCCTCGAACTGCCTGAGTCCTCGAGTGTCAGTGTAATATGTATTTCATATACAAGCCAGGTTAATCTTAATTAATAAATGTTAATTGGAATAGTATAATTCGAGTGTGTGATTATAATTTGTGTATGTTGAAGTAAATAGTTGTATGTTGTTTATTTTTAATTATAGTTGTTAGTAATTTTGGTGTTTTCTGTATTTACATACTTTAAGTACGTTTAGAGCTAATATTTTTTTATGACACTATTTATGAGTAGGTATATGATGTTTACTTTATATAATGGGGTTACTAAGAAAATTAATAACAAACAAATTGTACTCTAAAGCAAGAAAATCACACTGTACTTGAATTTATTTTTTAGCTATATATTATCACTTACTTATATTAAATTTATTAATTTTTTTTAGCCCCTTATTTTAATTGAAACCCTTAGTATATTGAAATTCTGTCATTGAAATACAATTCTGAGGCGTGGTGCACAAGCAAGTGGTGGCAGGGTAGCACAAGCGTGTGACTGTAAACGTGACGGGTTTTGGGATCGATTCCCACTCGACGAAATGAAATATTTAATTTCATCATTCTGTTGTCAAAACAAAGCGCAACGTTGAGGCTGTCCACTTAACACGCAATGCCTTCAGGATTCGGTGGAAAGAGGGGAACGGAGTGTCTTAACACTAAGCTTAATCTACCTACCCTACTGAAAAAGAAAAAAAAAACAATATAATCGTTCCACATTCTTACTATAATACAAATTAAACTCCAAATAAATATATATTAAACGTAATAAAGTTTCCTTGTAAATTTTAAGCGTCAAAGGATTTATTAGAGCGGTAGAGCGAATTTTCTAAAGCGTTCCGAACACGTTCGTTAATCCCGGCTAGGTCGTCGAAGGGACAGTGACGGAGTGCGGGTTGCGGGATTAGTATCGGCGGGTCACTGGGCCATATGTTGTTTATTAACAGCCATATATCTGAGGTAGTTTAAATAAATGAAAATAAATAAATATAGGGAAAGGATTCTGTGGATATATTAGATTGGGACGTTTTAGATATGTTATTTGTACGTGAGTTTATAAGATTATTATACGGAACACTAGTCTAAAAGATTGCCTATATTTCTTACTCCAATTTTTATCGTACATGTACATTTGTGATTTACTTACTATATACTGGTTATCCTGGTCCAATGGGGCCGGCCATTTGAATCGCTTTGGTGGAAGCATGTGACTGAATATAGGTTCTGGGTTCGATTTCCACTCGAGGAAATAAAGTATTTAATATTTTTATTTCTTCTCTCTGGTATGAAGGCAAAGTACGGTATTGAGTCCTGCCACTCAACACGCATGCCTCCAGAGTTCAGCGAAAATAGAGAATGGAGTGTCTTAACATTAGGTTCAGTGGGAACCTATATACTGCTATGTGCGGGATACAGCGTGAAACTAAAAAAAAACATAAAAAAATATATATTTAAAATAAACTCAAAATGTATTTTGATATATTTGCTATATGTGTCTTTCAATGCCGGCTATCGGATACTTGGGCAGCCGGAGTGTGCGACCGCGACAGTGACTGCGGGTCGTTCAAGGATTAGTATGGTCGCTGCCTGACAATTTAGCTGGGGGAAATGTTTTACATATACATATTTTCTTTATATTTATGCATTTATAAGCATATATATATATATATATATATATATATATATATATGTTTCTACACATTTGTGGGCGTTGTAGCAACAGAGATGTTTAAATAAAAGTCGCACTTATATTCTACAATGTCTTATTACTCGTTTACATAACAGTTTTACAATAAATCTCACAAGATTAACACAATTACAATAGATTAGGAGCCAATAGGTTAATTGGTGAACAACTCACGCCATAGCTGTCAACCAATGACATTTGCTATTCCTCGTGGCTACACCTACTGCCCTATTCGGGGTTACCCGCTCCATTTTAAATATTATTCTAATATAATCCATTACATAAAACAATTAACATCCAAACGTAATAATTGCGAAATTATAATTGAAATTAATACATAGCAGCGCGCCGTTATCAATATATATATTGATAAAGTATTGAATCAAATGATAAAAATTTAGTCTTTCTTTTAGTTTATAATTTTTCGAGAAAGTGTCCTTTGTAGTGAGTAGAAGAGAAAGGGAGTAAAAAATATTGCCAATTTATCTCGACCAAGCACAAATTTATAAGCAACACAAACATAGCATATATAGCAAAATGTATAATAATACATTTTATTATGAATATGCAATACTATTGAACATTTTAGAAATTAATTTTAATTTTTTCTTCAAAAATCAAAGTCAAAAATTATAATATAAAAATATATAAGTCAAGCTGGTTCCTTTTAATCCCGCCTATCGCGCACAGGGGTAGGACAGCGTGCGGTCGCGACATTGACTGAGGATTCGCTTAGGATTAGTATCGGCGACGGTCCAACGATTTTGTTTTATTAAGACAAATAGCCCACTAAATCGCAAATAAAAACGTTTCTTTAGGGTAAACGGAAAATATTTCAAGCTAGCTTTTTCAAGCATGTGCGGAATTTAAGATAACTGTATTGTTAGTACAAATGTGTTTTTCCTATTGCTTTTATTATCACTTTCTTGTATTTATATTACTCGACTGCGCAACGCAAAGGAGGGTAATGTGGTTTTAGATTTAGTTCAAGTTTTCTTCGTATTATGTATAAACAACTGAAAACTTTTTGTCAATTGATAATAATAAAACAATGTTTAATATCATAAATATTGTACAAAAATCGGAAAAAACATCATTTTCCATATACAAAAAAAAAAGCGGTAAAAACTTTCATAAATTGCCATGTACATTTTTTGACACGCCTCGCGCCCGCCGTTGCGTGAACCTGCCTTCAGAACGCGGCGACAGTGCGCGCGACTGATCTTCTACAAATTAGGTGACCGTGAGTAATAGACTTGATTTCACGAATAGCTCGCATTGGACATTACAATATTTTTAGTAAATTCTTTTCCTTTTTCTAGTTTCTCTTTTTTTTTAGTTAACGTGATAACTAGATTTTCAAGTTTAGTTTTTTCGTTTAGGGATTTTTTTCCAGATAATAGAATAGACACTAGCGCTACCATTTGTGTAAATTTACTAAGTTAACACGTTTTTACAAATATGAAAATACTATTAATTAAGATTTGTAGTTTTGACCATATAATACAAGTCTCAAATCTACCATGAATGTGTATAAATGTAGAAAACCTGGTGGTGACGGACGCCATACCCATTTTAGAGAGATTGGGTGGAAAACAATAAGTATGTTCTATATTAGTTACGAATTATATTTTTTATAATTGGTATATTCACCCGAAGAGAATGTCAACCTACAATGGTCAGTATGTCAAATAAATTTTAACTTCGTCACAATCGTACAACATTCATCCCAGCCGATTCCAATAATGTCCACCAATTGTTATCGGAAAAACTTAATAACTCTTGTCCTATCAAGAATTTAAAATGTTTTAGAATTAAATTAAATTATAATTGGTAGCTGCTTACACTACAAAAATATGAGCCTTAAAATGAATTCTTGTAGATCGTTGTGATGATATTTAATTAGAAGATAAGAATTATAAGTGTTACGGTGTCAACTTTACGTCACTCATTTAATTAATTATTTTCTCCTTTTAGGGAAATGAAAATAATTTAAAGAAAACTATTTCATTATTTTCCAAGAAACGTTTACAAAATTCGATTTTATACGTAGTTTAACGTTTATAGTGTAGTGTGGGAACGCCGACTCATCCAATAGATTAGGTGACCGTAAGTAATAGAGAACTTGAGTTCGCCTCGAGTGAGCACTTGACGAATTTCTTTCGTACATTTCTACAAATATTTTTAGTGACAAATATTTTTCATGAAACGTTTATATAATAACGAGATCGTTATTTAATAGAGTACTTATATGTTATTTATATAGTTAATAAAAATATGAAAATTGGATTTTTAGTCGAATTTAGTTGCCTTTTTACATAATTAAAAAAAAATAAACGCATAAGAATAAAAAACTGAATTATAAACAAATTAAAAATTACCCACATAATATCATTTACAGCAACATATTTTTTCGTACCAAATCAAAAAGTAATAACACCAAAAGAAATAAAATGCCCCCTTCCATTTAAAAGTTCACTTCATATTATGCACCTGGACACTACGAGTGGCGAAGTAGCGAAATTAGGGTAGCGGGTGAAATAATTCGAGTCATAAATTCAACTTTTATTACACTGAAACGACTGCGGTCTTCTCTCGGTCTGTGACTCTACATCGACATAATTTAACTTTTTCTTATTATCTTTAGCCCTGATGCCGCTAACTGCTTCAACCACATATTGCTGCATTTTAAAGACAGTTCTTTAATATATCTTAGGAACACCGTTTCGAATTACATCAAATATTAGCTCTACAGTTTTAATTATAAATGCAAATTGCTAGCACTTGGTGAAACTTTTCGAAATGAATAGATAATAAAACTCTTTGGTAAGTCAGAAAATTATAGGACCTCTGCAAAAGTTTATTGGGTGGAAAATATCGCGTTTCTCATTCGGAATTAGCCCAACAACTCCCTAGACGTTGTCGCCGACCGTTCTGTTATTTTGTACGCCTCGTGACTTTTAAAGGGTTATGAACTGATCGAGTTGTAACATAGCAATGGAATTTCAATTTGTGTTTCTTGAAATGGAGATAGTTTTGTCCCAAAGCAATAGATGTCATGTCTGCTTTAGTTGTTTATTTAATATTGTTGTTTTCATTCATTTACGATGAGTTTTTAAGCTACTTTATTACATATGAACATAAGTAGGGTTAAATTTAATGGGTTAACTTGTTAACGTATAAAAAAAACATGGAGAAGTCTAAGGATACGATTTGAAACTTTTTTTTCGGTAAGTGAATCTACTTAAGCGTGTCCATTTCGATTAGTTATATATTATATGCAAAATACATAAACTAATAACCTCTCTAAATGTAAGTTGAAATTACTGAATTTTCGTTTTTTATAATATTGAAATAGGAATAACTAACACATACGTATCAACTATAACCATGGTAGAGTTTAATTTATACGGATTAAAACATACCCAAAGCATAAAATACTTGCTTCATCACCCACCGCATTACAATTTAATTAAAATAGTTCCTACAAGTGTGCAATAGCCCAGAAACCTTTCGGCTGTATTGCTTACATGCACATCTAAGCAGCGTCCGAACATCGTTTTGCTCTTAAATACATTGCAACGTTCCACCAGCGACTGTTAGATACAACTCAAGTCAAACTTCCCTCGGGCAAAATCTATAAGAGTGTTTTGCCACATGATCGCTTTCACGATTTGCCGAGAAAATAGAGTCAAACAAGAAAACTACTTCCGACCGCAGCGGACTGATAAAAGAATGGAGAATATTCCATTCCACCTAACTTTACCAGTGAATATTAAACAGATGGTCCAAAGTAAGAACTTTTAGTATCTATACGTGCTCTTTGATATTTCTTCTAAGTATACAAGTATTCGTTCTAAAGGATTGTCTTCTAATATTATTATACTGCAAATATCGAAAAGTTTGTATTAAATATCATATAATCGCGTTTGAGAAACTGTTCATGATTTCAAAGTTTGAAGTGCTTTTGTCTTCCGCTCAGCAGAAGTATAATGAAATTTGATATATATTTTGTGAATTAATTCTGTTTTAACGTATTATGTAATGTATATTGCCTTTGAATATGTATGTACGTTTATAAAAGCACTCTCGTAGAGTGCTTCCTTCTTATGGAACCCTATAGGATTTAAAAGATATTTTATATATAAATTCAAATATATAACAAATAAAAATATACTATGTAGCATAATAAAATATTTAAAGCCATATAATATTTCGCACACGTAATCAGTCTAATGTGATATAACGTTAAAGTAGGTACTAGTAGGTACTAAGTCACGGCCAACGACCACTTGAATGATGGATGGAAGTCGTCGAACAGATTTCCTCGGTACTAATAGCTATAATGTTATATTTAAAGTATTTATATTACATATTACGTATGTAAGGATGTATGTTTTGTTATGAAATTTTTATGTACATATTTTTATGTTTGCTTTTTTTGAATCAGAGCCAGAGGGAAGCTTCCTTGTTCCAAGACCGTTCTCCACACTTTTTGTAGTGTAGATTGTTTCTGAGTGTACGATGGACGACAAGGACGGATAAACTATTTTACGTATATTAAAATTTTATTTTAATTAATATCTTACATATGTAGATTTGACAAAAAAAAGCTAATATTAGATAAATAGTATATTTTTGTATAATGTTTGTCTATGTCTTTATAAGGTATGTGAGGAGCCTTATCCAACTCTATAGGCTTTAATATTATCAAATATTTAGATATAAAAATAATACTTCTTTATTCCAGTCAAAGAAAAACTAGAGGTCATTGATTATTGCATTGAATGTCATATATTAATAAATAAGTAATATATCTATCATAAAGTGCAAGAATGTTGCAAAGGCCAACATCTACATAAATAAGATATTCTATAAACTATGAGTTAATACATACATATGAGACCGGTTTATACTGTTGTTCCACTCGCGGCTTCGTCCGCTTGGACTACGTGAACATAAAATAAAAATTATATATATAAAAAAAATTAAATTCAATCACCTTCACGCTGTATCCCTACCCCTAGTGGTAACATAACATAACATTCAGTTTCTCATGTTCCTCTAAGTTGAGTGGGGAACTCAATCCACGCTTTGTCACCACAGCGAAAAAATGGAAAAATAAATTTAAATAAATATTTCATCTCCTCGAGTGGGGATCGAACTCACAACCAATCCGTTTAGAGTCGTATGCTTGAGGCCCTGGCCTCATGAAACTTGAAACTGTAGCGACCTATATTACAACTGCTTATTAATTTTTTTATGTAAATAGAAGGAAAGCAAGAATCAAGAATGGAAAGAGAGATTTTTGATTGTTTCTTTCTATGATAATTAAATTTTTGGATTTTAATTGACTATATAAATAACGGTTGTTTTCAATATTCTTTATATTATTGAGTTTATCAAAAGATTAATAAGTTTTAAAAACTACCAAAATTTCATCAAATTTGTATGTACATTATAATATCTACATATACGTATAAACAATTTTTAAACACATTTTACACTGAAAGCTTTGTATGGCACATTTTGTACGTCATATCATTAAATTAGCCGTGAAGTAATTAAACTGTTATAAAATATAGTTAGCACAGCGGGTTGGAAGAAAATTAAGTAAACTATTTTGTTACAAGCATATACAATACGCATATGAAATTAATGGTTTTGTATAACATCACAAAAAAAAATATATATTTGATATTAGTTAAAAAATCCGTTACCCGGTTCCTTCTTCGTGTCGAAAGGCGGAACTGAACGCTGCGCTTTTTTTATGAGAGCGGGGAACAAGATTCACAATTAATATTATTTTGATGGATAGGCAGAGGGAACCTGGTGTAAGACACTCCGTTCTCCAACCTCCGCCGAATTTAAGGCATTGCATGTGGAACAGTGGAATTTTATAAAATAAATAATTTGCTATTTTATATGAAGCATAAACAATTTACAAAAATACAATTAAATAATTAAATAGAAAATTCTAAAAATAATAACACAAATTCGAAGTTTATCAAGGCAGCTTTGAGATATTGCAATATGTCAACCGACTTGCCTAGATTGTGAAAGCTGCGGCGCTCCACTGTCAACCTGACAGGTGTAAAGGGTACCCCTTTGTCGTGTTCCATACGAATGTTACTATTTTGGCTATGTACCAACGAAATCATTTGGTTTTGGGATGAACTTTTTTTTATATTTCTGTTTCATTATAATGAATTTTTACGAGATAATTGTTGTTTGTAAGTATGGAATAACTTCTTTGTTCGGAAAACGTTTTTTCAAGTAAATATGTAACATTATTAGGTCGCCATAGTGGCTCAGTAGGTGTGATGTGGGTGGTGGCTGACCGTGGGTCAAAAGTCGATTTCATTTAGGATACTGTAGGCTGCGGCATAGCGACGATGTAATTAAGACAAGACTAAATATTGAACTCCTTTATTGTGTATTGAAGTTAGTATTTATTCGCTACAAACCTATAGTAATAAATTCTTTGATGTTGATGATTGTTACACATTTTAAATGAAACTATTGAATTCATTCAAATTTCATTTAAAATACCCTACGGTACTTATCAATAGTTAGTGCAAAATTAAAATATATGATTTCAATTTATTTGCTTAATATTATTTAAATGTGTTATTTAAAACATTTCTGTATTGTTTAAAACATTTAATAAAAAAAAAAACAATGACAAAATGCATTCTTATTAGAATTAATTGAAGCTACAGTGATAATAGTAATTACTTGTTTACCTTCCTATTTATAATAACTTATTACAAACAAAATACCAACCTGACGTACATAAATCATGTATTCATGTATTACTAATATTTTAAGCCATATAGGTATAACATAGATTACATTTTTCCTTTAGTTAAACCTTTAGCCATACTACAGATACAATGAATAGAATGAAATGAAATAGAAAATGAAAAATGGAAGTGTTTAAACGGCAACGGAGTTTTAACATTAGGTTCCTAGGTTCCCTCTGCCTATTCTGCTATGTTTGGGATACAATGTGAAGTAAAAAAACATTTTATATAGGCTAAGCCGGGAACTGGATCCATAATAATTAAAAGCGTAAAAATTATAAATAAAAGAAATAAGTTTTCTTTTTACCAGAACGAGGAAATGAATAGGATTTAGTTCCCTGAGTTGGAATCGAATTCGCAATCATCGTGATTCCAGGTACCCACTACGCTTGTGCACCATGACGATCCCTTACAAAAACAAATAATATTTATATGTATTGTATTTATTTATTTATATTCTTTATTGCACAAAAAAAAAAAACAATAGGCGGGCTTTACGCTAGGAAGCATTTTTTACCACCCAACCTGTCATGTGGGAGAACAAAATGTGTAGGTGNTTTTATTAGTTATATTGTATTTATTATATAATATTTTATTAGTTATATTGTATTTATTATATATATTTGTATGTATTTTGAAATATATATATATATACATATAGTTTTACGAAACATAATTAGCAATTCTATCTTGTTAACTTTTATTTGGTCTTCAAAGTTCAAAGTTTAGGGAGATTGTGTTTTAGACGCGCTCTCTGTGAATGGTTCTGAAGACATTTGCTCTTTCGTCTACTGTTAGTCAGTAGGTACTAAAGTTTCTTACTCTAACTGGCTGCTGAAATTGACAGTCAAGACAATTCACTATATTTAATTACTTAGTTTAGTATAAATTAAATTAGTTTTTTTCGTTGAAGTTGTTCTGAATAAATGTAATGAAATATAAAAAAAAAATATTGAAATAAAATATTTAACATTTTGTATATATTTTACTATAAAAAATCCGAAAGCTATACGTTATATGTAATAGTCAAATATGTCAAAGCCGCTAAATTGGTAATAAATAATATATATATGTATATAATTTTTACCCTATTCCCCAACAAATCGTTTTTCACAGAAGGCGTTATAAAGACAAAGGAACTCGTTACGAGTACTGCATTACATTGTACTTAATATTCACCCGCGAAGTTCCACCATTACAGAATAAATGTATGATTTACATCCGAATTTCGCTCTCGCTATCAGCTCGGGAGGGGCGGTTGATTTATAGAACGTCTGATAAGCTATCAGAATCTTTCTGCCTATCTAGAAGAATACAAAACAGCTCGAGTAATTGTCTTAACTATATTTCGCAAGGCCATTAGTAACGGCCAATGCTAGGAAACTTAATTGTGAACAAAATAGACATTCACAAATCTTTTTGGGTTACTTCAGAAGTATCCTAATATTATTTTCTATTTCATCTAAACTTTTCCATTGTGGTATAGTTGACAGGAACTATTTTAACTTGAGATACTATTGTGGGTTCAATGACATGTTGAGTTAATAAATATATTTGTTACTACTGTTTGAGTATTTTGAGTATAAATGGTCTCATAACGTAATTAAATACTTATGGCCAATTAAATAAAAACTGGGGAACAGAGAAGTGTATCACTATTTATATTAGATAGCGGGAAAGTTGTGTAAAAATTTGCCTTCCAGCAAAGGTCTTTCTTAATCCATTCTTATCAACATCTATAGGCCTGGTATACATTCAAATCCACGACCACAGCCCTCAACATCTACATTACTGAAGATCTTACGAAGTATATATATCATAAGGCAGCCAGTTGAAAAAAATATTGGTAAAGCATCTGTCTATCTTCATTAATCTTAACAGAAAAATTGAAAATCAGTTTTTCTTCTTTCAACAACGCCGAAAGAAAAAAAGACATTTTCCACGACGAATTAATTACTAAGACGGGCGGGCTCTATGAAGTATATTTAACTTTTTTTAACTTTACGATACTTGTATGAAAGATTGATCCGTTCACTCGAGAATATTAGAAACTTTCTACTTAGATTCAGGTTTTGTTTATTAAAAACGTTACGGAAAATACCATCTATTATTATATAAGTTTTTTTTCTATATTATATTTAGTAATAGTTTTACTTTCTTAAAATTCATATTAATAGATAGCTCGATTACCACTCAAGAAGATGATTCATATCTAATAAACACTTTACTTTTTCCACTCTGGTTACATAAATTCCATGCCACCACCTAAAACGTAATGTATCTAAGATAGTGACTAATCACTACTCTCCACCTACCAACAGTTTCTACCAAACAAGCAACACACAATCCTCCCGGTATTAATACATCCATCGGTTGTAAAACTTTTATTACAACAGTTTCGCAAATCCAATCGAAGTGAAAAATAGGTTTTGTGGAGTTCCACCGAGCTCGGAGCTGATAGCGATATTAATGCGTAATGTTATCAATACGAACCCGGACGACCTCTAACATTCATCAATCAGGGAGCCGCTCAACTCGTTACCGAGTTTCAAACAAACGCCGATGTGGCACGCCCATTTAGTTTGGTACACGCTCGCCTTTTGTCTGTTTTGTTGATTTTTTTTTTAACAATATGTATTTATTATTTTTAATATTAAAAACGTGATAAGTATTTTATTTTAGAATAGTAAAAGTATGTAAAAAAGTTAAAAATCTTTGATTCGAGATTTCGTATGAGCAATATAAGAAAAGATACCAAGATTGTGAACTGAAATCACTCAGTACAATTTAGAAGTTGTTGAATTGATAGAAAAATGAACAGAACAAGTCTAGTAGTATTTCTAAGGCTGAGGCTTTCTCCGCATCAGAGAAGTATCTTCCGAAGCATTTTTAACGTTAGGCAACTATCTGTAGCTATGAACCTTCACGATGTCTAATAAAAAAGGAATTACTCAAAATAATTATTCGTAATGTTCCTAAAAAAGAGTTATGTCAAAGAAAAAGACTAAAGCTTTCATATATATGCTGAAAAAAAAGATTTTTTTATATTTCCATTATATTTCTTACTTAAAAGTGTGGCAACTCTTCAGGCTTACATTATATAAAAAAATATATATCATAAATATAAAAAAAATGAAAATAAACGTTGTACATGGAAAAATAAAATATAAGCTCACGTTCAATATGTTCAGAGAACGTTTATTATGTTTTACAAAGTTTTTAGATCATTCACTCTCGCTTCAAAGGCTCCCCTGGCTTTAAGAAAACTATTACTCCAGTTTAGTGCTCAGTTTTTCATATAACGGTAGGTATAATATGTGTAATAAAATTTTCTGGGATGAATTCAAGGCTATTCGTGGCGCAGGGGAGCGAGCAAACGAGCGATTGTAAACGCGACATGTAGTGGGTTCAATTTCTATTAAAGGAAATATTTATTACATTAATGTCCTCGCTCTGGTAATGAACCAAGCGCGGTGTTGAGTTCTGCTCCTCAACACGCAATGCCTCCAGAAAGCGGCAGAAAGTTGGTGACGGACGTGTCTTTACACTAGATTCCCAAGTTCCCTCTGCCTATCCTGCATATCTAAGTGTGGGATACAGCGTAAAGCTAATAAAGATGAATTCAAAAACTGTAGAACATACAAATCGAGGACTAAACGATGTAGATAATAAAAAGATGTCTAGACTGTGTTTTGCATAAAAGAAAATGACGAATTCTGGCTATGACAGACAAGATATAAATTTTATTCTTCAAAGGTTAAGAGGATTACTTGAAATAAATGTTTAATTAAAAATATCTTTGGCATCTAAAACGAGTGAAAAAAAAGAAAAATACTATAAAATTTTGTAATTTACTCTTATAATAGTGCATAATTTTAGATTTTCATAAAGATGTTGAAATTAAAAATTATTAAATTATATTTAAATGCTAAGACGAATACTATAGTTGTTCCTAATTTAATCGATAAAAACGAAAAGAAAAAAGTTTACATTAATTTTAATGTTACATATGCATATTTAAATACATTCATTAATAAATTGATATCAACGATAAATGTCATTCAATATGTTTTTTGCAATGGAAATAATGGTATGTGATTGACATTTTCTAATTTACATAATATAAAATGTATCTAATGTATTCCATTTATTCTGATTTAAATAATCTGGAAAACAATTTAATTAAGAAACGAGAAGTACTTATGCTTTTTAAATAAAAAAAAGGTTTAGATTTCTGTAACACAAATCGCTATTCCCTATTAACTCCTCCTTTATCTTTAAGACAGTTCTTAACATTCGGCTTTCCTAGCGCCTGGTGGCGATAGTCTAGTTTGACTGTATCCGGTCAGTGGTGGGTACGATCACCATTCGAAGTTAATTTGAACAACACATGAGACGAAAGTGAAAATTACGTCAATACAATATCTGGTGTAGAAAAAGTGTGGTGTTCGAATGTATTAATCTAAGATTTTATTTATCTCTAATTTATAACTAGTTATTTCTTAAAACTTATTCCTATATAAATAAACCATTGATAGACAGAGGGAACCTACTACTAAGTTAATATTAAAACACTCCAACGTCCTCCAATTTCCGCCAAACTTAATAAAACAGTATACTATCCGAACTTAATAAAACAGTTTAAATTTAATAAGAAACAAAGATATACATAATTGTATCGACAGTCAAGAAAGTTAATAGAAATTTGAAACAGGATGTTAATCAGAGGATGCAGCAGACGGCGCCGTCAAATTAAACGGGTCAGGCGCGTCTTGACTAACAATTGCTCCGAATTAGGTAAATAGGCGCTTATTGTCTCCGCTTCGCTTGTTGACAGTGGATTTTATTTGCTTTCACTGAGTTTATTACTATTTTCTGTCTATTTATTTCTATGTATATATAGTGTTATCGAAATAAACAATTATGTAGAAACTGAATATTAAGTTCTAAAAGTAAAAACATCAAAAATAATTTAAAATGTTATTATATTTTTTTACATTAGGCTTTACTAACCTAGCTGTTTGCGGGACAGTTTGAAGCTTTAAATCTACAATTTTTCCAAAAAAAATATAGATTTCTTCAGTATTTGCATAGCTTTGGTAGAGCTCACTATTTGTAACAAATACCAAAATACACTATATTTATTTTTCTTCTCCTTTACTTATAGTTGCATCTCTTACTCACTGTACTTACAACGAACATACTTATCACGCATAATATCAAACCACGTTCTTCACCAAGCACAAACACTTATACAAGTAATTAATAATTGTAATTAATATAACGACCTTCGTCAAGACGCACCCGGATCTCCTACTATTTATTGGATAACGGAGTTATGAGCAAACTTTGCGCCGCTAACTTTCCTCGTCATCAATGCAAGAGGTGTTTAGACGTTCCAAATATTTTATACTCATTAATTATTCCCTTGAGAGATGCTATGTCTTCGTATTATTCACTTCTTATAAATTTATGATACTAATGTAAATACTTCCTTTAACTTCCCCATGATCAACTTAACAAGCTGAGTTGGGAGATAATTAAGCAAAGTGTGTATATTAAAAGTTTAGAACAACTTTTGTTGTTGGAACATGATGCATTGGGTGGGTGTGCTTGTCTCTCATATTTTATCAGGATTAAAGTTGAGTGCTTATTTCTGAATAGTTTAAAACATGTGCGATGTGGTCTCGTATAAAATTACAAGATATAAATGAGATTATAATTATAATCATTATATGAATATGATATATAAAGTCCTATATAAGTCGAGTATTATCAACTACTTATTATTTGCATAAGAATGTAATTTTTGATTTTATAGGTTCATGAAATATCCCGTACATATCAGGGTAGGCAGAGGGACCTAGTGTTAAGACATTTAGTTCCCATTAAGACATTTCTGTTTCCCATCTAAGTGGCGGAACTCAAGCCGCCCTCTACCTCGTGCATCAGAGCGAGGAAATACCAAACCCCCGAGTGGGAATCAAACCCAGAACTGTCACGTTTACAGTTGCACACATGTAAGAAAATTGAAATCCTCCTTCCAATAGTCTTTGAAGCGTTACTTGATATGCCGAACTGAGTGCGACGTTTGTAGGTTCGAATTTTACTTGACGATATATCTGTATTTTTTATATAGTTTAATTGTTTCAATATTTACCGATCAAGGCGATACATTTCACATAAGCCACGCCACGTAAATACAGCAGTTCGGTTGCTAAGTAAATTCTCGCCAGACGGCAGGCTCTAGTGAATTGAGCAGTGCATGTGCAAGTCTCACAATGTGGTCCATTTCAATGATTATTCAACCATCTAAAGCAGCTTATACGTCGTACTAAATTTCCTTGGTCATCAGTGACCAAGTTTCAGTACCGTTCTGAATCGTCCATAATACATGTTGGCATTAAAGCCAGTATATTGCATAAGTGCTTTGTCTCCCATGAATTGTTGAACAGAATTTATGCTGCATAGTTTTAAAATCGTATAATATGCTACCAAATTCTACTAGATTTATCATACAGGTAAGCTGGTCTAGTGAAGTCCTGAAGTGTGGAATATAATATTTTATGAAAATAAGAATAATAATGCTCTTTCAGCTCCAGCTTGCCGAGAAGTTCAGTCATTTGTTATATTTTAAAAAAGTGGTAAAACTAATGTGATTTTATTTCTGCATTTCAATTTATTATGTAAACTACATAAAATTTTTGACATCGCTAATTGGTTGATTACTGAAAAAGTTATATTTTAAGCAACAATGTAGAAAAAAGTTAAAAATATGTTTACTAAATGTTTACTATTCATAAAGTGTTGGCTACCTATGCTGGCTTGGAGGATTATATAATGGGATTAAATAATAATATTGAATTCATTTTGCTGTATCAACCGTGTGGTATAGTTTTGATGACCATCTGAACTGGTACTTGGAATTTCTGATAAAGAACCATAATAGCAGCAGCTATAATTATTTAAGCAGCTTTTTTTATATTTCAATAAGGAAAGGTAGTACGGAAATGGTAATAAAGATTACGCCACCACTATTACATAATAAACCTAAATACATTTTTTTGAGGAAAGAGGGATTGCTAATATGGAGCAAAGAATAAATCGTTGAATCTGGGACGGCATTGAACGCTTCAAGGCAACTTCAAAGCGAATTAGAGGCTTTGAAAATTTAAATAATTAATTGAATAAAAATTGGAAATAAAGACATAAATCAAGTAATGGTAAACAGGCGGGCTACCCAAAGGGTATTCCATATTAATTAACGTCGGCAGCGAAGGCGACGAAGACAAATGCTGGTACCCTCGTAATGTATTTTTCCGAGCCCTTCCCGGATAAAACAAATGATAATCGGGAAAGAATGAAGTCAACGGTAATGAGTTTCAATTAATTATAGTGCTACAATACTGTTTTATAGACTGTGTAATATGATTGAGTTATCAATCTCTTTCTTACTTAGTATCTTGGAAGTGGATTGAAAAATGAAAAACTTTAATGTAAGTGTTGTCTACTTTTTATCATATTGTTTGTATAGCAAAAATTATTTTATTTTCTTGATGTATTTGGCGATTGATTATATCTGGGTAATGTACACACACTATACACTGTATCTCGTAAACAGCAGGTAGACAGAGGGAACCTAGTTTTAAGAAATTCCGTAACCCACTTTCCGCCGGGTGCTGGAGGCATTGCGTGTTGAGTGGCGGTACACAACACCGCGCTTTGTCTTGACACCAGAGCGAACAAATGAAAATATAAATAAATATTTCATTTCTTCGAGTGGGGATCAAACTCACAACCAGTTGAATTTACAGTCACAATTTGTTCCCCTGCGTTATAACCGGCCTCCTTATTAGTTAACATAATTATAATCTATAACTCTACTTTTTCATAAAGAGAGAGTATTGTGAATATCAATTATGTTATATTGGGAGTGATGAAAGTGCAGGCGATCAACTGAAAAGAAATAAATTTTTTTAAGAGTAAATTAAGGATATTTTATTTCTAAAATTTTTAACTTTTTTTCATATAAAAAGTGAAGAGGATATGACATATGAGACTAATTTAGTTTAAATCGTTTTTTTGGAACAACAAACAAAGGTTCATTAGCAAGAAAACATGAGGAAAATATGAGGCAACATGAATAATAAACGCATAAATCAAATAAGTTAAATGTAGATATAAGAATAATTAACATTATAAAATATTCATGATGATTGTTTATGAAAAGAGCTTTGCATTCATATTATTATTTAAGTTTTGTTTGAGCACCTGCTCAAAATAAAAAGCAAGATTTATTACGTAAATTTAGTTATTTTTTTTCTAAAGGCACTATTAATGTTGTAAATTAAATTGATTTTTTTAATTTGATAAGTGTGTTAATTGTTGTACATTTAAATATTGTTCATAAAAAATATGTACGAGTATGTGTTTATTTTTCTGGTCACCAGCGGTGCTAATTTATCATGGCGCAGTGGCACAAGCGTGGGTTTGATTCTCATGCAGGGAAATTAATTATTATTTATTAATAGATTTCATTTCTTCGCTTCGCTATTTTAATAACAAAGCAAAGTGCGGCGTTCAGGTTCCGCCACTCAACATTCGTTGTAGTGAGAAACGGAATGTTCTAACATGAGGTTCCCTCTGCCTAATCTGTTATATGTGGAATAGAGCATGAAGCTGAAAAAAATGGAAAAAAAATTTTTTAAGTATGTATTACATACAATTGAAGTAAATTTGAAATCAAAACCTTCACATATAGAAAAAACACAGAGTTTTTACTCGTAAAAAATTCAAATTCAACGTAAACACATCCAAAAACGTTACAAAGAATATAAAGTATTACAAATATACATAAGCACTCAATGTTTTGGTTTGTTCTATCCCATAAGCACCAAATACGCAACATTTTATAAAGACAACAATTGAAATAAAATAAATGGTCTCGTAAAAGCCTATTCGTGTCGTCTCTCGGATGTATTTTTTAAGCAACCGCAGACTCGCTCTGTTCCCACATGTGTGTAAGGAGCACCATATTTTGTCCCGGGTCTGCCCTGTTAATTTCCTGATTAAACTTCCAAAGGTATTTTATTAGGGTTTTCCTTTTTTGTGTACTGCCTTTTTAAAGATATGCTTGGATTTTTTTTGTATATTATTTTCTTGTTGTTATGTTTAAATTAATATTAATTACTTTATACATTTTACTATTGTTTTACTAGTTAATTTTAACGTTGGGTATATTATACAGAAGACAGAGACAGAACATGAACGATTAGCGACTTTTTTCTAAAATTTTTGCCCATTTCTATTGTTTTGGGGAATTTAAATAGATAAAGGGGAGGTTTTTAGAAACGATACAGTTAGGCCCTTCTCTACCGCCGGGATGCTATATTTATTAAATCTAGAAACAATAAATAAAATAAGTATTATTATATAAAAATAAACACATACTAGTATGTTAAAATTAACGGACACAGTAAAATCAAAAACTATACAAAAATACTTTCCTTCTTACGTTTTAGGTCTTTTAAAGAACGAAAATTAAAAAATAATGTATAACATCCATCTTTTTATATACATTCTCAGTATTTTCTCTTGAAACAATCGCAAATCTGCGCTGGGTTCGTGCAAAAAGCTAATTGAAGAAAAAACACTTCGTACAAATTTGCATAACATTTTTCTCAGTCTACTACCAAAATTAAGGCTCTACGACTTTGTAATTTGTAATATTTGGTTCTGTTCCTTTTGGCGCTTCGTAATTTTAGCGAAAATGTAATTTAGTATTGGAGTACGAATATATATATACGTAGCAGCTATTTTTATCAAACGTGGGTTTTATAAAATATCATAAGAAGAAGACTCATAAGAAGAGAAGCAATGAAGCCAGTCGTGGTGGTGGAGCACGAGGTGATGGAGCACAAAGTGCAACTGTAAACGCGACAGGATTTGGGTTCGATTTCCACTCGAGGAAATTAAATATTTAAGCACGAGGTTTCCAGGTATGTGTGGGATCCAGGGTGAAGCTAAAAGAGCTGATTTAATTTACAAGTAAATAGAGACATGAAGCAATTATTGATAAGCATTCTTGTGACTTTTCTTCTGGAAATAATAATTATATTTATATGTACAAAATACATATAATAAAAATACAAAATTACTTGAACTATTATAGAATCAAAACTAACTGGCTGTAATATTCTGAAAGTTTATACATCGCTTACCACTGACTGAATGATGAATTGACTTCCTGCAAAGTGCGGTTTGCTTAGTTACTCGTAAATTTTAGTACAACTATTCACAGCCTCTACTATTATTTAAATACGCATATACAGAAATTATCAACAGATAATAAGGCCGACGTGATGCAGGAGTACAAGGGTGTGACTGTAACTCAACCATTGCGGGTTCCGTCCTCTACATCTTTAATTAATATTTATTAATAATTTAATTTCTTCACTCTCAACTTCAATTCTGCCACTGCTGGAATTTGGCTAACGGAGTGTCTTAACTCTTAATATAAGGTTCCTTCGGCGGCAAGTGGGAAACGGAGTGTCTTAACATTAGGTTTCCTCTGCCTACCCCGCTGTATGAGGGATACAGCGTGAAGCTGATATTTTTATCTACAGATAATTATCCACGCTGTATGAAACTAATTATGTGAAGTGGTATTTAAGTTCATTGAAGCCCCCTTATTGATATCATTTCCATATATAGAGCTCCATTCACATTAGCATATTGTTTTATATGTTAAGCTTATCGCTCCTACTGGAATTGCAAAAGTAAAATGGCAATGCTTGCTAATTAAAACTGGCATTCCTTGTCTCATCAATTCTTTATGTTTTAAGTAAGTATACTAATACATTATTATTAATATCTAATTAAAGTATTTATATATAGATTTCATAAAATATATCTTTTTTTGGATAGACCAAGTGAGTCCTTTGGTTTCTTCATCTAATTCTCTGTCTCTGAGATGAGAGGAAAACGAAGATTTTTTTAATACTATTCTTATCTCGATTAAAGAGATGCTTGAAGATAAGACAAAATATAACTGAGACATTTACGTCAGCGATATTATCATCCAGCCTACGTAATAGCAGTAGACGGTGTAATTAAATATTTGATAGAAATATAATATTTAGGAGATAACACCCGACCTCGCAGTACCAACGCAATCTACATTCCTATGCTAATAACGTTATAAAGCCAGTAATATTAAAGTTTTATCACACGTACGTTTCATACGTAATTAAAATTCATTCGTTCTGCGTTTACCCACGCGGTGTAAATAGTAAATTGTCTTGTTTATTATATGTAATACATTTTGTATTGATACTTGAAAATCGAGAAATTACGGATATCCTATCATATAGTTTGAAATTTATAGTTTTAAAACCATTAGTGCTAAAATATGTTCTAGACTTTGCAGGACGTTATAATTGTAGTGCATTTATATAATAGGCAATAAAACGAACGTTATATGGTGAGATAGAGAATACTGTTCTCACTCGAAGTCTACTCACTTATTTACACTTAGTAGGTTTTTTCTTAGCACCTTACAGTTTTCTTTGCTATAGTTGTGTCAGTGGGTTCGAGTTTTTTTTTCAAATATAAAATATGATGTAAGCCCTATGGTTTACCTTTATGTCACTGGGCTTTGTAGGACCTATAGTTGTCTTGTTTGTAGGACCTGGGTCACCTTTGGTTCTAGGCTAGGTTCCACGAAGTCGCAAAGTCCTTAATGTAACCATTTTTCCTCTGACTGCTCCTTTTGCAACCTGCTGTGTGCTGGATACAGCCTGAAGTTAACAGAATATAATGTTAAGTGCCCCGCTTTGTAAGATAAATCGTCACGTTTAATTTACCCGTCAAAAGCACCCTCTTTCTGTTCCTATTTTTTGGAATGAAGCGTTGAACTGAAAACAAATAATTTTGATGTTGGATTCCATTATTCACTCACAATGTCTCTAAATCGCGGGAATAGTGGAGAACGGAGCCTCGTGCTATAGTTGTATATATTTAAAGAAATGCATTTATATTTAATGTTATGCAATTCTATCTAGTACATAAGTTAATGCATAACTAACATACAAGTGAGAACTTAATTGAAATTTTAACTAAAAAAAATATTGACATGAAATCTGTATTTTGTGTTTTTATGTTGATATTAGTCATTCAGTGCAACAATGACGTAATTTCACTTTTTTAAAAACACACATGTCAATATGTATGGATAGACTGTTATCATATTAAGACTGTCATTTATTTAGAACACAATCTAAAATCCTGAATTATTTAAAAGAAGTGCAAAAAAGGAGACTTATTTGCAATGAGGCACATATCAGCGTAATTATTATATTTATCATAGTATTTTATAATTAAATTACACAAAATTATAATTAAAAAAAAATTCTAGAATATTCTAGTCTAAACGGCAATAATGAAATAAATATTAACATTTCTAAGTGATGATAAATATCTAAGCGGGCGTCAGAGGAAGTTACCGATATAGTCTCCAAGTAGAAACTGGTTTAGGTCCGATGGGAAATTTGCAATCTTGGCCTCCCGCTAACAAAGTTTTCAACTAAAATCCTTTGTGTCATGGGAAGCCGAGAACACTTGATTAGTACGAGCTTCCTTAAAAACTTTTTATTTCACAATATTGTAGACATTTCAAAGTAAATTACATGATATATGATCTAATTAATTATTATTATACGAATTCGTTGCGATGATTGTGGATTCAATTCCGATTCGGGGCAATGTATTAATTAGTATTTTTATTTTCTTGCTCTGATAGCGAAACAAATTCTATATATCTACACATTGATATACTTTCCTTTCTAAATATACAATAGTAAACAATTTTCTTAAACTAAGCCTTTTCTTCAATTACAAGTATAAAAATTAGGTATAACAATAATTCGTTTCACAATATTCCTAGAAATTGAAGCGACGGTACGTGGCAATATCTAGAAAATCTCGATGAATATTTATTTAACAAAAGACATTCCGAGACGCGGTCTGTTTGTTATAAATGTAAATTAGTTGAAATAATCCTGTCAGATAAACGAACTACGGGCACGAAATAAACATAATGAATATACTTTTCTTGCTTTGTTTCTTTGAAAATTAACTATTATTCTACATAATTAGGCATAATAATTGAAATATTCTGTAATCTTTATTCTTTACAAATTCATATTTTTATTTTGATTTGACCGTATCTCCAGACTTTATGGGAAACGGGGAAAGCGAGTGTTAACGCGTCCGTTGATTATTTTTATTTCACACGCAATATCTTATTAAAGAGGGGGAACATAATGTCTTAATATTAGATTTTCTTCCTACACTGTATCCTGTTGACAAATTAAAAATGAAAAGAACTGTCAACGAGAGAAATTGTCATGTCAAAGTAGAAGTTAGATATAAAGAAAACAATATATTATCTTACCTTTATTAAAGCTAAAAAATGCTAATTTTTATATAAAGTTTTATTTATATCTATAACCCGAGGGAATTTCTCGAAACTAAGGCACTCTAAATGTTCTTAGAAATATATAATATAAAAATAACATTATAAATGTTATATTTTCATTTAGCCATTGTTTGGATCCTGCATAACTAGCTTATCTCGACAACTTAGGAATTACGAATTTACGATCACATGTTGCTAATGATGTTAACATTTTTCGAATAAGTATCAAAAGTGACAAAAAACTATTTTATGTTAATATTGAATATATTCGAGAAAAAGTAATATTAGTATTTTCATATTCTCGCTCTGATAACGAACGCCTCAACAAGAAAACGGCGGAAAGTGGAGAAGTGGAGAAGGAAGGGGAACGCAATGTCTTAACACTAGGTTTCCAGGGTCGCTACGTATCTTCTCTGTCTACCTGCTATGTGTAGGACACACCGTGAAGCTAAAAAAATAATTTTATGCTTCTCTTTTCTTTCTGTTCTTTATTCTCTGCAAACCTTCGGAAATATGATTCGTTCAAACAGACTGGGGAAGACGAAAATAATTGCTAACACCATTATTCTCCCCAGTCGCAATAAAACCCACAGTCATCATCGACTCGATTAAGTTAAGGCAAAACTCCCTTGAAACTGTTACGATGTTTTAATTATCAATGCTAACAAAAGCCTGAAGATTTAAGTCTCAGCTTATTCACATACATAGCATGTAGCTTTTGAAATAATATATATATATATATATATATATTATTTCAAAAGCTACATCCACGGGCGCACAGTTGCCCGTGCCTTTTTTTATTTTATCAAAGTTCTTTTAATGTGGCGTACTTAATTTTGGGACAATTTAAACTGTACTTATATCTAGAGCTTATACTAGAGGGGTAGGATGAGACCCCTACCGCCAAATTTATATATTTTTTTAAATATATAACTGTCTTATATATAATTATTTTATACATGTATAAGTGTGTAATCTTAGATTTGGGCTGGCTTATGTAGAACGCCTTCCTTAAGTTCATATCTATATTTGTCCTCTAGTTTAACTGAGTATGTTATTAGATTCCTCTATGGATATATCCCACATCTCGAACATCTTGGGTTGGCACAGGCGAATTTGAAATTGTATTCAGATATCCAATTATCGAATTTCCTATTATAAACTTATATCAAAATCATAAGTGTATATAAAGGGATTTTCTAATGTAAGATATGGTGATAATGCTAGTTACCGTCACTTTAAAATCTTAAAAAATAACAATTCATGCCCCTGAGTGGGGAATGAACCCACAACTGACGCGTTCCAGTCACACGCTATGCCACTGTGGCCTCAACTATATGTAATATGGATTAATATTATAAAATATTTGTATGGTTGAAATAGTATACAAATTTGCCTGAAAATTGTATACTATCTCATTAATATTTAGATAATTACTTTAGCAATAAGCTGTCACAGCTTAATTGATAACCGATTCAAGTTGAATTGAAATTTATTAATTGAGTGCAATCATCAATCTTCTGTTGTAAAATTATTATGACGTCTTTGTGTTGTCGCTGAACCAACCCTGTGCTAATATTGCGCGGATTTTGTTGGTTCGATTTTCTTTAAATATTATTATTTGTTATTTAAACTATTTCCAAAACACAGTATCAAACATACTGTAGGAAAGACACGAAAAGGCACGAGGACCTCACGGAGGGTATGTATCTTCATA
Source organism: Heliconius nattereri (assembly GCA_013403645.1). Taxonomy (NCBI): domain Eukaryota; kingdom Metazoa; phylum Arthropoda; class Insecta; order Lepidoptera; family Nymphalidae; genus Heliconius; species Heliconius nattereri. The sequence continues at coordinate 2,280,001 of JAAIXI010000254.1, forward strand.
CATGCCTTCATCGACCTCTTCAGGTTGATGATAGTGGACGAGGCGAAGGCGCTCCGTCCTCTCTGACTACCCCGCTAGGGATACAGCGTAAAGCTAAATTAAGTAGTAAAGAATGCTTTTAATTATGTCTCTGGCTCTTTTTCGTGTAAACAGATATCAAAATATAAACAACACTCCAGTGAATTAGAATATATTTTTGGTATTAGATATTTAGATATAGCTAGTATCAACATATATATATATTCGCAATTTTATTAAAGTATAAAAAATGTCTGTCTAAATGGAGAACATTTTTAAAAACAATTTTTAAAACTTAGCAATTGCTACAGTAAAATTTATTATGAGCGGTTTTCGTTTCCTATTTTATTGACACCTAGAAATCAGTGTAGTAGTGTAGTGTTGTGTAGCGCGGTCGGACTGTTTCGTAAAAAAGTGCGAGATTTCATGTTTTAAATCGAAAAATTTCAATGATAACTGTAGGTGCTTGGGGAAGCTACCAACCGACAATGTTTTTCCTGTGAAATATTAAAATTATTAATTGAATATCAATACAGACAGATACAAATTTCCATAAACATATCTTCGCAATGGCGGAATCTCATATGGGGAGCATGTATAATAATTATGTTGTTTCAGTTGCGTTAACCCAAACACTCCCCCAAGAACCGATTGAGGGCATTGAATGAAAATATTGTACACTGTTCGAACACGTTTACAATTCACTAGGGAATTTTTCAGGTTCCCACCACCATATAAAACTCATTCGAGATCCTCTGAAATAAATTGATACTTGTGAAACGATTTGTTATTTTACTTTTATAAGGTATAGAGTGCTGTATGGATTTTTGTTGAAAAAACCAGTACAAAGTATTGTATGGTGGAGGAGATGAAAATCTGTAAATATATTTTTAAATATTATAAGACATAGAAATATATACTTCACTAGAATAATATGGTAATTCAAGAAATATATTTTCATAAATCTTTATTTACTTCATTTCCTATAACTGGGTATTTATATTTATATCTATTTCATAAACGAAATTATCTCGTTAACAGAGCGAGAAAAATGAAAATATTAAATACAGTTCTTCGAGTGGAACTCGAATCCTCAACCTGTCGCGTCGACAACCACACTTTGAGCTCACGACTGGTCTTAACCAAAAAATCTATGGGTAAATCATTTAATTAGAATTAACCTCTTACGATATTACTTGCATTAATATAATAATTGTTGATAATAGCAATATCGCATACCTAAGAGACAGTAGACGATGAATGATGCGGAACGATGCTTATATGTAAGCGCGTTATAAATACCAATATATGTACGGTAATGCAGCCCGATGCATTATGCATCTCTATAGTGCAGTTAAAGCTGTTTCAAAGCAAAACATTAATTTCAGTTGAGCTAACATGTTCTATGAATAAAGTTTTTTTTCTTATTTGCGCATATTATATGCCTTTTATATATTTGACACTAATATATAGACAGTGTAGATATTAGTATAATATTTCGATTTTAACTTTTGTCTGGTACAACTTATATAAGTACAGTTCGCGAGTCTTAAGCTGAGCTTTGAATTTGTGTAAGTGATGACTAAAAGTAGAGGCAGAAAAAATCCTTTTAAAAATAAAAGGAAAATAATATAAAATCAAACATAAGCAATATTCATTTTTATACATCTGACATTGTTTTGTAACTTGTGTTAACAATTAATCGTTCTATTATATTAACATGAATAGGGTCGTGACCACGAAACTTTATTTAACCTTTATTTCGTGGTCAGATACATTTTTTCCATTCTTGAAGAAATAAATATGTGACGCTGCTAATAGTACAAAAGGTATAGTTCGGTTGTTAAAAGCAGTAAAAACCGTTTTAGGCCAATCTAGGTATGCGCTACGTTTCACGACCGATACACTATATATGAACACTCACACAAATGCAAAGCTCGGGATAGACCTCGCGGACTGTACATATGTAGAGACTCAGTGCCAGACAGACGATGTAATTGCAAGTAGGACGTCGGCGAATATGAATATTTAATTAATATGTCTGTAATACCCTACCTAGCTGTTACTAGATAATTTTCGAATGGTTGCAAGTTAACCCGCTTTATGTTGATTATCTGTAAATATTTAATACGTGATTGCACTCAGTGATAACTGTTCTAACCACTGGATGGGTCTCTAGGGCTAGATAGCACACGCTCCTTGTAAATTACTACCGACTAACTTGGAGTAGACTGGAATACGACCAGTGAAAATGTATACATTTGTGTGTAGGTTTTGAAAGCAATTGTTTTTTGTGTAAGCTGAATAAGTCAAAAGTTGTTTATTACTACTGGCGTAATACCGAAAATGAAATATACATTTCATATAGGAAAATATATATTTTTTATGTTTTTTTGTTCATATTTTAAAGTCCAGTTGACTATAAAGCCAAAAAAAGGGTTTGCTTGGTCCAATTCTGTACAAAAAATAGTATGGCATCGTATGTCTATGATATCTGTAAAATTGCGGAACATGGTAATAATATCTCTCACTTAGAATAATATCTAGAATATTTCGACTTTAATTTTTATATGTTATACAATACTGTATAACAAATAAAAATATATGGTATATGGTTATATATATTTTTATAGTCACTTTTGTTATTTAATGTTGACCATTCAATGATTTATCAGTACTAAACTTAATTAAATATAGTTTTAATACTTATGTACTTAAGTACTTACGTCGCTAATGCAACGTCCGTATATGGTGAATCAATTTAGGATGCTTCACCCTTACTACGATTTCTGTAGTAAAGTGATAGTAGAAGTATAAGATGTGCTATCGTCGTATACGTCTTACGTAGTCTTCGTAGTAGACTATTGTTGTAATATTAAATTAGTATTTAGATAGCAATTTTTGCTTTCTACAATAGATAGCCAATGCGCGGCGCTGAGTTACGCCACTCAGGGAAATGGAATCAGGAAATCAGAAGAGAATCAAGAAAATTTGGTGTCTGAACATTAGGTTCTGCATGCCTTATTATTTTATCGTAATTCTTTTTAATATTGATTAATAAAGCTAAATGACAATCATTGATTGATTTTTACTTCAATCAAAAATTGTATTTAAAATTAATTATTTACATTTCAATTCATGTATACATTAAATAATAATTTATAAGTTATATTTACATTAGAAACAATCAAATATCACAAATGTGATCAAAATACTTATTTTATTACCATTCTAAACGAATTACTCGTTCGCGATTAAAAACACAAAGAGACTCGTAGTACGACACCTTATTTTGAATATGACTTGGGCCCCTTAAGTTATTGCTATCCCGCTAGAGGGCAAAGACCACTAAGTTTGTCGCTTTTTTACGCAGGGGTGATTGGCCCTCTCACTACGGTGAACCGGGACTTAAGTAGAGTAAAAGTTGACACTACAACTCACGTAAAAAGAATTGATACCCTTATTAATTTGTAATTTTTAGAAAAGTACTAAGACAAAATTGTAGAAACAACTATGATTTTGTAGTTTTCATAAATTTTCCTTTTAGTTTTATATAGGAGAAATGTTATTTTGAGCCAGTCGTATGTTAACTTGTTTTTGCTTAATAATAACATCCTAATCTATACTCGTATAATCGACGCGAACGGGCAGATGACGTTGACGGTTTAATAAATCTTCATACATTTTCGAACTATTGTTAATTTTTATGTAATTATTTGCTGTTTATAATTAATTTGGACTACACTTTGGTTCTCTTCTTATTTTATTCGATATTGCTCGCAAAAATTATCCTATTTAATATAGAAAAATGTTTAGTTATTTCACAGAGTCGATATCTACGAGTATGTACGCAAGCACGGAAAACTTTAGGTATTTTTTCTAATATTAAGAATATTCTTTAGTTACTTTTACTTCTTTTGTTGGTTCATTTCAATAACTCTGATGTTATTTTCTAACAATATGTCTCTATTTATTATTCTTTTTGATTATTTAGGCTTATATTTTCTTCCTAATTCTGTTGAAAGCTGAAAATAATTTCATAAATATATTTAATAAATATTCTTTTAGTTCTAGCAGGCGCAGCCGCGTCCGTGTCCACTAGTAGATTATGGCGACGGTTGTGTGATCGTCTGCGACGCGAGGAAAAGGGACATTTAGTATTTCTTTTCTCACTCTGGTAACGAGGCAAAGTGCGGCGTTAAGTTCCGTCATTCAACGCGCAATGTCTGGAGAATTTGGCGGAAAGTGGGGAGTGGATGTGCCTTAGCGGGATCGACGCGTTTTTGCAATAGGTTGTCTGCTATGTGGAGAATTCAGTGTGTAAAGCTATAAAAAAAAACACCAGATTTTATACAAAATAACAAATTAAAAATAAACTCTTCAAGAATTTGCTAAAAAAACCAAATGGACAAAAACCAGAATTCGCGAATTTTGTCATATTATTTTTACTTTACCTTAATTTAATCGAAATTGATTGATCTCGTGACTTTGAGAAATAATGTTACTATTAATTAAAAATAATATATGAAATTTTATTTTTTTTAATTATACGATACCACGCTTATTATAATAATTATGTTGTAAATGACAGATTAATTCTGTTATATATAGTGTTTGTTTATTACAATTTTATGAATATATTATTTTTATTATATTTATAGTCGATCAAAAATTCCACAAGGTCATCTGATAATATTTTGCTAAAGATCTTAAATACAATCAAAAATCAATTCTACTAGGAAAAAAATTAAAATGGCACACGACGTTTCTCTTCATCAAGAACTACAAGTGCTATAGTAGATATGTGCTCGGAGCTATAAATGATATGAAACTTAATTCAAGTAGTTTATTAGTGAATTTACTAGTGAAGAGTTCCTCTAGTTTCCTGCCTCCATCATCAGGCCAGCTCGATGTTACCATAATATTGTATTGTTATGTAAGCTACATAAATATAACTTTTAAGCTTATGATGCTACATTTACTACAAATATAAGTGGGTGGGGAATAATTTCAGTTTCTTCGATCCTAGATTACATAGTAAGAGGCCGACCTATTAAAAGCGTGTTAAAAATAAAGATGCTGACGATCGATTTTTATTGAAATAAAATAAATAAGAATTACAATATAAGTGTTTTTTTTTTGAAAAAAAAGAAAGACATAAAGCAGTTTAATTCAAGAAAAACATAAAATAGTTCAATTATTTGAAATTTAGTTTATGGTAAGTACTAGAAATTATATTCTAAAAAAAAACTAGTTACTTACCCGACATTATTGCGCATTTGTTGTTGATATATTATTATTTCCTTGCTTTAGTAACAAAGCACGGCCTTGAAATTCGCGAATATAGACGGAAAGTCCAAAACGAAGTGTCTTGTCACTAGGTTACCTCTGCCTACCCAGCTTTACACGGGATACAGTGTGAACTTAAAAAATCCTTGCAAACATAACATAAATAACTTAATTTAAACACACAACTGTTTCAAAATCCCTCAAAATTTCAGGACATAGCCTTTTCAAAACGAGTTTCAATTTTAGTGCTGCCATTAATGAGATCCCATTTTATGACGGATACGAGCGAGGTATTCGCGGAATCTCGTCACAGACGACCTTGCCACGCTCTGATTATAATAGATCACCGAATTTTAATGGCACCTTAATAAGAAGGCATCAAACCAGCTGGACAGGACCTGGTCTCTATATTAAATGTTTATGGGCGACACCGTCGCGATGCGTCGCGTTGCCATGTCGTTTTTTATGTATCGTAAATAAATAACTATGTTATATATACATGTATATTCTTTATGCAATGATGGGAGTTCATTTAAAAATGTTGTATCGTCAATAATGGTAGTAGGTTCGATGCTCAAGCGTGGGAATGATAATATTTAAACATACATATATGTAACAAATGTAAGAGAAAAAAATATACTCTTAATGAATTTTGCTATACCAATTTAGACTATTTTTAAGCTATTTTAACCATGAAATAGCTCAAAAAATATAAATAATCGCAGACACAAATTATATATAGAGCTATGTATATAAACAAGGACGTTAAATATATAACGAATGTTCTTATTTAAATTTTTTATGACTAAACCTACACATAAAATTGATTTACATTGTAACTTTAATATGAAAAATTCAATTTTGGCGTCCTGTGGTTCAATTAGGCTTTGACTCTGATATCTGATTATTCAGATCAGAATCTGAACGAAACCTGATAATATATGCATTACGTATTAATTTTTGACAAATATTATTATTAAAATGAATTTTGTTATCATGAAAGATATTTTATTCGAGATATCTTTATTTCCGTCATTTGAGGACGTCGTGGTGCAGTGGCGTAAGCTTGACTCTTGTGGATTCAATTTCCACTCGGAGGATGAAATATTCAATATTTTCATTTTCTGGTAACGAGGCAAAGTGCGGCGCTGAGTTCCGCTACTCAACAAGCAATGCCTCGGGTATTTGGCGGAAAGTGGGGAACGGGAATGTCTTAATGGGAACGGAGTGTGTCTTAACGCATGTGAAGGATACAGCATGAAGCTAAAAAGAAAAGAAATTGATAAAATAATCAATGCAAAATATTGAACACTAGACAGTATTTACAGATATCTATTATGAAGTCCGCCATTACGACGCCATTTTGATTTATTAAAATGATTTTTATTATACAATGAATTTAATTAAATTATAGACTAATGTTTTGCTAAAATTATGTGGAACCTACACGGATGCGCGAGTGGCGACTCTAATCTAAGCCAAATTAGGAATGGGTCTACACCACATAACTAAGTCGTTCGACGTTATTGTTTTTTTTTTATTAATTTATCGATTCATATGAATGTTCTAGATATCTCAGGCAAGTTAGGGAATATTATTTATAATTTATAATCTTTGAATGTTTACTATGGCTCCAATTACTGTTTGTTTGTTTGTTTGTTCAGTGTTTAACAGAGGCCGGTCGTCTCGCAGCGGAAATCAAATATCTAATATTTTCATTAGGTGTCGTGGCGTGGCGTTGTGTTCCGCCACTCAACACGCAATGCTTCCTGAATTCAGCGGAAAGTGAAAAACGGAGTATTTTAACACCAGGTCCTACCGCTGGCTACCATGCTATGAGCGTAAAAAACATGATACTAAAACAATTGTTCAGTATTTAATTGGTGAGTGTCAGTTAAAATCATACGAATATCGAGATGAAAGAAAAAAATACTAGATAAATGGAAAGAGGCCAACGTTTTTCACTGTATTTTTCTTTATTGTTTTCTAAAAGAAAATCCCATAGTAATTTTGTTAATACGATAAGTACATACATTCGTCACGTTTATTCTCATACGACAAGAATGTGTATATAATTTTATACTACAATAAAAAGCCGATATAAATAATCAGAAATTGCTTAAAATATCTCTAAGCTGTAAAATTAAGTAAGTAGGCAATTAAATCAAGAGAAATTAAAAGAGAAAAGAAACATAAAAGTCTTTCGTAACAAAGGATATTTTATGTCTGATTTTTTGATCCCTAAAGTATATGTACTTTTGCTCGTAAAATTTAATTCTAATGAGGTTAATACTTAACAATTTCTTAACTACCCACAATATTGAGGTAGCTCGACTTCAATTAAAACAACACTCGACGATATCTATATGTGTTGACAATTGTTCATGTTTTTACGTTGTTCGTGGGTTTGATTCCTATTTGGGTGAAATGATTTTAAATTAAAAAAAAAATGTTTTTGTTGCTTTTGTTAAGAATGTTTTACTTTTGCGTTTTATTAAATTTAGCATTTTTTATTTCAATGAAATATATTACATATTTATATATTACTAGTGGACCCGAACGCGGTTATGCCAGCTTGAACTATACGAATATTTATTGAATATATTTATGAAATTATTTTCAGTTTTCAATAGAGAGATGCGTTTTGGGTGACGTTTTCTAACAACAAACTTTGCAAATCGTTGCTTAGCAACGGTTGTATAGCGACGGTTGTTATTAACATGGCGGAATAAATTGCATATCAAATTAATAAGTTTTTTTTATTTTTATTTATTACTATCATTATACATACAAATAAATTTAAACATTATTAAAGGTACTACAAAAAACCACGAAGATTTGTCTCGAGTACCAATAGGTCGTCTATTATAAGTTTAAATAATGTTTCTTTAATAATTGATTCAAGCTTCCCTCAGTAATTTTACTTCGTATTTTAGTGTCCAAGTTTTTTATTAAGTAAGGAATCATGTATGCCCTGGTGCGCTGTCCGTATTTATTATTAGCTGATAATGAAACTAATCTCTTTAGTGTCATATATCAATATATTTTAATATATTGGTATAAATAGATAATATTACAAATATGAGAAAAAAAAATATCCTATGTTCATCCCGGGACCCTCAAGTATTTCTATATGAGTATTTTATCACAATTAAATTAGCGGTATGGGCCTGATTGCGTAAAAGACAGACAGACAGAGTTACTTTCGAATTTATAATATAGGTATGGATTCCCTTCTACACTTAAAATAGAAAAGTACGCCTCCAAATATTTTTCTTCACAGAAATTTAACTCAAAATTGTCTCATATGGATATATTCCTGCTGTGCTAAAAAGTTTTCCAATGTATATTTTGTAACATAACACGAATATAAGTACAAGAAACAATAAATTTTACATAATATGAATATGGTTTTTATATTTCATTTTTATGATTAGTTATGGTTTATATGGTACATCTTTTTGGATGGATATGATTTCATACGACGCTTGTGGTATTGAATTGCATGTGAAAGAATGTTTTTATTTGTTATACTTATAGGAAAATCAAAATTAAATCGGCTTCACGCTGTATCTCGCGCACAGTAGGGTAGGCAGAGGGAACCTAGTGTTAAGACACTCCGTTCCCAAATTTTCGCCGAATATAAATTTTAAATAAATATTTAATTTAATACAGGAATTGTAAAATATATTAAAACATCACAGAAGCTATCACTCAACACGCTATTACCATAAATAGCCGGAAAATAGAGTTCAAAACAATATATCACCTATTAGGTAAGCTCATCTTGTTATGCGGATAATAAATAAAGGAAAAAAAAAAGATTTACAGACATTTGTTTAAAAGTAAATCAATAAGTTCTTATAAAATAACAGTAATATATAACAGACCTGTCAATATTCTTAGCTATATGTTATTATCCTGCATCTATTGTATGTAAAATCCACTTCATGAAATAAACAATTCTTGTAAATGGCATCGTTATATAAAGATTTATTGGCAATTCGGCGTAGTAATTGCGGTAAGCAGCCGTAATTCTGGAATATATAACGTCAGTTACAATTAGACTACGTATCACTGGAATTTGAGTATTATCTGGAATATTTGGAATAAGCAAACACAAGTATACACAGTTAGGTAGAAAATTCACTTTTTACGTTTTTGAAAATTACTCATAAAATAAAGCACTGATATTATAAAGAAATTATCATCCCAAATTAAATTATATACGTGCTACCAACACTCAACCACTACACGCCGGAGTCCTTTGAAGAAATCAAAGCCAGGATAGCTGCTATATTAGCCAGTAGGATACGGTGTTAATTGGATATGTCAGATGCCACGGCTTCCACGCCTAGAGATAGTTCCGACTTGCGCTTACAAGACATTAATTATTAGGGTCTCTGTGCTCCAAAATTAGAATAATAATGTTAAAACGGTAATGTTAAGTTGGTTAGTATTATAATTAGTTTGTGAAGTTAAGTGTATGGGTCCCAATGCGCCAACATGGCCTCTGTTTATTTTTTCATTAAATATATATTTAAATATCTATTCAATTAAAACTAAATACGTATACTAACTAAACATGGAATGAATTGAATAAAAGGTAAAAATCAATAAATATAGTTTTTTTTAAATAAATTTTGTCAATTATGCCACTCAATAATGTCGTTATCTAAATAGATTTTTTTAAACTATACAATGATTAAAATTTTTTATAGCTTTTCGAAATTTTAAACAAAGAACTATTTTTTTTCTTGATGGCAACATTTTTGTGCTCCTTTACAAGGTTTTATGGGTAATAAAATCTTCTGTAAATTATTATTAGTGATTTATAGCATATTTTAAATGGATCTCGTCTAGTGATCTTTTTAAAGACAATCAGATTAATTTAAAGTTGAACCGAAATTATATTTGTATCCATTTTCTTAGAACTAGAACTATATTATAAAAAAAATATATATATAAAATATCTGTAGTACGATGTGAATTGACTACAATATACTCAAATACCATTTCAGAATAATTTGCAAGAAATCGTGTGATAAATCGACATTTTTATTATCTTTATTATTTTATTATCTTATCTTTAGCTAGATATGTTGTATAGTATGTGTATATTTTGTTCCACGAACAACATAGGTTTTTTATTTTTTTATTTAAAGAACCAGGTATCCTTATATCTTTAACAGATATAAAAAAATAAATAACAAATCATTACAAGGGCGCTTCTAGAATTGTACTTTCTTTTTATTTTTTAAGCTTTACACTATATTCCGCATATATCAGACGATCCGTCCCCCACTTTTCGGTGAATTTTCGGAAAGTAATTTACGCCACTGAGTAATTCATCGCCGCGTTTTCCATTGTTACCAGATCGAAAAAATAAAAAGAATTGAACCTTGATTATAGATTTATGATTTGATAGCTTACATATTAATTACATAGGCAGCTTAGAAGACTATATTCGGGACTAATGCAGGTAAAACCACGCCGTGCAACTAGTATCTGCAAACTGCATATATTCGTTGTACGACTGCACCAGACATACTGGTTACCATAGACGCATATTCTAAGACGAGTTCATTACATTAACGCGAATTAATTATTACTATTATCTTGCGTAATATTGCATTTAGTATGTAGCTAACATTAAAATCTAATAGTTCACTCAGTCACTTACAATAACCAATAATTTCCTATACCCACATCTTGATACTAATAATATAAACGGCAGCTTCACCCTGTATTCCGCCCACAGCAGGTTAGGCAGAGGGAACCTATTGTTAAGACACTCCGTTTTCCACTTTCCGCCGAATACTGGAGGCATTGCGTGTTGAGTGGCGGAACTTGTCTCGACAGCAGAGCGAAGAAATGAAAATATAAATGTGCTATAAATGATAGGAAATAATATTATAAGTATATACAAACCTTATAACAAATAATTAGCCCAAGTTTCTTAAAAAAACTACACTGCTGGGTCATAAAATCTTAACATACACCTACTTTAACAATATCCATTAAAGCGGAATGGTGAGAACGCTATTAGTAGTGATTTTATTTTTAATTTTAAATATTAAATTATTACTTATCCATACACAAGATATATTATTTTAAATTTATTTACATTTTTTAATTGTAAAAATCATACTTTCCAGAATTCTAATATTCTATTAACTGTCATGCAAAATACGGATCGTTTTAATTCAATATTAATAATATTTTTAGAAATAAAATAACTATATATGCATAACTATTTAAATAGTCAAAAAATATTGGAACGACAAATTTAATTAATTAGTAAAAATTAGAATTTATAGTAGGTTTATATTTTAATCAGATTTTTGTAGTAGCTACATGCTGTCACGTGTGGGACCTTCACAAATAAAAAATGTTTTATCTATTTAATGATAATATAAAACTCCTTCCGTTACTGAGTGCCTGACAGACAAGATGCAGGCGAAGCTACTGGATTCAGAAAGTTGAAATTTGGACATGTAGGTAGGTTAGGGGGAAACTAAGAAAGCATTTCTCGATGGATGGAAAGGGGAGAATAAGAAGAAGTTGCGGGCGTCAACTAGTTTCTACACAAATATACTAATTTTGAAAATAAATATTAACATACCTATCTTCTTTTTTAAAAACGATAAAATTTAAAAATATATTTAATTATAATAATAAAAACTTCCGCTGTATAATAATAATATAAATTTGTCGCTTCTTGTATGGTTTCCGGCTAACTGTGTATTTTAGTTTTAATTAATACGACACTATTTTATGATTTAATTAATTGCTAATGTCATTGTTATATAACATAGATATGGAATGCTTTTTTTTATATAATATATTAAAATGTGAAATGAGAGCCAAATTCAAATCCAATAAAAAAACTTATAGATCTCCGATTCTTTTTCGACGATACAAGAAACCGACGCTACGATAGTTGCCAGCTGATTCTAGAAGAAAATATTATAATAACATTTTTGTTTTCACATATTTATAATCCTTTTTTTTAAATTCACAAAATATCAGTGTATGGACTTTGTTTCACTTGGACTATAAAATTACACAGCCAGCATTATAGTTTACAAACATAAAATTGTTTCTTAAATTGAAAAGTAAAAATATATTTTTTTAATTTTATTTTTGTAATTTTAATAATAATATTTTAAAAAACCTGTAATTTAGGTGTAGATACGGCATTTGTTTTAAGAAACATGTATTACCTAAACTGAAGGTAGACACAGACAGTAACGCTACTGTAGCTTGCAGCTCAACTAGGTGTAGGTTCTAAAATAAATACCTGTGGGCCTACGTGACCGAGGGCCGATTACACGGATAACCTTTAAATGGAATTTCCTTTAGAACAACAATATTGCCTGGGGAAAATCTAAATAAACGTTTTTATAATATTAGCAATGTTATGTATTTAAGAGGTCGGTTAATTTCGACCCAAAATTAATTTAGTCAATTTCATGAAATTTTGTCTCATTTATAAAATATATTACAAATGATATGAAAAAAGAAATGTGAACAAATATTTGTGATAAGAAATCACAAATATTTATTTTTTATTTTATTTTAAAAAGACTAGAAGAGCTCTCTCATTATATAGAGCAAATTACAACGAAATATATATATTAACTTTTGTTAAAATAATATTTTCAAAAATCTTCATCTTTTTTCATAAGAATTATAATATCCTTCAGAGACATACTCGAACATACAAAATTAAACGAATTCAGATCGAAAGTGACGTTAAAGAGATACAAAAATCAGGTCATTATAAGAAAAAACGTTTACTTCCAACCATTCGCAAAGGAAATGAACTCTGCAATTTCGCTATATACATAGCTGAATGCTGAATAAGGTAATATTTCAGGCACATCTCAAAAAGATCTGATATAAAAGTAATTCTGTCGCTTAAGCGTCCCGACTGGCTGGATTGATTGATGAAGGTGGAGGTGCTGCCGACAAATTCTCTCGAAATACGGAACTTGGGAAACCCTTATCGTGGCAGTTCTTGTATCAGCAAGTTGAAATAATCGTCTTATAGGTAAATTACTTTTATATTATAGTTAATTAACTTAATAATACTCCTAATTTTGGTACATACATACCATGTGTCAAGTCAAGACACTTTATTCTCCACTGTGGCCAGGCCTTCACCGGGCCAAAGACAACATAAATGAGTTTGTGAACCTGATGGTATGGCGGAAACTGAGTTCTTCCAAGAACATGTTTTTTTTTGGTATAAATATAAATGCTATATATGTATGATGAAACATACAAACATACAAACCAAACTGCAAACAAATCTTAAATACATATATATGATTATGGTGATAAATTAAAACTAAAAAGATATTGACTTAAAGTATTTTGTAAATTTAATTGACTATGGCTAAATAGATATCTTATATAATATTCTATAGATTATATATATATATATATATATATATATATATATATATATGTGTGTGTGTGTGTGTGTGTGTGTGTTTAAAAGTGTACGTAAAAAGAAATTAATTTAAATAAAAAAAGATGACAACATTACAAGGCAGGTAGTAATGCAAATAAAATAAAACCAAAAAAAATACTTTCAATTTTAATTATGAAATTAAAATCTTGTCATCCATTACACAAATTAAATGCTGTAATTAAGATTGTAGATAAGTTTAAGATATATAGACGTTATTAAATATTATTAATAATATTATACATATTGTAAGTCTGCCCTTCCTGCTTCTTTATAATAAATTCATTTTGTAATGTAAACTTTATGCAAAAAGGCATTGCGAATTCCGAATGAATTAGAAAAGATTTTTCAAAGAATGTGTCATTGTTTGAATCACGAATGCTACTGTGCGCTATATGAGAATATTCTTTACATACATTTTGATTGATTTTACTTTTCACCAATCGTGGCGCACATGCACGCACAAGCATATGACTGCAAACGCGACAGGTCGTGGATTCAATTCCCACTCCACGAAATGAAATATTTAATAATTTAATTTCTGTTCTGTTTCCATGGAAAGTAGGGAGCGGAGAGTCTTAACACTAGGCTTCCTTTGCCCACTTTGCAACATGCGGGATACAACGTGAAGCAGAAAAAAAATATTATGATAACATATCATTACTTGATATCTATGAACAACATTTTAATGCAGTCAATATAAATTTATATACATACATACAAACATACATTAGACATAAATAATAATAATACACCAACAGTTAAAATATATATCCACGATATATATTGTAATCGACTTTAAGAGTATTTATACGGCTATATATTTCAAAATGAATGATCATTTCAAATCGATGAAGAAAGTATTTATTGCGGGACTCGATTTTGCGATCGAATTGGGCGCGAGTAAGTTATGTTTATTACAGTACATTCTGTCCTTTATTGGGCGAAATCTCAGGAACAGTTAATTTTGGCATTGTCAGGAGAAGTTATAAAGGTTTCATCTCAACCCGGATATGAATTCTTTCGCTTGGTGCAAATTATGCTGTACATTTTCATATACGATTGACTCACTGAACTGATATTTATATTGAAACTGTTAAAATTATTCTCATCCTAATCTCATTGCTTCTGTTATTATGTTGACAACACATAAAAACATTTTCTTATGAACTAAGATACGTTTGTGGTAAATGATTTTGTTTATCTTTAATTTTTTTCAATTTCACGCTGTATCCCGTATATAGGTTGGAAGAGGGAACGTAGTGTTAAGACACTCCGTTCCCCACTATCCGCTAAATTATCAAGGCATTGCGTGTTAAGTGACGTCTAATAATATTAAAACATTTTTGTGGGTAGTTTGTAAAATCCCTTAATACAAAGACCCCCATTTAACTAATCTATATAACATTGATTTGAACTGGCATTCCAAATTCATTAAGAACACTCTGCTGCACTCCCAAATTTTGTATCGCAATTTCAACTGGTATGTATATTATGCACTAAAATCATAAATCACGCATTTATTTCGTGAAGCACGCCTCACTGTGGCCACGCTACGTGCTTATCTGTTATTTGCAGTGGAACGCAGCGCTGTGCCAGCGGTTTTGGTAACATGTTGATAAATATTTGGGGGGATTCCCTCGTCCCGTAATATAATAGTGGAGGCTTCCGTTAAGTCTTCTAATTTTCTTGGTATAGTTTGAGACTGTCGTGCAGTAGTTGGGATGCGTTGGACGGTAATTGGAGTGTGAGTTCGAATTCAAGTTTCCTGATGAGTTCAGACACAGTGTTGAGTTCGGAAGTTAATGTGGAAATGTCTTCTCTTTCAAACGTTCTCAATAATTAAAATTATTTAAAAATAACAAACACCGATTTCATTGAACACCTTCAAATTAAACTTCAACAAAGTCTACTTGTCGATGTTAATCTTTAAAGGAATGCTGAACAATTGCTATAAAATTTATATGGAACTATCCCCGAAAAATTGAATACTATATACAAAAATTATTCATTAGCCAAATATAACACTCAAATAAAGAACCTCCTTCTTGAAAAGAAATCCCGTGACACTGAAAGAAAAATATTTTAAATACGTAATAAATATTCCTTTGACCTGAATTTGAAATCACAATTAATTGCAAATACAGTACGGTTAACGAGTCGTGCCCTCCATGAAGTTAGTTGTAGATAGAGATAGCAGCACAGATTTGATTTAAAATTTTTCTTTTTATTATTATTTCCTTCCCGAGAGAACTAACTTACACTAACTTTAAGACGACCATGACTCTTGCTGTGAAATTCTTCTCTCAGCCCCCCGTGGAGGGAGAGGGGAGACGGTCCCAGGACTGAACCCTCCGACCGTTGTGGTCTTTCTCCACCCATGGCTATGAGCGCGTCGTTGGGGTGTGCCAAGGCCCTGTAGCTGTGAAGGAAAAAGGTGCTGGGGAATGTGAAGTGGGATAGGAGGAGCTATATACCATGTCTCGTCAACCGTACTATAGGTGCTATATGGTTACGACAAAGTCGAATGATAACACCATGCTGTGAAATTGTAAGTTGATTGGTTTTTAGGATTGCATTTAGTAAGAAATGTAATAATTACTCTTACGGTTTCGTCCAGCTGTTTCCAGTTTCCACCATACACTTTCAAGTCAATTTGTAGGTATTAAGGTCTCAGTAACTTTACGGTACCCTGATTAGTATGCCATTTAATTAAAATGATTGTTGGAACGCCCTTCGTTATTTTGAATTTCTTCGATTACTTCTCATTTATTTTATTAATTTATGTAACGGTTTACGCGGGTTGCCAATTAATTTTGTAGTTAATTTTTTTGTGTTCTTATAATATAGTAATTGATTGAAAGAGTGTATTCTTTACATATAAACAGCTTACTGTCGGATGTAACATGAGTGGACCTAAGATCTATCTTGATCATAGAGATTTAGAAAGTTGCACAAGATATTGTGCAGCTACGCCATCATAGGGATTTTAGGATAAACATTCCCCGGAATCGGGAATCGAACCTACAATCATGTTTACAGTCAGAAGTTGTCAAGGTACCCAGCGTTGGATACCTTGACAACGCTGGTACCCCGTTCCCCGTCTTGAGTGGAGAAACTTAACGCTGAGCTTTGCTACTTAACGCTGAGCTGATAGCATAGCGAAGAAATAAAAATAAATAAATATAAATTAATATAATTATATTGGATTATAAAACAAGTAGGTACATCCCGAGTTCTATATCTCTAAACACCGACAAAGCATACATCAAAGCGGCTTATTGGCTTATCAAAATCAATTAGAAACTCGAACGCTGTTGTTAGATGTTACGTATATACTATTAGTAGATGTAGATATATAATATATGAATAAATAACATTTTAAATGCATTATCACTCTTTTCCACGTTCATCTCAATTTGCTTAGTTTACCAGAAGGTGGAATATACAAGTAAATGAAAATAATTTAAACATAATTACAATACATTTCCCCGAGTGGAGATAGAACCCACTACTATCAGGCTTACAGTAATTAACTACGCCATACACTCGTAGGATGGTTAATTTTATTACTAGTAATATATTTAGTACGCATATGAACTATGGGACAGGAGGAATAGGCTCTAGCGCAGTAACAGTTTCGTTTGTGAATACTTAATGTAATGTGAAATGTGATTATAACTTTAAATAATAATAACTTTTGAATATAAAATGAATGATATGTCACTAGTAATTTAGTTCATTATAATTTAAAGTTTATTTGAATGTATTTCCAACCGCTAATATGAATTGGGGTTGTTACAAGTTTATAAAGTATATACATGCTTTTTTGTTTTTCTCTGTTACTTCGAGGCGTATGAAACGAATAAACTTAGTACATATAATTATATTTTTTAAATGTAATTCTTGTTTATCGACATGATCCTAAAATCCTTTTTTTAGGTACAATTAATTATTCAAATTTAACTTTGAATGATGACAGAATATTAACCTGTCTAAATATTTCAATTCTGGCGCAGCGCGGCCATGACTTCCTACACTCAGCTTGTAATGTCTCGAATTTATATAAATTTTGCTCTTTATATATGGTGTTCATCGTATCGTGATTTCAATTAAGACCAACATTATAAGATAAGCTGAAGTCTTGACAAATCATGCTGAATTGAGCTGATAGGATCTAAATTTTAGATATCATAAAAGGATTATTAAGAAACCGACATTATAATTTAAGGATAAGAGTGTCAATATAGTAGTGCAGTGGAACCGCAGCTGACTGTAGACGCGGAGATCGTAGGTTCTACATAAAATGTTTTATTTTTTCCGCTCTGCTGCAGCACAAAGTGGAGAATGGAGTATCTTGATATTAAATTCTCTCTGCTTACTTCGAGGGAAAACGTGAGGCTAGACGTTTTTTCTAGCTTTACGATACAACCCGGACCTAGCAAGTTAGGCAGAGGGAACATGGGATCCTAATATTAAGATACTCCATTCTCATTAACACACTTCGGGGCATCGCATCCACATGCGAACGTGGCGGAACTTAACACGGTGCTGGGCCTTGTTACCAAAGCGATGAAAACATAAAATTTTTCACTCTCTTGAATGGGAATCAAATTCACAACCGTCGCATTTACCATCGCACGCTTTTACCCCTGGGCCGGGTCGGCCTCAAAAAATACAAAATAAAAGTATTTATTTAAGGATTTAACTTATTGAAATGTTTACTCAACTTGTGATTGTTTTCTCTTACATTCATAAATAACACTATAATCTCGGCAGTTGACCGGTCAAGTGGACAACCTTCGGGAGCACAAGTAATGTTACTAAAAAACATAACGATTTTATTTTCATTATTCTTAAAAAGTAATTCTTATAAATGTTTTTTTTTCTGGTGATATCCTCATATTTTTATTATAATAGTTTGTGTAAACAGTGATTCTTAGCGTGTGTTAGTAGTGGAGCTAATGACTTTTGAAATAGAATTCGTTGTTCCAATACAATCTTTCTTTAATTATAAGATATTGATTTAAGAAAATAGAAATCAAAGAAAAAAATAGAAACCAGCCATTAAAAGGGAACTACAAGAAACAATCTCAGTTATAATTATGCAAAAAAATCAACTTCAAGCTGTACTCAGTATGCAGCAGGTTAAGCATACGCGCGACGACGACTTCTAACATGTTATAATTACATTCAAAATTATATTTGTAATTATTTTATCCTTTTTTCTATAGAATAATATATTATCCTACCTCATTAGATAAGACCATAGGCCAACTGTAGAATAAGAGACCGGTAGACTTCGTTAGAGCCTTAAAATAAAAAAGGCTATAGCTATTCATTAAAAGAACAAAAGCTGTGGGTAGGTTAATGAGCTATAAAAATAAGTGCTTCTATAAGTGCTTCTCCATACAATTTATATTTTTTTTTGTTTACATTTGAGTTAATTGGAGTTATCTATATACATATGAATGTATACCTAAAGAGTATATTTAAATTTTTATAGCTTCACGCTGTATCTCGCACATATAGGCAGAAGGACCTAGTTTTAAGACACTCCGTTCTCACTAAGAGATTTCCGTTTCCTACTTTCTGCTAAATGCTGAGGCATTGCTTATGGAGCGGTGGAATGGCGGAACTTAACACAGCACTATGCCTCGTTACTAGAAAACCAAATTGAAAATTTCATTTCCTCGACTGAATACGATTTCAATCGAACCCACAGTCTTACAGTCACCGTGCTACAGGGTCGCGACAACTTCGACATAACACCTTATAAATTTATACTTTCTTAGAAAATGGCTTGTCAATTGCATGTTACGTAAAGATATTAAAAAGAATGCTTAAACAGTTTTTAAAGCGAAATATGCTTATTGTATAGAATAGTAAAATTCTAATTCAGCCAATGCTTAAGGTATTTTTATTTTATTAAACGAGAAAGAGAAAGACAGAGATATTACAGTCTTCACATTGGACTCTCTACGGCTTCATACGCTATCCCGGAAGTAGAGTAGGAAGAGAGTAACGTAAATCTACGCTTTGTATACAAGAACGCGATATAAAAAAAAGTCTTGTTAGGTACGCGTTTATGTATACAAAATTAAAGAGATCTTAAATTAGATTAGCTCTCCAAATATCACGACACCCACGATTAAAAATAAAATAAATGAGTTCTAGTTCTAATCTACTTTTAAATATCTTCTCATGTTCACAAAATTACATTATTATTTATTAAAAAGTTGATAATAAAAAAATGTGTTTTTATTTACATTGTATAGAGAACAAACTTCGTCTAGCGCTCGTGACGTTTGTAGGTTCGATTCCCATAAAAAAACGAACTAGCATTTTGCAATCACGTGTGGGAAGCTTCGGAGAAGTACTTGGGAACTGTTACTGCCGAGTGTAGGCTTAAGGGACCCTTTAAAATTCGCATAATGCTCACCTTTACTGTCGATTCGATATTATTTTACTACTGCCGCGTCTTAATTATACTTTAAATATAAACTGATAATAGTTATTTCATTATTATTTATTTTTAAATTAGTTTCATGCTATATTCCGTACATTGCAGGGAAGGCAGAGCGGACCTGAGAGCCCGGTTTTAAAACACTCTGTTTTCATTAAGATACTTTCTTTGGGGAAATGGGGATTTACAACTGAATTGTAAAGGCAGTGCGAGTGGAGTGTTGGAACTCTGCGCCACGCTATTCGTCGGTACCAGAGCGAGAAAATGAAAATATTATATATTTAATTTCCTCTAGTTCTAAAGTTCTAACCTACCTTTTTTATATAAAACAGTAGAAAATAGTGATTATTATATTAAAAGCACAAGAATTCTATAGCATTTTTTAAAAGATATCATCAATATAAAGTTTACAGATTATTAAATAATGATAAAAATATTAATTAACGCGAAAATATTTTGGCTATCAGTAAATCGTTTGTTCCGAACTCGTCCTCGTTTCAAATAGTTACATACTATTATTGTTCCTACTATAGTTGTATATATAAAACTGAGACTAGATTAAGAAAACTAAGGTCAGTATAAAATTAACGATACCAACTTAATTATTTTGAATGTATTAACAATTAATATTGCTGTCAAGATTGTATTCACACAAATAATGTTTTATTTTAATTTAATAAAGAATCAATTTGTATGTATGTGATTTTACAAGGATTTAGATTAATTAATTTTTGCAGTTTTTTTTTTAATATTATTATGGGGATGGAAATTCATTTTAGTTTTTATATTAATATAAATGGCCGCCTTTATTCTGGAGGCATTGCGTGTTGAGTGACGGAACTCAACGCTGCGCTTTCCCTGGACACCAGAGCGAAGTATTAAATTAAATTAAAATTAAATATTTCATCTCCTGGAGTGGGGTTCGAATCTACAACCAGTCAGACTTTGTTCCCCTGCGCTACGACTGGCCTCTGGTATGATTTTTTTTGTTATAATTTAAGTATCATCCGTTTTAATATTTTTTTCTAATTAATAGAAAAAATAATTGAAAGCCTTGTGGCGCAGTAGTGCACCGTGTGGCTGTAAATACGTCGGTTGTAGGTTCTATTCCTACTTGGAGTAATGAATATTTAATATTTTCATTTGCTCGCCTTGGTAACAAGACAAAATCCAGCGAGTTCGAGTTCCGCCACTTTCAGCTTATAAGCAAATTATTTCAAACATAATAATGACGGGAAAGTGCAAAAAATATTTCAAAGGTCTTCTTCTAATAAACAAAAAAATTAGTATATAATAATGGATATCCAAGAAATCATAAGAGATAAACCATTCCGTTAGAATATCATTCTTAGAAAATCGATTTTGTACACAGCCTTCGATTATGTTTATACATCCTGAATGTTTGGGGAAAATTACTGATTCACACTGACCTTACAATAAATACCTTCTTGTAGATGTAATGGAGTCTGTATCACTCATTTTCTTTCTTAAAATATAATAAAATGTTTAATTTATGAATTGAATATGTTAATACAATACGCCGGTGGTTTCTGGTGAGCGGTGAGGAAAAACGAAGTTATTGACGTATAAAAAATTATACCAATAAGAACTTTGGAATTTCATTTATGATGCTTTTATTATATTTGTTTATCGCTATTTAAATATCTTAAATTTTAAGTTTTTATGTATTTTTATATAGAGATCACTACTTATTTGTTTTTGTCTATAAAAATATAGTCACCATCAATGAACACTACCAGTTGTTTTACAACTAAGTTAAAATTCATTTTCTTTCTATACAGTTATTAAAGTTAGAAACAAGCTTAACTATCGGCTAGTTAATAAATTTAACTACTGGTTTTTTTTAAGAAAACTGCATTAAGAAACACAAGATTAAAAAAAATGTTCATGTATGTCTAGTTCTTTTGTGTAATTCGCGAACAAACAAATAGACAAACAAAAATTATAGTTTAAGTTTAAGTTTTAAGTTGTTTTTTAACTTTTGCTATCGATATGTTAACGGAAACAAGTAACATATTTATTTAAATTATTTATAGATTGCGGGTAAATTCCCCACTTTAAGAAATGCAATATTATGAAATAAACAAACCATTGACAATGAATTTGTATCGCTACTGCGAACTATGAAAACTAAGAAAAGATGAATTCAACTGATATCAAAAACAAACACATCTCTAATATGTGATCTAATTTGTAATTTATTATATATTTATTATAATAATTCATATTTAATCAAATATTTTTCCTTGACCAATATAATATATATGAGCCAGATGAGCACGAGGTACAAAGGCACCGGTCTACGTCAGCTTAAGATTACAAATTAACCTATTGATACAACGTCATTAAATTAATTTTAATTTAAGTTTTGATGAGATTTAATCATTTTTTGTAAATTTTTAATATCATAAATCATAAATATTGTGATTTTTTGTGTTATTTATGGGCGATCTGACACAATTCTTCAAATATGCTTATTTTATTTTCATTTCATATATGAATACATGTTTTTAACTTTATGCGATTCCCATTCCTTCTGGGGTAGGTCGATAGTAGTTGCTTACATCATTGTTTCTTATTATCCATACATTTATCCATATATTTATTATCGAATAGTTAAATTATTCGAATATAATCTTCATTCAAAATTTTTATTTTTTAATTCTCATATTGATTTGCTGCGTTGATTGCGGCTTACGAACGGATTGAATAGGAGAGTAGAAACGTATTATTTACATTTCTCTTTTAAATTATTAATAAGACTCCGCGGTCTGCCTATCTGTCCGTGTATCTATATCTAGTGAACCCTGACAGTTAGACAGTTTTTCCGTTGCCGCTATTATAACAAATACTTAAAAAATATATATATTTCAGGATACGCTTATACAAACATGATTTTTTACCGTTTTTATAGATAATCGTTAGGAACCCTTCGTGTTCGACTCGTCCGTAGCGACGATTTTTTTGGGTATGCAGGAAGAACATTATTGTATTGATAACACTGCATTCTCCATTTCTAACTTTTGCTTGTTAGTTAGAGGAACTTTGTATGACAACACCGCTATTGAACTTACAGTCATACTTATGTTCCACGCTGGCGTCCAAAAAAATTTGATACTGTAAACAATTTGATATGGCGAAAAAATGCGGAATTTTGATAATAAACCGGCGCCCACATTCGAATATATTAACTTTGTTTTGACACATGTGCTCCAATTTTTATATTTCTATAATTTTAAGCAGCAATATTATGTTTTATTGTGGAAAAATCTCGAACTTGATTATATTATAATGGAATTCAATAATAACATTTGCTTGCCTATTATAGCCAAAATAAAAGGTTATTCAAATTTCATGTTATTTTAATAAAATTAAACCATTACGTCTTAATATATGATCCGAACAAAAACATATTGTAAAACTTGATTAATTTTGTAATATAGTGTGAAATATAATAAAAGTTAAGATGTTCGAATTTTATAGTAAAAAAAAAAACTTTTTTTAATTAATAATTTTTTTTGTTCGTATATAGCAGTCTAGATAAAGACAATGTAATATTAAGACACTCCATTCGTCGTTCCCCACTCCAATTTGAGAAATAGCGTGTTAAGAACGATTTTGCCTTGAAGAAAGAAAATGAAAATACTTGGGGGGTCCCCCAGGAATACCGCCTCAGTACCATCCTGATTATGTAAATTTGATTATATTTATATTATTTTAATATCTTGAATCTTTAATATCTTGAAAGAGTCCTGGAGTGTCCAGGAAGAACCGTAATCCATAAAAGGAGTTGTGACGGCATTTTACTTAAACAACGAGAAGACCAGATCTTAGCATGTGTTATTGATTATATTAAATAATGAAAATAAAAAAAATCCTCGTGTATAATAAAATTTACTCTACAATTATGAACAATTATGAACAACATAAAACTGCATTTAAATACAAAGAATATTTATATCGCTAAAATGCAATAAATAAATAACTAATTGCATTTTTAATTTTCATTATTTATTTTATTAATATTTCTAGTATATAAATACAATTTTCTATATATCGTTCTATAGGATATATATATATATAAAACTATATTTAAGCATATGTTATTTTGGTTTGTCACTTCACGTGTTGGCTTGAGGTCATCGGTACTGCGCGGCCTTGCGCGGTCGCCGACCAAAATGACACTGCCATATCTCGAATTCCTCTCCGCGTAATCTAAATTATTCGATAATGGCGCCACCAAAATATATATCGTATTTACATATAATAAAGTATGTTTTTATATATTGGAACGTATTTTATATTTACTGGCCAAACATGTGGTTTTCGCGCTATAGAAAAAACTAGATTGGTGCAAAACATTTTGAGAATCTTTTATTTATTTGACACTCATTAAATTGATTGTTTTATAAATTATTTATTACAAATTTTTATTTTTGTTTTCAATATCAAATTGTTTGAATGAGGGAAAACAAAGAACAAAATGATTAATATGATTAAACTTTATAGTGGGTATTGTACCTAGAATGACACATCATTCTGTCAATATAAAGTCCTTAAGTATAAAGTAGAGGCCGTCGGGTACAAACCTGCGACTGCAAAGGTAACGTATCTAGTAGGTTCGATTCTTACTCAAACAAAATGAAATATTTATTGTTTTCATTTCCAAGGCAAAGCGCGGCGTCGAGTTCCGCCGTCCAGAATTTATTAGAAATTGGGGAAAGGAAAAATCTTAATGGACTCTTCCCTTCCCCTCTTAAAACTGCACAACCTTCCATTTGCGGGATACATTAAAAAAAATCAATAAAAAATATAACAAATAAAACGAGGCCGTGAACTTAATAATTGTACAGTTCCCAATCTTCAACATACACTCCGCGAGCATGATTGATATCTCAATTTCATCTAACACTTGCTATTATAGTGTCTTCATAGATTTAAGCGTTCCCCTTAATAGATTACATTTACCGTTGTCTTATAAAAAGCCTGCGGTTATTGATTCATAATGACCGCCAATAAATATTTGAACCTGTAATTAATGATTACTTTTAAAAGTAAGCTCATTGTTTATTATACGAAGTAAATCACGTCGATAGCTGTGCGCTTTGCCTGTTTATATCTACATTGTGTCATTGTTTGTGAATTATCATGGCTAACATATACATATATATTTACTTTTGGTTTTTTTTAGGGATTCTCTCACCAGGTTCGAGAATTATCTATTTTTAGAACGGCTACGGCAAGAAACAGCATTCGCTCGAATGAGAATGGAATCGAGAACCATTCTGTTCACAGACATTACGTATGAGGCAATAAGGACCATCTGTACCACCGCCCAATCAATAACATATTGCTTTCCTAAAGAAACCTTCCTACATTTTCAATCAAAGTTTTCGATAATAGAGATATAACGACAAAGCACTCTACACCGAGTCCGATACATCAATTTGTATGTCAAAGAGCTTTTAAACTCTTGTCAACAAAAAGAGGCTGGGATGGTTGGTTGTCAATACCGTTATTTAAGGTCAATTGGAAGACCTCTGACCCTCTACTTGTATACAATCGTGTAAAAAATCCTGATATTCTTACGTGTAAGAGAATCCAATTAACATATAAATCATAATTATTATGAGACATAAAAGTGTGAACTTGTATTGAAATTACTAAGATGCAGATTTAAAGGAACAGTTAAATTTATTTTTGTTTGTACTTAAATAATGAATACTAAATATTTAAACCTATAGTGTTGTTCACGTCTTTTCCCGTATATGAAATGGTAAGCATAGAAAATTTAATTATGAAACACTCTTTTTCGTTGAATAAAAATCAGATCCTTGGTTTGGGTTACTAGAGCGAAGAAATAAAAATAATTAAAATATTTCCCTGACTGGGAATCGAACCGACAAACATCGCGTGTACACTCAACGAACAAGTCAACAAAGCTGTCTTAGAACGACCAAAGCTTAAATATATGTACATTTATTATATTTAGTTGGAATTAAAAAAAATATTTTTTTGAATAAGGTACCTGTTAGAGCAGATATAAATAAATATATTATAATTAAGCTTAGTAAATGAAATTAACTTAACCTGTTCTTTTATCGTAACTTAATGCTTTTCATTAAAAGTATATCTTTATGTATTATATACATTTATTATATATTATTATATATTTTTTATATAATAAGTAAAATAACAAAATAAAGATTGAAAAATATGTGTTTGTTTACATTATTTTAAAATTTTGCGCATACGAATACTTTAAAACAGTGAATCATCATATATTAGGCAAATGGGACAAATATCAGGTAAAAGTGTACATTAAAATTATAAACCGCTTCTTATATCAATTTCCTTAACACCACAATGTTTAATACGAAATAATCCCCGATCCACATCATTCAGTTTTACTGTCAAAAACCACCCGTGACTTAACAAAAAAATCATTGTCGAAATCACAAAGAGCTGACCTCGAATGTTCCCAATAAAGACGTTATAACCCTCGAAGTTGATACATATTTAACGATCAACAGCTCGGCGCCGTTCTCGATAACCGAATCTTAAAAACAGGAATTCTAAAGGAATGTACGGTATGTACAGCTACAGGCCATGTTAATGTTTTGGCGGATGTCGCAGGCGCCGGCGCCGACCGACGACCATAAATAAATACCATATTGTTGCACCCTGTATAAGCATACCCAATTTATGTAAATTTGGTATTTCGGTGACATACATTGATTTTCTTTATATGTACTTCTCACTTTTTGATCATGAGGGTAATGCTGTTAGCCCTATTAGCTTTTACAGCGACACCGGGGGGAGGGGGAGAGGGAAGAGGGTACTCTGTCCCTGAAGAAATGCAAGCACTAAGTGGCTGCCTGTGAGGAAGTCGACGTCTGTAAGGGCGGCCCCTGCGGGACTCCAACCTCGGCTTGCGGCCGTCGAGCGGACTGGGCTTAAGTTTGGTCAATATGTTTATAGTATTGAATTCATTGTCTAAAATTATATTTGCGTTTTTGATACTTCATTTGTTTTGTTATAATAGGTGATTAGTATGCATATATGTGTTTTTAGCGTTAGAAATTACATTAATTGTCTGCATTTAAATTTTCTATTAATTATTTTAATGTTATTTTAATTTAGAGAACTTTCTTAAAAATAATAACACTATCATAGTATTTAAATGATAATTTATATTCTGCCAATAACATTAAATTGATATAGTATTCTAGTTTCTACGCTTAGATTCAATAAATGACGCAAAAATGGCCAGCTATTTTACAAATGTTTCTAAAAATATTTTAAATTAATAATCAATTCTTCCTACAGTTTCAGGCTAAAACGAAGCATTGTGTTAAAAAACTATTAGACTTCTGAATGATTATAATTTATTGCTTATAATTTATATTATATACTATTGCATTATTGGATGCAGTTTCGTAGGAATTTAATTTACAATGCCTTTCGCAATGTAGAATAAATTTTAAACTGCCGGATGTCACGAGTTCTATATCAAGGTTGTTTAGCAAAAGGTGTTATACAGAAATTATTGATATTCTCTGAAAATTCTTGATAAAAAGTAGAGAGAAGAGCGATCAGGCTACAAATCTGGTGATAACTCAGTGTCACGATATTCCTTCTTAAATTTATAGTGTTTTCATCCCTCGTTATTGTATTGAAATTCGAATACGGGAGGCTAAGGCCATCGCTGACGTTAATATCTTCTGTACTTAAATAAATAAAGGTTAACGCAAAACGGTTTAGTAGTTCTCGTTAAATGGGACACTATAAAAATTATCAGACGTTTATAGCCAATTTTCAAGTATACGATTTTTGAATACGATTTAGTGGAGACCAGTTATGGTGCCCCTGCACAAGCTTGCGGCTGTAAACGCGATGGGTTGTGTGTTCAATTTTTACTCGAGGAAATGAATTATTTCATATTTTCATTTCTTCGATCTGATGTCGAGACTAAACGCGGCGTTGAGTACCGCCGCTAAACACACATATTTATGCTTTATATAGAATGTACATAAGATTTGGCTGTAAACAGAAAATTCTTACAATTCCCGTCCCCAAGAATGATACCTAACCATAAATTTTAGAGCTTGAAAAAAAATTGTGGTCATATATACGTTAAAAATAGGAGTTAGTTTCTGAAAGTAAATGCTGGTTTAAATCCGTGCACATAATGAAATTACATTAAAGTTATATAAGAAATGAATATATATTTTATTTTTTATACACAAATGTTATCTTAATTTTCAGAAAGTCAAAATAATTGTAATATACTTCACTTGCCCTGAAGTGATCTTGAACTTTTAAGAGTACAAGGTAATAACAAACCTCTTTAACTTTTAATAAGAGCGTGGATATTCTAATACCGAATTTTTAGTAATACAAAATCTGTATTTTCATCCATTCTAACTAATACTAGAATATCTATATTTTTGTTTATAGCGAGCGTCACGCAATTCATTGATTTTGGTTTTAATTTATATGTATATTTATAATTTTACATTTTTTTAAATGTTTCCTTCTCTTGACTATTGAATATCATGATAAAAGATATATCGCATAGAAGAAATAAAAGTAGATTATCTCAACCAAATGTAAATAAATACAATTATTACTGATTACTTAATAAAATATAACCCTATAAGGAAGAATTTAATTCCATTATTATAGAACATATGAAGCGGTACTAATGATTTCATAATAATCAATTAATTTTATAATATTATTATAGCATGATTCTAACGAGAGGTCGTTGATTGTACTAGATATTGGCCGACATTGTGAGGTTACCGATGCAGGAAGAGTACGTACGTAAAACGTTATTCACAAATGACCTCGATCTTTCATTATATTAACGGGATGGTTTAGGATTAAAAATATAATGTGTGATTTCTATAGAAACTTTTTTATCATATTATTTCTTATACAACCTACCGGTGTTGTTACTTCAAAGCAGTATAAAATATCTTATTTATTTATATTGTATAGAAAATTATATAGATAAATAAATACGTAGTCGCTTGTAATTCTGTTTCTGTAGATGTAAAATTTACGTTTCAGTTAGAACTTCTAATAACTCTCTATTAGTGCTCTGCTATACTGCCTAATCTACATATGGTACATATTAATTTAAATTTTTACGTCCAGTAGTTTCATATGTGCATTATCTGGGACTTAGTAAAGGAAGACACATTGATAAACGGGAAGTACACCTTATAAAAGTTGATAAGCTTAAGTTTGCTGCGTTTGCTTGTTTGCTTGCTAGTTATATAACAGTCGGTAGTACCTATAGATGTAGTAGTTTTACGTACAGTTGTATGAGTAGTTGTACGTATGGCTGTAAACAATTCACTTCTAGTACCGACGCTGTTTCGGCACCGAAACGAGAATAGCCAAAGGATAAAAGACTAATTATAAAATTCTCCACATCATCACAGCAAATTATATGAAAAATATCGCCTAAAAACGGCAAAACATGAAAATTTGTCAGAATTGGAGGTTAGTAAGCTTTCATCAATTTTAAATTAATTTAATACTTGATAATAACGAAAAAAAGTCATCTATCTTATATATTTTTTTCTGAAAACAATTGTTTACTTATTTTACAATGAAGAACAAAAAAGGTGGTCTGGCATGAAATGTCATGGTTGGTGGGCGATACGACACCAAAATATGTCGAGTAAGGATGCTGAAGGTTAAATTCCTGATTGGTGGATATAGACCCTTTGTTTAGTATAGAGGATGAACATATGCGTGTATATTTTAGATATTTATTTAGTTACTTCTTTCAATTTAAGTCGAAATATGTATCAATGTAATGTAATAAATATGAATGAAACAGTAAAGTATAAATATTAATAAAGGAATATATTCGAAAATATTAATCTTAGTAAGTTAGTTATAAGTCTTAGTCTTTACCAGACCATGAGTTTAGTAGGACGTTAAATAGACATAATATTTAATACGCTTACAAAAATACATGAAATTTTTTTTTGAAAATTTATAGATTAATCTATCAATTCTCTAAATAAGTACGTAGGTGCTACATTACTCGCTCCGCTCTCTGAATTAAGGACATTTGAAAAACAGCTATATAAATTTATTTTATCGTTAAATCGTTAGCGAAAAACTATTTTCTTTACTAGAAAGATAAGAATAAATATATTGTCTATGTGTTTGTAACTTGATTGATTTCTTGATATATGGCGTTTCGAGCGTGCCAGTATGTTTGTAACTTAAAAGGAGAACGTAGAAAGTCATATCCAATTTTATTCATGTACACTTCCAATTAATTTCCGCAATGATAAATTGAATTCTTGTAGCTACTATGTTCTTTTGAATATTTATACTTATTTATTAATTACTTACGACGTTCCTTTAGACAGATTTTGAATATGTAACAAATGTCAATATGATAACGCCCAAATATAGCGTTTTAAGTTAATATAGACGTTTAATTAATAACTGTGTCACATTTAACGACCCCCATTAGAACTTATATGGGGCGTGTTAAAGGTAATTATCGTTTAAATAGCACATATATATTAATATTCTGCTAAGTCATTAAAAACAATCCGCAATACAAATATTATGAGGATAATATCTATACGTATAAAGCTCTGGCTGATGAGTAATAGTTGTGTGAAAGACAACACACAGACGTAAATTAATATGCTTAGAAAGTAGAAATTTGCAATGTAGATAGATAAGTTAAAGTAGGAGAGCAGAAAAAAAGGATGTACCAAAATTCTCACGACAATGATAAAAAAAATAATATTATAAAAAAAATTAAAAACACGCTTATTTTAACGGAACACATTAAGACGTCCATATACTCGATATGTCTTCTAGTAGGCAGTGCAATGTTCCAGCCATCTTCTAATTCCAACATCAGGTAAAATTTAATTACGTCCTCAAATCCGGACCTCAGATTCCCATACATGACCTTGTATCCATCCAGATTTGATGTCCTGTTTGAGAATCTGAAGATCTGTTTATTTAGTTACTATTAATAAATAACTATCAACTTATTTTATCATAATTTTAAATCGGCGATCACTGGCGTAGCAGTGAAAGCCAGTCGCACGTTTATTCCACTGCGCCATTAGATTGTCATCTACGTATACATATTTTAGCACAATTTAGATGAAGCAGCGAACAATAAAGTGTTTACAACTTCCTACATTATATAAGGCATAAATTAGCAACCGGTGTAGTTTGTATGTTAATTTGGAAATTTATGAGTTCGTAACAAACGATTGAAGATATCGACGAGTTCTGCTGAAGTTCGAGTACGTGAATTTCGCCTAAGGAATTTGTATCCGCCAAATAAATTAAGCCTTGTATCTAACTTTGGATAGCAGTACCATTAACAATTTTTATTGTGTTTTTGCTCTAATAAATATGACATTTGGAGTCCAAATGATAGCACAAAAAATATTTATGATTATTTGGTAAAAGCTTCTTGTATGGCATCTTGTTTGTGTTTTTTTTATTTGTTGTCTGAAATGAAACATATATTGACTACAATATTAGCGTATCGCTTTTTGAAGAATAGTTGAGTGAAAAATTGTAGGGCGAGCTCCAATTTTAATTAATAAGCCCCGTGTTTTTTGTAATATTCTTAATTCGAGATCGAATATATGTCATTATTTACATAAAAAAGCTCGGCACAGGGAACTAACAAACAAACTAGACGGAAAAAGAGTGTCTTGCGAGAAACTAGAAAAAAGTTTATTGAAATCTGAGACAGAAAATATTGCCCAATGATTTGAATTTAAGTTAAAAACACTTCAATATCGTTAAACAAAGCATCAAAGCTAAATAAACCTTAAAGTTAATTGTGATGAATTTAAAGAATAAAGATTAGTCACCCCAAAATTTACAACCTCTCCATTTTTAATTCTAACAATCATATTGATCCAAAAAGATGATGCGAATCAATATCTGAGTGTATAAGAAATTATTATTGCCCCCATAAATAAATTACCGTCTTTACACGAAATAAAAGTTTTTATCCAAATTAATCATATCTTTTTAGGGTTCCGTATCTTCAAATATAGAAATGGAATCGTTATAGGACTACTTTGTATTTGTGTTGTGTGCGTGTGTCCCTTGGAGCACAGAAAACCTTAACTTTCTAATTCACCGCAATCAAAAGATGCGAGCATTTTATACATCATTTTGCTGCATTTTGTATGAAATTTGCCGAACTTGTACTTTCCTTGGACGTTTATGAAATTTCGCATGAAGTTAGAAGTTACAAAACAAATAAAGAGAAAAATCTAAATCATAGAAAAAAAACATATTACAAACTTATATTTATAGTTCATTTTATACAAAATAATTGTATACGCCTGCAAATTTAAGTTGATCTACTTTTATGAGTTGTACATTCAGTTGATCTACAGTCCTGAGAGTGATACGGAACCCTCGGTCGGCGCGTCCGACTCGCACTTGGCCAGTTTTTTTTTATATTATTTATAACAAAATCGATTGTAAGATTATTTCCCGATAAGTATTTTTATGGTTAGTGTAAATTAATAAAATTTTATTAAATTTTCGCTGCCGTTACATTATCCGGGTTAAGTAACCGTATTGTGATTAACATGCGTGTTTTTGTGCATCTTTTGCTGCTTATAGAATTTAATTTAGCAAAAAGTCATAAAGGATCTAAAATATGTGATTATACCTACATACATATGAACGTAAATGTACTGAAATCGTTGTCAACGCGATGTTTAGGGAGTTGAAATTCCATTTGTCAATTAATATGAATGCTTATATAGAAAGGATTCGACTATATAGATGAGTTATGGGCAGAAAATAAATAAGTAACTATAATAATAGAACACTAGGTAAATTTTGCATATTTGGTTCAATTTTTTTTAATTTATAATTTAGCTAAAAAAATAGTGACATTGACAGTAAAAATAATGTATGGTCACTTTGTGATATTTCTATTTATATCACGTATGTTGGAATTATATATAGAGATCATATAGATTCTGTTTATTACATTAATAATTCTTCATAAGATACAAATATGTAGATTAAAATTTTACCCAACACTATTCATCTCACAACTAAGCGGAAGACTATGTGGAATTTTTATTGTTATTATTATTAATGTTAAATAATTGCCAAGAATTATATGAATGTGTTAATGTTTTTATTAATATATGAAAAAATGCGTAGGTGGTTAATAGGTTGTATTAATGAGGAGTATGAATTAGCGTCTAGACTAAATGTAAAATTATACATTCTGTTATTAGTAAATATTATTTGTTTACTTTAAATATTGTTTATAAAAACAACACAATTTAAAGCGTCATATTTTCCTTAAATTTTAAAATCTTAATAATTTTCTATTGCGCCACACTCGGGAGAGTATATTAAACTCATAATATATTTGCTTAACTGGCCATAGTTGTTTTGAATGCACACAATTAAGGTTAATGAAAAAGAAGTCTAGAAATATGCATTTTTTCATTATCATTCTTCAATTTTCCTCAAAACGCGACTGATAATCAAAAATAATTATAAAAAGAAATCAGCTGTACGTATCTATTGAAACAAAGTTACATAGTAAGTATCTATCTTATAAGTTATTTCATTATTAAAAAATAATTTATTTGACATCGTATCGGCCGTCGGCACAGCGTTTATTAGTAAAAGGATCGTAACTTCGATTACCATTTAGGGAAATGAATTATTTTCATCAAACTAAGCGGAAACGGCGTGTTCTAACACTAAGTTTCCTGTTCTTACTAAATTTTTAAATAGCGTAAAACTAAAAATGTAAAAAATCATGAGGATATATGCATGATGGAGGTAAAAGGTAGTAGTGACTCATACACTTCTAAATATTAACACGATATTTAGAAGTAATCTCTTAAAGTATGAGGGTTTATTTTTAGAACTGATTGTACCGTATGCCGTTAAGCGACTGCTTTTTCACAAAAAAAGGCTTAAATCTTCATTGTTACGATGATACACCATAAAGCTATCATAAAATTATAAGGATACAGGATGTATTTTTAACGAACCTAACGAGTCTTTTGTTACAAGTACTTAAATATTTTTTCTCGACACCAGAGCGAAATGAATATATAAATTTAAATAAATATTTCCTTTCCTCAAGTGAGGATCGAACTTACAGCCATAACCAGTCGCGTTTACTGTCACATACTTCAGCCCCTGCGCCAGGACTGGCCTCAGTTTTTTTTAAC
This sequence comes from Heliconius nattereri, assembly GCA_013403645.1. Lineage (NCBI taxonomy): Eukaryota > Metazoa > Arthropoda > Insecta > Lepidoptera > Nymphalidae > Heliconius > Heliconius nattereri. Next base: position 2,314,523 of record JAAIXI010000254.1, read on the forward strand.
CGACTTCTGTAAGAAAAGGAGGTTATCAATTCGACTGTATTATTTTTTATGTTTGTAACCTCATAACTTTTGACTGGTTGAACCGATTTTGATAATTTTAGATTGACACCGACTTAAATTATAAAATCTTTGTAAAATTATTTTTCACTTTTTAGTTCGTTGTTAGAAGTCGGTTTTTCTTTTTGTTAAAAATTAATTTATTTATCATATTGATTAAAATAAATAAATGAAACAGCTCTCTAGCTTATTAACCGTTAGTTTCGTAAATTACTTCAGTTAATTCCAAATTTCTTTCCTCGCAATATTCTAAATTAGAAAACAACGGTATTTACTTGACAAAGAATTGCATGGAGGATTTTAATGTGATTTCTGTTATAGCTTTTGCGAATATCTGACTAACCGTGTTAAATTTACCTTAGCGAATGTTTACGACACTTATCCATATTGGTATTTAGGTAATGCATTGAAATACGTGGGCGCTTGTACGTGAGGGTTCCGTGACAGCGTGGAGTGGATTTGTTTGTATAGTTGTTTGGTATTTATATTTGTAAATATTAGTATATATATTTACAAATATAAATACCAAAAAAATTATATTTGTATATATATTTGTAAATATTAGAATTTTTATTGTTATAAGCACAAATATAAAATATCTATATTAAGATAAAAATCATAGTAACCTGGTTTACTATACAAGATACGCACAAAATACTATGATGTTTTTTCTTAATTTTATATTTTTTTTAATAAATATGACAATATAAAAAAATGTGAATATAAGTTTTTTTGAAATTTTAACTAAACAAATGTATTTTATTATTACACTACTACTTATTTCAAAGTTCTTATAGTTAGTTACTCTTCTTCTTCTTCTTCTTCTTCCTGGCATTAATCCCGGCTATTACCAGGGTCTGCCTTCCTACTTAACCTACTCCACTTTGCACGATCTTTTGCGTCCATTGCGTTATAGTTAGTTACTCATCAATATAAAATAAAAAAAGAAAAGAAAACTATCAGGAAAATTAAATAAAAGAAAAATATCACTTCTGTATTCCGCGCATGGCAGAGTAGGCAGAGGGAATCTGAAATCTAGTGTTAAGACACTCCGTCCTCATTAAGACATTTCCTTCCCCACTTTCTGCCATACTTGGGATATGAAAATATTAAATATTTCATTTCCTGGAGTGGAAATCGAACCCACAATATGTCACATCGCAGATGCCCCTGCGCAATGACTGACCTCTAAATATAAATAACCAGTAAATAATATAAATAGTTTATTGTAATACGTTCACATTTCACAATTATGCGTCATACCGTTAATGTATGAGATGAGTTAGCAGTTAGATTTCCCAGTGAATAGGATAGAAACCTTTTTATGTATCTAATAATAATCTAATATATGCGTGATAAAAGCTCTATAAGAAATCATAAATAGACGCGGCTTTGTCCATTTGGAATACACTAATGTCTTTTTATATGTTTAATGTCGCAGCGCGACGGTTATGGGTTCGATTCTCACTCGGGGGAATTAATTATTTTCATTTATGCCACCTTGTAACTCGCATTGTCTTCACAAATGGACGAAAAGTAGGAAACGATAAGTTTGGTACCTCTGCTTACCCTGCCATATGTAGCTATCTATATACATATTATTCTATGGCTCGGTACGTCTTGTAAATTAGTGAAAACCACATCAAAAACTGTTGTTAATATTGAAAAATTTAAGCATACCTACTTCAATGGAAAGATAAGACTTTGTTTTATATAATGCAAAAAAATATATAATAAAGAATAATATGAAAATTATATTAAAAAAATATTTAATTATAAAATAAAAAAACGTTATATGTATGAACAATAACGTAGTATATATTAACAACAAAGTAGTGTTTAAATATAGTGGCGAAACCAAAAGGGTAAAAATAACGCGTACTCAAGTATTTGTTTTATTCATAAAAACAAGATACATTAGTTGATGACTTTAAAGAGCTTTAGTGTCACGAGTGTTCCTTATGAAGGTTGTATTATGATCTTATTTCAAATCAATTTGCTGTTTCGACTCACCCCTTATTTGTTGAGTTAATATTTCATGAATTGGGGTGCATAAAGTTTGCTTATCGTATTCATATTTGACTAGCTGTTCTTGTTATAAAGCAACCTTTTACATTTTTTTCTTTTTTTTATAGCTTCATGCTGTATCCCGCACACTGCAGAATAAGCAGAGGGAATCCAGTGTTAAGACACTCTGTTTTCCGCCAAATTCTGGAGACATTGCATAGTTAGTTGCGGAAGTCTACGCCGTCCTTTACTTTGACAGAAGCTCATTTCTTCGAGTGGCAATCGAAACTACAGCCTCTCGCGTTTACAATCACACGCTTGGGCTTGGGCCCCTGCGCCACGCCTTGCGCCTCCCTTTCTTACATTTTGTACTAACAAAGGCAAATAAACCATCTATATTTATTTTAGACAAATCGTTATCTAGATTTAGATAGGTAATCAGTCATTCATGATTTCCATTAGTTATTTATATAAACGTCAGATTAAAAAATGCAAATACAGCTAATAAATCCAACAGATAATAATAAAATTTTAGAACGTCTTTCAGAAAGAAAGAAAGGAGAAGGAGAAAAGCTATAAATTAAAAAAAAAACTATAATATATTTCAATGTCATCTAAATCTAAATGATACATTTATTATATTAAAATTCCATTTGAGCTTTACATGATTAATTAGGAGCTTAGGCCATTTACTCGTCATCATATTCGTTTATTTTTTTATTAGAAGTCCTAATAAAACTATACCTGACCTAGTCTTGTTTTAAGCCATATTGAAGATAATACCTTGCTTTAACGATTTCTTCACAGCTATCGGTCAAAATATTTTTTTATCACTTTAGCCTTTGACATAAAGGCTAAAGTGATAAAAAAATATTATAAAATTATATTAAAATTAATTTAGAATATTTACTCTAAATATTTATTTAAAATTAAAAAAAGAAGTTATTATATGGAAAAAGAGGATACAGACCATAATATTATGTCTGTAGAGTTATCAGTATTTACAATTATATAAATTAGATTTTTTTGATGATTAACGCTCCAATTTTCGGGGCACTGCGTCTCGAATGGCGAAGTCGTCATCAGCACACCACTGACTGGGAATCGAATCTACAATCGTCGTGCTTACACACAGGCACGTTGCACCGCTACACTACGACAGACAACCTTAAATGATCATATAGACAGAAAAAAGAGCATTGACTATGTAAATAAGCATCTGATTACAAACTTTATCGATGAAAGTTCGCAGAGCACCGTTTGGGGCTCGCCGCAACGCTTTGTGGTCGATTACTTCGCTCATTGAACAATTTTGATTTTTAACTGCGTTAACTTATATTTGGAGTTAATGTATGAAATATTACAATATTGTAGTTAAGAGGAGAACCTCACGCTTTATCCCGCATATAGCAGGATAGGCGGAAGGAGCCCAGTGTTAAGACACTCCGCTCACCACTTTTAATTTAACATATGAAAATTGTTTCTTAATATATAAATTGTGTACATATTCATTGTCTACATATTTTTTCATCATGTTTTGAATGATTTAAGTTTGAATTAAAATCTTTCTATTAATTAATATGAAACTACGTCAGACAACACTATTTAATCAGTAAATACCTTTAGACAGGTGTCTTAGAAGGGATTATCCTAGAAACTTTATAACTGTTTAGTTGAGCAAGCACGATTTAAATGGAATTTTACAGTCTAAAGTGAAATTTGATTAACTGTATAAAATATATCTAACTTTTGTATTACTTACAAGTGCTGGCGGGTTTGTGTCGGCAGTCCAAGATCGGAATGGTTAGAACTTTATAGGGGAGGTTCAGCAGAGGACTCCGATGAACTAAAAAAAAAATTTTGCCCCCAATATCGATTGCGTGATCTATAAAACATAAAATCTTCTTTTTCCCATTTCGAAAACCCTTGCGTTAGTTGTCCCCTAAATTCCACAAGGAATATATAAGCAATAATAATAATACATAAATTTACATATTCTAAATCGCGTTGTATACGTGTGTTAGCTACTCAGTTAGTACCGAAAGCGTTTTATAATACGTTCTATATCTATCTATACGAGTATTAAAAAGATTAATATTTATATTGGGTCATGGCGCATGGAGGAGCGGGGATATGGGCAAGAGGGGGTTGGATATTTTAATATGTTCGCTCTGGTGTAGAGGCAGGTCCCGGCCTCCAGAATTTTGCGGAAAGTGGGGAGCGGAGTGGTTTACCCCTAGTTTTCCTCTGCCACCAAGCTACTTGTGGAATCCAGCGTGAAGCTGAATAAATACAATCTATAGTGAAAATAAACATAATAGTTTTATTTCTTTAATAAAAATGTTTTATGTAACAGGAAAATCGGAATTTACATAAAAAATAAAAAAATAAAAAGGACTACCCGCACTCATGTGACACCAATAAACCTAAATTCCTTTTACACATAAGACAAAGTAAACACTCTTAATTAAATGAAGCGATAACATCTTGATAAGGGTAGTATGGAATTCGAATATCCGGATTTATAACAGGACTGTAAAAAAAACTAAACCATTAAAATGTGTGAACGAACATGCGCATTATTTATTTTATATCGAAAGTTATCTCTGTTAAAGAATGATTGTGTCACATGTACTTTTGTAGAAAAAAATATTATACCTAAATCATTATATTTTTTGGGCCATTGTGGCACTGTGGTACAGAGGAGTGAATTATTTATTTAATTCGTTCATCCTCGCTCATCATAATAAGACGCGCGGCGTTGAGCTCCACCACTCAACTCACAAAAGTGGGGAACGGAGAGTCTTAACGTGTCTTCAGCTCGTCGGTCGTGGGTTCAATGTCCACTCGGGGTAATTAATTATATTCATATTCTCTAGCTCCTGTAAGAAAGATATCGTCGTATCCTCCCACTCTACACGTAGTGTCTAAGAACTTCTCCGTCGTAACATTTGTGGTCTCTATCTCTCCTGCTATGAGATTATAGAGGCAACAAGATGAGATAAAGCGACAAGCATTTATATTATTTTTAAAAAATTACTTAACACACATGCCATTCAAAATTTAAAATAAAGAAAGAGATAAAAAGTAAAATGATACCAACAATTCGATTTTATTGTAACCAAATTTGGCAGTTACTATGCCATTGTATTGAACATTCATTTCAATTTATCAAACACCTACATACTTACGAACTCCGTATTATTTATACTTGTAATAAAATCGTAACTGTTGGTCTGTTCATGGAAGATATATAAGAAAAAAAATATTGATGCCTGATACTTTACTTTTCAGTATAAATGTTTAAATTATTTATGAAATGATATTTTTATTAAAAACCCCCAATAATTAATTAGTTCCAGCGGGCGAAGCCGCAATTGAGTCGCTAGTAAATAACAAATATTGGGTATTTCACAAAGGTTATTCAACAAAATTTATGTATTATACATGATTTTAAAGAAATCTTAATGACGTTACAACTAAAAGGGCACAGAATAATTCTCTTCCTCAAAATTAGGAAATCTCGTTTGATGACCAGTCTCGTTCTGAGTGACGTCGATATGACGCATCCGCACACCCATGTCCACCTTCACGATTCCGACTAATCAGTGGATAAATTTTAATATTTATTAGAATATGTATTTTTTTTTATTATTTTTACAAATGTTAATGTAGTAACTGGAGTGGAATTGGTTAATACAACTTGTAGCCATATCCAAAGGGTCGCAATAGTGTATCTTTTCTTGAAGCCTAAATTTAATTCTAATTTATATGAAATAAAAAAAATTAAAAATAAATATATTTTGTATTTAAAACTACATTTAACACTATATTAACTAGTTTATAAAAAAGTATGTGCCTATAAATTATTAGATCTTGTTTCATTGTGAGAATTTTTAAAGCACCGTGATGGTGACCTTTAGCACGTCTAATGTCGATGTTAGAACCGTATCGATCTAAGTTTCATCACTGTCTAGTGATGCGTTTGGGAAAAAAATTTAAGACAAGTAGGCTGAAGTTATTAATGATAATGAATTTAAAAATTGAGGCCATAGCATAGTTGTGGGGTCAAGTCCCATTTATAAGAAGTATGTTTATTTTTATCATTTAAGTGTATTCGCGTTTTGGGTTCGGTGCGCAAAGCAAAGTTTCATAAAGTAGGAAAACAGGTCGGAAGAAAAACTTATAAAGAAATTAAAAGCGCTCAAGTGTCTTCTGAGTTGTTCAATATTTATATAAGCACAATCAGCTTCACTGTGTATCCTACAAATAGCAGGGCAAAGGTAGAGGGTCTGTCTGGGAGGTTTGTCTCGGTACCAGAGCGAGCAAAATGATAATTGTAAATATTTCACCTCCTTGACTAGGAATCGACCCCACAACCTGTCGCGCTTGGACCCCTGCGCTACGACTGGCCTCAAATAACTTATTTTTAAATATCTGGTTATAATTACATTCCCATATTATATTATAGTAAATTGAAATTAGGCGCCACATCAAATTACCGCTAGCATTCTAATGACGGACGGATAATACTTTTTTATTCTAACAAGAATTAAGATCTATTCATCTTACGTCCCAAATCAATCAATAACTTATAAATGAGCTATCGGCAAAAAGTACAACGGTAATGCCACGAACTGATGATGTACAGTAGGTCACTTTGATTGTAATGTATGACGATCATCATCACTTGTTGTTGACCTCTATTTGACCTTTTGTTGGTGATATGCCAAATGCTATGCTATAGAAAACGGTGTAATTAATATTATTAAGTAGGGAGGACTATTAAAGTGCTGTAGAATTAATTTTTTTCTTTTTGAAAATGTATTTTTTTTTACAAATTAAATAAGTTAGCAATTCAAATTCAAAATATTCTTTATTCAAATAGAAAAATATTAAAGCACTTTTGAATCGTCGAATGCACATATGAACAAAAAGCTACCACCGGTTCGGAAGGCAGTACTGCTGAGAAGAGCCGGCAAGAAACTCAACAGTTGCTCTGTACATCTATTATTTATGAAATTGCGAATTGAATATTACTTCCATTTTTTATAAATATAATTAAATCCATTATAATTACACCCAAGACAAGCATTACAAGCATTTGGTGGTATGCTTATAAAAACCCTTTGATTTTCATCAATATCTCTACAAAAAATTCTAAAGGCCTAAGATCGGCTCGATAATTTGACAGACTATTTATGATTGCTATGCAAACAGATAATTTTATTACCAACACTTCATTGTAGATATTATTGAGGAAACTTCGTTCAACAGAACAATCGTTTCAAAGGATGTTGGATTTGTCATACTGCCTTATTAAAACCAAAGTCTGTTTTAACCACAATTGGGAAAAACCAATCTAAAAGCTGGTTTCTTTAACGGTCACTGTTCACGGCAGTTCTAATGTCATAGATAAGTTAGTCAAAAATAAGCCTCCAATTATAAAATTTATTTAGCAATAAATAGGGATAGAATGCCATATAGGCATATTTACATAACAAGAAAGTAGAAAATGATGTATCTATCTTATCTGAGCTGATAATTGTAAAATTTATGAAGATGTGAATAAGAAAACATTCGAAGCAATTTAATGCTTTAAATGACAAATGACAGAAGCTGACTGTAAACACGACACTGAACACGTAATGCCTTCAAATTTCGGTTTAAAATGGGTAACGGAATATTTTAGCACTAGGCTTCGGGGGCGAGATCCGCCATGAAGCAAAAAAGAGAAGAAAAACTTATGGTAGAGTTTTCTTACGCACTTATGATGAATAATCGAGAACTTTACACAATGAAGTCTATTGAGTTCATGTACACATTACTATGTATATAATTACACATTACTATGTATATAATTACATGGGAGACCAACTCGAATATCCGGCTTAAAACTTAATACCTTACATAACTGCCTTATACTTAAGTAGATATGCATTTGAATAAAGTTATATATAAATTAAAAGTATAATTCACCATTATTCTTTCATATACGTTCCATTAAACTATAATATTTAATGTTTATCACCGACAGCGTCGGGAGGCGCCACAGAGATGCGTCACTACATAAAATCCGTATAATGGAAACTTCCTAGAAATTAAATTAATTAATTTATTTAATTTTATATTTTTGTCACAACAACTCGTTATAATAACCGAATTCCATTGAATATTTGGTTAAGAAACCTAAAAGTGATTCATTAATATTCCTTGTATAATAATATTGGAGATAAGAGCTCGAGACAAATACGCAATACAGTAGCGGATACTGTTCTATCAAATATAACGTTATTTATTGTTATGATAACGACTGTTTGTCTTCTTTGGGTGATTAACGAGAATTTCCTTAATTTTGCAGAAGTTATCAAAAGATTCAAAGGTTCAAATTCGAATAATATTTTTGTTATGTTATATTTATTCCGGTAATACAGGACAGGATACATAGTCAATTTACGAACATACATATAAAATGATATAAGCTTTCGAGATGAAGCTTTTGGCGAATATTAATTTTGACTGTTGAGTCTTATAAACATCATATGACAAAAAAGGAATTGTCATAAGATGTATTTCTGAACAATTGTAATGAAAAATTGTACATCGTACAATATAAAGTATATAATTAAAAAAATATATTTGAAGCATTTGTTTCTTTTTTTTTGCTCATAAAATAAATAATTTCGTTAGTATAAATAAACCGGAACTATAAAAAATGAGTGCCTACGTCAATTCATAATATCTATAGCAATAATACAAGTTTTCGAAAAATTAACAAAATAATGAAGCATACTAAATATTGTCAGGATATAGTGTTGAAATGTGGACGCGATGGTTGTAGATTCCAATCCCAATCCCACAAAGCCCCGGGATGATTATAATATTTATATTATAATAAAAAACGCGGAATTGAACTCCGCCAATAAAAGACGGTAAGAAAGTAGGGAGTGCCTTGGCAAAAAAAATATTAATTTATAATTTGTTCCTAATATATGACAAACTCATTAATTTGATTATTAACTAACATAAATTCTTGTATTGGAGAGAGTCTTACATACTTGGGTGGGCAATCCCGATCATTAGGAAATTTTGTCAACCTGTTTCCTAAAACGGATATAACTTCAAGTGAAATTTTACAAGGCCAAATTTTAAAAAGAAGAATTAAGAATACTTAGAATAATAAACTTTATTAGTTCCATAGAAAGTGTTAATTTTCACATTCTTTTACTATGCGATTATTATTTCTGGTATGTTATAAAACATTCAAATTTCACCTTAAATTTATCATTTGTTATGAATTCAGAAGACTTTTATGATAAAAAGATGTTAAAAGATTATTCTAACTTGGAATCTAGAATATTAATGTATCATAAAATTATTTTCATTTGAAAACTTAATTTGCAATTATAATGTACCTACTTAATTGATAACTACAAAAATTAAGATAACTATGTGATAAGCATCTTGGCGTCAAAGAGACCGGAAGTGGGGTACCATAATATTTTCAGAGCTATTAAACATTTATATTTTCCATATCTATCTATTATCTAATTATATTTTAATGTTTCATCCTAAGAAGGAATTTTGCGAATTAGTTATTTTTTAAGATAAAAACAATTGATGGACTAAAAAAATCCCTACGATATCGTTGATATTATCTTACTGAGACATATATGTGTTTACTTAAATTCCAAAAGCAGAATCCACCATAAAATGTAAACATAATAAATATTTCCGTACAAAAATATACAGTAAACTATAAATAATAAAAAAAAAAAACTGAAAGAAAGGCCATACTTGTGTCTCCAAAATATACAATGTACGAGATAGTCGTAAATAAGAAAGAATGTGTGGTGGGAAACCACACCCCCACGACCAGAAATCATAACACCTTATTAAAAAAGTTATATACAAAATATAAGGCATATCAATGTGTGCGTGTGTGTGTGTACGACGGAGATGACGCGTGTGCGTGAATAAGTTCCCGCAAAGATGAGCTGATGTAGCAAATGTATAAAAGCAAGCGTCGATTTCGAAATCAACATATTGTTTTGATATTCTCTAAGGAGTGCACACGGGCTAGTGGATAGATATCCGCGTAGTGTTCTATTGCAGTGCAGTGACGTACGAGTAATACGTAGTGTTTTACTATCTGGAGTAATATAAAGTAGTGCATACAGGATGAACAGCTTTGCGGTATATATATTTTTTTAATTGTGATTTATTTTATTTTAGTCTATAATTTAAGAATATTTGAAAATATTTAATTTTAATTCAATTTCTAGTATTTATTTAACATTTTAAGTAAAGTTAAAATTTATCAAATATTTTTAAATGTTTAAAAAAAGAAATTACACTTCTTTATATATTATATACTTATGCAATTAAATAAATAAATAAATAATATTTTTGTTTACAGTTTGTTGTTGCATTCTGCGTCTGCGCAGCCGCCGCCTCACCTATAGAAGACGGCCGATGGAATCCATATAAATATGGCGATAATGGCAAGTGAGTAAATGTCACCTGTATAGGTATTTTATAATTAATTCTATACTTCCAGGTCTATTTATTTTATAAGCTTAGATATTAATAACTAGATGAAACGTAATATATCTTATAGACTGTTTAAATTGAACGATCAAACGAATGCTTGGAATATACTGAAAAGAAAAAATAAATTATTTTTATCAGGCTTAGTTTCGTAAATTATAGTAGTTTCATAAAAAGCGAATATACATAGTTAGTAGAGCTTTTTGGAAGCTTTTTTGTCAGCTAAAAGAGTTTTTTTGTAAGTAGTTAAGCTTCTACAAAAGAAATTAACTGACATTTTTTTTAGTAATAACTAATGTCAACAAATTCTTAAATTATTCAAGTCCATCTAAAAGCAAGATTTTAAAATAAAAATAAGCTTATAACGTTTCCGCTGTTACTTTAGCAATAGTCCCACGAGTAAATAAGATTTTTTAAAATAATAGAAGAAACTGAGTAAATGTATTAAAGATTTATACTATGCAGCACGGAATAATTTTTATTTGATTATTTTTTCAATTACTGTCAGTTAGTACTGAATTTGATTTGAGAATTATGAAACACTTAAATATTATACAATCATAAAAACGGATTTGAAGAAACGAATTTTTAAATCATATAAAACCATGAATTATATTATTGTTTATAAAACTATAATATAATTTATGGTTTTATTTAAAATTGAACTTGTGCCACCTAGATCGGTAGAAACTATGATACGGTTATTAGCATCGACCTTGACAGACGAATAGACTTCAAAATACTATAAAAATATAAGTTATTATTATTAATACATTTTTTTTCTGCCAGATACATACCGTCAGACGAAGGCAAATACATACATATACCGAATCCATACATCCACCTAGACAACCCCTACGACGGAGGCTTTGGACCGTATGCGCACGAGTACGAGCCCTACGAAGAGTCAGCCTCACAAGACGTTTACAGGCTTGTGAAGCAACCTCCCCAAGAATACAATCCTTACTACAAGGACGGATATTACAAAAATAATGGTATCAAGATTTTAAATCAAAAACACAATTACAACGAAGACAAATATGATTTTGTGTGAGTATTTAATAGTAGTATAATTAGTTGTACAAGGTTTAGACTGTTAACGCGGTGGTTGTGAGTTCGATTCCCACTCGGGGAAGTAAAATATTGAATATTTTTTATTTCTTCGCTCTGGTGCTCTTGTCAACACGCAATGACTATAGAATTTAGCGAAAAGTAGGGAACACAATTGCCTTAAAAGGAACGAAGTGTCTTAACACTACGCTCCCGGGTTAGATACAGCGTGAAGATAAAAAAATTGGAATTATTTTAAATAAATTAAGTGTGACTTAAATGCTAAAAACAAATAAAAAACAAAATTTATATTTTTAAATATTAAATTATAATCATCTTATGTAATAATTGATTTATGTGGTAGCTCATATGAAATAAGTCAAATCAATGTCAGTTTTGACATAAAATAATTCGATGAACTTAAATTTCCTATTTCCTTATGATTATTATGAAATATAGATATTATTTTTGACGCCAAAAAATATTAATATATATATATTTTTTAGTATTTTATATATTTATTTTTATATGATTTGTCGCCGTCTGAACAATATCGACCTTGCATAACTGAATAGGACTTATTGTAATATTTCCATATAAGATAGCTGAGAAGAGTCGTTATGCTAATTCTTCTGGTAGAATTTGGCAGTTAGATAAAATTAATGATTTAAGTAAGGCAGAAGAGACTTTAAATGATGACAGTTGTCTCTCAAGGACGACAGCAAATTACAAACTTCCTGATTAATCAACGATCAACATTCCTATCAATCATTCAATTCAGTTATGAGTATTTCAAATTGAAAATAAATAAATGGAAATGGAAGTGGAAATTTCAATTCAATTTATCAATAGATGTATAAAAATTATATAAATAAATCAGAATGGAACGTAATTAAAATAATTAATATAGAAAATAATCTAAACCTGCCTTATATTTTTTTTTAATTATTCGAATAATCGTCGAATGTTTATTATATAATGATATAAAAGCAACAATATACAATAATTAATTCGTTTAATGATTGATAAAAAAATAATAAAAAATTGGGTCACTACAGCATTGCTCAGATATGCGTAGTATTGTGGTCAAAGTTCATCACATTTAAATACGTGACATATAACCTTAATTTGCATAATGAGCTATTTAATAAAATAATTAACTGGTATAAAATTTCAATTAAGATAAAGCTAAAATATTTGATTTTTTTCCAGTTTCGAAACTGAAAACAAAATTCGTGCAAAGGAAAACGCCGTACTGAAGAACGCAAATACAATCGATGAAGGAATAGCGTCAAAAGGTTTTTACGAATACATAGGCCCCGATGGCTTTATGTACAGAGTGGACTACACCGCTGACGAGAACGGTTTCCGTCCCAAACTGAAGAGATTGGAGACTCCTTACTCCGGAAAATGGGTACTGGAAAAGGTCAACTAGAAAAATTGCCGCTCAAATTGAATATGCAAATATTTCCTAACAATTTCCTCATACAAATCAGTATTTTGAAATAAGTAGACGATATACCTACATATAAATATGCGACAAGCTTATGTTTAATCGTAATACATAAGTCACGAGCAGTCTCTCACGACTGTGGCATTTTGATATGGTTTCACGTAAAATTCTTTTGAAAATTCATACTTTACATCCGTTTACATTAGTACGAAATTATTCATACATTTTAGAACATTTGTACAAACATCGATAACAAGACAAGAAGTGTGTCCTCCAAAGGAATCTCTTGTCTCTTTTAGATTAAAATATTAATTTATATTTTAGATTTAAGCACTAGAATCGAATTTAGATACCTATTTATGAATTGTGATAATAAATTTATATTTCTTAATTTTTTTTCTTTTATTTATCGTTCTTATAAAATGAAAAACGAATATTATTTAATTTTGCAATGTAATATTTACTTCAATATCGAAAAATGAAAAAAAAAATATATAAAGCTTAACACACTCGATCAAATTTAAATTGCTTTTATTAATAATCAAATGATTAACAAAATATTATTAAAACTATTCATTTTTTTCAGACAATATATCCTTTAATAAATAAAAAACAACATTTAAAATACCATTGATATCAAATGACATAATATGTACACATATATTTTGATATATATTTAAATTAGATAACCTTTTCGTTGTAAACACTTGCATTGTAACAAATACCGAGGCGCCTCACAAACGAATACCATTAAAATATCAACTGTGAACAGATCTTTATTAAATAAAACAAGTGTCAAATAAGAGCAAAAGAAGAACGTAAAGACATGCGTATTGGGGTACTGGCAAGGAATTTGGTAAAATTGTTTTGGCTCAAGCCTTCGGAGGCTTTTATGGTAGCGGGGACGTTGACCGAAGGCAGTGCCAAGAGGCCGGCGCCACCTTGTCCGACGCAGTGCGATCCTCGCGGCTGCTGCACTGCGTAGCCTGGTCTCCTTCGCCTCTTTTCCTCACCCAGATAAGTTACGACTGTAACGATACATTCCATTGCCAAATAGGATCAACCTATTATTTATTTATTTATTTATTTTTTTTATTATTTTATTAGTACTATTTGACAATACATACAAAAGTTGAACTGTGTCCTGCAAAACTCTTTGTGAGTTTGACTGCAGGATCTCCAGTCTCTATACATATGATTTAAATTAAAATTACATTAATATTAGATCAAAATTAAACAAAGAAGTATTTTCTGTACTGTTAATTGAACAGTTGACAAAAAATACTCCCTAAGTTTAATTTTAAATCTCCTCAAGTCTGCTAATTGTTATCCCAATACTTCCTTGAAGTTTTTATGATGCAATTCACGTATATAAATCAAAGAATTAGGTTTCATCCAGATGTCAGTTCTGAATAATAATTCATTTAAGCCTCAATGATTCGTTTAACAATGTCATTCACAAGTAGTCATAAGTGTAGTATAGCAAATATGTAATTTTTTTTATGACGTATGTAACAGGGTAGTCAGAGGGAACGTAGTGTTAAGACACTCCGTTCCCCATTTTGCGCCAAATACGAGGTATTTCGGGTATTGTATGGTGAGTGGAGGAACTCAACGCTGCGGTTTGCCTCGATACCAGACAGGATAATGAAAATTTTTATATTTCATTTCATCGAGTGGGAATCGAATCCATAACTTGCGCCACCACTGGCCTAAAGGGTTTCCTTTAGGCCAGTGGCCATACTAGTAGGCCATACTAAGGCTTAATCTTAATATAACAGCTTATGGTACGCCAAAAAAATGTTGATTATATGAACAACGTTAACAGCTAAGCACTCGGTTACGCACATTTTAAATTGCGTGGACAATATTATTTTAATTTATAAGCAACGGTAGAGTGTTGTAAAATCAGCTATTACGATAAAATATTAATGTTTTTTTCACTCCTTATATTATAACAACAACACGCATTTTATCTTAATAACATTTCCTTTTTTACACTTAAACGATTTTTGCGGCAGTAATTTTATAAAGGTTTAATCTGAATAGTGGCTTCTGTATAATTAGACTAAAAGTAGTACATTTTTTAGGTTGTACAATATATCTAAGACATCAAAACATTCATATATAATAGTAACTACAAAAGCTGTTAAAGAAGCAATTCAAGTTATATTAAATAGCCTAGGTGCTATACATAGTCCACACTGAGGAAAGAAAAATACTTATTTAGAAAACGTATAAAAAATTACCTGCCCCTCCTGGAGCCGACCAAATTTTTATTCAAAAACTGGACCAAATTTTGCATCATCTCTACACATTAACTCCTGTAAAACATGAGCGTTAACTAGCTTAGCCACAAAGCCTTGCAGAACGATTTAACGGTGGCGAACGCAGGAAGAAGGGCGGACGTCGGCGCCTGTTGGCTTAATTGGCCTCCGACCAACTTTCTAAAAAGAACCTTTACGAGAACGTGATGCGGTTAAACGAGAAAGGATAGAGAATGAAACTACATAATTTTCGGAACTGTTTTTTTTTCTCATCCGCCATTTCGTGGTCTACTCTTTGGGCTTATTTACCCTCACGTAACTATTATGAGCTCTTTTGGAAACTTTTTTGGTTGTTAGACTGAATGTTAAGCTAAATTTTTAGTAATATATATGGAACGGACGATGTATGAAAATATTTGTACAATATATTTGTTTCCTTTTTAATTATATTAAAAGACCCATGAATAGTCACAAAGAATTGAAGAAAATAAAAACGATATTATTATTTATAATAGGCAAATTCTAAGCTTTTATTGTAAAATATAAGCATAAGGTAAATTAGGTATTTTTTTATCTACATATCATCATAGATCATCCTAGAGCATCCTAGTGTTACCACTCCATTTCCATTAAGACACTTCCATTTCCCACGTTCCGCCGTATTCTGTACGCAATGCGTGTTGAGTGCCAGAACGAAAAAACGAAAAACGAACGAAAAAAATATAAAATAATTCCTCTCCTCGAATGGGAATTGAACCCACAATCTCAAACTTGTAGAATTTATTTTTATGGAAGTTTCTGTTGATACCTAAAATTTAACCTTTAGCAACACGCCTATGTTATAATAATATGACAAGCGCATTCATTTCTGCATGTCGATACACCTACTACACTGCTCTCGTCACCTTGACAGGATTTTAAAACCTTTAATAATAATTTCACAAGTATTAATATATAATAATAATGATTTTAACAATTACCTATTTTTATATAATAAATTAAATATAGATAAACATATTTGGCCAGGCCAGTTTGTGGGGCAGCGGCACAAAGCGTGACTGTAAACCGACTGGTTGTGGGCTCGATCCCCACTCGAGGCAATGGAATATTTAATGAAAATTTATATTTCTATTTCTCCTGGTGTCGAGTTCTCAAACCTCCTCCATTTAGGAAGTTGGTTAAACAAAGCATATTTATCCGACTGTACAACAAACATAGTAGTGTAGATATCTAATAATATGGTGTGAAAAAGCACTGGGCTCAGTTCTATTTACCTACAGATTGACCATAGAAAAACAATTCTTCCACTTCAACCACATTGAAATAACATAAAAGTTTGCCCCCGAGTCTGGACCGAGTCCAAATAAGGTAACTGTCGCCGACATCCGCCGGGATAACTATATACAAAACATGTTACGTATGCTGTTCGCAAAGCGTTTATGTTCAAGATTCAAGGTTTGAAATTCCTTGCTCAGGCAGACAGGAAGTAAGGTGAGACCAAATGCTCAATTCCGGAGTCAGTGGCTACTCTGGAATTTTATAGGTAATGGATTAAATTTGTAAGTGATTATTTGATATATTTCCAACATATTTCTGTACTTGAAACTTATCTTTAAAACGTTTTTGACATCAATGTGTGGCGGATGGATTGCTTAGATATATCATGCTGACATAACGTTTCTACTAAATAATGCATTAGAAATAAATGATATATTAGAAGTAATATTATTTATAGAACTTTGGCACAGTTGCTCAGGCGTACGACTGTAAGTGCGAAAGGTTATGGGTTCAATTTCCACTCGAGAAAATGAAATATTAAATATATTCATTTCTTCACTCTGGCAATGAGATAAAGTACAGCGTTTAGTTTCACCACGTCCAGAATTCGGCGGAAAGAGTTATCTCCTTTAAGTTATGGTTTCTTCTTCTCTTTCAAAACTTGGTCTCGACATCCTTATGCTACGATAAGCAGTCACTTTCTTATTTTAAAAGATAAATTTCAAGTGACCTTCAAAAGTTTCCTGAGAACTTAACTTATCGTATATTGTTCAACTAAAGCCTATATGGCATTCACGAGGATTCTGCCTACACGAAAATTCTTTTATAGTCCAAAATATCGTTATTTATATGTCTTTAAACAACCTATGAATCAGAATGTATTTTTGAATGCAGTTTTTACAATTACCTTATATTTTATTTGTAAAAATGTTCTGACCACATTGTGTCTGAATACATACGGTTGTAGGTCAACAGAAATTTAAATCAATGTTAATATAATTAAAGGGTCTTCATTTATTTGGTCATTAGAAAATGTAAGCAGTATCAGTTAACAGGAGAAACATGAAGACATTTATAAGCACACAAGAGAACTTTGCCACTCATTTCGTTTGTTACTCTGCTCACTCACTCTCAGTTTTCTTTATAAATAAAGCAAATACTTTTTAATTTTCATAATTTTCTCACAATAATCATAATACAATACAATAAATATACCTACTTTTAATAAAAGAACAAAGCTAAAAGAAACAAACATACAAATAAGTAAAATACAATCTTGTAAATCAATTCACTCAAGACCAACAAATTCACAGCGCGGGTGTCGCAAGGAAACCACTCCCCTAAAACTACAATCGTAACGCTGATCTCACCCCGTCTTGAGGGTAGCGTATGCTTAAATATGCAAAGAGAAAAAAATTAATGGCACGTGAAGTATTCCAGCTAGCAGTAAAAGTAGGTTCCCGGGATTGCCTTCCATACATTATGGTGTAACCACCGTTTATAATAGAATAATACAAGTTTTATATTTTAGTTTTTATGTATGTATTTTGTTTATAGAATTTTAATATTGTATTTTGTTATTAGTTTAATAATATTTTATAGTTTAATATGTGCTGAATTTAAATATGAGAATATATGATTTTAGGTTTATATTTTTTCAATTAATTTAAATACACTCAGGGTTTCATTTTAGTAGCATTTTCTACATATATTTTAAAAAGACTTTTAAAATATTGTTTTACTATAAAATTAAATTAAAGTTACTGAAGCGTTTACCCGCTATGGAGTTGAGATTTTAGTCCCGTTAAAATTAGGCGAAAATACTTCTACATACGGGGTATAGCGTAAAAACAATACATAATATAATGAAACGGACCACATGTTACTTATTATATTACATAATAAGTTAACAAAATTCTATAACGTCGGAACTAAAACAATTTCGAAGAATGATCGACTTATAAATTACGTGCGAGTTCAAGTCAAAACGTTTTGAGGAGTTCAAAGTTTACAGTGTAATAAATTTCCTGACCAATAATACAATCTGGAATATGTCCAACTTCGCTAAGCTGTGGCAAAACTAAACAATGCCCCAACTTCAACAGTGGACTCGTAAGTAACAAAATGTTAGCTGAATAAAATCAAGGCCATTATGGCGCAGGGGCTAGTATGTGGCTGAAACGCGACGGGTGGGTTCGATGCCCACTCGAGGGAATGAATTATTATTTTCATTTCATCGCTCTAGTAAGTACCAAGGCAAAAGACCAGCGTTGAATTCCACCACTAAACACGCACTGGAAAAATAAATTAGGCGGAGTGACTTAACACTAAGTTCTCTCTGCCTACCCTGCTGTGTTATAAAAACATTTTTTTTTTAATAAAATCGAGATTCAGATGAAAAACCGACCAATGGTTATAAAAGGGGCCTATTATATACAGTTCTTGAATATTACTCACTATCACTTATTATTCTAAGCTATTGACTCGAACACGAAAATTGCGTTCAGTTTTGTTTATGTAGGGGAAAATGAGATGATCGATGTTGGTATTTTGCAAGGGTGTGAGTGACTAAAATTGTATTATATGTAGTTTCTTATACAAATAAAACAATTTAAATAAATAAAAACAGCATAATATAATAAACAAAGCAATATAAGAGGCAAGCAAGCATTGTGGGCGTCGTGGCCAAAATCCGGCGTTTAGCTTCGCCACTCAACACGCAATGCACCGAAAAAATTAGGGAACGGAGTATCTTGACACTAAATTCCCTCTGTACAGTAGGATAGGTATTGTATGCGGGATACAGCATGAAGCTGAAAAATAATATAAGAAGCATATAGCGACGGAGGGGAAGTTTGTAAATGGCATTTAAAAAGGTAAAAAACCAAGTTTTCCTTGGCGTATTCTTGACTGTAATGGAAAAACTATCCCGAGACTACTTGACCCATTAGCCATTAAAGGTTCTAGACCAAAGAGAAAATAGGTCTCATTTAAATTTCTATTGCACCACTTGGAAATAATTAATAAACACAAAACACAGAACGACGAGGAGGCTCTCTTGTCGGACACGCTGTTAGGTGAGTGTCACTTCAGTATTTAATTAAACGAAAGCGAAAAAAGAAACTGAGAAGGTAGGGTAATTTGTCAAAATTAATTAAAAAGAAAACGAAGGAACTGACGAATTACCGTTTCCCTAACAAGATGACGGGGACTCAAGTACTCGGTAAGTCGCCAACGTTTGTTTTTCGACTAATTACATTGTTTGATGAGACATTGATGAGTTTTGAGAACGACAAATTGTCTAACAGGTATGGACGTACGGTGAACTTGAAAACTTTAAGCGAAGTTTCTTAGCTTCTTCGTCGTTGAAAACGAATGAACCTTTAAAATAACTTTCTAGTGTCGTTCTATCGTATGATGATAATATATCCCGTTAATAAAATTTTGTTGGCATGTGTTTTTAAACTTCATGATGTATGTTCTATAAGCACAGTAGGCAGAGGGAACGTAGGAACTTAGTTTTAAGACATTCTACTTCCATCAAAACACTTTCGTTTCTCACTTTCTGCCGAATTCTGAAGGCATTGCGAGTTGAGTGGCGGAACTCAACGCCGCGCCTCGCTACCAGAGTAAGTAAAGTCGCTCGAGTGGGAATCTAACCAACAATCGTAGCAACATCAGTCGCACGCTTCCGCCCCTGCGCTAAAACTGGCTTTTAGTTGACATATTCTTCAACGACATATTATCCGATTATGTTACGTATAATTGTTTTAAAAAGTAATAATTTAAGAAGCGACCTTAATTTTAAGGTAAACAACATTTTCTTATTAAATATCTCCCAACAAAAAAACCATACCATACATACTTCCCACACAGTATCCAACTAATTACACTAAAAGCATATATAGATAACAGATTCTCTTATTATAGATCAAGATAAAATAAGACAAAGTAAAAGATATAGATTTGTATAAATAGTTTGATCATCCTCGGGCTCCAGCTTCCGGGAGCGGTTTGTACACAAAAGACCGAATTGCCTTCTCTGATTGAATTATGTCTCCCCTTTCCGTTTTGGACGGGCTATGACTTGTGCTGTATTTATGTTAAATTCTTAGTAATAATATACATGTGGTTGCAATTGTAAGCTTCTAACCGAAAAGATATAAAAATTTGGCTATTAAATAAGTTTCTAATATACATTAGTAATAGATTCAAATCTTTCAGGCCAAAAACGTGTGAACGCGACTGTAAACGCGTTAGACGTGGATGGATTCCCATTCTTGGGAATGAAATATTTAAATTTCCTCGCTCTGGTAACGGTAAACATGGAATTTAGTTCCAGATTTTGGCGGAAAGCGGAGAACAGTATATCTTAATGGGGAACGCAGTGTCTTAACACTAGAAGTGCCGAAGATTGACAACCTCATCGAACCGCCGTCGTGACAAATTTGTCCCATTCCACTTATTATATTGATTGTTGGAATAAGACAAGAAAATTATTATTACCACTTTTATTAATCAATTTTTACTCATCTACAAACATAAAAGTAGCAAAAAAGTAAACACAAAGTAAAAATTAAATATTTCAAATACGTTATAAGGTCGTGACAACTCATTGATAAACTCTTACAAAATTATAAGTTATTGAAATTAGTTAATATTATCATTACACCAAATAATACATTATTAATGATATTCTTCATTAGTGCAGTTATTATAGACATTTTTTTTGTATATGTGGTACCTTCACAGAAGATTGATAAGTTTACTAATATATTATCTCTATTCATCACATAACACGCAATGCCCCTAGAATTCGGCGGAAAATGCCAGCAGAGTACTTAACACTAGGTTCCCAGGTTCCCTCTACCTACCCTACCCTAAATCATGTTTGGTCTCGAGGGTTTTTCTGAAATTCAAACTTAGGTTAGCCAGAGTCCTTTTCTGATACCTCACTTGAACTAGCGGCAAAATTTGGTAAAGAGACCAATTTTGCCCCACCTTTCAGGCTATTATTTTTTAAGATTTCAACACAAATGTATAGTTTTCAGATTTTTTCCTAAACTAGTACTACCTGTAGATGCTAGCTGCCAAATTTTATTATTCTAGGTTAACTAGGAGTATACCTTATTATTTATTATTATAATTATTTCCTTTAGAGTGTCGAAATAGACGTTTTTTACGATATAAATGGTCATATCTTTTTTTAAGTACAATTTTTTCAGGAAGATTTTTATTTATTTATATACTTATATGTTTATCAACTCGATATCTTCAAGAATTCCTAAGATAAAGGCACAGTCAGACGGATGGACAACAAAGTGATCTCCTAAGGGTTCCTTTTTTCCTTAAAATGTACGGAACCCTAAAAATTTCTGAATTGACTGCTAAACCTAGTGTTCTATTTTTTTCTCCGCTCCCGCATCGCCCCTTCACCTCCACGTCGCCCCCGAGGTATAAAAGTATGTCAAATTATACCCTCAAATAGTGAAATAATAATGAAGGGACAAAAATGACCCAGCGGCAGTTCTAGGTAAATCTTTTTTTTTTGAAAAGTATCACTGTTATTAAATTAATTATATTTTAAATTAGATAAATGTGTAAAATTACTAAAAGTCATTCATCAACATAAATTAAGAAATAAAAGAGTTACGTACAATCAAACTTGTGTATGGGACAAAAATGGGACGGAGGCGGTTCTAGTGTTAACAGTACATTCTGCTGTCCCCTACGCGTAACCCTGCTCCAGGCATAATTTTTATAATAATCCATGTTACCAAAAACCATGGCGTCTACACTCAGACATTTAAATATTTCGCTATTAATCAATATATAATATAACATAACTACAACGCTTCAGCCAGTATAGCTTATAATAAAATTTTGCATTTTTTTATCATAAAATCGGCAAGAAACCTATCGAAGACATGTAACTAAAACTTTATGGTCTTATATTTCATTGAGCATGTTTTTTTAACACAAAAAATATATTTAAAAAATATTTTAGAACCACTAACATAATTATTTAAAAAAAAATAATAAAATGTTATACAATAAAAAATACATAATAAATTAAATAATATTTAATTAAACACTCAAAAAGACAGCAGACATGAAACAAGACAGCTTTGGTCACTTCAGTCGTGACCTAAGTGTCTTATAATTACCATAAAGTATTTTAATAGCCATTTATGTGTAGTTCGAACTATTTTTCGGCCATTTTTTTGCAAATGTTCGTGCTCAATGATTTTACGCTAAATTCTTGTTAAAATTAGGATTTCAAAGAAATCAATGGCTTTTTATTTTATTTCCGGGATGATAAAATAATTGTTATAATCGGCAATTATTAGTTAACTAATTTGTCTTTAAGACGTTTATACATACATCTTAAGTGCAATATAAGATTTTGAATGAATTTGTTTTGTTTAGAAAATCAACGTCACGTATTCCGCTATGCGAGATAGGCAGAGGGAACCTAGTGTTAAAACACTCCGTTCCACATTTACCGCCGAATTTTTCGAGGCCTTGAGTGTTGAGTGGCGGAACTCAACGCCGAACTTTGCCTCAGTGCCTAATGGGAGTTGAACCGACAACCGTCGCGGTCACATCACGACATCCTATGTTTTGTTTATTACATAATTACTCACATTACAAAGCTAAGCCTACTTGAAATTAACTTAAAAGACACTTCAACGCTCCGAAACGCACAAATTAAATTAACGCAGTGGGAAAAGTGAATTTAGAAGGGTCGTCACGGAAATCAGGGTTAGTCAAAAGAGTTCCATAGACAAAAAATGAAAAAAAAAAATCTTAATAAAAAAAGAAAAAAGAAATTCGTCAGCAATGTGTCGACCTCGAAATCAATTGAATTTCAAAGCTGACAAGCGCCTACCGCAAAATTTATTCAAAGAATAAATCTGAAAATTTGTAGATCTAAAGGCATAAAAGCAAACTGGGTGTTGACGACTCGACACAAAGGGATTCCTAAATTTCACGGCTTCCGCCTCGACTGTTTGTGTTTATGTGTAAGAAATGACAAACGACTGAATGGGGAAATAACGAAAACTGCAGGAGCTACTGGAGACAAGCAGCCAATGTCGCACGCCGTCGCTGCGGGGGCTTTACCGGCATATATACATAATAAGAACATTTATCTGTCTATGCATTTTGTTTTAAAACCTAATATATAAACACAAAGTATTGTGGAAAGTTTTACGGAAATCGTTTTTTTTGCGGTCAACCAATAAATAGGCTTTCTTCACAGGATTTGTGGATTCGATTCCTACTCGGGGGAATAAATTATTATTCATTAATATTTTAATTTCTTCGCTTTGGTATTAAGGCAACAGCGCTTTGCCTTCCTTCCTTTACTTTGCCAGTTCCGCCGTTCAACACGCAATGCAATACTAAAAAAATATTTGAGTTTCATTTCAACGTTGTCTATCAATTCTAATTTAGGCTACTGAATAATGCTATATAAATTATTTTTATTTCCTTGGCTTCTTAAGTACCATTAGATCACCCCCGAAGGTGCTTAAGAAGTGTTTCTTCCAAACTTTTAAGTTTTACTTTAGTGTTAGAGATTTTTCAAGTATACTTATGTAGCATGCTAATATTTTCAACATATATATAAGATTTATACATATAAATATTTTAGTACAACAAATTTAATATTTCCTTATCAGTTGCTTTCGTAGCTCAGTGGTTCAGCATCTGTCTGACTGTAAACATGGGGTAGTAGGTTTGATATATATCAAATAATTTCCATGAGGGAAATTATTATATTTAGCGGAGTCTCGCCACTTAACAGGCAATGTTTCAAAAACAGGCAGATAAATGTTCTGAAATAAATGAAATATTAAATCATAGTCATACATACCAAGCCCATAAATCCAAGAAAAATGTAAATCTTATTATATAAAGCAATAAAAAATATTCATTGAGTCTATATAGTCTATATATATAGTCTATATAAGTTATATTATATTTACCTGTTTTATTTAAATTTTCCATTATATGAAATTTGAGGCATAAAATTAAACAAAATAAAAATATTCTTTAACAAAATAAGGAAAAAATAAAATCAATAAAAAGAAGAAAATATTATGAAATTACAGCAACCAACGACATTAACGAAAAGACATTAAATTATCAATATTATAATGATTAAGCGGCCCCGTTGCCAACTGTTACAGCCCTTTGACGTATGTATGCAATTAATATATTACATTACCTTAATTTCCTTGTGCATATGTCGAAATATGTAATGTTATTTTAATAATTTTCCGATAATTATTTATATAATTTTCTTAAGTGACCAAATAACCATGTTTATATAAAATTAATCTATAAGTAGCTACATATACCCCCTTACTCCTACGACTCCTACAACCATGGCGACCACAAGTAAAGAAGTAAATTACTCATACTTTTAATAAATTTTGCTATTATAAACTATATGTCAGCACTGTCGTGCACGTGCACAACCGGCATAGTCGGAACTCACTCGGAAGTGAACCCGCACTACTGTTGTTGTTTATGGCGTTCCGAGCGTGCCAGTTCAGCACTAATCACTTCGCCAATGTCACGTTGAACCAGCACCACTGTTGCGCACTATTTATACTGTCTCACAATAATCTATTGTCAAGTACCGTCATTGAATTACCCACCAAATTATATGAAAAACGTCGTACAAGTTTCAGTCATTATTTTCTAACACATAAATATAATTTTATTCCCAAAGTGGGTATTTGATATACGAGTATATTGTTTGTTAGCAATTTTAGATACATATTAGAACTTTCACAAACTAAAATCTCCAGGTATTTACTCCGATCAATAACACAGTTACAGGGGGGGCTTAAAGTTTTCCGAAATGCTTAAACAAAGGGGCAGGTAGTGCTGTGCTCGCTAAATTCGTATAATGTAGGTACAGTAATAATTCTCTACGTCTTATATAGTTTTTGTTTAAAATTACTGAGAAAAATGCTATATATACAAATAAAATCGATTCTATTTTAGGGAAATATTTTCAGCAATTTGCTTTCTATTTCAAATTACTAAACTACTCTTTATAGAAAGTAAGATAACATAAAATAGCTGTCATGGTAAAATCTAAAGTATTATTAAGACTAGATGAACGTAAAGTAAATAAAATAAAAAAACGCTTCTATTTGGTTTTGAAGTGAAGACCACATTTATAATTAACGTCGAATTAACTTCACACAAAGAATAAAAGGGGTGAAAAATTATTACAGTGGATACAACACTAATGACTGCATTCATTCAAAAAATAAATTACATGATTAAAGGATTTTTAAGCAAATTAATGACGTGAGTCTTATAATTGGAATGTCTAAGGGCTCCGTAGAATGTTTTTTATTATATTTTATTTGTTTCCAGTTTATCTGATGCAACAGCTTATTGTCATAGATTTTCAAACCGGTCTGAGAAAACAATCCTTGTAGCAAAACAAGAAAATATTTTTAGACCGTCATCTTAAACATACTTGTACACTACACTATTAAAATGGAAACGTCTCGAAAATTGGGACAAAAGTAGGGAACAGAATGTCCTAACACTAGGTTCCCTCTGCCTAATCTCTTATAATTATGAGGAATAAAGCTTACAACTGAAATAAGAATGCAAGTAATAAGTCTAGTTTATCTACTACAGCATAATAGGGCTTACGCTGCTGAACCCCAAATTTTCTATACTCTATTCAAACATTTAAATTTTACGTTATACAAAAACTTTTAATTAACGGAATCCTCTTTTGGTATTTATTTATGTTTAAGTTCCGTTATAAATAGTGCTGGAGCGTCTACGAGCTATTTTCAGGTGCAAACGCCTAGCACTTACAAAGAGCAAAGTATTATTCTCTCAGATAAAGTTCACCGTGCCGTTAGGAACAAGTTTTAGTTAAAGTTGCATCCGAATATGCGTTTTAGCGTTCTACGTTATTATATTTATTATATAGGTAGTTAAGCTATTTTATATTGTAATAACCTATTGTTTAATAATAACATTATATAATTAAATGTGATACGGATTTTTTTTGGACAAAAATGTTTCAAATTTCTTTATGAATGTAATTTAACAACTGATTCAATATGTATAATCTTATTTTATTAGTACTGTTAATCATGGTGTTAGGACGTTCATTGTTTTTTCGTGTCTACATGCCCTTTTTTTGCCTAAATTGCGTGATTTACTGGTTTATATTTTTTCATATTAATTGAGTATTTTAAAGGTTACGAGGACTACTCTAAAAGAAAGAAAGGAGAAAACGTAACTGGGTTCTTTGCTTGTTAACGGAAGATATAAAATATTTAATCATTTATTTTAGGCCAAAACGATACCTTTTAACGTCGATGAAATATATTGAATGACTTGATTTTTTTTTCTTTAAATATAATTAAAACTAAATTATATAACTTAAAATTATTATATCTACTTAAGAGAAAATCTAACAGAATTAATTTACGTAGGAATATTCTACAAGAGCCGGTACTCTAGCAACGTCTTGCTCCTTTGTTTTTACCTCACAAAGCTTGAGCTAACCACCAGTTCAGCTATCGCAGTAACACAACACTATTGAATATGGGCTGCAACATTCTAAGTAAATTGTTGTCCATTCCTTTGAGGTTAGTAAACGTTTAATGCCCAAGTAAAAAGGTGTCCTGGAAATGGCGCAGTGTTATGGCGGCCGTACGCTGTAAAACGACATAGTTAACTTTCATGGTTTTTATTATGGAATACAGAGACAGAATTTAAGTTGTGAATTAATTTATTAATAAATATATTACCTATGATAAATTATTATTAATTCATTTATCGATTTTTGATATATAAATGCAGTTTTCATAAATAGATATATTATAATTAAAATGTATAACATAACTAAAATAACTAAAAAATAATCATATTAAAAAGTAATATTACATTTATTGTGAATTCATATACATACATATAGTTATTTTCCAAAAATATAAAGAAACATTGTATTTTTGAAAAATAACTATTAGGTATGATATACTATATCTATAGAAAAATTTTTTTTTTCAAAAATAAAGTTTTGGTTAATTCATTAAGTCGATAGCTTAAGCTTTTCGCTTGTGAAAAGAGCAATAAGTAAAAAATGGAGACGATCACATAAAGTTGCCACAGTGGTGGAAAATCCGAGAATAATAGAATCAACTTAGTTTGAACAGAATTTTTAAATTTAACGCTTTCGTCTGGCTTGTGCTCATCTAGTGTGCGAGAGATTCTTACAGCTTCATCCCAGCGCAGATTTTTAATTTCTTTCTTCAAATTAAAATTCTGCGCTCAGTGAATACGTAATTTTGATCGCTCACTTGAATTATATAAAATAAAAAATATGAAGAAATTCATAGCCAACTAATCTTAAATAGATAATTTAATTAAAAATTTCGCTTCACTTTTATTAAACCACAATAGAACTTGTTTACAAAACAATATGTACACGGCAAGTTTTAAGCTCGCGTTAAATAAAGCTAACTAAACTGTACGTCTGCGGAGAGAACTCGATTAACTACAAGAAATAAAAGTTTGAAAACAATACAAAATGAATTTACTGAAGATTAACCATCGAAGGTAAACGAAATGGAAAAAATAAAGAATATGTCAAGAGCAGAGCAGGTTTCCAGGTGAATAGCAAACAGAAACACCAAACTTAAACAATTTACGGTGAGCGCCACTTGGGAGTACCTACACTTTGGAAATTTCAGGTGAAACGTCACGAGGTAGCCGAATTTAGTCAAGCAAAACTCATCGACACAATTCTATCTGTGAGTTCGAGAGCAATTTTTCTCTTAAAGCCATACAAATGAGACACTATTAGACGGAGAGAGCTCTTAATCTATTTCTGACGAGTTCAGTGACGCGGACAGAGACAAATCGACATTAGCCTACCCACACGGCGCGAAGGTACCAATTCTGTTTCAATTCCACTTTTATTTGCGGATTAACTTCTTATTAGTCATTGTGCCGCGATGAGGACCTAGCCCGATATCGCAAGCCTTATGAATGACTCAATTATTCTGCAGACGCAGACGCAGTACGTTACCATCTAGGGAATTTAAGTACACTCGCAGGGAGCGAGATAATTATTTGCACGCCATTGAATTTCCGTTTTTTGTTCATTATTGGGCATGAATCAGGAGTAGGTGCTTACAGTATTATATATATATTTTTTCATGTACTTAGTTTCGTTTATATATGAAAAAAAATGCTTACTAATATAGGCTGAACAATTTTTATTATTTATTTCTTTCTTAATATTTTTTTATTAAAAAAACATCTCGTTTGATTTGAAAATATTTTTTTAATGTTCAAATCTACATATTATATACGAATAACGAGAAATAATTGGGTATCCACTTATTCTTTACTTATTAATAAAAAAATATGTACAAGTAATTTAAACACCCGCTAATTTGTTGTTTAACCAAAAGCAGATGCATTAGTTAGTTCTAAAATATCACACGGTGACTTTCTGTTCTTATTAAAAACGATTGTTTTGATAAGTATAAATAACTATAACAGCCCACACTCGATACTTACTTCTAAGGATGTTACATAAAATTCATATTAGTTTGTCCCAAATGATGTCAAGATTTCGAATAGCTTTGGAGGAGAATAAATAACGAAGTGAAGAGCATATATCTGAAACAAGTTGAAAAATGTAGAAATCTGTCACCTGTCAGTTGGTATTTAGCGTGATATGTTTTTGTTGGGAGTAGGTGGCTCCGTCTCTCGTCAAAGTGCAGCTGTCTAATTGGAAAGATTGGGCGTGTGCCACCGATGGATTCTTGATGCTTATGTTTATTTTTTCATAGGAAACATTTTAGAAGTAGCAAGTTTATTACTTCTAAGAAAATAAAAAAAATAATTAATAAATTCTATAAATTAAATCAGCATCAGGCTGTATCCCGCACACAGCAGGATAGGCAGAGTGAACGTTGTGTCAACACTCTGTTCCCCACTTTACCTCAAACTCCGGAGGCATTACGGAGGCGTTGCGGAACTCGACGCCGCGCTTTGCTTCGACACCAGAGCGACGAAATACAGAAAATATATATTTCATTTCATTGAGCGGGAATCGAACCCACAACTAGTCGATTCTACAGTCACACTTAGTGCCCCTGCGCCATGACTTCAAAGAAAAATGGGTACTATAGTGATATACTTAAGGTAATCTAAGGTATTTACTTTATTGTACTGAAAGAAATTCTTGCAATATGTTTCAAAATAGTAAAATATTTAAAAAAAAGTTTAAAATGTTAAATTAATCAAATAACCAGTTTATTGTTAATAAACATAGATCAACTTATAAGAAAAACAACCTTACAAGATTAGTTAAATATGTTACCAGTATAACAAACTAGTTGTAAACTAGATAGAAAACGCGCGGCCTGAGACAGAGCAATTACTACACTGATTGAATTTTTCTAGCTAGACTGATTGACTTATTGCCTTTTTTTAAAGAGTACAGCAGTTACTCGTTTTCTAAATTGCGTATAAAATCTGAATATAGAAGGAATATAACTGAAGATGATTCCAAATACTTTTGGAATATTAGGTAAATTGAGAATGGCAATGTTGAAATGCTGAAATGGAATGGTAAGGCTGAAAAAGACGATAATAATGATGAAATGGCTAGCTACTTTAACCTAATTTATTTGGTTATCAAAACCTTCGGATGGACGCTGTGTGATGCTGAATAAAGAATATCCTAAACAGTATTATAATGTGAAAATTTATAAGAATGGATGTTTGTTCCACCTTCACAAAAAAAACACTTATCAGATTTGGATGAAACTTCACTGTTATACAGCTTATTTATGTAATAATTTATGTAAAGACTCTCTTTGCGGGCGTAGATTGCTAGTAACCAATATGACCACCTCATACTCATTACATTCTCTTTTACACCGACTAATAGATATTATATTTGTTTTAGCAAATGAAAAAAGTAAATAAACAGTACGAGTTACAAACAATTAATGAATTCCTCGGGGTCCCTACTCTCTTATTGAACATTTCAACCAACTATTTAGCCCTAGTGACGCCTTGACACGGGTAAAACGATGTCGGCTGCTGCCCAACAAAGAATATATTTCCTTTCGTATTTCGTTAATAGATACAAGGATCGGTTACGCTGAATGTCTTATTTGCTTTTTTATTAAGCTCAATATTTGTTCTAGAGTGAAAAAATTCTACAATTATCCAACTTTATAAAATATAGACGGAGCTATGGCGCAGCAGCATAAACATGTCACCTACTATAAACACGACGTCTGTGAGTTTGATTTTGACTCGAGGCAAAAAAAACATATTTTTTTCATTTTTTCAAACAAAGCAAAGCGTGACGTTGAGTTCCGCTACTCAAAACGCAATGTCTCGAAAATTCAGTGGAAAATGTAGAGTGAAGTGTCTTAGCACTAGGTTTTCCCTGTCTACCTTGCTATATTCATGATACGGCGTGAAGTTAAATATATTTTATCATTGATGTATTAAGGACGCCCAACTAAAGCCCAATAAAAATGTGATGCTTAATAAAACTTCCAATAAGGACCAAAATTCAAGTCTTCTTCTTTTTCTTCCTGGCATTAATCCCGGCTATTACCAGGGTCTGCCGTCCTACTCAACCTACTCCACTTTGTACGGTCTTTTGCGTCCTCGGTGGTTAGACCATTGGCTCTCCAGCCCAAAATTCCAGTAAAATTCCAGTCAAGCTCCAGGACCAAAATTCAACAATGTACTAAAATCTAATTATTTTAATGAACACACAACCATCGGTTTATTACGAGACACTATCTCACTACAGTACAATACGATAGGACTGTGCCATTGCATATCAATATAATATGCATCTATCCCCATTGTTATAGGAAAAGTGAATCATATGTATTTTGGGTGGTACACTGAAACCGTACAAACTGAATGTATATATATGTATATATTTATTTGCATGCGGTCGGTCAGCGTAATTGTAATTAAATAATTTTAGCAATGAGCCAAAATTTGATTGAAGCCTATTTTATGTTCATAAGCAGATATTGGCGTATAATTAATATATTGGAGAATACAATTAATCAATTAACAGTTTTGGATTTTGTTCGTATTATACCTTTGTGTGTGTATAGAATCATAATAGCTTCCTGTATCCTACATGATATGGCTGGGTTGGGAACCTCGTGGTAAGACACTCCAGTCACCACTTTTCCCCTATTTTCAAGACGTCGTATTAAGTGGTGGTGGTCACACTTTGTATTGTTACCAAAGTGAGAAAATGCAATTATTTATATCCTCTAGTGGGAATTGAACCCACAATGGTCGCGATTACCAGTAGATTATCAGTAGTTAGAGTTGTAAATGTAATCAGAGTCGGGCATTCTTCAATTACATTGGCCTCCATCTATTAGTTATTAAAACAAATATAGTTACAAAATTATTGGCAAATAATAATAAATCTCATACAAAACCGTCATAACATAGAACGATCTTATGGTACTTCATTTTATTATCTATATAATAAAAACTATAGCAACGTAACATAAAATACTTTAACCTCAAACAACTAAATAAGTTTTTATCTAACTGAATAGTATGTAAGGCCTTTCCTTAGAAAGCCGAGACTTTAGTCCTATCGAGCTTGTCTCTGTCAGTGGTCGAAGTTCAGGATTTCAACTATTTATTGCGATCCCATAGGATCCAAGAATTTACGCGTTGAAAGATAAAACATCCCAGCTCCGAGCTGAGGCTGATATTCACGAATTAGAAAAAGCAATAAGTATATGCGAATATGAGTAAATTAAATAATGTAATTAAAATGGGTATAATAGGTATATATATATATTTAATTGTGAAATATTTTTTTATATTAATCTAAGTATAACTTTTTTATATATATTATAATGATATTATTATATATGTTGGGACATAATTTTTCATAAGCAAACGTATATATGTCAATGTTAAATTATTTAAAATATTCAGGGACAACGTAATACATCCCTTTTAGCTTACCAATAAATGAGTATTAAAAATAATTTTACACAATTTAATATATGTCGTCGTGAGGTGGATTTCCCTCGCACATATTTTTTGAGTACCCGGTCTACTGTGGGCTTCAGTGGATAATGTTGGCATGAGTAAACACAATTTGTAATATTACGAAATAATTACAACACCGTAATCAATTCACAAGAAANACGCTAATTTCCATACAACACTACCTACAGTCCACACTGTTGTTCAAATACAATTTTAAAACAAAGCAAAGTAAGCAGGAAAGCACGCGTTATGGGGTAAGAATATTATGATTTCATTATTACAGGGGGTTGAAATAATTAAATGAAAATCCACAATGTTTGCTTGCCTTTGCCACACAACGGTAGCTGGCTATAGCTAATAAATCAGGGCACGCGACTACCCACTTGTCCAGGGACAATAGAGAAAACAAAATGCAACGTCAACTCCCATACTGTATTACGAGTTAAGATATAGATAAGCAATTTGTTTTAAATTAATTTTGTATTAATTATAAGTGTGTATTTTATTATTATATTTTGGTTTTGGGATTTATTTTAACTATATTACTATGTTAATTTACTGTCGTGGCGCCGCAGGAAAGAGTCTGTTGGAAAAGCGATGATTATAGGTTCGATTCCTATTTGGGAGAATGAACTATTTACATATTGGTATTAAGACATTGTGCGATGTTAAGTTTCATCACTCATTATGCGATTTTAATTAAATTTCTCGATTTTGAGCGGAAATTGAGTGGAAAGTGGGCAATGGAGTGTTTTAACACGACGTTCACTCTTTATACAGTGTGAAGCTGTAATCTACTTTGTTAATAAGTTTGTAACATTTAATTTAAAATTATAGTACTTAATTTCAAAAAATTGTTATTGCAGCTAAGCTTATTATAGTGCTTTGAAGCCATGGTGACGCGTTTGGGATGAGGAGGACGAAGATACTCTATTGAGCTTGAGGATTGTGAATTCAAATTATATTCTGATGAATTTAATTATTTATATGGAAAATACATGTATAATCATCGAGCACGCAACTCTGAAGACAAAGAAATTACTTATTATTTCACAATTATCCATCAAATTCATAAATTTTTGAAGATTCTTACCTCAATAAATACATTTAAATGTAATGCTTTTAATAATTCTTAATTTTACTAAGAAAAAATAATAATTCAAACATAACAAGATCCTAATGAAACTTAAATACTACAGTGAAGTTATGTAACAAATTCAAATTAACATTGAAATATCACACCTTCCCTAAGAAATGCATATAAAATGCATTTATTCTTTAAAATAAACCATAACAATCCTTTGTTTAGTATTTACAATTAGAATACAGAATACATATATCATATTAAAAGACACACATGAAATTAAAAAATAAAGCACTCATTAAACATAAAGAAGCGGAGTGCATTCAGCTATTATTGCAAAGTACTTTGTACTTCAAAGGAGGACTTTTGTTTGTAATCACAAATTACGTCGGCGACAAAAGGACTACGGAGCCTAGCGAGATGCGTTGAACCAAAAAATACGTTCAAACCAGAGAATGACCGAAATATGTAGAGATTAAATAAGATAAACTGTAAGTATCGAAGTAAAGGCTTCGATACACTTGTAAGGGATATTCAAAATATTTTCGTTGTTATTAGTTACTTTATATTTTTTTAATAATAGACCATGGCTGACTGACTGTTACCTTCAGGAATAAGATGTTAGTGGGAGTTTTTCATGGATTTTTAGTTTCACGCTCACAGCGTAGGTATATAGCGTATAGCGTGGTAGACAAAGGGAACCTGGAAACCGCCGTTCCCATTAAGACACTTCAATTTCTCACTTTTCGCCGAATTCTGGAGGTATTACGTGTTGAGTGGCGGAACTGGCCTGGCTGGAGCCACAGGCCTCTGCGCCACAATTGGCCTCATATTTATAACAAATATTTTTATTATATGAAAATAATGAATATTTAACTCTACTCTAATGATTGCATCTCACGCAGTGTATCACAAGTATCAGAAGACAATAGAGGGCGATTGTCGTTTGAGTAAATAATTTTAGACCAGAATACCACAGCCGCGACTAATATATGGCTCAGAGAAGTAAATTAATTGAGGAAGCGACACGAATGGACGAAAAATAAAGGAATCTAAAGGAATTTCAATTTATATAACATACATATAATATAAACTATAACTATAAATAGAATTTTAAAATATTTAAGCTGATACGCTAATGGTTTTCTAAAAAAAATGTCTATCAATTTTGTTTGTAAAATTGTAAAATACACTGGAAATAGTTGAAATTTGTAAAAGCCTGTTTTAGTTTATTTAAAGTAAGCTGAACTATGCCGCTCCATTTATTTTATTTTAACACGTTTCAATATAAGGCGTATAAAAATATCAATGTTTCGAATAAAAATAAATTTCATACGAGTAACGCTTCCAGTTTATTTCTGTGAATCTTTGATTGTGCAATATCTTTGGCACCCTCAGGGGAAATAACACACTGTCACGCAGAATATACCGTTCGCTACAATTAGAGATGGCCAGATATTGCGTAATTAGACCTCTAATCGGTCTTATATGGGCTTGAATATTTTCCTCTTTGTACTCGTAGGTACTTCCCTCTTTGCACTCGGCTATTTCTAATTTTAGATATGAAATTCATTATGACAGGAGTCACTTCTGAACAATGCTCATGGTAATGGCTTTTTCATTTGTTTGTTATATCGTATATTTTCCTACTTTATGGGCTGTAATTATAAAGTAAAAAAAGAACCTAAACTTAATAAATATAAATTACACAATTCTACTCAACTCAAACTTCAACTCGTTTTATCTTATTTAGGATCATAGGATCCTATATCATTAGAGAGCCAAGAATAAAAGTGAGTTCTTTTTCCAGTTGTCAGCAATTTTGTTGTATAAACGACAACGTAACGTCAATTTCTCCCGAATATAATATCATCATCCATTGAAGCTAAAAAAATCATCATCCATGGAGAGGTTATCAAGGTTCCAAAATGGAAGACAGATTGTCTTGACACCAGGTTTTCTCAACCTGCCACGCTATATAAGGAATTAATCGAGAAGTTGAAACAAAACCTATCGAAATAACTCCCGTCAACCCAAATTTCCACATGTCAAATGTCCGAAAACATTTTCCTAGACCGGTTCAAGTCGAAATGGCCGACCACGTTTTTTGTCAACATTCACTGACCGCAGTTAGACGATCACAGCTAAGAGTAATGATCGTAAATGGCAGGAAATTACCGAGGCACCTTATCGTCCGATTCAATAAGACCAATGGATGAGGGAGAGAATAATGAAAGTGCAACTAAAGCTGCTATTCGCTTTATGTCCCTTTAGTGCGCCGTCAATGGTGGTAATTGCCGCTTATTCGAATCTTTCCACGTGGTTGCCGTTTCGGGTATTATTATTTTTATTGGTAACTAAAATGAAAGTAATAGGTTTTATATTTGTTTTTTTTTTCACTTATGCTAAGATTGGATTATTACACAGATACAAAGACAGCAAAATACATAAATATTGACAGAATTTACTTGTCAGTATTCACATATAAAGTTTTCAACGAAAGATATTTCGAATTTTTTAGCTGAGAATTATTTACAATTTCAAATTGCAGACTTAATACTCATAGAAAATTGCAAGATCCATAGCATGCGTACGAAAAGTAAATATGTTTAACTAATTACGATAATTTTCTCTAATTACCCCTGTTACAAGAATGGTGCTATAACTGTATACGCACACTATAGACAACATGAATGTGCAGAAGTGGCATATACTATATGAACCCGACTAAGTAAATATTGCAGTTAGTTTCACGTCCAAAGCAATGATTTATAGTGTTGGCCGCACAGACGTTTGCCTCGTTTGTTGGCGACGTAAGGTTCCGTCATCTAATACTCAAGTAGTCAGAGCTGGCACCAAGAATAGTAGCAGAGTTATATGTGCATGGTGGAAGGATGTATGAAATAATCGTGTTATAATAATTTATTTATTTATATCAGCTTCACACAATATCCTGAACAGCAGGGTAGGCTGAGGGAACCTATAGGCACTCCGTCCCCTACTTTTTGCCAAAAACGTTCAAGGCACTGTGTGTTGAGTGGTGGAACTCAACGTTGGGATTTTTGCTTTGGTGTTAGAGCGAAGAAATGAAAATATTCATCATTATCATCATCATCAACAGCCATCTTTTGTCCACTGCTGGACATAGGCCTTCCCTAATTCTCGCCACCACACTCGATCCTCTGCTCTTCAGATCCATCCGCTTCCCGCCAACCTCTTTATGTCTTTATGAAAATATTAATAAATAATAATTCATTCTCTTGAGTAGGGATGGAACCCACACCCTTGTGCAATTGCGCCACGGCCCCAATCAACCATTTATGTAATTCAATTAAATTATCAACAAGTGCTATATCCGTATGGCATATATATGTACTTAAAATTAATTGGCAAATAGGTAGGTATAGTATTTGTCAATTAAAATTTGTTATTTTAAGCGTCGATTCCAACCTCGGTAATTAAAAAAATATAATTTTATCAGCCTTCGCTCGGTGTATTTTGCATTTATCTATTAATATTATTTTTTCCCTTGACTGGAAGCGACTCCAAAAACGAAGAAATATTGAACACTTGTATCCATTTTCCATTTTTCGTCGAAGTTAAAAAGCATTGTGTGTTGAGAAATGAAATTAAAATATTAAATAGTTGGTTTTCCTGTGTGGGAATCGAAGCTACCACCGTCGCGTCGTTGTCGCATTCAGTCACACCACCCCCCGGCCTCAGTGAAATATCAGGTCTGTTCTTTATTTATGGTTTTCTGGCGTGCTAGTTGAGTACAAACACGCAAAGTCCCTAAATGGGCGGAAGTTAGCCGACGGAAAGACATGTCACTAAATTCTTCCATCTACACCGTAGAATAGTAAATATATAGATAAAACAAACTTTCAAATCGTTAATAGGGTATTTAGGCACGATTTTTCCATTATATGTATAACTGACTAATTTCTCATGGGTTTTTTCGATACAATGGCAAAGTAAATTGTTTTCCCCTGGCACGCCTAAAAGCCACAAATAAATTAAAATAGGACGAGGTGAGTAATAAAATGTATTTAACAAAATTATAAATATATTTTTTACGAAAATAGCATTTTCTAAAGGTACTTACTAACTAATATTTAGGCGTTGTAGATTTTACATTTTGAAATAGAAATATATTTTACATTTGTATACAGAATAAGTGTAGCATATCACATTGTTTTTCACATTTGGGAGGCAGAAAAATAAACAGAGATAACTTTATGATTAAAACAAACGTTAACGGGTGAGCGAATAAGTGAGCTTAATTTCGTATAATATTTACTTTTACTTATTTTACGGACATCCCGGTGGTCTGCTGGGTTCGGTTATGTATATCTTTAATTAGTATGTGTTTTTACCGTAAAATCTTTAACAGAACAGCTGAATAAATTATTCTACATAATATGTAAAGAAATGGTGTTTTATGGTGTATCATTTACACAGTTTATAATATGATTAAATTAAAATTTACGCAGATAGACAGAGAAAACCAAGAATTAAGACACTCTGTTACTCACTTTCCGAATCATGAAGGTCTTGCATTTTGAGAGTATGAGAACACAACCCTGCGCTTTACCTCGACACCAGCGAAGAAATTTAAATAGCAAATATTTCATACCCTCGATTTGGAATCGAACCCATAACCAGCTTGTGCTCTTGAGCCACGACTGGCCTCTATATAATATTTATTACGAAAATACAATCAATAATATATTTAATAGAAATTAATTGAAATGGCGCATCTATTATGCTTTGATTGTTTGAATTACGCACAATAGATTGCTCACGGGTGTTTGCCTCGCACACATGCCATTAGCGTTTCGCACCTGTAGCAATGGAATAAAACTCGATATATGGATGTCGGGAACCAATTTAACCTTCTACAAAACGTGGAAAGAATAAGTTAAGCCGCGTCTTCAAGCAACATTTGTTCGTAAAATGCGTGACGAAATCGACGGCGCGGGACAAATTTTTCCGATCACTCTTGTACTCGAATCGACACTTAGCATCCCTTTTTCGACAATTTTACCAGCTTTTTACATCAATTCGAACGGTATAAGCAATTGTCACGCTGTTTTATTTTAAAGTGGATGGGAATTTTCTTCTCTGAGTGTATTATTGATTTACTTCTTTTATTTAGTATTCTTGTTGAGAGCAAATATGATTATTTGTATGCGAGATGATTGTGACAATTTCATTGAATTAGCTTTTATAACATTTTATTTTAAAATATTGTAGTTTTTTTTCATCCCCTAATGCTACAAATAGGCGGCGTGGTGAAAAATGAAATGAAAGAAAGGCAAATTTCATTATTATTGGCTGAAAAATTACCACATGAAGTATTTTTTCGTACTCTTCAGAGATAACACTGTTCGTACTATCAACAATTATTATTTTACTTTACCATCAAAAATCAATATCGTTGGAACGGATGTTGTTCAAATGGAAATTTTTCGTGTAAAAAACGTCGATTTGTCTTATTTAACGCGAGTTTACAGATTCAAATACGACTAGTGGCTTTCATTTTAATCTTACATCTTGGGCAGCTTACTAAAATTAAATACATATATATTTAATATTTTTATCATATATATTATGTATATATAGAAATAACAAATATCTCATAATGTCGCCTAATGATAGTGTTGTTTCTTAAAGGCAATTTTGTCTCTAACTAACAGCCACCAAAGGAGCGCCGGCTGATTAGGTCGGGGGTGGAATGGCCGCGTTCGCTATAAACATTTTTGGGTAAACGCAATATAATGTCGTTACGGTAATAGAACGGTCGAACACTGACGGTATTGCATCGTTTTTTATTTTTTGCTGATATAATAGAGATAGCCTTTCATACCTTCGTGGATCAATTGCAAGTGACAATAATAATTAATAAATAAATCGTCTTCACGCTGTATTTTGCGGGGTAGGCAGGAGGAACCTAGTGTTAAGACACTCCGTTCCTCACTTTCCGTCGAATTCTAGAGGCGTTGCGTGTTGAGGATTAAAAAAAACTGTGTAAACTATTAACTTATTGCTCGTGTGATCGTATTTCCTGCAAACGATCACCATACCATAATCTCAGCCGACCTGTTAGGTACTTCTATGACGGTAGATGGTACAGACGGTGAAGGACGCCAATTCAGTTCATTAAAGTGAGGTATTTTAATTTTTTATAATGTGGATTTTGTGGTCTTCAAATACATCGATGAGTGAGAGAGACCATGTCGACCTTATGAAACTTTTGCAACTGAGAATTTTGCACAATTTGTGAATAAAAAATAAGAATGTTTTCGATCTTTCTCGTCAAGCTAATAAAATATTTTATTTTAAGGCTTAAAAAACATTTCTTCAGGTCTCAAAGAAAAATATTCTAAACATAAATTAAAAATTTAATCATTCATTCAATTTCACTAAAAGTATTTTATCTTTAGGTTAAATAAACAAGTTCTCTTGGTTAGTGTTTCAGTGACAAATAATACAAATTCGTTAAGACGCTAGCGTAATGAAGTCCCAAGTTAGCTTATTAAGCAACTGTATTTGAATAGCTAGTGCTAGTTGAATAGTTAGGCTAATTAAAATTACGTCATCAGTCACCTTGCAAGTAGATAGTGAATATTTTTTTTATAATGAAAACTGACTTGTTAACATTATATGTAGGTTTGAGGTGTGTTATAACTGTACACGTGGCGGTTGTGAGTTCAATTCCCCCTCAGGGTAATGAAATATTTATATTTTCATTTTCTGGCTCTGGGAAAGAGGCAAAAAAACGGCGTTGAATTGAGCGAAAAGTGGATAATGGGAGTGTATTAATGAAAACGGAGTGTCTTATCACTAGGTTCCTAAGTTCCGTCTGCCTCTATTGCGAGGTACGGCGTGTAATTTAAAAAAGCTTAAATTATGACGGCGGTATTAAAAACGGCGTTAAAAACATTTTTGTTGCTTATCCGTCCAAACATAAAATTACGTAGGTAATAATCGTACGTTACGTAGGTATTAAAAACATTAACATTTTTATTTAAAATATTTTCATATACTTGAACTTGTATGCGTGAAGACAAATAAACCTATCGAAAGCTTTAAATAGATTGATCATCGAAATAAAAGTTTCATGTAGAAAATCTACACCCTCTTCAAGTTTCAGTTACAGACAGACACACATGAATAATTTAACGGGAACATATCTATTGGATTTGGCTATCTACTATTATATTATTTTATATTTTTTAGGGTTCATAAATGGATAGTTGTATTTGAATTGATTTATAAATTTAATATAAGTATAAGAAAATTAAAAAAATATATTTAAATGTATCATACCATTAAAATTTGAACCTAACGTCTCTCCTTATATATCCTTTCTCCGGCCTATCTAAATCAGTGCTGCAAAATTATTTTTTTCACACGCCGTAATAAATTAACAAAAATAGCTGCTGTTGAAAATTTGAGCAAATTTATTCAAATTAACTAAGTCACTTTTGTTTCTCGAACACTCGCTGATCCTCAATACTACTTAAGGACTTATCTTATTGGTAAATCTAAATTGAATCGTGAGGGGTACTCACTCCATAAAATGCCCCAGTGCAAGTAAAGTATCGAAACGTACCATATCTTTACCCCAAGATTCTAATAAAAGATAAAGATTTTGTCATCTGATTTATATCCTTATAGAAGCTTACTAGTTGAAGTAAAATAAGGAAAGAGAGCTTATTTTGCTTTTTATTCTGAATTCAGTTAGCTGACTGCAGGTTTGATTTTCATCGTTTCAGTGTAACGACGCCCACTGCTGAACATAGGCCTTCTGCAAGGATTTTTAAGACTCTTATGCCACATCGTCGTTTGGTAGGTGGGTTAGGGGTCGCAGTACCCCATGGTTTTAAAAAGGTGCTACAGCCCATCCTGGCTGCACTCCCCTAGTCTCCATTTACAGTCCCTACGGGAAGACTGCCGTTCTAAGCTCTCTCTGTTCACATGGCAAATTTTATTTAGTAGATTGAAAGTGGAAAGTAATCTCTGGTCTTGTTAGAGAAATTGCGATAATGAAACCGATTAGCTGTTGCCCCGATCATATTATCTAAGGACTACTGCAGCGAAACACCTAATATTCTATCTGAAATCATTCTCAGTTTTCTTTGTCAAACCAAATCTATAAAATGCATAAAGTTATAAAAATGTAAAATATATTTAAAATTTCGATAAAATCTGAACTGGTCAATAGTATCGGTTCCGAATGAGTAAAATAGTGTAAGAGCATTACGAGCAAGTTCAATACAAAGCTCAGCGTCCCTCATCATTTGTTACAGTCACCGCGTAAGATGAAAGCTGGATACGTGTATCGCTTCGCGACTCACTAGCCAGTGCATTGTACAGTTAGAATAAAAAATATTATTTATTTAAATTTATTATTTGGAAATAGAAAAACAGAACTTTACTTTAAATATTATTTTCTTATCTAAAGTTTTGGACTTTTTGGTATCATCTGAATACTCGTATTATATTATTGAAAATTGTATATTTGAATAATAATTCATTCATTTAATCATCAACCTAGAACCAACTTCACAATAATTACGTTATTTTTTAATACGTCGTTGAAATACTAATTAAATATCAAAAACAAAATATATAAAGGAAAAAATAATTTAGAAACAAAAAGTTAATATAAAAAACCAGATTACGATTTTACAAAACTACAAAATGACCAACCAAGAAAAAGACGGTTTTACTAAATTACATACGACTAAAAATCTATATAAAAAAGGAATATAAAATTAATAAATTAATATTTCGATATCATTTTTGCAATTGCCGTCCCCAGGAACATCGCGATGGCGTATCGATATCCGTTCCATTATTATCCGTTGGGTAAAACTTAGATTTGATTCCCAACTTGTGTGGTACAACAAAAGACTTTATTTGCTACTTTATGGTTAAACTCCACAAAGAAGCAGATGAAGTAACTTTTTAATAACTTTCACGTTATCTATTCTTACTTTTGAACAAAGTTTTTGTAAGTTGAATTGCTGGCATGCCTTTTGATTGATAGTAGCGGCGTATTGTAGCCCTAGATTTATTGTTTCTCAAAAGTAATAGATTATATTTGTAAGATTTAATATAATAATTTCTTAACTGTATATCTTCGGGATTATTTTTAAATTATTGGTTGCATAGAGACTTGGCTTAAAAGTGCCTATATTTAAATCTACTTTTTAGTTAATAAGTGCTACTATTAAATATATGTTTTGAATATACTACCTCCTCTAAGCTTTCTCCTAAGTGGGAAACAAAACACTAAAATATATCCACATTTTGCCATCATATATGTCAATAGAAAAAGTTATTTCTTAAGATAAGAACCTATTAAGGCTTGGTAATGGTGTTTCTTTATGACGCCATATCACCTCGATCAATTGCAGTTTATGGTTAATATCTTTTTTATTTTCTACTATCTTCTCGTTTTATGGTTAACATATATACAACTGAGTAACAAAAAACCATGAAAATATTTGTATAAATATAAATATTAGTTGAAAATTATTTTAACTTAAACATTGTTAGAATCTAATACAGAAAACGTTTTAATTTGATAAGTAACTTTATACGTTTTCTTTTTATATACTACATAGCTTAAATTCCTTTTATTTATGAACACAATAAATTACATTATATTCTTATTTGTAAATATAATTCACCTGGTATAAATACATTTCCGTATTACACGTTACAGTATAATAGTCTAGTAAATCCTGTCAAATATTTATTATAATAGACCTTAATACTTTCGGTAATACAATACATATTTTACAAACATTGTCAGGGAGTTGGTTCCATCTCACCGGCGGGAAAGATATAATAAAACCTTTTCTAAAGTTTAGGTTTTTTCATCGCACATTCGGGGCAGAGACGCGACGTGGCATCCCTTAGGAAATATCAAACCATCCCTCAA
Source organism: Heliconius nattereri (assembly GCA_013403645.1). NCBI lineage: Eukaryota > Metazoa > Arthropoda > Insecta > Lepidoptera > Nymphalidae > Heliconius > Heliconius nattereri. Next base: position 2,358,307 of record JAAIXI010000254.1, read on the forward strand.
CGTTCGTTTGCTGCTGTCACATTTTCCATTTGTTTTACTTTGTGTATTATTTAAAACGATAAATTTAAAGATGTGTTTAAAACCCTTTCTCTGTCGTATTATTTTTATTCGCTTTATTCTTTACTTAAAATTGTCAATAAATTTAGATCAGATTTCTATTTGACCACAAACCTTCCACGAATGATATTTCACTCTTCAAGTATTGCGACCAATTCAGTTACGATTCATATACGTAGTTTACTTTAGTTTCTCGACGTATCCCAGAGACCTATATCAGGATAGGAACCTAATGATAGGCCAGGATAGGTTTCGAGATATTATGCTTAACGTCGCATTTTGCCTTCCCCGAGTGCGAGTGTAACCCACAACCCTCGCGTTTACCCCTGGGGTGCTGTACCACTGCACCATGATACACTTAAGTTTTTTCTTAAATCAACTATGGTATATTATTTATAGTAATGTGTCGCTTTTTAATAGAAGTTATAAAATTATACAAAATGTGTTTAATACAGAAATATATTAATATTTTACCATATACATGTTAATACAGATATTGTTATATTTTTCTTCTAAGCAAAGGACTTGTTATTATTGAAACGAGTGTCTTCTATATACGATTCTATTAAATTTTTCGTCAAATAAAATAGTTTGTTTGAAAAGAAACAAGCGTAATTGAATACGTCTAAAAAGAGTATTATTTTTGGAGACAAAGAAAGATATTTAAAAGCAAATACCCCTTTGTTAGTGAGAGCAATATTTTCTCTTGAATAATAAAAAACTTTTTTGCCTACATTTAAGTTCAAGGGCCGTGGCCTTAATGTCGAAGGCGTAGTACAAAAATTGTAATTCTCTTTTTTACTTGCGACTTGTGCTCATTTTGGTTTATTTGTAATTTAATATTTTCAGTTTACATTATTTCAAATGACTAAACATTTTTTCTTTTACTTTTATCAAAAATATAAATGTATGTTCTTTATACCACATAACAATATAATATTTTAAGTTTTATTAAAAATATATACTATGTAGGTATTTTATAGATGTTTCCTTTTGATACTTGCTTGCGTATAACTTGCTTGCCTACCTTTACTTAGGTAAAGTTGCGGGCAGCATATGTAGAGGCAGAGGAAGCAGTGCGGCTTCAGTTTTAACATATACCTTCTATAAACAATTATATTTTTATATTAAGAAATATTTTTTTTCTCAAAGTATGTTGTAGATATTTCTTCTACTACTTTATTCCTAGAAATCTTACTAATTACATAAATTAAATAATTAATATGTACTGAAGATTCTTTTATTCAATTTGAAAATTCAAATTAAAAATTTTGAAAAATATATTTATTGTAATATAGTTTTTTGTACTAAACAAAAACTAAAAAAAAATTATAGACATGTTCATTCTTATTAAAGTAAGTAACTTAAAAAAACGCTAACACCATTACACTGTTAGCTCAAGCAATTTACCATAAACGGATCTAGTTTACATCATTCCAGTTTACCATTTTAATAAAAACAGCTGCGAAATAAAATTCATTCATTCATAACACGAAGCCACAAGTCACTCAAAAGAATTTGAGGTTATTTTTCTCATTTCAAATTCTCTGTAGACGACTAGAATCGTAAAAAGAGGATTATACTTGGTGCTCGCGTGGTGGATAGAATTCGTGAGATAGAGCCGAGTTGGCAATATGCTTGCTTTATTTACTCGTAGCCACTAAGCTGCATATAATGAAAACGCACTGTCGTGTTGGGCGTCGGGCGTCAACTAAAAATTGTGCTCTTTGAATGATGGGTTTTGATACTTGTGTATTTTTTATGGCTTTATCGATTTTTTTGTTCTAGATTTTGTAATGTGGGCTGCAGAATCAACTGTTGTGTATAGAATCGATTTCTGGTTAAAGAAATATTTTCGATTTTAATATGTGTTGAAGTGACATTTGACATCTCATAACAAGATTTCAATAAATATTTCTTTAGCGTCGAAGCCGAGTTTTTCTTGTTGTAAAAGCGAAGACATAAATTAATTCCCCCAAAATGGGAATTGAATCCACAATCGTCGCGTATTATATTTTTATAATAATAATATTTTTAAAATAATAATAAAAAGAAGAAGACAAATAATTTACAAGCAGAAATTAAAATGAAATTTTGAATAGGTGTCTATTTATTTAAATTATATGAGATACTAAATGCTGGCAGAGGTGAAAAGTCATAATCTTTCGACTACCACCTAGACTGCTCAGGATGCTTGGGATCGGGCTCAGTCAGCAATTATTGCGGCGGGCAGGCGAGTTCTTGGCCTTTCTAGGGGAGGACGTGTCATCGACAAGGAGACATGGTGGTGGAATGACGAGGTGCAGGAGGTGACTCGTGAAAAGAAGGCTGCCTTTAAGAAGTGGCAGGAATCCAACTCTCCTGAAGACAGACTGGAGTACACAGTAGCTAAACGTGCCTGTAAAAGAGCTGTAGCCAGAGCCCGCAGTGAAAGTTTGTCACCATTGTATGATAAACTTGAAACTGTGGAGGGGCAGAAGCTCATTTACAAACTGGCACGTTCCCGGGATAAAGTGACGCAAGATATCGCAAAATGTCTTTGCGTCAAAGATTCCCAGGGCACGCTGCTCTGTAGTCATGCCTCTGTGAAGGAGAGGTGGAGAAGCTACTTCCAGGAGTTGCTGAATACTCAGCACCCATGCAGTCTTCATCACGACCCACCGCCTAACCTCGGACTTATTGCCCCAATAACCCTTGACGAAACACGTAATTGCCTTCGACGCATGAAGAACGGAAAAGCGGTGGGACCTGACGACATTCCGATCGAAGCGTGGAAATCGTTGGGCTCTCTTGGTGTGCTCATGCTTACTGACCTTTTTAACCATATCTTGAACACTGGTAAGATGCCGCATCAGTGGCGGCTTAGCTTTATTACCCCTATTTACAAGGGAAGGGGCAGTGTTCAAGATTGTGGTAGTTATAGGGGCATTAAGCTTATGAGTCATACCATGAAGCTCTTCGAGCGCATGATCGACTTCAGGCTCCGCCGAGAGTGTACTGTCTCTGAGTCTCAATATGGATTTCAGCCAGGATCGGGCACCATGGACGCCATTTTCGCCCTCAGAACTTTGATGGAGGCATACAGGGAAAAAAGGAGAGCTCTGCACGTGGCCTTTTTAGATCTGCAGAAGGCCTTTGACTGTGTGCCTCGTCAGTGTATCTGGTGGGCATTGCGATCCAAAGGGATCCCTGAGGCCTATATTGAGATTATCAGAGGCATGTACCACGATTCCGCTTCTATGGTTAGGACTGCTGTTGGCGACACTAGACCCTTCCCGATTACAGTGGGGGTTCACCAGGGCTCGGCTCTTAGTCCGTTCTTGTTCAATGTAGTGCTCGATACTGTCTCGGCTCACATCCAGGACCAGCCTCCATGGCTGATGATGTATGCCGACGACATAGCACTCATTGCCGAGAACCGACTGACGCTGGAGCGTAAAGTGAACCTCTGGAAGGGTACGCTTGAGAACGGCGGCCTTAAACTAAATGTGTCGAAGACAGAGTACATGGCCTGCGGGAACCGGGACTCGAGCACCATCCTTATAGGTCCTGAACCAGCCGTTAAGTCGGAGAAGTTCAGGTACCTTGGATCCGTTATGCACGAGTCTGGAGGCATCGACCACGATGTCCATGGCCGGATAAGCGCTGCCTGGGCCAAATGGCGGGAGGTCACTGGTGTGGTCTGCGACCGCAGAATACCGCCCAAGCTCAAGGGGCTGATATACAAGAGCATCGTCCGACCGGTTCTTTTATACGGCAGCGAATATTGGCCAGCACTATCTCGGTACACTCAGGAGCTTCACGTCACGGAAATGAAGATGCTGAGGTGGATGTGTGGCGTAACGCGGTCTGACCGCATACGCAACACATTCATTCGAGGTAGTCTTGGAGTCGCTTGAGATGGTTTTGCCAGGTTACGCGCCGGCCTAAGAACTATGTCGGACGCAAGTGCTTTGCTATACCAGTTCCTAGGGCGCGACCTCCCGGACGCCCAAGAAAGCGCTGGTTGGATGTCGTGATGCTGGACATGAGAGCCAATGGTATAACCACCGAGGACGCAAAAGATCGTGCAAAGTGGAGGACGTTGAGTAGGAAGGCAGACCCTGGTAATAGCCGGGATTAATGCCAGGAAGAAGAAGAAGAAGACTAAATGCACGGACCTGTATTGTATGTCTCTGTTCTGATTTATATCGTTGATTCAATAACCACATATTTACAACGACTCCAGTGAGTAACCCATTTTTAATATATTTTTATCTGTATCAGCTTATTAAATATTTTTTCATTGTTTTCAATACAGTTCGTAAGAACTAAATTGAATTTTGTATCGAGTTTATACTTTCCGTGATTGCAATTATTACAAATTGGGTTAGCAATTTATATTTTAAAGATTTTTTGTCTTACATTTACACTATTTTCTTTTGTATTTCTGCTATAATTCTACTAATTTCGTAACAAACAATATAAATTTGTTAATATTATAATATTTATCTAAAATACCACATTTCAAATTTATAACGAATATCTCCCCACAAATAATATTTTGATAGAAATTAATTAAGTCTCCTTTAATTGTTTGATTATGGAGTTATCTATTCTGAACGTAATATCTACAAAGCTACATAAATTACTATTGGAATTCGTATATAAAACATTCAATATTATTAACTACGGTTGTGAAATTAAGGTCGACTATTGGAAACGACTGATGTTTGTAATATATTAAATTTGGCTGGCAATTGTGCGTGTGGGTTGTTTGGTTAAGTAATTGTAGTAAATGCATAATTCTCATCCTCATTTGAGTTAAAACTTGTTAGTGACGCATACAATATACATTTAAGCAAATAGTTATGCATTTACATTATTGATAATGATTTATGTAGCTAAGTGTACTGTACTAACAGCCATGAGAATTGAGACTTATATATACAAATATATGCAAATATTTATTTATTTTAAATACGTGTTTATTATTGTATATAGCTCATTTTGTGCAAAAAAATAAATTAAAAAATACTGTCATTTTATAGGAAAAAGAAAAAAATAATACCACGTTTACAGTACATTTTAATATGTTTAAGTATCAAATCCATTTTTCCGCTACACACAGCAGTCTGACGTTACTTATCCGTACACGTCTTGTCACCCGTCACGCGATCTCTCCCCAGTTCGGGAATCCCGCCGCTTTTCCCGTTTCTATTCAAAATCATCCTTACATACTTCCTAATTGAATTAAAAGATATTGCTTTAGGACTTGAAGATATTAATGCAGATAAAGAAATTATTTTGGATTTAGGAAACTGTTTTCTAATATTATATGAAATACGAGTAGGTGAATTAATATGTATGCACATATAATAAATCTTAATACCTATATAAAGTATGTACAATTAAAACTATACTTATTTTATTTTTCCAGCGTTATGCTCGAACTTACAACATGTCGCGCTTACAGACACGCTTGTGACCCTGCGCCACTACTGGCCTCTTCGTAATAATAATTATAATTATTTTCATAATAATAGTAATCATATATAATGTATAAAATCTACATAATGTATATAAGTAAAAACAACACTAATACATAGTGTTGAAATAACTAGCAATACAACTTTTATGCTACACTGTAAATCAGATATAGTTATATCGTCAGACTGCTCGGAGGCAACTACTTCAGGGCACCGACTCATATCTGCTGCTATAAAAATGTTTTATGTTAGTGGCTAATAAATGACATCAGCAAATTCAGTAAGACAATATGAGAGGCGCTCTATGCATTCACTTCCTCCTTTTATTTCCTCCCCTCACAATGATTGTTTCGCTCGAGAACGAGGGCGCCAAGCCGTCGCGATCGCTTTGGCAGCCGTTTCCTACAATATACCCTTGTTTTGTTAAGATTTGCCACTGTTTATACCGTAAATGTATTCTTAATTGGATTGGGTCATCTAAACAAAGATAAAACGTTTGAAATTGTTAGTATTATATGATGGTATAACGCAATCAGTTCCGTGCAAACTTTTCATCCATCTCAGCGTCTAGCCGTGACTGTGCCCGATTGTTTCTCAGCGATGTTTCAAATCTCCATTGTTTGAATTTTCCTTTGTGAGCTCACGCGAGATTGGTTTTACTCTTTTACGCCACCTAAAGTTATTGTTCTAAGGCCACATGCCATTACTCAAAGTTATATATCACACAAATGCAAGCACTTAGTGCGATGGGGTGGACGTAAGTGTTTTCCGTCAAATCGATTCTCGTTTTGATTCTCATAATATTATAACGTGTGTGTGAAGTTTTCATCAATTTACGAATATAGACAAACGTTTTCACTTTCAGTCGTAGTTTAAGTGTTAACAAATGGATCGGTTGTCTAGAACTTTTTGAAGTACAAGGAAGTCAAGTAAAATTTTCTCGAGAAAATATTTAACAATATACATAGGTGTTCCTAAGTTTAGGTTCAGGTGAGACGAAGTGCGTCTGGTTCCGCTTCTTACTTAACAAGGTGTCCGAAAGAATGGAATCATTTATTATGTTACATTTTTTCTATATACCTGCATAATATTATAGATTGCAAGCATATCATTGCAAGGAAAATATTTTAAAATTATCCAATAATATATACTACGTTATTAAAATATTGCTTGATATGTATGTATTTTTGGCACACGGCGTAATGGATTTGAAAAATATTGTGAATTTAATATGTCTCTATAGAAAAAAAGTCATGTAATATATCCTCAGTTACAAAAATCCATCTGAACGACGAAAGAAAGAAAATATCTCTAATTTCTTCCCCGATGTTTGCTTACGGTGGTTAAGCTGCATCTAATGAAATCCCCTGTCAGGATATGCTTGCACTAGATTGTAGTGTAGCTAGTTATTCTTGAAACTTATGTTTAAGTAAAATACGTACATTTATTAAATTTTTTCTTTATGTAAAAATATTCTGTGAATATACGTTTTTATATTCTTATATGTGTGCATAATGATTTTGACATCTTTGACGTAATAATATTTAAAAGGCTGAAAAAAAGACCTACTTCCTTTTTTCCCTTCTCCACGTAATCTGTGATTTTTTTAAAAAAGATAAAAAAATAGTATTTAATAAATCATTCCATCGAGGCTCAAGATGCTTTGATTTAACTATATCTGGTTGACAGGAACATGTGGATTTGAGTAGGTATTTGGTACTATATCGGTCTTAGCCCGTTGCAGGGTGTTATTCCGATCACGAACATGAGAATCCCGTTTATTAAAAACAAATGTCTAATAATAGCCACGTTAAATACATAAATATATTTTTATTCAGCTTTGATTTTATACGCTCATAGAATTTCACTTTGCTAAAACTATTTTAGTGTTTGTGAATTTGTAAGTAAAAGGTGTACCTGACCGACACGTACGAAAATATCGAAATGTATTTTTTTTATAATGGACTTACTCGTACTCACACGTACGTATTATAACTTATACAAATGGTACTTAAGACTTGTAGGATTTTTTTTTAAAATAAAATAATATTTTAAGAACATAATTTCCAATCGTATCCAAATTAACAACTATAAACCCGTCTTCTTACGCTGAATAACATTTATATTTTTGGGTTAACTTAGCTAGTCGGTTTTTCATCTGTAAAGTAAATCATCAACGCTCTTCAAATCGTATGAAATTATCGCGCACTAGTCCACTATCTTTGTGGACAGTGGACAATGGGGCGCTCAGCCTAGTGGACATCTAACGCTTGACCAATTTTCTTTTGTGAATACCCACGATTGACGAATGGAGGTATTCAGAAGGTTTTGATTGAGCCACTTTTTGGGAAATGCATTGATTTTACCCACTTCACTGAACATTAGGGGAGGTGCGCTAGGGGTTGTGTAGTTTTTGATATATAGCTCTATCTTTTATACTATCTTCACTTTATGTACCATAAATTATTCAGTAGTTTTTCATTGTTACACTAATCTTGACGAATGTGAGAAATGATTTATTTATTTGTTTATTAACACTGAGTAAGTTAAAAAACGCTTATTAAAATAATGACAAATAAGTTACGTTTTCATTTATTAATATGTTAAAATTTGTTTTAATTCTAATTGTAATATTGAAATAGGTTAACTCTACGTTCTGTTATTTACTCGTTATCTTTTACCCCTGTTTTATGGAAAAAATATGTAAAGCTAAAAATCTAGTAACTAGCTAATTTTAGAGATATGTTTGTTTTATATATTACATTAAATTTTAGAGCTATTTAATTCTAGTGGTTCTAGAATGATTTTATTCTATCTTTTACAATATAACAAATATATTTTGTTCTCTCGCATCTACCGCATTTTACTGGAAAGACAGAAAGAACATAAATAACTACAGTCTCCCCTTATCCTTTTTTGGTGATATTTCATATCGGTTGGTGGCAACCAACGCTCTACTTTGCTTAATCAAATGAAGCAAACAGCTGTATTATTAATATAAATATAAATATGCATATTGTGGAATTATATCTACAATATCTCATTCGGTCTTTCTAACTGCCCTAAGATGGTGTGTCCGTTTATTTTGTTTTTATTATGGATATAGATTTCCATATATATACCTACATATTTTGGATTTCCATTTTTTTCGTTCCGATTTGTTTTAGTCCCATTTTTTATTCCACTAATTAGAGAGAGTGATTCGGAAGGGGGTAAGTGAAGACCTTTCATATTAATAAGTTCTCTGCTAATAATAAAATAAGAACGACATTGACCTTTTTAAGTAAATAACTGTACCGCGAGCCGCAAGTGAGTTGTTACTACCGAATAAAGATAAGAGAATAATAATACATTAAGAAATTCGGTAAATATATGAAAAAAAAAAGTAGTAAATATATTAGCTATAAGGAAGGAAGTGTAATTTTCCACAAACGTAACCGTATATATTTACTTCCATGGCTTTGTTCTTCTATCCGCGAATTAAGCTCAACACACCAAATGATTTATACTATGCTCATCCACGTTTATTTACGAGGCGTACTACGAATAATTACATGGCCGTACAAACGCTTGTAAATGTAAAAATGGATTACTCTGTAATAATTGTGGTTGCTAATTGCTACCTTAGAACTAATTCAAGCTTGAATTTGATAATGGTATTTTGTTGTTTTATAGGATATTTCTTTTGTTATTTGGATATTGGATATTATTAATTAATCTGTAATTTCTTTTGATTTGAAATAGGCCGTCTGTCTGGTTAAAATCTTAAGTTTTCTTTACTAAAATTCAGTTATCTAAATTAAAAAAATATTATAGAAAAACAAAATTCTGACTGAATAAAGAACTGAAAAACAGGCCAAATAGTTTGGACTTTAGTCGAAGGTAATATTGCTGTGCTATATAATAGGGATTGAGTAAGTCATATTTTTATTAAAATAATAATATTTTTAATTTGTCACGTTTTTTTAAGTTGTTTATGCAATTTATATATGAATATTTTTTATAGAAATTAAAGTTCTTGTTAATAAGTATATAAGTAGTCACACTAAGCTCTATAGAGGACTTCAATGTACGTACGTACTACAGTACCTACATGAAATAAATTCCGCAATATCTTTGTAAAGCACACCTTCTCACTTGAAGCCCCACACCGGAAAAATTCACGTTAATTTCAAGACTCTTAAGTGTGGTTTTGTTTCAGTATGAAAGCAAAACCCTTGAGAGCATAATATTTTTATTGCAACCGTGCTTTTTATATTTTAAAATAGACACCTTCATTATTATGTGCTGAGGCTGTGGCATGGAATTATGAGTCTTATACAATATATGTTCATAAAAATAGGTACATGATTATATCTGAGCATTACAAATCATGAGCATTTTTGAAAAAACCTATTTATATATACCTTTTTAGCTTTGCTCTATATCCCGCATACATGTAGGTGGGCAGAGCGAACCGGGGAACCTAGAATTAATAATTAAAAATTCTCGAGGCATTTCGTATTAACTAGCAGAACTCTACATTCCGCTTTGTCTTGTAGCCAGGAAACAAAAATATTAAATATATCATTTGAATATCGGAATCCACAGTCGTCGCGTTTATAAGCTATACGCTTGTAATCCTGCACCACGAAGACCTCATAATAAAATCTTATTTATACTCAAAAATAATTAAATTATTACTAAGTCCTCTTGGATCTGAAATAACAGTTTTATATAGCTCTTAAATTAGTTTTAACGTACTTTATTTGAATGAATTAATAGCAACCTTCCCGCGGCTTCGTCTATTTGATCTATTTGAACCTTTACTATTGTATTTATTAATAGGTATAGTAAATCTATAACAGGTTAAAAATAAACCTATGCTATTGTATTTTGAATAAATCACACCTTACAACGTGAATATATCAAATTGTAAATGTTGTGAGGACTTATTAAGAACTTCCCATATATAGTCAGTACGTAATCATTCTTGTCAACTCTGTGAAGACACGCAAACTTTATGGTCGATAACAACAAAAGGCCCTAACGACTTGGTTACCAATAATTACATAGTTTAAAATCTCACAAAGGCATATTAAGGTTCGTATTACCATATATGGTAGTTCAACATACGACCGTTTGTTGCAAGAGTATCTATAATTCTGACGGAGTAGTTCGGCGCGGCAACCTGGTAATAACTTGATCAAGCCCTCAGCAAGCGCAACTTTATGCCAAATGAAGAGTTGTACTGCATTAAAATATGCAAATCAATAGTGGAATGTTATTAGTTATTTAATTACAGAAATTTCTGATGAAGTAGCTATATTTTCTGTAATTAAATTGATTTAACATTAGGTAGATTGTGTTAAGATAATTTAACACTCCTTTGTTCCTTTTAAATCTTTTCGTAAATGAATCCTAAGCATATTATTCTATGAAATATTAAAGTGCTCTTTGAAAGATTTGTAGACATATATATGCTTTGGAATAATATTGAAAAAAAAAGGTAAATAAATATATGTAGTGTATATTATACACATGTCAAACTTTGAGAAAGTAGAAAGAACAATAAAATAATAATAATAATTGCATTGCAAAAGAATACAAATAATTTAACATTTAATTTTTTATTACATTTAGTTATAAGTTATAAGAAACCGGTACATAATTCTATTTCGTTCTTATGCAGGCGCGAATAAAATATGTACAAATGATCTTCTAGAGAAATTTCACTTCGAAAAATATTTACTATTTGTTATTACTCATTTTAAATATGTGATTCTTGATTTGATCAATTTAAAGCATCTTATAATTAAGACTTCTTGCATCAAAGCTATTAATTTGATCAACGGTATGCTGTCATAGTTTGTCCGACTTAAACTGGGACAAACTCTTAACGTCCGCAGTGAACTAATAAAGTTTCATTTTATTTGCAGTCATACTACACCCTACTTGACTCTTTTAAAGGTTTTTTAAAAATATAATTTAACTTTAAAAGATTTATATTAATAACAGAACAAAGGAAAAAAACGGTTGCAGTAAAAACGCTCTATTAATTTCAAAAGCACACTGTTCTACACTTGATTTTTATTACAAAATAATGAACATAAAATGGCGGAGATTATCTCGCTGGAGGCGCATGGTGGAATAAGAAACTCTTGACACCTCATTTGTCAAAATCGGTCCAGCCGTTGAGCCTTTACAAAGGAACAAAGAAAAAGCTGAATTGTTATGAACCACAATCATCCTTTATTCCTACGGAGGCAACATTTGTATGAGAGCGCAGTACTGGAATAACGAACGACCTAAAAAAATAACAGTTTAATTAGCTTATGTATTGTTTTTTTTTTTTATTCATATATTATCTATCTGAATAAAGAAATTTTTAAGTGATTAAAAGTATGGTACAGGTATGTCCAAATATATTTTTGTATTACGAATATAAATAAATATAAAACTTGCTACCACCGTACTTACATTTATTTAAATATTGTTCGTGTTTATTGACATTAACATTAAATATTAAAGTTTTTATAATATTATGTAAGGTCAAGTCATCATTATATTCTTCTACTGTTGTTTGATGTAAGTGTCCTCGTTGTTATTCCTTTTAGTTTAGTTTCAAGTAGCTAGATATAAAGTCACTCTTTGTCCGCACACAGCTAAAATCTACATTTTAAATATCCCAGTGCAATTTAAACGGCAGCATCATCAAATTAGTTCAAATTTTCAAAATGAGCCTTTTCAACTTTTACTACTCTATACCGATATGTTTGCAGTTTTAGTAAAACTCCTATTCGTTTAAAATTGCCTAGGAGTTTTTTTGAATGTTTTTTCATACAATAGCCTTGATAAAAATATACATTGGATATCTAACTTGATTTCGTTTAGGCAATTTCAAACACTGGCTTTTTGTAGCTACGCCAGTGCGGCGTTTTGTACTATATTTCTCTATCAATGTTTATCTATCAATAACAAAATTCATATATGCTATACGTAATTTAAACTGATTGTTCTTACTTTTCTTGTATGTAACAATTTAAATGTAATGGACAAAAGGATATGGCTCTTTTTTTTAATTTTATTATATTACTATCTTTTTCCAGTGGCTTCGTCTCCGTGGTCAATTGGAAATAACTAAGATTCTAATTGTGACCACATGTACAAGGTAAAATATGGTCTATGATCTTTTTCGACAAATCGACTATGCAACCCCAAAGGTGATGTTCAATTCAAACCTAAGGAAAGCAAATCCTAAAACTAACAAGTCCAATCAAATAGACTCTTCAGTTTTATATTGTTAGTTAGGAGACAATAATATATAACTATATAAGAAAAAAAAAAATCAAATCAAGTAAAGTTATCTGAGCTATATGCATTCTTTGCATTTTGTTTCATTGTATTATTAAAACTAATGATTTATTTATCATTAATTTGAAATCCGTAAATTTAAGACCGCTCTGGTAGACGATAGAAATCAGTATAGTGCAGAAGCCGAGATCTCAATTTGCGTACGTCAGGGGACTTCCCGACATCGTGTTAGGTTGTCATGACGACTTACATGTACGTTTCGGTTAGTAGATACAGGTTATTATGCAACAGTAGGCTCTATATCAATTTAGTTAATAATACTACTAAAAACATTGTTTTTTAAATTAGACCAACTTCGAATACTTGTCTGCTCCATAACCGGGATTACCGGGAATTACATTAATTTGGATACGCACTGCCATATCGAAATGGCAAAAACGAAATCAGAGCTATCATCAAATACCTCAGTTTGTAACCAAAAATATAATATATTGGGATTAAGATAATAAATAAAGCAGACTAGGGTAATTTTATGTGACATTTTGTGACCATGGAAGAGACCTAAATCTACCATTTGATCCTGAAACTATACAATAATCGATGACGAGAAAACGAGCCGACGGACCGATGCGGAAGGAATTGAAAGTGTCAAGCTCAGTAGGCAATGTTATGGCGTCTGGTTTTTGGTATACTGAAGGTATTATTATGGAAGACTTCCAGAAGGGACTCTATAAGGGGCTCCTACTAAGCAGAACAGATAAGAAGATTGCGGGAGATTGCAGCCAATGCTCAGAAAGCTGCAGTTGCCATGGCTACCTTTTTTTAAAATTTAAGAATTCTTTCCTAAGGAAATGTTAAGTTTATAAATTGAAGAGTATGTAAATGGAACCTGGACATACATAATTGGCTATTAAGCCTGCTTAATTTATAGCTTACGTTGAAAGTCATATGAAACTGAAACAGATATGTATAAATTGTAGATATACAATAAAAATGAAATATATTATATAATGCCAAGTTTATGAAGTTAAGATAATTTGGGTGTCCCATCAACTATCACGTTTCAACTTAATGTACCTAACTTTGATCAATTCTAGCGGGCGACAATCGAATTACGATCGTCTGGTTCATATTCGATTTTTGTCATATTTCCATTGTTCCCAACCCCAACGAAGAGGTATGGTCGGCGATAATTGATAAATTGGTTTGCCGTTGCGGTCACCTGAAACGATTTATACGACATGAATATTTAATATACAATGTGTTGATTTCTTTTTGTTTACATTTTTTTTTAAAATGGCGTACGTGGTGATGAAATTTCGGGACGTTTTTTATTAGGATAGGTTCAAATTCAAAATACAAATGTGTATTTTTGTACGTTTGTTAATATATATGCTTATATGTAGATGACTCGTTCAAAAAAAAATAAGAAATGAAAACAGATAATGCATTAAGTGATTTTCATTATAGCTAGTTTGTATGTATCATTCTTATAAAAAAATAAACATTTGTGTGACAATATAGTAGTTTGTATTACACTGACACAATTCTTCTATATTCAGCACCGAAAATATTGCCAGTCACCCATTTTGTATTATATCCAAAAACTTCCTCACAAGTTCAAAAGTTTAGCAAACATTGCACAATACAAGCAATACTCTCATAATAAACTTACAAGGAAACTGCAGATAACCAGTTCGAATGTACTGAAATATAATGAAATAGTAAACAGTAATATTCCCCGAAAGTATACTATGAACTATGAAGCTAATTCAGTTCTTCTTTTATATTCGACTCACGTACAACTTAAGTAACGGCATCTTCGCTCCGCGCATGTGACACCTAGCGTTAGGTGCCGTGAAAAATGGACCGTTTTCCGACAACCAGATAAATTTATCTTCGCTACTATTGCGACGCGTTATTTGGGTGTTAATATTCATTGAAGTACGAGTTTGGTTAGTTTTTAATGTAAAAATGCTCTCTTTGTGTGACAGGATGTTTGCAGTCTCTAATAACTCATTGCACGACGACACGACTCTTAAGAAAAGTTCATTAAAATGCTTTCGATAAATAAAAGTATAAGTAATAATGTGTCAAATATTTAGAAGTAAAATATGATTTTTATTTTGACTGCTGTGGGTTCTATTCCCACTCGGGCGAACGACTTATTTTCATTTATTTGCTTTGGTAACATTGCTAAATGCGGCCTTGAAATTATATAATTGGAGGAGCTTAGAGAACGGAATGCTTAACAATGAATATGAAATACATAATTATATAGAAAATATAATAATTTTAAATACAAACGACTATAGTTGCTTGTTTAAATTTGGCAAAACAATTCCGCGTCGTGTTTAGTGTTTTACATACAATTAAATGTTTATGAGTTTCGTCCCTTAATTGTGAGTTCAAATGTGCTTTATATGGTAATACGGGTAGAGTTATACAATAGTTCCACAGCTTGTTCGCACTACAGATATTTGACTTGCTTATTATTTTATATGTACATTTTAAATATTGCCACAGATTATATATGTGAATCAAAATGTCAGTAAATGAATATAATGAAAATTATTATTAAAATATTTTAAATTTAAGGCATCATGATTTTAATGATATTTTCCATTCCATGCAAAATAGAAAAATATGTAATTCTTTCCAAACGAAAAAGTATCTTGCCATCTGCTATTTGTACTAAGATAATTTAGTAGACTGCAGTAATAGCGTGCAGAAGATTATATGGTCTGGTTTGTAGAAAATGGGGCTAATTGTATTATTTGTGACATAATATTATGAATTATGATATGTGCTATAGGAAATGTAAGTAAATTGCGCTGATACCATCATACATACTCGATGGTCGTAGATCGTCGATACAAATCCTAGACTTGGATAAATAATAAAATAGATATAAAGTATTTGTTTGATAAATAGTTAGTTAGCTATAGCTAGTTTCTGCTGGTCACAACACTAAAATGAAAATGGAGACTGAAATAACTTTATTTATTTAACCTTGTCTTAAAAGTGTAATAGTTAAAAAAAAATCTGTCGCCGTCGTCAATTAAGTCTTGTCTGTCTGCACGCGATGGTTAAGGTACTAAACTCCACTTGGTTAAAATTTATTAAAATATTTTATTCAAGAGTCCTCCTTTCGAACAGAATTACTATTTAGTTCCTTCACTCATTATGGAATATAATTATCATTTTTTTAATGATACAAAATAGTCTAATATTATCTCTATTAAAATAAGAGGCTAAAGCCACCGTGGAGAAGAGGGACAGCGTCTCATTGTAAAGGCAACGGTTGTGAGTTCATTCCCCACTCGGAGAATAAATCCCTTCCATTTAATAGATCAGATAAGCCAAGCGCGACGTTGAAACCCACCACTCAAAACGTTATGCCTTGAATTGGGGTGCACTAGAAATATAAGCGACGGTTCTGGATTCGATGCTCACTTGGATGATTGAAATATTTATTTCCTCGCTCAGGTAACAAGGCGAAGCCGCGCCGTGTTGAGTTCCGCTACTCAGCACGCAATTCAAGGCAGAAAATGGATAACTGTCTTAAAATAGGTTTCCTCTGCCTAACTTGCAACGTACAGGATACAGCAATAATACGAATAATATAAGAAAGAATAATATACGGCAAGAACTGTGAAGCTGCTACTGTTTTTATTTCATTAATTTATGTTTATCTACTATAGCCACTCAATATATGGCACATTAATTATATATTCTTATAGACAACAGAACGCAGTGGTCTGTAATCGGAATGCATATTTTCCCAGACCCTGGAATATGAGTGGACGGTGGATATCAGTTCAACTGTTATTTCAGTCGCGACGTGAAATAATATCGCAGTTTATTATAGTCTTCATGCCTGAATATGTTTGATTAAGTTCCTGAGCTACCGGCATATGCAATTATTTTCATAATTTATCATATTTTTGTAATTTTGTTTTAAGGCGTTTCCTATAACAGTAATAAATCAAAATAATTGTAACCTAAATAGGACAACTTGTTAAGCTATTAACTATGGAATAATTTATAGTATTTCAAAATTAAAATATCATTTGTCATACAACCAATAGTGAAGAATAGTGTTGATTTAAACATCAATCAACAACAGACAATAATATTTATTAAAGTCAGTTTCATGTTGCAGGATAGGCAAAGAGTCCCAGTGTTAAGACACTCCGTTCCCCACTTTCCGCCAAATTTTGGAGACATTGGATTGGCTGGACACCAGAACAAAAAAAGAGATATAAATATAAATAAATATTTAATTTCCTCGATTGCCACTTGGGACCAACTCAATAATTTAAACTAACATTATCTACGACGAGCAATTGGTATTAACTTGCGGCGACACATACTCTAAAACTTCCGGAGTACTGGAAACTAGGCTATCGGATGTTCACTCCCAATGAGACTGTCACAAAGGAACGTCTCAGAACTTCAATAATGAGATGAATAATTAAACAGTTTGCATCAATGGCTATTGTATAGTGTATATGCAGGCATATTTGTTAATTATTACTGTATTAATATTATGATCAGATATCGGTATATAATAATGTATATTAATTCGGCAGAAAGTGGGGAGCGGAGTGTCTTAACACTAGGTTCCCTCTGCCTACCCTGCTGTGTGCGGGATACAGCATGAAGCTGAATCAACTATCTATACTATCTAAAAATTAAACAGACATTTAGTTAAGTTTTAATAATTTTAACGAAAACTTTAAAATATAAATCTATATTTATATCCTTATTTTAAAGTTAAAAAAATTTTTTGCTTGTCGGTTATTGGTGGCATTATCCTATATATTTTTTAATTACTACAAATGTAGCTTAAAATCACACATAATTTTAAAAACATATTTATATAAAAATTTGAAATATAAACATTTCAAAATAAAATACTCCTTCCATATAATAAAATTGATTTGAAAATTCTCCGACAGCTTTATGGATTCTGGTATACAAATATTTATGCTTTAAGAGCTTCTTTGTTTGCATGCAGCTTCCTTTCAGCTGGCTGAAAGATGTATCTATAGAAAGAATATGTACTCACTAAAGCAGTTAGTTTAAGTAACAAAAAATATACTTTACATAAAAAAAATTAAAGTATTATTTGGAATCATGTCCATTTTGAAAATAAAGATTTTACCGCACGAGATTAAGCCTAAAATTAAAACTAATAATATGAGAAAAGGAGTGTCTTAAGACACTAGCGCAACTAAAAGATACGTGTGGTTCCCTCGAAAAAGCGTGAAGCTACTTTTATGAATTATGTTAAAAAATATAAATTATCACAAATGAAGAATTTGTCATTCTGTTTTTCTTTAGACTATATATTTAGATATTATACCTTATATCATTAGATTTGTCAAGTTTCCGTTTTCACGAGGAATTGGTTAGAAATTTAGATTGGTGGGTTTAACGTGTTCGATATGCAGGAGCACAATTCGTTTAGATTGATAGCTTTCAGTTAAGAGAATGGAGTGGAAAATTTTCATTCAAGTTTCAATACGACCAAATAAGATTCTCTATTGCATCTGCTCAATTCTATAGGTTATCGTATAAAAAACTTAACGTTTTAGAATCTGAATTTGTTTTAATATTTCATTAAAAAACTTTAGCCTGATACAATTATTTTGAAAAAATATTATTGTATTGTATAATTAGGGAATTATTTAAATGGCTGGCGAGGCCGCAAGGGCACAAAATGTGCCAGTGAAAGAGATTGGTTGTGGTTTCGATCCCCACTCAAGGATATGAAATATTTATTTAAATTTATAATTCTTCGGTCTGGTGTCGAGACAAAGTGCGGCGTTGAATCCCGCTTCCAGAATTCGGCGGAAAGTGGGAGTGCCTGGCGTGTTGAGTGGTGAAACTTAACACTGAAAGAGACTTCTACTCACTGGGTAGATCAATTATAAACCTTCACTCTTTAAATCGCTTTATTATGAACACTTTCTACTTAGCACTGACACTTAAACACTTAGCCTATCACTTAATAACGTTTGCTTAGAGCTTGCTGGCAGTATTACAACGTCGGGAAGACTGTGCTCCATTCTGTTTTTGGGGTGTTTTTATAGAATACAATTTCCCTCCAAAACTAAGCTTACCGGATGTATCTCATATTCATAATTCACAATAAAGATAGTTTCAGTGCTGCCATCATTTACAACATATTTTATATTAAAAATAATTAATTGCCGTTAAATTAATCTTATTAGCAATACTTATTTTTAAATAACAATCTTTATTTTTATAAGTAAAAGTATTTCATTTAATTTATAATCTTATAACAATATAATAGTAACTTCCTATAGCTTTAACAGTATAATGTACAATCACTATCAAAAAATATTTAATGGAAGTCAAATTACTAAATCATATTGACAATATTTATTTTAAACTTATATATTAATAAAAGTACTTCATTTATATTTTTATCTTCAGTAATAATAACATCATAACAACTTCTCTTTATTTAAATGCACAACTTACACATTTCGTTTCATTCTAATTAATCATATTTACATTTTTACTATTAACTCATAATGAATACTACCGCTAACAACACCGTGTTTTGCCTTGTTACCATAGCAAATGAAAATATTAAATCTTCCATTTCCTCTAGTGGGAATCGCCTTATTGGCCTCAAATATCTTTTATTTTTTTCTAAAACATATTATCTTTGTATTTATATTGTATGAACTCGCTGTTGCTTACATAAGTCGCTCACGGATTTGACTGTCGCTGACATTCCCCTTGTCAGTATATTTCCTGGTCGTGACACTCGATAGGTTATACGCTTCTGAGCTTTAACATCACTTACAAAAATCCCCTTAAATATAAATTATTCGGAGTGATTTAATGAAGAAAATAAACGTAATTTTAAATAAAAAAAAAGACCATCGTAGCCCATTGAGACAGTCTACGAGTATATACGCGATAGATAGGGCTTCATTCCTCAATTTTAAATACCACTTTAGCAAAACATAGCGTTACGTCGGATTCGAGTAGTGTCAAAACACTACTACACAACTACATTACAGTAAAGTACACTTCTACGACGTAACGCTTTATAGACAGGGCCTAGAGCCAAGGCTCTATCCTCTGCCCTTTCTATGCAGAAAAAAATATGAAGCTGAAAATATCTGAACCAGGGAGGCTAGTGGTAAGATATTCCGTTTCCTAATAACACGAAACGGACGGAACATAATTCACCGCTTTCCACCGAATTCTTGAGATGAGAGATGCGACATGTTGAGTGGCGAAACTTAACGCCGCACTTTGCCTTGGTACCTTAGAGAGACGGAATGAAAACAGTAAATATATCGTTCAGCGTCATATAATGTTTGATTTCAAGCAATTAATCCACAAATAGTCTCATAAATAAACTTGTACAATTTATATTATTAACAACGCTAATTGCGGTGTAAATTTCCTACTTATGAGTTATGCTATAGCCTCGGGTATAATTTACATCTTCGCCCGCTGATAACTCCTTATCAGACATCCAGAAAGGCGTCTCACCCGCATGTTTGTCTCCGGTGCCCGCTAGCATTCACACTTATCTTCCATACAATGCCACTGGTTTGTACCGCTACGGTTATCTATTCTTTCTGACATATTTGGCAATTGTAGCTTTTGTTTTCGTATGAGTTGTGATAACAGTGTTTTCTTGAATGTGTATGAACATGTGGTTTAATTTTAAATAATGGCTGAGAATTCTATATTGTAATAAAATCATCAAACAAATATAAAATCTTTTTAGGGTTCCGTAACATTTAAAGAAAAAAGGAACCCTTGTAAGATCACTTTGTTGTCTGTCTGTCTGTCTTTGCAGCATTTGAATCGATGAATCTTTTAGTTAATATGTTTTAGCTAAAGCTTTTGAAGACTTATTAAATAGTATTAATTTTATTAAAAAAAAATCATAATAAAGGTAAGAAAATGAAAAAAACACTGACTTAAATTGTAAGCATACTAGAAAAACTGACCAAGTACGGGTCGAACTCCCGCTCGACGAAAACGATCGAAAAAATTACGTATTTTTTTTTCTTTTAAATATTTATTTTATTTAGTTTTTAGTATTTGTTGTTATAGAGGCAAGAGAATTTGTGAAATTTTCCACTGTCTAACTATCACGCTTCTTGAGAAACAGCCTGGTGACAGACGGACAGACTGGTGAACGGACGGGCAGCGGAGACTTAGTAAATCCGTTTTACCCTTCGGATACGGAACCTTAAAATATAGCCTATTGAAATAAACTTTATTAAGGCTGAAAAATTACTGCATAAAATAAACATTACGTAGGTGTAACAACTTTATTTGTATAAAATCGATGTATAGTGCGGCTTGCGTGTCTACAATTTACACTACCATATACACACGCCTGGAACACTATTTTATCTATTCAAAATTCAACCTTATTTCAATATCATATAAGCTATTTTTAAAGTTAAGGCTTTTATTTTTGTTTTTAAGGGACAAAAAGGACTTTTCTGATTACCGAATGCTGATACAACGGTTAACAATTGAATATGGTGTACGAGACTATGTTAATAATATATTGTATCCTAAGGACTTTAGACTATTACTGAGCTGTAGTAAATCTATCATTTACATAAGTATAATCAGAAGAAAGCTCTTAAAATTTTACCCAAAAAAATCAGCCGTCAAGTTTTTCCCACTTAGCAGGGTAGATCTGACCGGACCAAATGTTAAGACACTCCGTTTCTTACTTTGTGTCCATTTTTGGGAACATTGCCTGTTGAATAGAGGACTCAACGACGCACTTGATCTAATAGAGTGGGGAAGCGAAAATAATTAAAATTATCGATTTCTTCCAAATGGAAATGGAACCTATAACCATCGTGTTAACAGCCAGACACTTCACCGTGCCACGATGACCTCTCAATTTTATTGACCAACAGAAGACCAGAAGAAGTACCTAGAGTTTTAATAAAATTATATATCGATATCATTCATTTCACCTTTTACACTATTTTATTTATCCCATAGACCTTAAAAGATTTCTTAACTTTAAAATAAATTTACATAATAATATATTTTATGTAAAAACTAAAACAAAATATTAGATATATAAAGTTCTTTAATAGAACAATCACTTTTAAATTAATACTGAATGAAAAAGCAATCACGTGACCGCAACGGTCTGCGGGTACAGAATTGAATTTTGTTTTATTTGTATTCTAATAATTCGAGGTTTTCGTTTACAATGTAAATTTTAATTATAGTTATATTGAGATAAGATTTAAAGTGTTCAAAAAAATCATATTTAAAATGTTGATTGTAGATATTCTGGTTTAAATGAACAGATATTATGGGTGTATACTAACGTGCAATTTCAATAAAGCGGAATATCTTGGCACTACGTTCTCACTCCCTAGCCCGCTGTGTATGGAATACAGCGTAAAGCTTAAATATATAGTTTAATAATTTTCTATACCGAGTGATACAAGCAATATATGTAAATTGTGCTCGGAGCTATAAATAGGTGCCTTAGCTTGAATGGTTTACTAGTAACCTTTGAAAAGTCCCAATATTCAGAGCCTGGGTTCAGCCAGGACGATGGGAGGAGAACCGTCCTGTAATCCATCCTGTATGACCAGAATACAGGACTACTGCGGAATAGAATGACGCTGAAATAAGAAATTCTTTGTAAGCCCAAGTGAAGTCGGGTTTGATATATTTTACAATCGAATTTTAGTTGAAACTTTTATTTTCAGCTGTAAATCAAAGCATTTTGAAATAAATTTTCATTTCTCATTGAAATCATTCAAGCTCTGCTGTAGGTATTTAATCTTTGTAAGCGGATCACGTCAGCTTATTTGTGTTTGTTATGAAACTGTGGCCCCTAGCGCCTTATAATAGCATTAGCCCATTCTAGAATAATATCACTAGTACTACATGCGATAATTAATGCAATTCTCATTACCAAATTAGTACATTATATTATTAGCAAAAGCTGCCATGGAGCAGGGGAACAAACATATTATTGTAATCGCTTGTGGGTTCGACTCCTCGGAAAGTGTCTTAATGAGAACGGAGTGTCTTAACACTAGATTCCTCGGTGCCCTCTCCCTACCTTGTTTTATGCAGGATACTGCATGAAGCTAAACAAAAATATATACGACACCACATTTGCTGAGTTCAAATTTCAGTCAAGGGTAAACATAGAAATGTGAATTTCCCTTTCCTCTAGTTAGAGAAAGTTTGACGTTGCCGATGAGCGAAGTTACTACTTATAAGACTCTCTCTCTCTCTCTCTCTGCATTCTATACCTAACTGTCAGAGAGATTTTAATTGAAAAGTATTTGTATAAATAATGTATTTTTTAATAAATAAATATATGCGTTAAATAGTTATATACTATATCTATTACACATTTGTGTAAATACCACATGTAAATAAGTATTTAAAAAAGAAATTATTAAAATAATTAAATATATTCCAAAAGAAAAACGAGATACTCAAATATTTTCTAAACACAACAGAATGCTAAAAGAAACAGTCGCGTGTGTAAATTTAAATGTATTCTACAGTAGTCCAGTACTTCATAGTTTGCTTAAACTTCACCGTGCACTTGCTTCCAGTTCCCTCAATGACTACAAAAACAAGTGGACATTTACATTGCTTTGAAACGACGTATTGGGAGTTGCCAAAGGCCCTGAGCGCTAAGAAAAAATCCCATCTCCATGCTAATACGTACTTGTTGTAGCAAATATGTAGAGGAAGGTTTTGTCTCATGTAGATTCTTTCTTTACTTTGTGTGTAATAGTTTTCTGTAGAACGACTGGGTTTATTGAAAATTATATTGTTATCCTAAATATAGACGTGTATTAGGTTATATATTTCATCCATTTTTATCTTTTTTCTTATTAAAACCAGAAGATTAATAAATACTTACGCTTCAAAATGTCATATCAAACCAATCTTAATATATCCCATACATTTGATACATTTTTTTATCTGTTCAGTTTACCGTTACATTCGTGCTTTATCATTATACAAGAAGTTTTATGGATATTAAAAAGTACCGGGACACTTCTCCCCTCATAATGATTACGTGACGATGACTTGTGAAAATATTTACTTGTTGTAGCCTGAGTAATAAAAAATGTTAAATTATTTTGAAGTAATTTTATGTATAGTATACTTTTTTCTTCTTATACAAGTGTAAGTGTATCTAGCTTTTTCGTACAGTATTTAAAGTTTTAGATTCCTGCTTCTAGATTAAGCTGATTTTCTTGTGAGTTTTAGACTATTTTTTTAAAATTAGCCAGCTGTGGTTGGCAGTGATCACTTGCCATCAGGTGACCCGTACGCTCCATTAGTACGCCATTCCCTTGAAAAGAAAAGTTATTGTTAAAACTTTATTTCACCAGATAACTACTACTGCATAACCAGATTTAAATAGGAATAATTGATAAATATAAAAAAAAAACTTTAAGATCAAGAATCAAAACATAGATAATTTCCGCAATTCTGCCATGGGTCGAATGCGATTGTATGAACGACAAAACGAATTCCTACAATCGTCTATTGCACATTCAAAAGATAATCCCGCCGTACGGCTCGCGATTATTCGTGTAGTAATAAACGAGCCGACGTTGAAATGTCACATTAGCTTGATTTAGGGGAATTACCTGACAACCCCCGTATGCAAAATCTTGCCTTGATTTAACACATTTCCCTTTATGTAGATGAAGGATATGGTAGATGGAATATGACCATCTTGACAAAGTTTGAGTGTAAAAGCCATTTCCACATCGAAGAATACATTTTTATTTTCATGTCCCTGCCCTGGTGACAAAGTGCGGCGTTAACTTCCGTTTCTCGACGTTGTATCGAATCCTGGCGAAAAGTGGAAAACGGAGTGTCTTGACACTAGATTTTCTATCTTGTTTATCTGTCTCTTGAGATCTTGTCTATCTTGTTATAGGAGAGATACAGCGTGACGCTAAAAAAAGAATAACCGATTCTTGGCTGTACTGCTACTTTTAGTATAAATCTATGTATATATGTATAGCTTGGGTAAACGTAAAGCTCAACATTATTAATTGGCGTATATTTTTTTTAATTATAAATAAGTTGTGAGTGAACCAATGAAATCAAAATTTAAACTTTCTCATTTTAAATTTAATATGTATTTCATTTGAGGCACGAAAAATTTTAAATAAAACATGGAACATCAAAGAAAACATTAAAACGTATATTTTTGCAGACCGTAAAATTATCCAGTACAATTTGAAATACCCGTGACAATCTTTTAATGAATGCGATCTGGTGTGAATTGCATGAAATTTTTAGGCGTAATAATTATATTCTACGTTGTCAATGGAGACGCATGGTGCGAACCTCCATTAGAGTGTCTGTGGGTATTAAGTAAACATCTCTGGCTTCCCCAGTTATTAACGAAGCCTCCCCAAACACTTCAGGCAGCCAGATACGGCACGCAGGCTGCGAGGGTAAAATCAATTTCATTTTTCAACACGCGCATTATAGTGATGCGGTGATTGGAATTAATTTTTTTTTCAATTTTAAAGGTATTAGAACCCATAATATTACATTAAGATATAATCTTAAGCATACTTCTTGGCATGTAGCGCTTTGTGAGGAAACGTATAAATAATTTTTACAAAAGATAATATAATTAGATTTGCTATTGGAGTACCCAGTGGGGTACCGAATGATTCGGACTAATAGTTTTAAATAGTTTCAAGTAGATTTTTTTAGTATCCTAGACAACGCCACAAACTAAAATAAAAAAAATTCAAGAAAAGACCTTACACAAATATTCAATTCATGTTATTGATTCATGGGTGGGTTGAACAATATGTTTTTTTTTAAATTGGAAAGTTTTAGTCTTACACTATTTTATAAGCTTTTATATTGCATAAATAATTCAGAATTCACAAATTCCAAAGTAAATATAAATGTAATCGAAGATAGCAAAAACACTTTAAAATAAAAGAAAACACCGACACATGAATATGTTATGCAAATCTTTTCATCTCATTCCAAGTAGATTAAAGTAAAAAAAAATTCAAGAAAAGTTTAATATCAGCTTTAAAGTAGCATGTTTTATTGTGATTGCTTTTATCCGCAAAGCGGACTGACCAGGACGGGCCAAGCACTTATCTAATTTTATTGTCCCCATCGATGTCCACCCCTGATGCCGGCAACGTTGTGAATGAAGCTGGAACGTATATTTCTACCGTACTTTCTATCTAAGGATGACATTTTTATTTTCAAACAGTAAAACTCAAAGTTACGTGTACCAAGAGGAGATAAAGAGTCAGTAGATAGCTTTAAAGTTTGGACCAATTCATTAACAAATGTATTTATATAGTAATGATATAAGTAAAAATAATAATTATAAGTCATTAGGCCGTCGTGGCACAGCGGTACATCATCTGACTGTAAACATGACGACGGTTACGAGTTTGATTTCTACTTGGGGAAATATATAATTTAAACCTCGCCGTGCAGATAAATCAAAGTAGGCGAAAAAATGAAAATGGATTGTTTTAACATTAGATTCCTTCTGGATATCCTGTTTTACACGTGATACGGTTTGGAGCGATGTGACTCCATTTACATGTAGTTAGCTAAATTATAATTTAAATATATCAATACCTCAACTAAGGTACCTTAAATACAATCAATACCTATTGATTGCCATTTGAACCGATAACTAAGACATTTACCAATGCTAACTCTGCCAACGCTTATAAAGTATTACTTTCACTATAACGTGATTTAAACAAAAGAAATAAGCTCTCAATCATTTCGAGACAACATACGCGGTCTCATTTTCCCGCCACTTTAGCTGCTATAACTTCCACATGTTTCCACATTTTCCTTTAGAAATTTCTTTAACAATATTACGATCAAAATTAATACGTACATAAAGGCATTGTATATTGTGCATGCCTTAACGTATCCTCATGCTTTTTGTAACTAAAACAGATAGCTGAAAATATTTTCTACCCCAAATGAGATTCGACTGCTTACTTACTAAGAAAAGAAAATATTTTAATGAATGTACATAAACGTACAAATTAACAATATTGGCTACGGCATACAAAAAAGAATTGTTACTTAAAATCAGTTAAAACAATTGCAACTAACCGATTCACTTAACTCTCAACTTCTCCAAGTAATAAATCCTTAGAAAAATAAGAGGACGAGTATAATTGAACCATCTTTTACTTTACTACCGTACTGATTACAGTCGGACGTTAAAAGAATGGTATCATTTTAAACGTGAACTAGCGCTAAAGAACTAAGCTTATCAACACACCAGCTATGAAATGAATTCCACTGTCTCTTTATCAGAGCTCAGCACTCCACTTGACTGATGACCCGCCTCGGGGAAAAATTTTGCTTTCAACTCAAGACTTTTGCAGTGGTCATGTTTCAGTCTTGAGAGCACTTGTGAAATATTATACTCGTAGTGTATATTAAGAGTCTTTGTTAAAACTAAATGTTTATTTGTATATTATTTTTGACATCGATCAAATAATGTTATTAATGAGGCGATTCCTAATCGAGGAAATGAATTACTATTTATTATTTTTTTAATTTCTTCGCCCTGGTCAGGTCTGGTCTGGTTCACAAAAAATAAATGAACTAAAATATTTTTTTTTCGTAGCTGGTTTTAATACGAATGTTCTAAACGATTTCCAATAAACTATTGGTATTATCTGTTTTAGAGGAAGTAAATAAAGAATTTAATAAAGACCGACACAATGAGATTTTTAAAAGTTAACAAAATAAAATAAAAAAACATTTTACGCGATCTCGTATACAGACAGACGCAATAAGTTTTTCTTGTACAGATAAAAAATCAAACTGTATTTTAATATACAGAACAAGAATATCATGGCGATTGAATCGATATTACAGTTCATATAAAAGCGTATTGCTTTCAACAAATCCCAGGATTTTCTCTTGCTTAAGATACATTTCTAAGAATAATATGATATCGATTGTTATTAAAATTTCTTAACACTATGACAGTTGTATGACAAATGGGGGCGAGAAACGAAACTATAAATTCATAAAGTAAAAGTGCATTGAGGGCTACAATCCCCTTGTCTGCGCAGTCGAGTGGCATCCACTCCGCTTGACTGATGACCCGTTGGTAGCCGAGAAAATGCCGCCATTGTACTCCACACGGCGAAATGAAAACTGGTTTTTTTTTGTTTATTTATAACACTTTAACGTTATTGTTTCTGTCTACATATATTTTAAAAGATATGTGATATCCGTTTGCTTATATTGATTTAGATTTAAAGATCGCTGCCTTGGTCTTATTCCTCTTTAGTGCTGATTAGGATACCAATGTTATGTATCAATGTAATAGAATAATTTCTCATATATCTTCCATGTACAGACAGCGATGAGTTACAGTTTTATTATATATAGAGATTACATTATGAGTATTTCACACATATTTCATATGGTAGTGAACAGAATAATTCTTATCATATTTGTACTTTACAACCCAAAACAATGATTTTAGAAAAATTTCAGTTTTCGTTTGATATTTTGTTAGACAAAATTGCTATAAAATAACTGGTTTACTGAAATGGCTGAAACAATATATGAATCTACTATTTACCTTCCACGCGCCACGGAACTATAGAATAGACACCTGCGGCAGTGTTTCCAGGTCGATACTACTTGGGTTCTTTCAAAAAGCGCGTCTGTTTCCACCTCAAAGACCACTAACTCTGGCGACTGGCCCTCCGGTGGCTGGTGCTACATGGGGTCGTGGCCGGCGGTGATCATTTACCATTAGGTGACCAGTACACTAGTTTGCCTTGTCTTTTTCCATAAAAAAATCATATTAGTAAATAAATAATTATGTAGTTTCCGCAGGCGAAGCCGCCAGTGTGCAACTAGTACATAATATTAATAAATAAATTATTGTGCCATAAATAAAATGTGATTATAAAAGAAATAACCTGACCCAAATATTCAACTTAACAATATATGTATGAGACATATGTTTATGACTGTTTCTTTGAAATATCTAAATATTCAAGCGGGACTGTTAAAAAGCTTCATATCTAATACCAGCACGGAAG
Source organism: Heliconius nattereri (assembly GCA_013403645.1). Taxonomy (NCBI): domain Eukaryota; kingdom Metazoa; phylum Arthropoda; class Insecta; order Lepidoptera; family Nymphalidae; genus Heliconius; species Heliconius nattereri. The sequence goes on from JAAIXI010000254.1 coordinate 2,387,264, forward strand.
TTTCAATTTGTAAAGCAACCTCGTGCCAACTGAAAAGTTTTACTGCACTAAAATATGTTATAACAACTAGTTTGAATGACGCCCTGTTCAATTTTTAATTGATAATTTTTTAACAAAACTTCAAAATTATAAAATCTCTGTAAAATTATTTTTCACTTTTTAGTTCGTTGTTAGAAGTCGGTTTTTTCTTTTTGTTAAAAATTAATTTATTTTACGATTTTAAGTGATGGATAGATCTCAAAATGATGCTTCTTAAACGAGTGGTGATGGTGGTGGTAGTGGTTGTCAACCAGTGGTTGTGGTTGTCCTATGTGAAACTTCATTTAATTAGGTATTATTTTTGTGCCTTTTGATTTTAAAATGGATTAAAATTGGTTGAAAATGAGAACATCCTCTTTGTTGAGGTTAGGTGAAAAGAAATGCAACGATCAGAAATCTCACTTCTGACATCAATTTAAAAAGTTTTTGCTTGTAACTATTACAGTATAATCAATTATTATACTGTAATAAAAACAATCGAATTGATAACCTCCTTTTTTTACAGAAGTCGGTTAAAAAAACCTTTTAGTTATTGCCTTATTTTAAATGTATATCAGTTTATTAATTTCTCATTAGAAATCTGACAATATTACATTTTTATATAGAGTAAAGTATAGAAAACCAAATCAATTTAATACTTTTTACGTACCTGATCTATTAAGCCGTACTCTTGGAGCTCCACATCTGCATAGCTGCAGCATGAAACATTCAGCATTATTGTATAAGCAATCATAAGTTGCACTTTGTCTGTACATCATAATAACAGCATCACGCCTGCAGTACAGCGAGGTGTTGGGCGCAAAACTTGTACCCAAGTAAAGGGAAGTATCCTAACTTAGTCGAGAGCCCTTCTCCCGCAGGTTGTTACCTAACAAGATTATTTCTCGGAACTCCTGTTTAAACTATTAACAGGTCTGAAATGTAAAGGCAACGTTCCATTATAATAGTACCTGGGGTGAAACGAATTTGGGGACTTTCTCACTTATTTCTGATATTATATATTTTGTTTTATTATTATAATTAACTCTCAGTCGAGTAATTAAAATGATAGATAGATAGATATAGGTAGTTTTAGATTTGGTGGGTCAAGTTCATAAAAAATCTTTGAATGCTTTCGGTTTTACTCAGGATTCCTTTTAAATAATGAATAACACAAAAGCAATATATTAAGCACAGACGTTGTACTCCAAGGAGATATTCAATATGCCAGAATTTGACAGAGATATATATAAATTTGTATATAAATCCATCAACTTAAACACGGATTTCTTCTCCACTTAAGTTATATTTAATTTTTATAGGTTGGGTTGCTGTGAAACTTGATGTTATTCAGAATATAGTATAAATAATATATATTTTCTTTCAATTCCACGATTTTGCCGTATCTCAGGGTAGACAGAGTGAACCTACTCTCCTTCATACCGTTTTCTGTCAAATTCTTTAATATAGAGCGTGGTGATTAATAATTTAATAAATATAATAATCTTTATTTAACAAAACTTTTTTTTCTACTATATTACAATTATATTTAAATAAGTAGAGTTCATAAACTTTTGCCTTTAGAGAAGATTGATTTAAGTTTCTGGCAAAGTATTAATTTGATCAGAGCAATGGCGCCAAAGTTCATCTTACAATCTCAACCAAACTGTTGACTTACGTCGCTTGCCGATCGCGCTTGACTCGTTTTAACTAGATAGTCGTTAGAGGAATGTTGTCACTTTTAGCTTAATTTAAAACTTTTGGACTCGATAACTAATTTAAAGTTCTACCAGCAGCTAACCTAATTTCATAATTTAAATTTTAAACCATTATTTTTAATTATCTTTTTTATAAATATTATAAAATAAACATTTAAATGTAACTATTTTAGTTTTCTATACAAATTCAATATAATTTAAATTTGACTATGCATTGTTTGTAGCGAAATGAAAATAATAATACTAATATGCCACGCTAGTTAATAAAGTTATTCTTATGCAAATGTCACATTAATTAAAACTTAGAAAATTCGAAACGTCCCGAACAAGTTTTTATTAATTACAAGATCAAAAACATACATGTACGAAACAAGTTAACACGAAGGTCGTTGTAAACTTGAATGAAGTGTCTTCGGGAGAAGAAGATGTATCTGTGTACAATATTATATTGACAAGCTCAAATTCGTTTTCCACGCGACCTGCCTCAACAAAAAAGGTAGCTTGGAATTTTCCTACTAATATTATAAATGTGAAAGTTTGTGAGGCTGGATGGTTGTTCAACTTTGACGTAAAATCTACTGAATATAATATGAAAATATGTCAAACGTGCGTTTTATACTTAAGGCTTTTATAATACAAAAACTTAAAAACATTAGACCATCTGAATATGACAGCTCTACTTACTCTACTCTCTAGTGCTCTCGTCTAGCAATATATGATTAAAATAACCGGAACATCGCGCCAGATATTGTGTCATCCCCCAACATCATGATGTTACTTGTCCGGCTGTCGATAGGAATCAGTGCGTGGCTGGAACTGAGAATTCAATTTGCACGCATCAGGGGACTTCCCGGCGTGATGTTCGCTTGTCACGACCACTTGGCCGCTACAAAACGTTATAATTTGGTATCGTAATTCATTTTAAGAATTAATAAAATATAAGATCATTTGGTGCAGTGTTTTTTAAATTATTATTTGGATTACTTTTCTTTAATTATATGGCTGTTTATTTTAAAATGTTATTATATGTTATACCTAACTAAAAAATGGAAACCAAAGTTGTATATCAATATTTTCCTTCACTAAAACCTACTTAGTACTGTTTATCGTAATTCCGTATATCCCATACATCATCCTCATCTTCCAAGTCACATACTACACGTTCCATTAATTACAATAACATTTAATTTCATCAGCGCTGGTCACCCCCCGGTCCATTACTGAACTAAGGAAATTGGCCGTCCCCCCTAAATATCAAATTTCACGTTAATCTGCCTAACACTGATCAATTCGGACTGGCGACAATCGAATTACTGTCGTCTGCCGATTTTTGCCATATTTCCCACCATTGTTCGCTAGTGGAGAGAATTATAGCGAGAGATACGCTTAATTGGTTTGCCGTTGCGGTCGCCTGACATTTTCAGTACATTGCCTTTGTCAACGCTTTAAAATTTTCCGACGACTCGTTTTTTCGTAAAATAAATAATGATAAAGTATTTAAATAATGATGTTGATAAATTACTTGGTTGTCATTATTTTATTTATTTTTGTTTTTTTTGGTTTAATTTGAAAATTGCTAATTATAAAGTTAATACTTTGAAAATACTTTAAGCAAAAAGCATTAAAATACATTTAAGTATCTCTTACGAGGCCAGTTGTATTGAAATATTTAATTCTTATTCAGACACTTCCATTCCCCACTTTCAGCCGTATTCTAGAGGTAGGTCTTTTTCATCCTGTACATAATCAACTTGCCGTAGATTGAATCTACAACCGACCCTATCCAGTCCATAGTACTAGTACCGACCTAAACATGTTGATCAAATTCATATTCAATTAAAGTCTATAAAAGGATGCCATATAATTGGGATTTAGAATGTAATTCAAATTTTATCATACAACAGATTTATTGTTTTCACCAGAATTTTGTTTGTCACATTGTTCCACGTTCCTCACATTGTCTCGGTCGGTATTGTCAATATTGTTAACAGCTATTCAGCTCAAATTGCTGATTGTACAATACCTATTCCTCTTTGTAAATGTATTTTCATTTAAGCATTCTATGAAACTATTATATAACTAGGCATAGTTTGCATCAAAAAAATGTCCAATTTAATTGGAAACAGTAGATATGTAAGTATAAAGTTTTCAATTATTTTACCAATTTTCGGCCATGTTTTGCAATAAAAATAGCTTAATATTATGTGTGTTCCTGCGATTCTACTTGTCAGTAGGGATTGATAGAAAGGATAGAAAACGGCGCGAATTTTGAAAATATATTTAAATAAAATCTTCATAAATTTCTGCATCCGACCTCGGAGACCTCAACAATTTAAACTAACATTATCTTAGACAAACAATTGTAAAGTATTAACTTGCAGCGACATATACTCTAAAACTTCGCGAGCACTAAAGTTGGTAGTGAACTAGGCTATCGACTGTGCACTCCAACTATAAACTTACAAAAGCAACCAGAAAACTTAATGAGACGATTAATTAATTTATTTTACGTTACTAATATTTTGCAAAAACTGAAAAATATAGAACTAATTTGATGACTTTATCATATTTCATGAAAATATTTAATATACAGGCTTGGTGTTTTCATAGAAAACCTGTCCTTATAACATTTTAGGAATGCTATAAAGACAGTTTGACCGTAGCGTTTGGCGCTCTGTTCCTCCTGGCTACACTGCTAGGGATACATGAAGATAAAGAAAATAAAAAAATGTCCATATAAAGTTTGGCCTCCTTAATCAAATTAATTTCCCTCTCTTCAATATGAAAATGGTAACAAATGATCCGAATTATGCGCTAAAGTATTTCATAATTCAACCCCTAAAGTAATAGTAAAGATTCTGCTTCACACTGATAATAGGGAGCGTGTCACCTGCATATCATTTGTCACGCTGTTGTTCTTACGCACTTGTTTGCCTTATCATCTATAGTCGTGTCGACTTCCCTCCGTTTTCACGCAAAATTGGTTAACAATTCAGATTACCGGGGGCTTTTAAAGTGTTCAATATGAGTGTACAAACGTTTAGATTTATAACCTTCCACGCATACTGAAGGGGAGTAAAGAATATACTTACAACGTGTATGTTCAAATTTTAATTTGAATAATAAAAAAATCTCATATTGTCAATATTTAAATTCAAAGAATGGTGATATACATAGGTTTCTTGTAACAAGACTATGTTGTGATTTTGTAAAATGATATAATTAAAAATAAAATATAATCCAAAAAAATGTCTAGTCCCTAAGTAATAAAAAGTAATCGTGAAAATTAATTATACAAGATATTTTTATATACTATTAATTTTATATATATATATATATATATATATATATATATATATATATATATATTTAGCATTGTTGTATATATGTATGTCAGATTGTACTGCTTAAGCTGACTTGTCCCTCGGCTTCTCTCTGGATGTGACATTCGATATTACAAGCCTCATTTATCATTGAATGCAATGTACACATATACTCGTATAACAAGTGTTTACATTAATGAAGCCTTGAATATATGTATAATTAATTGTATACGAATACAGATCTTACACCTGAATACATAACTACATTTTTTTTTTTCAGCGTTAAGAACTTAGTGTTAAGAAACACCGTACCCCACTTTCCTCAGATTTCTGCAGGCATTACATATTGAGTGGTGGCTTTACCTTGACACCAGAGCCAAGAAAATGGAAAATTTAAAGCCTTCTTTTCACGAGTCACCTCCTGGACCTCGTCATTCTACCACCATGTCTCCTTGTCGATGACACGTCCTCCCCTAGAAAGGCCAAGAACTCGCCTGCCTGCCGCAATGATTGCCGACTGAGCTCGATCCCAAGCATCCAGTGGGACCCGCACTTATAAGTGATAAGGTGCTGAGAATTCTTTTGGAAGAACGTATTCACGACGGCCAGATCAGGCGTAATACAGGTTCTCAGAATGTTTTCTCCGTCTGCATTGCGAAGACCGTGCCCAAAACCCCCGTGAACACGCTCATACGGCTCAACAGCCCTACCGACGTGCCCGTTCAAGTCCCCCCCAACTAAGACCACTTCGGTACACGGCACAGCAAGTAGAACCCTTTCATACTGCTCCTAGAATGTCTCCTTTTCGGCCGCGCTACATCCCGCCTGGGGAGCATAGGCACTGATTAAGTTTGTGATAACGCCCTCAATCAGTACCCTCACTCGCATTAAGCGGTCGGAGCGACGGTCAACTTCAAGGAGCCTATTCTGGAGCTCTTCAGAAAGCACTACCGCTACACCGTTTCTACCCGAAGGTGACCCAGTGTATATAAGCCGGTAACCCTGTCCGATGTTACGGGACTTATTGCCCTTCCAGCGTGTTTCCTGGAGGAAGGCACACTGGACCCGACGTCTCATGAGTACATCTGCGAGTTCCCTGCATCGTCCGGTCAGAGAGCCAATATTCCACGTTGCAAAGCGGAGTTTCCGTCTGGGTACTAGCGTCTTTAGCCGTGCCCGTACATGACACGGTAGCCCTTGCCCACTTGTCGCAGGTGTAGGGCGATGTGCCTGCGCGTCGTTTTGCGGCGACGCCCTAGCCGTACCCAGTCTCTTATTGTGTCGGTCCATTTAAGTGGCGGTTGGCGGTTTTTACTTGGAGCGACTGCCGTCTGACCTCCAAAACCCCTTTGTGGGGAAAAACCGAGGGGAGAGGAAAATAGAAGGGGTAGGATAGGTAAAAGGAGGGAGCTAAGGAAAGGAGGAGAAGGGGGGGGGGGTTAGGACACCATTCTTACGGACTGGATGAGGATGTAAGAGTGGCGGCTCGAGGATCCGGGGTCGCGTACCCGTATGCCCACAAACAAATATCGGACAGATATTAGTCAGGACATCCTCTGGATTGATGATACAGACAGCCATCAGTTATAATTATATATGGTAGTAAATATGAGGTCAGTAATGGCGCAGGGGCGCAAAGTGTGGCTGTGTTTGTAAAGATTGTGGGTTTAATTCCCATTTGAGAAAATGAAATGATTCCTCCTAATGGGAATTAACCCAGTTTGATTGACCCTTTTTGGACCCTTTCGCATTTATTGACAGAAGTTATACCACTGTTCGCGAGTCAAGTCAACTGAACCAAAGAAAGCCGCAAATATCTTTTCCTCGAGACCTCAATCCCCACGTTATTAAATAAACTGTACCTTGTTAGTAAAATAAAATGATTGTATCAGATAGCTCTATAGCAAATATTATGCGAAGCTAAATAATAGGATAAACTAAACGGCTTTTTATATGAGAAATTTAAGCTTTCTGTTAAGTGAATTACAGTTTCGCTCGTTTTTTATTTTATAATTTGAAAATGAGAAAAAAATAGCTCTGTGAATAACTTTATATTTAAGCTTTAAATATTTTTACTTTTTAATAAAAATGCCCAATTGAATACTTTTTTAGTTACTATTTTAAAGTAGGAATAAATTTCATGGAATATATTAATCTTGATCTTAGCAAATCTCTATTTTTATTTAGGGTAATAGTCCTCTGGTCATATATTTTAAGCAATTCCCTTAGAATGTATTGAACGCTACATTTTTATAGTAACATGTTGCTTTATTCATTTAATTTAGTGAAACGCTTGCTTATAGTTGCTAACAGAAAATTGCAAAATAAATCGAGTCCACTATGAGAGCAGTAGAAGTACGAGTACGACGGGTGTGTCGCAATAACGTTGTTCTACAAAATATTTGAGACGTGCTGTCGAAATTACAGTATCTGTGAACTGACTAAACTAATACATCTACATCTAGAGTACATATACGCTAAAACTGAAATAACCAACACATGAAAATAGATACAAAAAAATAAACTTTGAACTAATAATAATCAATTAAAAGTTACAATCATTTATGCATAGTTTTGGCTATGAATTTCAAATTATTATTTGATGATAATTTCACCTTGGAGTGATTTTTTCAATAATTGGAAATTCAATAAGTTCACGCGTGGAGATGGCTCTTGACCAATATCAGTGGTCTTATAAGACCTCTGTTTTTACTTTATGAGATACGAAATCCTAAAAACGACATTTTTTAAATCCTGCCAAAGTATTTCAAAAAGAATACCAGTCATTTTAAAATCGAAATTTTAACTCATAATAATAATATTATATACTCCTATTATATAAAACTTACAACCCAGAAACAAAGACATATGTTAAAAAATAGATAACCCGGTACAATACTGAAATTTTGTCGCCGTGATAAGTGAGGATGCTAGCGGCAATGGTGACAAACGATATGCGGGCGAGACGCGTAATTCCAAATTTTGTATCCCTTATCTAGAGGGAAACACGTTGATTCTAATCACGGCGTCAGTGTAAGAAATTTACACGTGAAGATAATAATTATGTTTAGCGTATTTTGTTAACAGCAATAGCTTCATATATATTTAATTTAAATTATTTTGTAGAACATATTTATTATAAGATTTTTCTTGGAATTTCTCTAAGATTAATAAGGATACTATTTGTATAAAATCAAAGACCCCACTAAACAATATTGCTAATTATACAATATTAATTGGCGCATTGAATGGCGCGCGTATTCGTATTACTAAAAAGTTTAATCGGCTGCAATTCAATTTATTAGTTTAATTATATCCTATACTTTGAAAAAAAAAATCAGCTTCACGCTGTATCGGCTGTGCCGGCAGGGTAGGCAGATGGAAAAGACACTCCGTTCCCCACTTTCGTGTGTATACATAATAATTTTTTAACTCTAAGAGTTTAACATTTTTTTCCTATTTATAAAATCTAGCTTCTTCGCTTAGTGCTGAAAAACGGTTAGCTACGTTGTTAATCTTCAACTAGCATTTATTGCATCAAGCGCCAGCATTGCTGTCTCCAAGAGTAATGTACTCAATTACAGCATAACTTGGATAAAAATCTTTAATTTTCAACAGATTCAGATACGTTTATTCAGTGGAATAAAAAGAAAATTTTTTTTTTTAATTAGTTTATTTATTTTTTTTGAAAAAAATATTTTAAAGTAATGAATTATCCCCTTATGGTTTAGATTATAAATAAGTATACATCCTGAAACACTTATAAGATAAATAAAAGTCATCAGAAAAAAATAGCTTTTCATGAGAAATCCTCAGATCTTTATTATACCTAGTCTTTTTGGTTTTATCGAACATGTTATGTAAATAAATTATTTTGTTTCTATAACTTTAATAATAAGTTTTATTTAATTAGAACTATTTTTGTGTCTTACTAGTAACCGCCTGTAACTTCTTTTGCGTGGACTCTATAACCATTTCCATACAATTGGAATTTAAATAAATTAATTTACAAAATATATATAAATGTATGTGTGTACATTAATACGTATATGGGCGTTTTGACGCCAAATATTGCGAAGCATTCAACATTATCATTCGCTGTCAGTTATCTGACAAATATAAAAGGTATTTGCGCTGCATGTTTGAAATAATTACTTTCGCTAAAACTAGTGATAGTTGTATGTGGTACTAGTGGTACTAGTGGTACTAGTGGTACTAGTGGTACTAGTGGTACTAGTGGTACTAGTGGTATAGCAATGGAAGTGGAAGCTAGGCTTAGGATTTGGAATATAATATGTATAATAGCAGAACAGCTAGAGAGAACCTAATAATATATAATTAATTATTTTCGCAATTCTATATACTTTCCGAAAGCAATACAAGATTTCATTTTAATACTACTTGCACGTAAAAGAAAATTTAAATTTATGTTATAGTTAAATAACATAAATATCGGTTATATATTCGTTGTATCAGATTCGTTAAAAAATATACATAGGTTCTAGAGCAAAAAATAAGTATATAAAATCTCTGCTGTTTTTAAAAGTTCAATTTATCAGTTTGACAAGTTCAATAGCAACTACTCGCTAACTACTACTAAGTTTAATTTCATTTTAATTACTTTAGAATTCACGAAGTTGTTTGCTAAAATATACATCTATTATATTTTCATTTATATTATAATTAACGAATATAAATGAAACAAAAACCAATTTGTTATATTTGTTTTTTATGGTTAGTTAATCCTACAAAATCAAATATACATACATATAACCTAAAAATTAAAAGTGATACCATAAAGATTTTTTTAATATCTCTTGGTAAGAGACCCTTAAAGGACACACTGCAGTAGTCCCATGGTTATCCATCTGAAAATAGGCTGTAGGTACCCCAAGAAACCCCAGGGCTCTCTGAAGATGCGTTGGTTCGTGACAGGTAAGCCTTCGACCAACAATAAGATAAACAAAATTAAATACGTGTCCTAAGAAAGCCTGAGTTAAAAAATCGAAGAAGTCGAAATTTAGAAAAAAAGAAGTTCAATATGCAGGCATTACATATTGAGTGGTGGCTTTACCTTGACACCAGAGCGAAGAAAATGGAAAATTTAAAAATACTTAAAACTAGTATATATAAGAACATTTATTATTTTATGCATTTATCAGTGTAACAGAAGCCAAAACAATGTTTTTGTAAGTCTGCCTGTCGGAGTATTTCAATCTCAGATTGCTATTATAATAAAAATCTGATTTTACCTATATATTTCTTATGAAAGTAAGAGTAAGAAAAAAACTTGAAAGAAATGGTATTTGATTGGTGGTACAGTCTGCGCCCTTTAAAATTAATAGCCAATGTCCGAAACATAAAACCGTCTCTACATATAGTTTGGAAGCTTTGAGTTTCGTAAGAGCTGTTCAAATATTCATGAAAGAGGGTGTTTCTTCCCGTATAAGGGACATCGTAGAACTCGACAACTAATGCATCCAATTTTTCTACTAACATAAACAAATATCAATGGTTTTTCATATTGAAATGTAATTCAATTTGATACATTTTGTATTTGGAATTGGCTTTAGAATGACGTGAGTGATGAAAAAGGTTTTTTTAAGAAAAAATCTAGCCATTATTTATTTTATATTTTGAAAAAAATACATTTCAATTATAACGTTAATTTAGTTTGTAGGTCTGAAAAATGTCTGTGACTATTTCTTTGAACAGTCCCAAATATTATACAAAATAAATTTAAATACTCCATTTAAATATATAAAGCCTCTTATCTGTTCTGATAATATTTCTGATCTCTCTTCTAAGAACCAGTCGCTTTACGCAAACGAGGTAATATATACAAGTATTACCGATTTATTGACTTGCCATCTCTCTAAGGATGATATGGACTGTAAATAACTTGTGACAAATTGCTAGTTGAGAAGTGGCAGGTGTTGGATTACAATATTGAAATTCCCCTGGTTATTGGATATAAGGAATACTGATCACTTCGATGTTTTATCGGGAACATGGGTACCTGGAGATGCTTTTAGAAAGTTTTTGTCTCTTGCATTTGACGAGACAGTGATAAGACACTACTTTCTCTATTTATTTATATTTAAATTATATATATTTTTTGTTTAATTTGAATCTTCTAACATCACGATCATTCAGAAGTATATCAAGTACAGACGTAAAAATATTCTTAATAGAAAATTAAATATTATACTAAGCACATAGGTACCATATAAATAATTAAAATGCATAGAATAAATTTATACAAATTCTCTAAATGGAAAAAAATATTATGTTTTTGCTCTAACTCCGTCATTTAACTAACAGAATTTTCCAATAACTTAATTATAAAATAGATTGGTCACGCCACCAAAATGGAATTAAAATGAAACAATTGTCAAAGCTGACAATAATTCAAATGAAAATCGTTGCAATTACGAGTACAGGGCGCGCTATACAAGCTAAGCCCCGGTTTACCGCGGATTTGGAGCACATCTGTGACGTACACGTGGCTTATTAGAATACGACTTACCTGACGTTACATTTGGAGAACATGTTCATTTGAGAACTTTTATCCCCACATTAAGGTATATTTATCTGGATTTACATGTTTTGATTTAGAAAATTAAACAATTCTCTTAATTATAATATGTATGTTAATATAAACTGTTATGGCGTAATTGTTTCTTAACATTATTTGACGTTCAAAAAATGCTATTTGTAATTTCTTACTTTGAATGAAATCATTTGGCTTTGACAAGTTATGTACTTCTAAGATACTGCGCTCCATCGCACGTTGGCAAACCTTGAGGGCGGACTTCGGTGAGTTCGTCAAAGACCAAGTCTGGGCACCATAGGTGAGTACTGGGAGGATGCACGTGTCCATCAGTCGTCTTTTATGTCGCAGAGGAAGATCTCCTTCTTTTTCTTCTTCTCTTCTCCTTTTAGATCAAGCTCTAAAAAGAGAATTGGCAGACCAAAACGGAGATGGCGGGACGAGCTGGACCATTATAAACCTGATTGGTGCTCTATAGCGCAAAATAGACCAGAATGGAAGAAGTGGAGAGAGGCCTTTACCCAACAATAAGATGGTGCAGCCTAGGGAAAAAAAAAAGTTATGTACCTACACTCCCTGTCTTACCATGGGTTTACATAAAATAAAAAAGAATAATAATAAAAGAATAGTAAAACCAGGATGGACTCTTAGTGGATAATGAATGAAGGATTAAACACTACCATCTGGCGAGCACTACTTTACCGTTGAAACTGATACATACTATTCTTTGAACAAATAAGTCCGCACAAGCTTTAAAATCGTCAAGCTTACTAATCCTCCGTCTGTTTCAGGCTTCTAATCAATTCTATAATTACACTGTTGGCAAAGCTAAATAGAATTGCAGGATACTTTTCCACCAGCACCCATATATTCATTTATACAAATTCACGCTCTATCCCGCATATAGCAGGGTGGATTAATCTATATATACATATATATATATAAAAGGACTTGTCCTCACTGACTGAGGTAAGACGCACGCACAGCCGTAACCGATGATGGTAGAAACGTGAAATTTGGACAGATGTTTACTTTCGTAATCTGGACATCCACTAAGAAGGGATTTTGAAAAATTTTAACCCTAAAATTTTAAGGGGTGAAATAGGGGTTGAAATTTTGTATGGAAAAAATTTAAATCGGCACCGATTTTTATAAAATTTGAAAAATTTTAGATTTTTAAAAATATGTATATAATTGTAACTTATGTTTCATGGTTCATTAGAATTCACGCCTAAATAAGCAAGCGAAGCTGCGCGCGTCCGCTAGTAAATAATAATTAATTCAAGAATCGAACCCACAAACACCCGCACAGTAACACGCTTGTGCTCCTGCGCCACGTCGGCGTGTATTCATTTGCAAGTTGCATATTCAGCTTTATCTCATAAATGATGCAGCCGCTACTTGATGAAGTACATTCATAAAACTTTCTTTGTGTGTAAAGTGGAACGTTTTAAACGACTGACGTTAAGGACAATTGTCTACATGCACTGTTCATAGTTTTAGATGAAAATAGGCTATCGTGGTATACATTTGTAAGAGAATAGAGGAGTTCCATTAGGAGACGAGTTCTACATGGTACGCGGTCAAACACTTGAAATTGTTGATGAAATATACAAAAAATGTGGATATTAAAAAAGTTCCCGTTTATGGGTAAAATTTTAACTTAAGCGTCTCTTGCATAGTTTAAAATATTCACATAGTTCTCTTCCATCTTGACATATTCTGCCCACTTTTGTATTCTAATGATTCTGTTCTCATTAAAACTAGTAACGGCAACATAATTATGAAGAGAGAAAAATTCTGTGATATATCATTAATTATTTCGAATACACATTCGAAATAATTAATGCAAATTAATATATTACTGAAAAATAATAGTGTAATTTTATATCTTTGGATATGACAATTTTCAACCACAGATGTAACATCAAATAAGGTTGTTTTATTTACTTATCAGAATGTAGAGGGTCGTGCGAGGGTGCATTAATGGCCCATCGTCTTTTACTTTATGCAAACAGTTGTGTATATTTTGAAGTGATTTTTTTAAAAGAAATATTAGTTCAATGGTGTTATCGAACTTTACAGTATATTTAACTTTTTGGAAGTAATATCGCCAAAATCTATCCTTCTCTCGTGCTATTTTATATAAACAGAGCTGCGCTTACTTACAACAAAGCTATATTGTGTACATAGCTTTTAATTGCAACAAAATAAACAAGAGCAACACAAATTTATCTTAAGCTTTACTACATATTTCATAACATGTACATCTATAGTACCGCTTTTGTACGTATTTCATAACATGTACCTACATGTATAAATTAAACGAAACTTGTCTTTATTAATCCTTACCTCTTTGACCCTTGCAATATCCAGGGATTACAAAGGCCGTCTTTAAGTGTAACAATATTAATTACGCGATGCGCAACCGGCAACCCTGCATTCTGAGGGTACCCTTGGCCTTACCTTCAAAGTACCGTTTCCGATACGACATATCGTATTAGTCTTATACATGATTATATGCTGTGAAATGGTTTTTTTTTAATTCTAATTTGAAAATACAAAAATCACTGGGATAAGACATTTTCCATTCACTTCCTAGTAGTTTAAATGATTTTAAATGACCTTTTTACATAAAAATTATGATGTGAGATTTAACTACTTATATATCTGTATACAAATAGTAAAAATATTACAATTAACTTATTTTCTTTCGTCGTTTTGCGTTAAGTGAACTATAGTCTAAGGTTTCGTAAAATGGCTGCGGGTATCGTTACAACCGCAGCTGGCTTGGGACAGCATCCTAAGCTATGCGACTGGCATGGAGATACAATATACTACCTAGGTACTAGGTACTATTATAGCTATATGCAGGTGTCTGTAAATTTTAAGAATAAAAAGTTAGCGATGTCAAAAGGCGTAAATTAAATATTCTTACAATCCCTTGAAATAAAATATTTTAATTCATTAAATTGTATGGAGAGACTGTAGCGTATGGCTCTCAGTTCTCTCAGGCTACCTCGCATTTCCCTGATATTTAACACTTATTTTATTTTAATCTTTTGCAAGATAATGCATATGATTTTGTAGATCTTTTAAACATACTCGTACTACGTTAATTAAGCTACTTTCCTTTCAAGAGCAGATATACGTTTGTATGTTGACTGTTAAAAAAAATGTACCAAGTATTTTGAATTTTTTTGAAAGCTGTACAATATATTTGTTTCATAGTTATATCCTTTTTCTATATACACTTTATTTTTTTTATTTTTATTTTTATATCATTCAAATATAATAAAAAGAAACTAAATCACTGTTAGGTATTTATCAGACGTTATTTGTAAAAGAAATAGAATAGAAAAACATAAACTCAAGTGGGAGAAAGCGGGGTGAGTCGCCTGTATATCTTATTTACTCCGCTGAGTGTTTCGTGCCGAGGGTTTTTACATATTTGTCGGTGGTTTCAGAAGCCCATTAGGTGTAGGAACTAATTTATAATGCAAATACGATTACAAGCCGCCTGGAGTTGTGAGAGCTAATGCACTCTACGAATTGCAAACTGCAAAAAATTGTTTATATAGAAAAAACGTGTTCATAGAAAATAATTAATTATAAATAAAAAATAATATAATATAGCAATTCATAAATTTTTGGAATAATATATCAATAATTTGCAAAACATGTGTTATTGAAAATATGAGATATTTATTCTATTAACAACAATTTATTGTGTGAGTGTAGCAAACCCCATACTTTAAGTTTAACTGTCATATTTACTAATCACGATCTTAGCTAATACTTAACATGTTTATTTAAAGATCTTTAATTCGTTACTGTAATTATTGCAGGAAGTAAGGCGGGGAAGAAATAACTATAACTAAGTATCCATGATACATGGAGGAAGATAAATAATAAAAAGATAAATAAGAACCCCCCAAGGGGAGTGTAAAAAGAGATTGATGACAGTAGACTAGGCGAAAGAGGTATGCACAGACTGGTGTTTCCTTCTATCTGGCTACTACACTATGAATAAAGCGTGAAGCTAAAAAAATTGCTTATGAGTAAGACAGAAGCGATAAGTCAGCTATTTCCCATCTCCCATAAAAGTAACCCCTATTTAAATGATCCTCAAACATCATTCGCATGAAAATTGTTTATATATATCCTGATCCATTATAAATTTGACGGTATCATCAAAATCCAATGGAAAAAAACTCACAATGGTCTAATTTCAATGTTTTCGAGCCGTTTGTTCAGCGGACCGGTAACAACACTCGGTTGAATATGGCGATGGTCGAAGGTTTTTTTTTGGAAAACATAAGCCAAAATATTTGCTTTTCCCTTTCTATTGTTTTTGCTTTGTGTAAAGAAGTTGTTTGTGTTACGATACCGTTGTGTATGTTATGATTATGCGTACAGGTGAAACGTTGGGGGAAATAAAAATTAATTAATTCATTATTAGATTGCGTAGGAAGGTTCTTTTTATTATTTTCTTTAATGAAATGTATTATATTACGTCTCTTACGCAATACAATAGTTGATTTGGTAATTTGTTTCACAGAACAATATAACGTAAATATGTATTTTAAATTATCCAAAGACATACTTAAATAAAATGAATTTGTTGTTTTAAATGTTTTCATAATATTTATGAATAATATAATAGCATATATAAAATAAAGAGACAAACAACAAATATACTTAAGACATCAATTTGAACCAACAAAAGTGATCATATAATTAAAATAACAACAAAAAACCAAAACTACGTTCTCTACAAAGAGTGACACTTCACTAAAGAGTGTTCCCATATTACCATTTTAATAAATTAGATTATGTTAACTAGTTTTCAGGTAATAGGATAGGTTATTCCGAATGCAATTACAACGTAAATTTTCAGTACATTTCGAATTAAGCTGTAGCTACACACTTAATTACTTCTGGGATGAGATATAGCTCACAACTATATTTTACAGGAGTGCTGTTGTAAATGGTACCTTATTATACAGTCCATTTTGAAAATACTAGGGCTTTAAATATTCACAAAATTTACTTGTTACGAAGAGTCGGAATAGTACAAAGCTTCGTAATAATTGTGAAACAGAAGTATCATTTCGTAAACATTTAAATTAAAGTCCAACACAGAAACAAGAATAAAAGATAATTGGAGAAATATGAAGTTAGTAATATTTAAATTTCTTAATTTAGGTAAAGATGTTTTCTACGCAATATGGTAATTGGGCGTAAAACATTGTACGCGGGGACTGTAGCAGTGAATGACAACTCCTTGTGGTTTCATCTAAAATGTATACTTAGTCTGGTCATAAATACTGTCATTCCTGATCTCTCTTTCTCTCTTTTATACTCTGAACACCATGATAATTTGGAGTCAAGAATTTTCCCATAAAAGGTCATGTATGTAAGCCAATAGAGACTTCTTCGAATAAGTTATTACCATAATATAATCTTTTAAGTAAAAGTTTATGATAGATATTCTACATAATTCTACAGAAATTACAATTTAAACAAGCCTTATAAATATCAAATCCCTCTTTCAGTAGATTTACAGTATTTTGACGTCAGCAAGTTTTGTCTAACTGATGAAGAAAGTTTTACAAGTGTTATTACTCTAAATACCCCCATGGCATTCTATCGGCAAAGTAAATGTTTCAATTATCATAGCTAATGCGCCGAGAGGATGGAACTGTGTGAGCATTCATAAAATACATTAGAAATACTTTAGGCTCGGTTTTGATAAATTTTAATATAAGTATTATTTTATATTATAATATAGCGTATGACTGCAAATGAAATAGTCGTGGATTCGATTCCCGCTTGATGAAATAGAGAAAAGGGTGTTTTGATAGTATATTACATTAGTGATATGTGGAACTATGAAAAAATATTTATATTATATTATAGAGATTGCATAATTTTATGATCGTGTGTTTTATGATGTGCTAAGCATCGTTTCTCAATAAATTTTATTTCCATTTTAATTGTTTAAAAAATTAGCTTTAAAACTCTCAGTGAAGTTTACCAGAATTTTAACCGAAGCTGAGACAAAAATTTAGTTTACTCATATATTTTCTTTATTCTTAGGTAAATGGTGAGCCTCAGAAAATTTATAGCATTTTTCACCACCAAGGGTAAAACGAAACCGCTTAATTTAAAAGATAAAATCTAATCACCTAAAACATTTGAATGTTGAGAAAGAAAATGGTTCGCGTTCGAAACCACAATTTGTTTTGCCGGATACCGCCAATTATTCGTATATGTTACCTTACTAAGGTTACCTTACTAAGGTAACATATAGGTACAGATATATACTTAAAGTGTTTAATTGAGTAACACATTATTTAAGTATTACTTATATAATATGTTTACTCAATTACTTTATATACTCTTTGAAATATATTTTAAAGCCAGTCATGGAGCACAAACGTGCGACTGTAAACACGATAGTTTGTGGATTGATTTCCACTCTGGTAACGAGACAAAGCGCGGCGTCGAGTACCGCCACTTTACACGCTATACCCCCAAAATTAGGCGGAAAGTCAAAAACGGAAGTGTCTTAATGGGAACGGATTGTCTTTACACTACGTTCCCAGGTTCTTTCTGTCTGCTCCACTATATATACGAAATACAGAAAATAGGAGTCATGAAAAATATAAGTTTATATCATACAGAAAAATATTTTCTTATTTTTCCTCATACTCAATGGCGTACAGCTGAAATGTGATTATATGATAACAATATATTGTATTAGTTAAGTGCAGGCTCATCCTTGGTCGATCCCATACGGTTGCAGAATCAGCCTCAGTAAGCCACGGTAATAGCTAAAGTAACCAATAACAGAAAAGTATTTGTATTGAAAATAAATATATAAATATATTATGCTTTATCGAATATAATAACATTTTATTTTAATTCATTGCATTTTATAATATAATAGTAATAAGGAATAGGCAAAAAAAAATAATTTATTTGTTACATTTTTTTGGTAATGCAGCAGGTTTTAAATCTACACCCTTTGTTTTAACAAATACTTTAATATTTATTATTTCTACCAATGGCAGTGGTTGTTAAGAATTATAAAATTAGAAAATAAAGTAAGAAGCAACGTTTCCAATCAGTAAAATTGATGCACACGTCGAAAAATGAAATTTGATTTTGTCTGAAGTGGTTGGGAAGGCAGCAGTAATAACCAGGGTGTCTTTTTAATCCTACCGAAACGGACTAATGGGGATCCACAAAACGCAGCTATGAGAAGTTATTACGTGAAAATTCGTTATTCACAATTCATATTTCATATCTGAATCAAGATATAAATATACTATTTTTCTTACTCTAATGTACTTGCCAGTAGATACTTTAAAGCAATGCTTACGATATTATTAATGTTTATACTACAAGTTAGGAGGTTTCTTTTTCGTGAATTTTCAGTGACAGAAACTCAAATATGATTGACAATAAAATGGAACAAGTGTTCTAATTGTTTTACATAATTATTATGAAAATATACAGTTTGAATAGCATCCTCGTATATGGCCCGTACGTATATGGTAAAGCCTGTATTGCCAGAATCTACATCGTAACTTAATACCATTTTTTTTTGTGGTGCCTATTTTTAGCTTTGCGCTGTTTCTTGATTTGAGAAATATTAAATAATTCATTTCGTTGAGTGAAAATCGAACTTACAACCGTCACGTTAACAGTCATAACTTTATTACATATTCATAACATATTACGGCCATAACTTTTGAGCTTGTTTTTTTATTACTAAATCGTTAAATGTAGAGAATATTAATACCTCTCTTATATAAGTTGACTCTCATCTTATTTGCTCTTCTAATTTTTTTTTTTACTTTTACCTAAAAAAACTAAATCATTAATATTTTAATAATATAGGCTTGTGGAGCTCTAGCGTACATAAGTCAAGGTCAGACATTGGGTACGTTCGGTGAACTTTAAATAAACCATTTTATTTAAATGAAATGAAATGTGTATAAGCAAATAAATAATTATATTTGCTTGTTAAATTCTAAATTATTATTCCGAGTAAGATAAATATGTATTTTTTAAATATATTAATAGGTTTTTCACTAATTATACAACGTATTCAGACTAGGGAGAAATATTGATTATTATGAAGAAACTAGAGAAAATAGAGGCTGTCGTGGGAAATATTATTTATATACTTCCATTTCTTCGCTGTGCCACCAAGGCAAAAGGGGGAATGAACTCTATGGTCTGCCTAACCTTCTATACACTAAAAAAAGAAAAACTTAATAAGTAGGGTAGCCGGGGAAAATCTTAATAATCTAATGTTATAAAACAACAAAAAGCACTAACTTTATTTGATTTCGCATACTTTATAGAGACATCGAACACTGATTCACGGTGTTCAATGCAACACCGTGGAATTCCCTTGGAATTCTTAATCATCAAAGAATATTTATTTAAAACATTCTTGCGAGAAATTACTTCAGTTTATAAGAAGTTATTTTCATAAATTGCCTTATAACACTCAAACATTTTCACAAGTCACCGGCAAGTAATCATTTCAAAGGAAGGAAAAATTGGAGCGTTTTGTTAATATCCATAAAACAAGCTGCCAAATAATAAAGCATGAATACTGTTTGTATGTAATATCAACCCAGAATCGATTTAAAAATTCACTTTGGTTAATAATTTTAACTAAGACTGTTGATATAAATATACAATTACTTTTATGTTTGCCATGCACTTATACCTACCGCCTACCTAGATAGACATGATAAAGAAGTAAACATTTTTCTAATACGATATATTTTACGAGCATATTCAAATAAACTCCCAAAACATTTAAATTAATTATTTGTTAATTTTTATATTTTCAAGCAGTATAGATAATTATACTGATATAATCAAACAATTTTCCCTAAATACACTTAAAACATATAAAATAAATATTGGTATAGCGTGCGAAGTCGCAGGTCCCTCCTAGTTGTAAATAAGTTATTTAACAGAAAACTAAGATTTTCTATAATTTACTGTTCCATAATGAAATTTTCTTTCATATTGTACAAAGTACGTGTTGCAGATAAAAATCCATGTACGAAGTAAAAGCACAGTGAATTCTATCTTCCGGATTGACAGAAAAAAGGAAGTATCTAGAAAATGAGAATTGTGCTGAAATTGATTTCGCCTATGGCCCAAGGCGACCAACATTACCAATATTATTTCAGTAGATCTAGCTTATTTATCACTAGAGGTTCTTATAACGCAGATATTAAACAATGTTACTTAACATTTGTTTTATTAATTTCAATCGTTTTTATTAAGATAATTTACCTAGATAATTTAAATAACACACATCAAAGTGTGTTTTTCGATAAACTGAAAATCGAAAGATAATAAAAATAAAAAAAGAAATCAACAGCAATAAACAAAATAAAAAATAAGCAGGGTAGGCAGAGGAAACCCAGTGTTAAGACACTCCGTTCCTCACTTTCTGCCGAATTCTGGCAGGCATTGCGTTTTGAGTGGCAGAACTCAACGCCGCGCTTTACCACACCAGAGCGAAGAAATGGAAATATAAACATGTACATGAATAAAATTTATTTTTTATAAAACTTGTTTAGTTACAAATGCATTTGGATCTTGCAACAAACATATGTACGGAAAATAAATTAAAATATATTTTTTTTAAAAATCACTATTATTATTATATGAAAATAAAAAACAGTATGCATTTTTTTAAAGATCAAAAACATATGTTTCCGCCCGGGATCGAACCGGGGACCTTCTGCGTGTTAGGCAGATGTGATAACCGCTACACCACGGAAACTATGTTCATGCCTGCAATTACTTACTACCTATTTCAGCAAAGTTACTTTCGTGAAAATTTGTAAAAATAAAGAAAACAAAATTGAGTCGTTCAAGTAAATAAAATTAAAATGCACCTACCTGTTCAAATATAAGTATATCAAAACGTGAATTAATAATTTTATTTATTTAAAGCATGTTATTATAAGTACTTTTTTATCTCAATATAATAATTTGCAATTATTTTATCACTAACTTAGTAGCTATAATCACATTAAAATTTGTTTCTCTTAAAAACAAATATCTTTAATAGCATAAAAAAACGTTTTTTGAATGCAAAAAATATATACCTATATATGTTAAATTAACTATTGATATGGTACATATTAAGTATGTATACTAAGGTCATCGTGAAACAGCCACTAATTTTTAACTATAAATACGACCGATGTGAGTTTAATTCTCACTTAAAAGAATTGATTTTACTAATTTTCTCGCTCTGGTAAGAAGATAAAAACTTTGATTAAGTTGGGAACGGAGTGTCTTAACAATAGCTTCCCTATACACCAAGTTTTAAGCAGAGCCTCGACCAGTCCTAACCTCCACATCCTCGTGACCGTAGGCTCCGAGGCGGCAGGCCCGCTAATGGTCTAAGGCATAGTGGGTTAATCACCTGCTTGCACTAAAATTTATGATTAAAGAAACAGAAACAAAGATAAACCGAACCGATACTATCTATACTGTATATTCATTGTAAATCACATTACACTTTACTTACAACGATATATTTTTATACGTTAGTTACAAAACATTTCTCTAAGAAAGAATTTGTAAAATAAAGAACAAAATCACTATTGACTCCTGCAATTCCTGCTTTAGGAAGTAAACGAAGTCTCAGCACATTGATTTAAAGGAGTATTTTAAATGCCGGTCACTTCCTATACTCAGTTGGAGCGGGGACTGCAGGCCGAGTTCAAAAGCGAACGCTCAACTACGGGACTTCTGTAGAATAAATTCAACACCGCACGTATGGCGCTAGATGCGATCTTTGTGAGAACTTCGGCAAATTGATCAGTTCTAAGTAATTTATAGTTGGAAAGTAAGAAATACGTCGTGTTTACAATACAGTTGTAGGTATTACTTTTGATTCCTAACAAATAAACTTACACGACTATTAACTACTATTAGTTCTTACTCGACTGACAGGAATTTTAGTCTTTCAACATAGAATTGAATTAAATCTTTATTATATACTTTTAAATAAAACAAAAATGGATAATAGCTACTTAATATTATACGATAGATATATAAAATTTATAGCTTTTACAGCTTATACTATAGTCACTACACAGCTAGTGGCTCATACGATACAGTTAGGCGCTGTTCGCTACTGCCCACAATCTTACAGCGACCGCAAATTTTGCTAGCAAAGATTACTTGCCTGGAGCAGCGCAATAGTAAACCACTAAGTTAATTTATGAATGCGAAATATTACCGGGATGAAAAATTGCTTATTAAAAGCTTTTATATATATACAACTTTAGAGTACAGAAATATGTTTTTTGTTAAAGTAGAATTGCAGATCGATCAATTAAAGGAATAATAAAACAAGTTCTTAATGTTATCGTTCATATTTCATATAGATCATTTTTGAAGCTGAATAGATTTTAAATATGAAATATATCTTTATGATTTTTTGTACCTAGAGCTAAGTGCTTTCATACCCCACGTTCCGTAACATTGTCGGAAATATTTAAAATAAATAATTTATGCCTTTTTTTGTATTTTTTAAATATATAAAATAAATATAGGTTTGTTTTAGTTAAGTTTAAAACTGAGAAAATTGCTGAGAGTATTTTGATATAGACTGTTTATTCGAAGATCGCGAGTTATGTTCATCGAGGAAAGATCTTATAATATGCATCGATTCTTGTATTGTCTAATTGATATTCGAAATTAATTTGTCTTTTATACATTTATTTATACAACATGTACCTACCTACACAATTTACAATTTAGTAATTATTAAAAGGTTATATGTAAAAGTAAGATGATTATTTTATAGCAACACCCAGGGCTGCATCATTCTAAACAATTCTTTATTTAATAATTATTACTTTAAATATTAATAATATTTAAAGTAATAATTATGCTGACTTTTTTTTAAATCATCTAAATTACATTATTTATTAAATGAAAAATCTATAAATCGATGAAGGTAAATCGAATATTAATAGATATTGTCATTATATAATACTATTTGATATTATTATTTGACATAGTAAATACTAAAATTATTATACAACGAATACATGGCATTTAATGGTTTCACCTTATAGATAGATTCCTGATTTTTTTTTATTTTTGTTACGATAAAAAAACCGTATTTTAATTAAAAAAAAAATAAACAAATATCCATTAATTAATGGCAGATAACCCTAGGTAAACACAAGTCGCTAACGAACCGAATCCGCCCTTGCACAAATTTGCAATTTCGATTGCCGCTGTTTGCGTGTACCTGCTGCATTGTACTCCCCTCGTATGAGCCGGTTAAAAATGTAAAGCAGTTACACATAGCTGTACTTAGCATATTCATAATCAAAATACATATTTGTATAGATAAATCGATTTTTCATTAGCTCTTTCTTCATGTAATACGGAAAACCTGGTGGCTATGGATGGAATGGACCACATTCCGTCCAAATTGTTTACACTTCATGTTCAGTCGCGGCGTTCAACGCCGCGCGTTTTACCATAACTGGGATATTGATATAAATAAAAATCAAATATTATAATTTAATATTATACTTCTAAGCAAAGTATAGTAAGAAGACTATAATTGAAATTCATAGGTAAGTGCTACATTGTACTATGTCTGTGAACTTAGCAGAGCATTGTCCAGCAGATCAAAAAAAAATTGGAGTTCTCTTCGCATGCACCTGAGTTCTATAGTTCCTGATAGGTTTTATAAATAGTTCTGTCGTTTTTACCCCTGAAAAAGGTATGTAAAAAAATGATCTGCTAACTTCCCTTGGCAGATCATTTTTTTGCAAATAAAAATCGGGGCGAGATCTGCACTCATAGGGATAAAAAAAATAGTTCCTGATAATTTTTAACAATAGTTCCGTTAATTTCACGAAGAAAAAAATTTTAAAAAGAAAAAAAGAACGTTCGTTTCGAAAATAGTTCGAAAGGTAAAGTAATTTTTAAAATTAATAAAATGATACTCAGACGCGAGAACTAATTATTTTACAATGTAATATAAGTAGTTCTACGATATTTAGCCTGAAANATTTTATCAATATAATTGTGAAATACAATATATGGATGAAATATGGGCAAAATATGGATGAAATAGTATGTAGAATGGAATTATTCAAACCCTACTCCATGAATATTTATAATATAGATGTTTCTACAGTCAGCATTGACAAAGCGTGGCGTTTGGTTAGATTGGCAAAGTACCTACGCAGTATCTCTAAATGGATGAGGAAAGTGGCACTTCATGATGAAAGCTTTATGCTTTATGGCATAAAGCTAAAAAAAATGCTTGGTAAGTGGCGAGAACTTTCTATTAAGACACTCCGTTCTCTGCTTTCGACGCGAATTTGCGACACTATGAGCATATATAAATATAACAAATAAGAGTAGTTTTAATAAAATGTTTTACTTATTATAATTTGATATATGAGCATATAATAACCTGTCAAAAGTACCACGCGCATTCGATAGGCTTCCATACAAATTTCAGGATTGTAGGTTAACAGGAAGACAAATTTAAGTTTGCAAGCTTATGCAATTACATATAATCAAAAAATATTTTGTATGAAATAAGCTACAATCATAAATTTGTAAAAGTTTTAATCTATAAAATAAATGTAAATTGTCAGTTTTCGAGATTTTCCCTTAGTATAAATTAAGTAACTACAAGTTCTCATTAGCCAAATTTCATAATTGTTGGTCTATGAAAAATATAGAAATCCCTATAGGTTTAAAATGCAGCGATGCATAAAACCTCGTACTTTTTGATTACGTTGACTTAGAAGCTTGATTTTTAGGTTTTCTAAGGGACTCTACATCTAAAGATTAGATTTTTTTAGTTTTATACTTAATTAATTTCAGCTTTATTCCTCCACGCAATCTCAAGAGAGTGGTATTGACAGACAGAAAATAAAATTATCCTATAAGAGTTCTGTTTTTACGTTTTCAAATACGGAATGAGTTATTTAAAAATAAAAATACTAATAAAATTTAAAGTATATGCCTATATTGGAAGTGATAAAATGTATATCTTTCAACTTGTCCATTATTGGACATTATTAAAGCATATAAGTTGAGGTTTAAGGTACACTTGTCCAAAATTAAGTGTTATTTTATGTGAATTTTGTTCAAAAATAACTCGTCGATTCCAGATACTCTTATAAAATCGTAAAACCATCTTTATGCGATTCTTCTAACATCTTCAGTCCCATAGGATCTTTGTCACAATGTTTTTTATGGCTTGAATGTAAATTTAAGAAAACATTTTCCCTTTTTTAATATATAGGTAATTTTTTATCGTGTGGTTCTAAAGATATAATATTATGCGATATATGAGGTACTTATTGGTTACGACTTTAATGAAAGTTATTTGGTGAAAGGTTTGATAAAATTAACATTTTCTTAAAATAATAGAAATTATTTTGTATAATTCATTCAGTCGGCATATTTAGGACTCAACGGCGATGAGGAGAAGAATTTTCTTTTTAAACCTCCAAAATATATAAAAAAAGGAAAAAATATTCGTAAGACAGAGAGTATACGTTCCTTAAATACATAATATTTTTTACTGTACTAATTTAGTAAATATATATAAAAATTAAAATAGTGGGATGTGAACCCACGCCTAACTAAGTACTAAGCGATACGATCTCATTAAGCTGTGTCGAAATTCTTATATGCTTGTTACAACTTATTTATGTTAGTAGCATCTCTATAAAGATTATTGCTTAGAATCATCATTTGGTAAGAGAAAATGCTCTTTGTAAAGCTCAAATCCTACTGCGTCTTCTTTTAAATACATTTCTTAAAAAGTAAATATTATAATGGCGTATTTCCTTGAGTATACACACTAAATATGTTAATAATATTATACGGCACATATTAATATGCTTAGTTATGGAATGGTAAACTCATTCATTGTCTAACAAAATGTTTTAGAACAAAACCCAGAATAATTTACCGAGTTTCAAATAATTAGCATTTTATAATTCAATCCCTAGATCGTTGTTTTGTGAAATGTTCACGGAATGCTTAAAATAATATTTATATGTCTTTCTAAAATCACGAACAGTACATTTTAATAAAATAAATACAATTATATTATTAACATTTTATTTAGGCCATTCCTGGAGCATGGGTATATACTCGTATATATGTGTGAGAAACAGTACCTATAAACGAAACAGTTTGTGGGTTCGATTAACACTTGAGGCAATAAAAAAAAATATTAGTGTGAGTTCCGCCCATTGCAATATTAAAACAAATCTTAAAATTTTACATAACACAATTGAAGCATTAAACTTAAAAACTCAATAATGCTATTAATAACAAAAAAAAATTTGGCCACAAAAAAGTTGAAAAGCTCATGAAAAAGAAAGGGGTGACTTTTGAATACCGTACTTAATCATAACCCAGTCGATTTTTAAACGATACGGCTCCACGAGGAGTTCTCAAAAAGCAATTGATTCGAGGAAAGAAATGAAATGAAATGCTTTCATAAAATTGGCGGAGTCGCTTTGCAAAATGTTAACCACTCAGGCGTTTTGCAAGTTTAACAATATTTCAGTTTGGCCGTGATGTGAACACATAGTTTCATTTTATTGCCGGTACTCGATGGTCGATCGTTTTATTCCCATAACGCTTTCCGTATATTCGAGCAGTTTAAAATAAAGGAATTTTTAAAAATCCATAAAAAATACACGCCGCGTCGTTCCCGATGTGGATTCAAAGAGATTAATATATATGGTTCTGTTAAAAGTATTAAATAAATGCATTCGTCATGCTTCGTACGTTTTGGGTATTAATGTCTTGTTTTTAATATCAATTATGATACATATTTAACATATATTAAGTTTTAAAATATTCAATTATATTTTCATCAATCATTTTATTATCTTAGGTTGAAGTTGTTTCACTTAGACCTATTCAATGCGAGTATATTTACAATATTGCTCAGCTTCGCCTTCCTGGACTACAGTAATACAAAATGCAAGTATTACAAATATGAGCGTTATTCTTAAATCTCTATATCCATTAGTAAAAATCCCATTAAAATACATTGCGCAATTTGAAATATTTAAACGTACACCTGTGAAAAACAACTTTAATCGAGTACGACTTATTAGAATATCTTCTAAAATCAGATATCACTAAAAACAAATAGAGCAATTGACCACGGCCGACGACGTGGTCGCGCTGGCGGGGCCCGAGGTAGCGATACAGTTAATTAAAATCCAATATTGTCTAACCAAAATTGATTAGCAGCCACCAAGCTCGCTAGAGTTTAATCTGCCTTCACATCGAACAGGGAACAAAGCTTAGGATACTTGTTAAACGAAGTGTTATTTGTAACAATATATAACTAGCGACCCAAGCGTGGTATCTCCTGTTTAAAGTTATATTATACCTAAATTACACAAAATAATTACATAAATTGTTTTCTATATCTTTTACTGATGTATAAGCTATATAACTGTAAAATTCCATCTATATCTGTTTAGTATTTTTGCTTGAAAATGCAACAAGCATACATCCTCACGAACTTTTACACGTATAATATAAGTAGGATAAGTTGTCCCTGTAATATGATAGCTGGGTGTTGAAAGGATTGCGTTTTAGTTTTAAGGCGTTGGGCTATAACAAAGCTACAATTAAGCTTAGGACCGTATTGTGTAGGAAATGACATGTTTTGCCCAACGCCAAAAGCTTTTTAGTGTAAGTAGGTAATTGGGAATTATGTTTTTTAAGCTATTTCAATTTTGAAATTAAGCAAAATAGATAAAGGTAGATAAATATTATACTAATATTATTAAAATTTAACATTTTTTTTTCTTTTAAGTTTCTATGATATTTGTATTGTCAATTAGATGAACTTACACAAAGATTGGACTTTAACTTGCTGTCTTAGTATATGGGAAATCTTGCAAGCTCATTTGATTTTCTCATCGACCCAGTGTCCGAATAAGTTGAAATTGGGATTACGACTTCAGTTTCATTACATATACATAATCAATATTGTTGTTAATACGTAATTGCTGCGGTAAGAAAATGGCGGATTACATTATATAAGTATTAAATAGGTAAAAATGGTGATATCTAAAATACAACGGGTATATCATGAAAAAGGGTTTTTTAAAAGAGTTTTTATTTATTTAATAAGATGCAAAAATAACGATACAAATTATTGTTTATAATCTTTCACAAACTAAAGTAGAGCAAAATTACAATTGATACGAGTTTACAGTATGATTTATGATGATATCTGAAAATTAGTATTATTTCAAGTTATATTTTATCATGACAGCGATTGTAATGCAGTGGATGATTTGTAACAGCTGGCCGTAGTATTATTTGCGTCGTGTTTGGATATTAGAAACTATCGACGCCATTGCTAACGAAAGCGAGCCGCTCGTCCAATAAAATTATTTATGAATTTCGATAATTTCATTTATATTTCACAACGTTTTTCCTATTTTTGTTATTTTATTATATATATATATAGCCATTTTGTTTGTTATATTTGGATTACAATGTAGGTGGCATATGTTTATTTCTTTTCTGTTTTGTGTGTCATCACACATTATGTGTATTCCCGTTATATTGAAGGACAGAATCATTAATAATAAGTTCATTCCTATCCAATTCAAATATTTTTGCTTTTTAGCGTCACCCGTATCCTCCATATATCAGGGTAGGTAGGGGGAACAGAGGAACGGAGAAGCCTAATTCTGGAGGCATTGCATGTCGAGCTTGGACTCATTCCAGAGCGGAATGGAAATAAAAATATTTCATTTTCTCGAGTGAAAATCGAACTCACAACTAGCCTCAAACTTTTACCAATTTTAACAATACAAAACAATTTAAATCCAATCAAAAACGTTAATCAGTACATTAAAAGCAATGTGTGTAAAATTGTTTAAGTGCAAACAAAATTCGGTCCACTTCAAATCGGACGAAACGCCATTTCGGGCGTTGTTTAAATATTCAAAAAGCGATTGACATTACAAAATCCGGTTGGAAATAATAACAAAATTCAATTTTCCATTCGTATTAATCTTTCGCTAACAGAAGGCTGGAAATTGGTTCTTTGATTCGTCGGCCATTGAATTCGGTAGCGTGCCGGACGCGAATTAATACGCGGGACAATGGTGACCGTGACACGCCGTGTTTGTTGAGACAATAACAAATTATTCATACTTGGTGATGGAATGTAAACAGAATATGATTGGCTATTAGCATGCAGGTTCGCACCAGGGGGATGAGCCAGCCACCCCCCAGGGATCACCCCCCACACTATTAACAAGTCGCTACTAACCTCTAACTTTGTTTCTAACGTATTTCGAACTTAATTTAATTAATTACTGTCCCCTCTTTCGAGTCCATTTCGCTAAATATTATTTCAAGGAGGGACTGCGAGATCAAAAGACATATGAGTATTACTCACGCCACGAAATATTTATTAAGGACGGCGAAATTGATTTATATGGAACTTGGCTATTAAATATACATAAGTCGGTCGTGTTTGAATGACTTCAAATGCAATTATCCGTTACAAATGTCTACATAAACTTGGAACGGCTTATTTAATTTATATCTCGTATTCTATCATTTCATATTTTGAATAAGATATTTAATTAATAGAGGCCATCTTGTTTAACTGCACAACGGTATGGGTTCGATTTCCGACCAGGGCAATAAGTATTTTCAATGAGTTCCATGAAAAACGGCGGTACATGAGGGATAGAGTGTTCGCCCCTCTGCTATATGCGGAATAAAAAAAACGCGATTGTGGAATGTAACATTACACGCAATGGTATACAAGTGTATTGAGGGTATCACTAGGGATATTATTTCCATATAAATAATTTTATATTTACTCGTTCCAGTTAAGGCGTAGAGTTCCATCACTAAATGTGTAAACATATCTTAAACGTTTGTTGTTTATATATAATAAAAAAATAATGTATGTATGTATAAAATAATTAACACTAAGTTCCCTCTGCCTAACTTATTGTGGGTGAGATACAACATGAAGCTATTTTATTTATGTTACATTACGTAAACGTTTACTACTTTAAATTTACTTAAAATATATATTAAAACGCGTATTCAATAAAATAAATATAATAATACAATAAAATATGAAATCAGATAAAACTAAATTAATTTAATATAAAGCTCCGTCAGAATGAATGGTAATTCATAATTTGGATTGGTAATTCATATTACGAGTTTCAATTAATATAAAGTAATTGGTAGTTGAATAAGATTTGTCAAGTTTGGGATTAACAATTATTCTAGATTGTAAATTATTTAAGGTTACATTTCAATTCGTTGAATATTAATTTGGCAAAATATCTTTAACTTTCTTAATTAATAGAGATATTTAAATATATACATAATATTCCAGACTTCTGATAGAATAAGCAGACAGGATCTATGGGTAAACATACACCCTACAAGCATTCCACACTTTTTTTTTTTTTCGCAGGGGAAATCTTCAAAAGATATCCAATCCTTGGAAAGGACCAGATTATGTAGGATTTTTACCCACTAAAACCCCTGCGGCTGCCGACTTCGACACTATGGGAGGACCCGGGAAATTGGTAGAATCGCGTCCATAGCCCTCCTCAGATGACGTACTCCTCTACGGCGCTCTCTTATATTTTAAAATTAAATTCACCAATAGACCAGAATAGGGTGCGCAGATTCCCCACACTACACACCAATGGTCTAATCTAATTCATCGAGGACCAAGGAGACCAAGACGATTGGCCTTCTCTCGTTCTCGTCCAGCAGTCTCCTTCCGTGACATGACCGTCTCACAAGCATTCCACACTTATCCCAACAAGCATGTTGAGTGGCGATCTTTAAATTAAGAGAAAAAAAAATCAGCTTCACGCTGTATCCCGCACACAGCAGGGTAGGCAGAGAGAACCTAATGTTCTCCACGTTCTATCGCATTTTTAGAAGCATTGCATGTTGAGTGGCGGAACTCAACGCTGGGCTTTTACCTTGGTGGCAGAGCGAAGAAATTTTATAAGTACCAACAGTTGTAAATATAATCGTAAATTCTAAACAGACCCTGGTTTTTATTTTAGCCATAATTCGTTTATTACCCGTCTGGTAGCTAACGAAGCAATGCTGCATACATTTGCAATTTTGATTGGCGTTGAAGCCGTCAACATTGGATGCAACCATTAGGATGTGTTCAATTAACGTTTAATTAGATCATGCTTTTGTCTATTGGTGTACTTAATGTATACAAATTGTACTCTAGTCTAGTATGTTTCTCTATTTTACTGATTTACGTGCTATACTGAGGCCAGTCGTGGCATAGTGGCACAAGTGTGCTGACTGGTTGTAGGTTCAACGAAAAGAGTGGAAAGGAGTGTATTACCACTAAGTTCCTTCTGCCTACCTATGTGCAAGATACAGCGTGAAGCTGACGTATTCTACTGTTGTATATTATAAATCATTAGAAATGTTTCAGTGGATAACATAGTGAAAAATGCTTATTTTAGGTACACTACAAATGTCCCATAATTTTATCGAAGATTGAAAAGAGAACTTATTGTCACGTCATTTCTACTTTTTCACTGTTTTTTTTATCCAATTCACGCTGTATCCCGCATGTTGTAGGGTAGGCAGAGGGAGCACAATGTTAAGACACTCTGCACCTCCCGTCGCGTTTACAGTCGCACTCTTGAGTAAGACCAGTTGTAGCGCAGGGGCAACCCTGCGCTACAACTGGTCTTACTTTATTGTTTTTTTTAGATATAGCATATATTAAAATTTCCCATAACCTCAGATTGCTTAATGATATTGAACAAACGTAGTAAATTTAAATTACTGTCAAGAACTTATTTCACTAATAAAATGCATTACATTATTATATTTGGACATAAACAGAGCTGTACGCTTCGTTCATTTTATACTTGAAACAGTCGTGGTCACTTTATTTAGATTATTCCATTTATTTTATAGGTCGTAAAGAAAAGCGACTTCTGTCACTCGACGGTTTATGGTTTATGAGATTTTACGATAACGCGAAGGTAACGCAGCCCGTCAATGGCAAAACCATCTAGTACTATCGCTTTAAATGCAAAGTGCGTCTCTTATTTCACCTTCTTTTATGGAAATATGAGAACTGATGGAAAATTGTCAGTTAGAAAACATTGTTGTTATACGCCTTTTCATATCAATCGATTTTTTATTGTGTAATGATTCATCCTATATAGTAATATTTTTATCAGTTTATTGCTGGATTAAGCTATTTGATTTACGATTTTATCATGAAGATTTTCAATAGTTCTTATTCATATTTCTATAATGGAAATAAATAATCTTATTTATGCTTAATTTTTTTTACTAGTCAGATTTATCTAAAATTAATGTTTAATATTATTATGGACTTTTCATAATAAATACATATTTATATCGATATAATTATTGAGGATGCTCCATTATAGTAATTTGTTATAAAATAACTAACATGCCAAACGTCGCAATAAACTGCTATTCCCCTCTACATCAGTCACACATTTCGTTACAGAAAGAAAGAGGAAAAACTTTACCCTATTTTCCTCATACCCGCCACTCCACTAAAAAACAAATATCTTTTTTCTTTACCTATTTCATGCATTATATTAGTAACACATTTAACCTACATATCTCTCATTTTTGTAAAATAAAATTATATTATTTGTTACTAGAGCGAGAAAATTAAACCATCAAAAATATTCATTACCTCGAATGGGAATCAAACCCACACCCCGTCGTGTTTACAGTCATACACTTGTTTCTGGACATTAATTAATTAACACTTTATTTCACGTATATACACATCCTTCGAATAATTCTGTAAAATATTTTAATAATCACTTCGAAGTAATTCAAATTCTAATCGAGTTTTAAATTGCAGCCATTCTTATCTAGTGCGCTCGCATCGTACTGGATCTGAACTGAACTTTCGTCTCTCATCCACGGTCCCTTTCCTCGTTAGCTTCTCCTTAAAACTTCGTCTACGAGTTCGGCATCAAGTTTTTTAACTCGCCTCCAAGTCGATTCTCGTGATTAATTAATTTGATTGTATGTAAAGTTATTTGAGGCTGGTGTTTAACAGTGCTGTCCATTATGGATGATTTGGGTCAAGAGTTACCTAGGGGTGTTTCTGCTTCATCATTGAGTACAAAAATTAATAGCTTCTACATAGAAATCCACTTCAACTTTGTTTTTGTCATCAATATGGCGAGATTTTTGCCAAATCAACTCGTTTTTTCACTATCTAGGGATTTTGTAATGAGAGTGCTTAAGTAACTAGATAAAGAAAACACTCTAGTAATGATATTAATGTAAATTTTCCTGCAATTTTAATATAATTTTACAACCAACAAAACTGAGATCACTCAGCCGGAGGTTCCTGAGATTGTTGCTTCTAATGCAATTAAAGCATCGTACTACTAACAAAATACATCAATAAATTTTGATTTAATAACAATAAAGAGGAACTATAAAACAAACATCTCAAAAACATTCAAAAGCTTCAAATATTAGAATTAAGTCAGCAT
The DNA here is from genome assembly GCA_013403645.1 of Heliconius nattereri. NCBI lineage: Eukaryota > Metazoa > Arthropoda > Insecta > Lepidoptera > Nymphalidae > Heliconius > Heliconius nattereri. The sequence continues at coordinate 2,421,516 of JAAIXI010000254.1, forward strand.
TAAGACAAAATAATTTAATTAAGTTTAATAATATAAAATACCTTGGTTGTGTAATGGCACTTAAAACGCTTTTAATTCACCTCTCTCGAAGAAATTCCCGCATGTGGATCGCTAATGAGAGAATTATTCGTATTAAGGCCGTTGTTATTGCGTCTGGAGATTTGAGCTTAAACGAACTTGGAATCTATAATTAAACTAAAATGTAGACTTAATTATTTTCGAATTAATGAGACAGTTGGTATTGGATGTCTCGTTAAGTTATAATATTTAGAATTTATACGGAAAAAGTGACAGTTTCAAAGTATCGTTTTGCTTACTTTGATAATATTAATTAGAATGTTTTTCTTTCATATTATTTACAGTATAATTATTTATACTTGTTTATTTATTTAGTTTAGATATCTTGTGCTTATGCTTAGCAAGATAAGCAGAGGGAATCTAGCACCTAATATTAAGACACTTTCGTTCTCTCGGAAAGCGCTGAATTATGGTCTGTGGCCACACTTTGCCTTGTTACCAAAACTAGAATATGAAAATATTAAATACATATTTCATTTTCTCGAGTGGGAATCGAAATGACAACCTGTCGCGATTACATTCACACACTTTTGCCCCTGCTCAATTCTCAATACGTGTCAATATGCATAATTATAAATCCATGAGAAATACCCTATTGACTTTAAATACGGCTAATTCTATATAAAATGCAGAAAAACCGATGCATAAATGCTCGTATCATTTGTTTACGTTAATTTATTAAATTTCAAGCCGGTTGATTATTCTTTGGACATTACCGCTTACATACTACGTTCCGTCCCTCGTTATTTCTAGATTAGGTAAACTATTAAATAAAGTTTTTGCAGAGCACATTTAACAATTGCACGTATGTACAAATGAAGCAGAAACACAAGCCGTTTGGCCGTGTGCCAACATAACTGGCAAATAAAAGTATGTTTTAATATCTTTTATTCAGTAAACTCAAACTTTTCTTAACATAAATCTTGAGTTACATAGAGCTCTCATGAAAATGTAATGAGCAAGAACTATTTATAGCTAATCCTTTCGAAATAAACTTCAGGACTGATCTCTTCGCGTGGACGCAAGAAAGTGTCTGTAAAATGTTGAAGTGAGTGGAACAGAGAGATATCAGTTTTAGGTGAAAGAAAGAGATGTAAGAGATAGATGTGGTAGAATACGATGCGATAGAGTGGATTTTTGAATTGCTAATAGAGGAAATGAATCGGCCGCCGCCGGCTTGGTTGACTCCACCACCCTGGGCCCGGACTTCTTCCGTTTATAATCATCCTTAATAACGCTGGAGTGGTTTAATGAATGTATTTTGCTATCAAAGTAGAACGCTAACTGAGACGTTAATGTTAATGGCGACTTAAAAGTAAAGTTTCAATTTGCGACGTTATTGAGTTAGTTACGTTAGTCGACGTATAAATTAGTAATATATTACTTAAATTGTATATTTTTGATTAATATTTTGTGCTAGGATAAATAAGTTAATAAAATGTAATAGTTTCAATAAATAAAAATACTGTTTTATACATAAATATAGCTACTTGATATTCTACAAAAATATTTATTATAATGTTTTTATTGGGTATAAGAAGTAACGCAGTGGCACAGCATCTGAGTAAAAACTTGGCGATTAAGGATTCAATTTTCGTTCATTTAAATTCCTCGTTTTAGCAACAGGGCAATGTATAATGTTTAGTTTCTCCTTGCACCACGCAATGTCCCAATAATACGTGGGGAACGGAGTGTTATAACATTAGGATCTCTCTACCTATAATGCATTATGCGGGATACACACATAATTTTCGTAACAATTTAATTTAATATTTAAAATAAATTATTTTTACACAACATTTAATTAAACAACCAAAAATTTAATTACAAAGAAAATATCGTATAAATTTTAGTTGTGATTTCAGACGAAATATCTTAGAAGCTCACCTGTTGGTGCAGATCTCGTCATGGTACAGTGCACACGGATGGTTAAAATTTAATTCCACTAGGAACATTCCGCCACAGATTGCATTCCTTGCAGGGGACCGACGCTGATGAATACGAGTTACGGGAACCGGAATTTCTCAAATTCTATGTGCTATTAGTTTATTAACATGATGTCGCTTTCGTAGCTTTAAAATATATTTTTGTTGCATTAAAATATTAGGTATGTGATAGATGTGAAGTTTTATTTATTTCAAATGTGTGAATCTCTTTTTAAAATTTTATAAATATTAAACTTATTATCTTTAGCCGCATCATTCACTGCAATATTAAAGAATATATGAAGCTTTAAAAAATCCTTTTTCTACATATTGTAAAATAAATTTAAAAACGCACAGTTAGATTGGATAGAGTTCCAAGCACTCTATTACTATATTATATAAATAAAAATTAAAAAAACAGCTTCACGAATTTTGGAGCCATTGCGTGTTGAGTGCCGGATCTCAACGCCGTTCTTTTCCTCGACACCAGAGCGAGAATGAATGCATACACTTAGTGAAGTACGATATCTCTACATATTGGATCATTCACAAGGGAAACAACGTTGAGAGAAAGATTTATAGAATAGGTATTGTGAATAAAGATTGCGCTCCATTAAGTACTTGTAGCGTGTTGTTAAAATGACTATTGGCTGGAAAATGCGTGGCGATATTGTTTTACTAAAGCCCTGTTTCCACTGCAGAAGAGAAATGAGCGTGTAATGCTTATGCGAAACGGACTCCTTGTAAGTAACATATTATGTTTGCATTTCCAAAAACAAAGAGTTTTATATTTTGTAATTACAAAGCTCCTTAAACTAAGCGAGTTATTTTTAATTCGCTCGCTCGGTCCTCTCCGCCTGAGTATTTATTTGTGGAAATGCAATAACACAGTTTATTCTTGCGAGTTCAACGTAGTCCTTAATGGGCCCGCTCCGCTCGCGGTGGAAACCGTACTTTGTAGGATAATATACTTTGTAGGATGCTAGAGTAATTACTTCGAGTAATAGGAATTTTTATAGGACATTTTTCTGTAGTCTCTACATCTTTAGCTTAGTTATTGTTCTTACTTAAGCTAAGTAAAGTATGGTTTATTAATATAATATAAAGGATAGTGGGTATCCTTCGTTATTAATTTACTTAACTAATATTTTTGGCAAAAGAAACATAATATAAAAAAGTATAAGTTCATACAAATGTAGTACAAATAATCATGAATCAAAAAATCAAAATTTGTATTTTTAAAGTTTCTTTTAACTTTACTTTTACCTGTATTTTAAGGCTTTAAAACATGATTAAAAATTGCGTTATAGGGATAAAATGGACTCTGGTTAAGATCACGGGTAGCCGCTGGATAGAGGCAGACCAGGATCCGATCGTCGTCGTGGAGATCCTGAGGACAGGGCTATGTCCAACATTATTTTTTTCCCAAGGCATGGCTATGATGATGAATAAAAATTATATTTTCTATCTATTATAATAAACATAATAATTTGTATCTAACATTTATTTTTATTGAAACATCTTACTATGAATATTTACACGACAATAACAAAATCTTTATAATATTTTTAAAAAAATAAAAAAAATCCAAAATATAAATATAATAAAGATGGCGGAATATTTCTATGCAATAAGTCTAAATGCACGCGGTATTCCGCAGCGCCGCATGTTTGGTCGCAATGTTCGCTCCGATTAACGCAATACTAGCCTGATGTGAATATCTGACATACTCTGCATAGCAAATTAACTTCACTATTATAATCTTCTATTATGTATAAAATAATTTAATTATTAAATATTATGATGTCATTATTATATTATGGTGAAACACGGCTTTGAGTTCCGCCACTCTCCAAAATCTCTTCAGAATTGGGGGGCGGGAGTGCAGTGTCTAACAACACTAGATTCCTAGGTTTCCTCTGCCTACCCTGATATGCACCTGTGGCAACCTTAAAGTGAATGGACACTATATTAATAACCAAACATACAAAATATCAAATATTTTATCTTTATACTACGTACGACGTACTTTACCTATTCTATTATCTATATATATAAAAAGGACTTGTCCTCACTGACTGAGGTAAGACGCACGCACAGCCGTAACCGCTGTGCGTGCTGGAAATCCACTAAGAAGGGATTTTGAAAAATTTTAACCCTAGAGGGGTAAAATAGGGGGTGAAAGTTTGTATGGAAAAAAAAATTAAATCGCCACCGATTTTTGTAAAATTTGAAATTTAGACTCTTAAAAATATTTCATTCAACACATGGTTTATTAGAATTCACCCCTAAATAAGCAAGCGAAGCTGGGCGCGTCCGCTAGTTTGTAATAATGACAGGCCACAAATGTTCGTAATGTTTTAACGCGATCCTCGCTTCAATTAATGCAAAACTCGCTTGATGTCAGTATGTGAAATTCTTTGGAAATAATTTTCTGCACCTCTTAAATAGGTACGTATTTTTTTAATGGCCTTTATAATTTTATTATAATGTCGTTCAATATTATATTTTTATTGTATTCACTAATTATTACGTTTTATTTAAAATTAAATAAATATTTAAATTTTTAAATTTTTGGGGTCGACCCCAAAAATTTAAAAATTTACGACAGGGCCTTATACTTTTTATTAACTTCCTAATTAATATATTTTCGGGATAGGAATAATTTTCGGGATAGTTTTCATCTTGGTGTTCAATGTATTGAAATTAAATATAATCTTAGCGAAAAATAATAAAAAGTCTAATTAAATTATTAATCATGCTCGAACGGCGTAATAACATAAATGTTTACTTCCAACAAGAATCAAGTCCAAAAAATAACCAAAAAATTCAACAAAATGTAACAAAAGACTTTCGATTCGGTTTATATTCATGATCCAATAATACAACAAAATGAGGCAAGAGGCAAAAACGACGTAACAAAGGGACAACACTCGAAAGGTACTCGAGATGAGTGCATGCAAATTGATATCACTCAAGGATTGCGACAAAGTCGAGAGTCGTGGAGTGGATGCGGGGCATGTTTTATTGAATTTGACTACGGTCAAACAATCGAATCGTATTGGAAGACACAATCGCTATGTTGTAAATAAAGATTACTAGCGGACGCGCGCAGCTTCGCCTGCTTATTACTAAGGGGTGAATTCTAATAAACCATGAAACGTGTGTTCAATGATATATTTTTAAGAGTCTAAGTTTCAAATTTTATAAAAATCGGTGGCGATTTAACAATTTTCCATACAAACTTTCAACCCCTTATTGGCACCCTTAGGGGTAAATTCTAAAAAACAGTGAAACATATGTCCAATTAAATATTTTTAAGAGTCTGAATTTCAAATTTTATAAAAATCGGTGTCGATTTTTTTTCCATACAAACTTTCAACCCCTATTTCATTTCTTTAGAGTTAAAATTTTTCAAAATCCCTTCTTAGTGGATGTCCAAAATATGAAAGAAAACATCTGTCCAAATTTCATGTTTCTACCATCGGCGGTTACGGCTGTACGTGCGTCTTACATGTCCTTTCGTTACAAGTCCTTTTATATATATAGATATTATTTTTGGGGCATACTGGGGCATTTTTGAACGTAGCGGGAACCTGCGCCTCTTGAATGCTTTCTTGGTTCCTTGGATATTTAAAATTTTGTACGTTTATAACAAATATTTTTCTTTCTTATTTGTCAAATGACACTTTAAAATTGCTTAATTTATTTTTCTGCCCTTTTATCAAAATTTTCAAGACCTGTTTGTCTGATACCAACCACTGAAACCATAGCCAATAACAAAATCATACATAATATTTTGAATTACTTTTTTTGTCGAATCATTTTATTATAGAGTTTGCTTAGTTTTAATTATAAAAAAATATATTATTATATCATTGTTAACAAACATATTTCAACATTAATTATTTTGTATTACACTTTAAGTCCACTGTGTGCGCTTTTACCACTCCGTAACCTAAATGCTAATAATATGCATCACGTTCACTCCGCGTTCACGTTCACTCTCCTACACCGTTCCCGTTCGGTAACACAGCGTATAACATACAAGTTTATTCTACCAGCAATTCGCACTTAATGAAAAGCGGCTCGAGGCACCGCAAATTTTCGCGTTGACTTATTATAGCATAATGCTGATGGAATTTCGTTGTCACGTGGCTGTTTCCGCTTTTGCCAGCTAACGGCCAACATGTGTGAACTTGGAAGTTGGGAACGTTAATAATGAACACGCTGTATATTTTGAAATTACTCTATAAATTATGAGGATGATGTTTACGTGAATTTTTGGCGGTGTGTTTAGTTGTAGGTTCTCGAAAATTACGAGACGAATTGAAAGTAGAATCTACACCAACAAACGCAGGTGTATAAAATAAGCAAAGCTTTTCTTTCTAAAGGCATTTTTGTGTTCTAGTATCTAACATATAAAAATGATATATTATATATAAAACAGTAATCTCAATATAACATAGTGTTTGTAACATATTATAATATAATGACCATGAAATAAAATGAAGAACATGAATTACTATATGTATAATTTTGTACCCATATACCACAAACGACTCCAAGTACGAAGGCAACCAATTACGTGAGCCGGGAAAGTAAAATCAAGGTCGTTACTCGACAGTTTAACCCTCCCGTCGCCGTCGTCGTAATCTTATAAGATACGTATTCACGTAATGAACTTCCAGAATAAGAATTTATTGAAGCATGATGATGAATTAACTGAAAAAAATATAATGTTAATGGCTATAATATTTATTACGTTTTATCAAAATATAATGTAAACTGAAAATTATATGGATTTTTTGGTGTATTTCTAATGTTAATATTTGTTTTCAAAATATGTCAAAATATATCCTATAAATTCCTTGCAATTAATTTAATTCTATATGAAACTAATTCGAAATAATGTTAAAAACAATGAATTTATTTAACAACGAATCCTAAAACATTGGAACGACCATTTTCAGGCTTCGTTTATACGTATGGCACTTGACATGAGAGCTTATCTTTGCTGTCATTTTATAAATCCACGTTTTTATATTTTGAATATGTGAAATAACATTTTAAAATATATGTCTGCCAATGACACCAGCAATAATAGGAGAACATCAAAAAAGCTGTTGCTTATACTTTGTCGATAAAAATTAAATCAGCCAGTAATTATGGAGCGTTTCCCTTTGGACCGAAAAGGGTTCGCTGGAGTCAATTCAATTATATTTTCGTGATTTTTTTTCTCGGCTTAGATAAAATTAAAAGTCCTTACATTTATTTTTCATCGTAAAGCCTTCATGAATCTTTCAGTAGCTTTAAGGAAATTTGCAAAAAAAATCACCACTGAATCGATTTCGTAAAGCATTTTCCCTTAGAATAATATTATGTTGCCATTTTACGTTGGGTATTTTTTGATGAAAAAAAATAGCTTCCTCTTGTATGTTATAGATACGTAAGTATTACGCATTTAAAATATTAGAAAAAAATGGAATAATTTTATTTCTGTAATGTGTATAAATCGTTTCAATTTGCTCGATTTTAATTTGTGTTCGCAGCATTTAGCTTTAACTGCTGTAAAAATTCAGTAAATAAACATCAAGAGCACAAGCTCCATTTACAAATTAAAAACATGAACTGCATGCTATCCCGGCAATACAGTTATTAAGCTTAGGTACCGAATGGAAAACTTTATAGAGCATCGAACAGTTGATAAAGGCTAACGCCAAAAACTTTGCTGAAATAAATTGCTTTTTGTGTCGCTTGTAATTCTTCTTTCACAAGACAAATCATTATTGTTGGAAAATTATGGAACTTCTATGATGTACTTTGCTTTATTTATTTTCTAAAATTCGACTCGTGAATGCATTTTATGTGTTAATTTTGTGATTTAATAAATGATAACCAGATATAAAATGTATTAGTATTAAGATTTAGTATAATTATTATAAAAATAAATTCATTTACTATTTCGCAACCACATTTGTATCAAAATACAACATTTGTATCAAAATATCCATTAAAATCTGGTAATACGCTCCACCAAATTGAACTCTGTTGAATATTTGAATATAATGAAAAACGTAATAAGAAATCGTAATTTATTTCTTATTGAAACGAGAATAATAGACGTTCACAGTTCCCGTTCCCTAAAAAGTAACAAAATGGTTTCCCGCAGCGCCACCAGGCCCGCGAATCATGATATTAACATTATAATCCAATTTGTGGCCTCAGCCGAGGTGAAACTCATTAGGAACTTTCTGCATTATTGCATTTGACATTAGATCTTACGTCTCCTGTCATATTACAGGCTGGGATGGTAACAATAGGTAGTAGGAACCTGAATAAAACACTTGCGTTCCACACTTACTGGTGAAGTCTTAGGCGTTATGTTGAGTGGCGGAATTGACGCACATTGCTTGAAAATAATAAACGTTTCCTTTTCCCATGTGGGAATCGGACACACAAACGTCCAAGATGTCTGAAGGCCTTCAAAAAAATCAAATTACCAGTATACATACTACATTTATCACATGTTTTATTTGATTTCTAGTAAAAATTTATATAAGAATACGGTTACCATATTGTTTAATTTTTTTTTATGGAAAAAGGACAAGGCAAGCGAGCGTTCGGGTCACCTGATGGTGATCACCGCTGCCCACGACCCCGTGCAACACCAGAGGAGCTACAGGTGCGTAAATTGTTGAATTTCAATTTTGTTTCTACATTGAACTTCTTTATTTCCATCCAAATAAATACAAATCATAGCAACACTTTTTTGTATTAAAAAAAATGTTATACCGTAGGTATATTTTTTATTACTCGTCAAATTACTCCTTACCAACTTACAGAACGTACGTAGAAGTCGTAAAGAAATTTTCTTTATAATATTTTAAAAGTAACAGAATATCAAAGCCCGCTGGGCACCCACTAACTAACTGTAAAAAGTAATTTCATTATACAATGTACCTACTTGGGAAATAATGTTAAATAATTCAATAGGTTTGAAAATGTCCGACAGATTGCAATCGTCCCCTCTAATTAAAACCTTATGCATAATTAATACAGACGGATGCCGAAACAATAGCGGTGGTCCGTATCTGTTTTGAAATTGCATTTTCTATATAATTACAGGGATAATTTACAGGGATTTATGGTTTATAGATAAAAACATATTTATTTCTAACATTTTGTAAGCTCGACGGTTCTAAGTCCGATTCCCAATCGTTGTAATAAATTATTTAATATTTTCAAATATTCGCCCTGGTAACAAGCCAAAGCGTGGCTTTGAGTGCCGCCACTCGATCAATATATAAGTCGACTCGACTCAAATGAGTAAGAGGAACCTAGAAAAAACATCAATTAATGACACAATTTCTTTCCTACCCTGTAAAATAGGGATATAAGCAAAAAAAATATTGAGCCAAATCTTAAAGGAAAAATCTGTGAAATGAAAAACACGTTTTACGTGTAATTTTTTACTAAAGCAAAGTGGATTACAATGTTAATTTTATTGATGCGGAGGCCGCTTGGGAGGAGAGAGGGCTGCTAGCATTAGTATGCTGATGGTAAAAAAAGATAAATGCCTTTCTTGAGCCCTTATTTTATACAATTCTCTACATGTCATTTGGATAGATATTTATGTTAATTGAGTTTGTTAATTAATATTTTGTTGAATTAATATTTTTACATTAGAATATGCACTGATAGCAACACTTTACATATAAATTGATTATAAAATGTTAAACGTTTAGATAACAAAAGAATAGCCTTATAGTAAAAAATAAGCCAATCAAGCTATATAATAACTATGATTGTTTGATTCTCTTTAAATCATTATTGTTAATAATTCCATATCCATAAATAAAATATTAAATAAATATTTAAAAAGGGAAGTAAATTGTTAGGTTCATATAGTATTTTTATAAAAAGTATGTACTTAAAAATCGAGGGGTGTTAAAAATTATAACATTAAGTCATTACAGCCAAGGCCTACGTCATTTACGTATTAAATATAATCATGAATCTCGATAATTTTGTGAGTAAAGCCACACTTAGTTTTTACCTTAAATAAGTCCACATTAAATATATTTTGTTTTATTTTCTTACTCAGCTCTGTTGTATATACTGTTACCGATAATTTGGTATATTTAATTTATTTTTCGAGTTGTGTATGGTATTTAGATTTTTATATCTTCTCCTCTCTCTCCATTCCTCATACCATAAGTTGTATGCAAAGAGAATTTAGAACAGAATGTAGCTTAACGATATTCGTATATCATTTGGTTCTCTAATACGTTTCATTATTACATTGTATATATAAACTTTATTTTTTATCTAAAAAAAATAATTTCTACACACTAGTACTTAATTAAAAAACCACGGTAAGTGGCTTTCAATTTTATATGAAATAAAAACCAGTAGGTATTCAACAAAATGCAAACATACTCGTACATTAAGTAAATGAGTTTGCCGTCTTTTATATTAATAATATACTGCCTGTACTAATCGTGAAGTGCTGGCTAACTGTAGGTGCTATATAATTAACACTTAACTAATACTTTGAACCAGGTCGTAGCACAGTGCCACAAGCGTGTGACCTTTGTGGGTTCGATTCCTACTCGAGAAAATGGAATACATATTTTATATTTTCATTTCTTCGTTCTGGTGTCGACGCTAAGCACATTGAGTTCCGCCACTCATCAACAATGCCTCCAGTAGAAGACGGAAAGAGGGGAGTGGAGTGTCTTAATTCCCTCTCTCTGCCTACCCTGCTACATGTGAATATTATTAGGGTCAGACTAACAATTTTGACCTAAAATTTGTACATATTATATAAATATATATTGTATATACTATGTTTTAGTAAATAACAAACAGTATTTTTCTTAATTTTATTTCCATTTTTGTTTATATTGCACCAATACACTAAACTGGAAAACTAGTAAATTCAGAATGGGTACTCTATTTAAAGTATTGATTTCGTAGCAGCAGCACCAGTATTGAAATTGTTTTCGAATACTATCCTTTTATTGCGCACATATATTTTAAAAAGTATCGAATTCACCAAGAGTGTGCAGTGAATCCTTTTTAAAAAAACACTGAAATCCGGGCATCTAGTAACATTACCATCGAGCCAAGTTCCCGTCTGAAACCTTTGCTGATCCAACGCTGAAAGCTTAAAACACGCCCGCATTTTATTTCTACTTACTTTTAATATAATTGAATCCTAAGAACATAATGGTTTTTTTTTCCTTTTTTTTTAACGTCACGCTGTATCCCACACACAGCAGAGTAAGCAGAGGGAACCTAGTGTTAAGATACTCCGCTCCTTATTTTTCTAATAACTCTGTTGGCATTATGTGTTAAGTGGCGGAACTCAACGCTGCGCTTTGCCACGAAACGCAATTGTAAAAATGATTTTTTTTAAATATTTCATTTCCTCGAATGGGAATCGAACTCAGAAACTCCGCGGACTGTTTTGATTTTTTTTTCTTAATAATTGGAGTAACAATAAGCGTGCGCCGTTACCTGTAAACGATCAATATGCTAATAGAAAACGTTGAGTAATTAAACAAACTTCGTTTTACTTTTATTAACATGATTTGCATAAAGCTGTATATATGGACGGGACGAGAGTGTGATGTTAATGTAGTAAGTAATTTCTATGGTAGCGAAGAAAATCGGTAGAAAACTTTGATTAGAATTAGAATACAATTGATATGGTCTACTAATGTATAGGGCTGGTAGTTATATTTAAAAATCCTCACTTAATCTGAACGAGTTTTTGATATTAATTATTTAAAACCTGTTATATATAAGTAAAAAGAATAAAAAAAAATTAAAACCAATACATATATTCGTTCTTAAAGATTCGGTAAACGATCACTCCGCTTTACTTGCATTTTGTTGCCAGTTAGCGGAACCTAATCCTGTAATTTGTCGATTTGGACTATAGAAATCAAAATTCTAAAGATAAAAGTTTTGAGATAATTACTAATAATTTATTATAATTTATTTCTTAAAGCTTTTAATTATTTTTCCAATAAATTTTTCTCTTTTAATTATTCTTCCAATAAATATCTCACAATCGATTCCACAAATATATTCTAACAAACATCCAAACAATATTACCAATGTAATACAGCCATTCGACTTAGGGCGATGTGATACCTAAGGAGGTTGCGTGAGAACGACTATTCCGTACCTACAGAAGAAATGTCTATTTGTTAACATAAATAGGAATATACTCAGTTATACAACCAGTCTCCTCTGCATAGCGCTCGCATCATTAGGGGAGTGCTTCTCGTAAACCACGCTTAATGGGTTTTATCTTGGACTATAAAATTTATTTACACTTCTTCTACTACATTATCGGAACCTCATTCAGTAATGTGCATTGCAAATACATCGATCGTCTGAAGATGATCTAGCCAAGAATATGGAAAAATATGTTAAATCACCGCTAAATATTTCGTCTCAACAAAAAATGTGTTTTTAGTTTTTATTTAATTTCACAAATGATAATACATATTAGAATATGATACGAAAATTATTTAAAAATTAACTAAAAATGTATTATATATTTTATCTAGTTTTCAAATGATTTTCTTTATTTTTTTATTAGTGCCTCGAGTATTGTTTTTTTTGGTGAAATTTTCCACTTGTAAATATTAATTAATATAACGATGAATATTATTTTTTTATTATATACAAATATATATTATAAATAATAAAAAGTTTTATTCGTTGTTGATTTGCCTGTATGACTTTATCGACCACAACGTTCACCCACCAAAGTTGTTTACAACGCGGGGCTAAAACCAAATTAATCCCAATTCCCACACACAATCCCGCAAAATATCAAGCGGGATCTGCTGATCTAAAGATATAATAGGGAATGATCCCTTGCAGGCTGCATTCCCGGGACTGTCCCTTCGGTACCATAACGACTAGTGTCGTGAAATAAATCTTGCCACCCCAGCTGAAAGGCCGCCAAAGCCTCACACTGTTGGATAAAAGGTCTTTATTTTTTCCCGTTAAAGCCTTTTTATGTGATGTAGTTTGATTGGTTAGAGTTTATTGCCAGTTGATTGCTGCTTCTACTTTGATGCCCGTTGGCCGGTGATGTGAAAATGATGAGGTGTCAAATTAGACCTATTTTTATCTACCCTGTCCCTGACAGGGAAGATATAAGTCAAATCTTTTATACTAAAGTTATTATGTTGTCAATTTCCAAAACAATCGTTTTCGGTATTTATTTTCGCAAAAACTTTTATAAATACGATACAAAAAAACGACATGAACGTGTAAATTATTAACGAACAACGTTGTGTAAAATTGAAATAAACTGACTTAAAGCTGAGCGTGAAACGAAATTTTAATGGACACAGCGCCCGAATTACAAACAAACCGAAACGCCGTGCGGATGATGCAGAGAAATAAATAAAGAATCGATAGGTCAAGCCGAAGAGGAAAGATTTTTTGAATAAATTACTGACTTCTTTGCTGAGCCCATTGAGGATGAGTGTCCATCCATTCGCATTTAATCCTGAATGCCGACTGTCACGAAACCCAATTCATCGATCGATCATCATTCGATTTTCCACCAGGTTTCGAAGTTTGTGATTAAAGTGTTATTTAACACAAAGAAAGAGCAAATTGGTGATTTTCGTTACAATCATAGATAATTATTTTTCTAATATGAATCAAATATAGGGTATATATAACAACAAAAGACGCCATATTTTTTTGGCAATCGTATCAAATTTTCTTCTTTTTCAACTTTTCTATTTAGATTAAATAAATTATGATAAAAATAATTTTAAAAAAATATGTCCCAAAATTAAATTTAATATATCGTAAGCATCCTACACGCTTACCCCATTACGTATTTCTATCTTCTACTTTCTGGTGTAATTTTGCATTCAACCCATCGTAAGCAATTTGACATTCGTTTATCTTCATAATGTATCTGCAATGATGCTTTTGGGGGACCTGATATTCCACCCTTTATTACTGCAAATTCAAAAATGTTTGCGCTTGAACGATAAATGATTATTATAACCGCAGAAATTTACGTTAGCTTGGAATAAATAATCGGTTTTTATATTTTTACTTGTCTCGTATATGTATTTTGTGGAGTAAATTTCAAAAAACTAAATCAAATATGAAAACCCTGTAGCAGAGTAGGCAAAAAGTGGCTGGAAACCTAGTATTACTTATAATAAAATTGTAACTACTAGCTATAGGGTGATAAATGAGAAAATTGTGTTTGTCGACCTCAGATTGACCGATTTTAGTGCAGTTTTCGCTATTGTATTAAGGCAAATCTTCCTTAACCTTTAGTGCTTGTTTAATTTAAATCAGTTCATAAGTAAACAATTTATAGCAATATAAAGTATTTAGTTCGACAAAATGCTATATTTTTTTATTTAATTGGCTGAAACTTTAATTTGAACTAATATTTGATGTATGTGATAATGTTATAAGAAAACGAAAATAACTCAGCTTAGTAGATAAATAATAGTATTTCTATCGGGCGAAGCCGCAAGGGGCGCTAGTTCATAATATAGGAAGGCGCATACAAAAGATCATTCGTAAATAAAATGCTAACTTATGAATAATTCAAGAGTAAAATTTCACTGATAAGCACTCATCGACATCGAATAAGCCGTCGTCGATCGATGTCACGAAACAAATGACTTTATCATAATCAACTTGTTGCCGAAACCGAAGCTAATTACCGGACGCGTTTACCTGCTGCCTGCCGTTTAATGCGCATTACGAATAATTGTTGGGAAATAATTGAATTTTTATCTCTTTAAGCTTAACGAATAATTGTTACATATATTTATTTTTGGTATAAAAGTCTGATTTTATATTGTGTAAAATTTGTAATTAATTAAATGGACTGATATTGATATGTCATTATGTTTTAAATATTGAACATGGAAGTTATTAATTTAAAAGCCATATAATGAATATGTCATATTCTTAAATAAACAGTTTTTTTTAAACTTTGTTCCTTTTATACGCCGAATTTTGAATATTTGCCTTTGCTTGGTGAGTAGCGGAGCCCAACGCCATGCTTTACCATGCGTTACCAGAGACCACTCCACACCTGCCCTCCATCTGTCGCGTTTACAGTCGCATGCTCGTACCCTGCCCCACGGCTGACCTCTAAAATGGAATTGAAAGTGTCTTAATGATAGCGAGGACCTTAACACTGGGTTCCCAGGTTCCCTCTGCATGCTATGCTATCTACAGGATATAGTGTGGTGCTAAAAAATCTGAAAAATACGTTTTTTAACAAAAAACCTATTAATAATTTACTTAAACATAGTAAGAAGACTTTGAAACTCGCAGCGACCGTATAGAAAATCTGTATTTTTAGTGAAGACGTTTCTCTTCTGTTAAGCTTAAAGTTACATTTGCTGGGGAATCTTTTAGTATTGTCGTAGAGGTCAGTTTATATTGTAGATTGAAATATATTTTTATATTAAAATACCTAATGATGCACACAACACTTGCAATACTATTTTACATTATAGTAAAATTCAAAAAAAATAATCAAATCAGCTTCACGGTGTATTCCGCACACAGCAGGGTAGGCAGAGGGAACTTAGCGTTAAGACTCTCCGTTCCCCACTTCAAACTTTACTTAAATTTATAATCATATGTAGGATTTTTCTGATACATTCACATACTTTATCATGACTTTAATAACCAAATATAATATTTTAAAATATTAGTTATTCAAATCTATTGTATGGTTAAAACTAATTAACATCTCATTAGTGAATTACAAAACACATTTCTATGCGTTACAAATATCATAATTAATTTAATTTACACATATACGAGTAGGTAAAGTTGTGTTATTATTTTGTATTAAAACAGTACTGTCGCTATTTAATTTTTCGCTATTGCAGCACAAAATCTCAATGATCAGGAGATGGTCGTGAGTTCATATTCATTAAAATGAAAAATATATATATTTATTTGACAAAAATATATTCATTGTAGACAATGCGTGTAAGTGTAAGATTTTTATCAAGCTACCCTATTATATTATTTCTGACTATATGAAGCTAATTAATAAATACTAATTAATTATTGTTTTTTAAGAAGTTAAAAGTTATTTATTAAATCTCTCATTAAATAACAATTTATATGAATATATTTAATTTGTCCAATTTTATTCGGAATTTTAAGGAGTTTTATCATTACGTATAGTAAAAAAAAATAAGGTGATAATAAAAAAAGCAGACAAATGTTTTTATTTGTTTATTTGTCGTTTGTTTCAATGCATATTTAAATAAGTTTCCATAACAAAAGTTTAAAAGTAGTATGTATAAATAGTCTTAAGCTATCACTATGACTGTACTATCGACTGAATAGGTATATTTGTTTGGTTAACAAGTAGGCATAGTTGTATGAAACGTATATGAGATATATAGAATTGTTAAAAAAGTATATCGCAAGGTTAATTTCAGCTATAATTTTATATTTTTTTATGGTTCTGAAGTTACTAGCTCGCTTAATGGTTAGGCAATTAAGTTATTATTGCTTTTTAATTTTCAGGCTTACCTTATAGTAATATTTTATGTACATTAAATACAACTATAATATAATTATAATGATTTTTATATTTATATAATATAATAAATAGCTTGATATTCATTTTATACTTCGAAATGAATACACTTTAAAATA
This sequence comes from Heliconius nattereri, assembly GCA_013403645.1. Lineage (NCBI taxonomy): Eukaryota > Metazoa > Arthropoda > Insecta > Lepidoptera > Nymphalidae > Heliconius > Heliconius nattereri. The sequence goes on from JAAIXI010000254.1 coordinate 2,438,231, forward strand.
AGTACCTAAACCGCACGCTTTTATGACAATTAATATAATCTATATTTTAAATCAGCTTCACGCTGTATCCCGCACACAGCATGGTAGGCAGAGGGAACCTTGTGTTAAGACACTCCGTTCCCCACTTAGTGATTAGTATTATGAGACGTCGACGTTAATTTTTAATAATTAAGACAATTTAAATATATATTGTAAAGGTATTTTAATTCTCAATTACCCGAAAATTTAGAACTTTTTTTAATTGAATTTTTTACTTTAGAATTGTCACACGTCTTATAATTATAACCGTCATAGTAAACTAAATAATTGAGCAATCCTAATAATAACTCAAAACAAATAAAACAGCTAGTAACTCCGAACCACAAGTACATACAATTAATATTCCCTAAGTATAAAAATATTAATTTAATATCTTTCCAACCAAACGCTTCAAATAAGTCTCATGAAATGAATCTACAAAAATAGCCAATAAATAATGTACTTATTTCATTTGTACCCCTTACCATCAGAGCAGCTGGTTCATATATCTATATTATTAATATTTCCGCACTAGAATATTTTCTTTAGAACAAAACATTATAATATATTTAGTTTCATTTTCTATTATTAAATAGAAAATAAGAAATATATATGAAAAAGTTGACATACGTTACAGTATTTAAAAAAACAAAATGGCTCACACTTCTGCTATATTTCTTAAAAAACAATAATTATAATATTTACTGTATTTTTTGGAATATATGCTAAAGAAAAAATTCTAGCGCTTTTTACAGATAGGCTATGATTGTTCTAAGCAGTACATAAACATGTTATTTTCATTTGTTCTAAATACAATTATACGCTATAACAATGATCCAATAAAAGTTAACGTATTATAGTATTTCCAATTATTAATCTATATTGCTCATATTTGTACAAAGTTTTCATGTTTGGTGTTCTAATATTGAAAATATGTATATTATATATGTATGTATGTATTTTTTTTATTTTTAATTAAATGTAATTTACAAGTCGATTGTTATATAGAGGAACTGGAAAATGAAAATAATAAAAGGCTTATAATAATTATGTACATACATTTCTTGTGTGTACGTCAAAGTTTCCTTACAATAATTAATATAAACTAAAATACGCAAACATAACCCTACTAGCCGTTAGCTTTAACTCCGCCGTAATCAAAGGGATATAATTATAATAAAAGGCCAATTTACAAAACGTCGTTATGACTAAACAATTTAAGTACAAAATCGAAAATGTAATGTATGTAGATTATATTTACACGTCTATATACAAAGCTATCACATATTACAGTTTTAATCACTATTTACATTATTGCAATATTCAGTATCTCCGCCGATCACAACGCCGGAGAGTAGAGATTACTTCCATATTGTCCATATTTGTAAGTTTTTGTTAAACATACACTATATGCGGTTTTTCTGGCGTTCTGTGGTGAGGAATAGTTTCGTACGCAAACTGTTGGTAAATATGCTCTTCACTGTCTTCCTGGTAATATGAGTTTTTGTCCATACTGTGCCAGGGAGGATTTAAGGAATGAAAGTTATTAGCTACTGAAGAACCTATCATAAGATAACGGTCAACGTCTCTTTTGTTATCTTGCTCTTTACTACGCGTTGAATATCCTAAGCCATTGCCTAATTTGGACACATCACCGTTTAACATAACACTGTTCATCACTTGTTTTGACTTATCACCTTTACACCGCTTCAAGGGTCCCATGAAATAAAGGACTCCACCAACCACGCTTATGATTATACTCACAGTTAGCACCACAACCGCAACTATCACCCACCCGCTTGAACACCCAAATTCTGATTCAGGAATTTGTATAAATATAACACCGTCCAAGTGCTTTGGTGAAGAACATTTAACTTCTTCATAGTCAATTTTAAGCACGGTGCTCACATTTTCAGACTTTTTACTCCGCAGTTCCCTATCTCTGCCCAATTTCAACAACCATAAGAGAGAACAGTTACACACGAATGGATTACCAGATATTTCAAGTTCTAATAATGTGTCGATTGGAAAATGCGAAGCTTCAAGTGTTTCCAGTGCATTGTTTTTCATAAATATATGCGTCAGCTTAGGATTACCATGAAATAGCCTCGGTGGCACTTCTCGTACTTTTATATTTTCATTCATCCATATTTTTTGCAAGTTTATGTTATCTACAAATGCTCTGGAATCAATTTTTTGTAAATCGTAAAGACTGCTCAAGTGCAGGTGCTTCAAATGAAAAAGACTTTGGAAAGATAACGACGTAATGTTTTGAAAAAAGTTTCCACTCAAGTATAAATGGGATAAGTTAGTGAGTTTTGAAAGTGCTGAAGTAGGGACCGATGTGAGGTTGTTATCACTTAGATCCAAATGACGTAATGAAGGCAAATTATGAAGTCCCATCTGATCGATGTTTTCAATCACATTGTTTTTCAAATCCAAATATTTCAATTCTTTTAAATATGGAATACCATGTTTCTCTATTTTTTCAATTAAGTTTTCGGAAAGATCCAATACTTCTAAATGAATAATAAATATCAAATTTGTCGATGGAATTTCTAATATGGAGTTATTTTTCAGCGATAAAATTTTCAACGAAGCCAAAGGCTCGAATGTATCACCCTCAAAATTTACCAACATGTTATTTGACAAATCAAGCCTTTCAAGCACTGTGAGATCCTTAAATGTCTGCACATTAATATTCGATATATAATTGTTTGATAGATCTAAATCAATCAATCTCTTCAAACCAACAAACGTGTCTTTGTCTAATCGTTTGAGCGCATTCTGACTGACATTCAAATGGGTCATCTCCAAATTGTTATCAAAATTTTTACTACCTAAGTCTTGTACTCTGTTGTAAGAGATGTCTAGTATGGTGAGTTGCGTGTAGAAAGCGAATGTGTACAGAAGATTGTCGATAGAGTTGTGGGTCAGATTTATGTGAGTTGCTTCTGGATTTAGTTGGATGGGGACGATTTCTAAGCCAGCATTCGCGCACGATGCGGCCCGCAACGCGTCGTCGCACGCGCATCTTGGTGGGCATAAAGTTCTCGCGGCAGCACCACATGCCCATACTATAACTACCACCAACCAACGGCACTTTTCTACGCCACGTGAGCCCATAACATCTCATGTATCTGCCACCTGGGACCTGTAAACAAATAAATTTATATTAATTCAAAATATTAGATAATAAATCTAAATTAAAAATAGTATATTATATTGGGTAGGGCAAAACAAATAATTTTGATATTCATCATATTTGAAAAGCATCACTGTATTTATATCTTTTATATAATTTAATAATATTAAAAAAATATACCTATAAAAATATAAATAATTCTACAAACTAAATTTTAACACATAACTAATACAAAATGACCGTAGGTATAAATAAAAATATCGTGTAAAGTATTTTTGACTGTTAAACGTTATCACATAACAACATCTAAGGAGAACTATAAAAAGTCCTCGCGAATGTTTCTAAAATGTTTCGGCCTGAAATTGTAGGGTCTAAATGAGCCCGATAAGAGATAGTGTCCCAGTGAAATGCTTTTCATTTCGCAAAGACAAATAAATTTTGTAAATTTATCGTAGAAAAACATTGTTTGTTAAATTATAAAGATTTACGTATAACAAAGTGAGCAATTACTTTCACCCTTTTTCTTTTTCATAATTTTATCCTTACAACATAAATTTTCATATAAATATAAAGGTAAATGGTTGTCCTTTATCGTCGGGAGTACGGAATAGACGCACGTGACGCGGGGCCTAATGTAACGGCTAGTCTCGTATTCGCCATTCCGTGGAAATATTGCGTACTTTTATTTATTATTCCACGGCCCCGCAAGACGAATGTCCTGCGAAAATGGATAACTAAAGCCGTTCCTTTAATCCGCCGCCTAAGCGATACCTCCACAATACCTTCTAAAATGCTCCGATATTTAACAAAGGAGAATTTGGTACTTTAAATTAAATGTTCGGCTTTACAATTCGACGGAATGTATAATGAATAGCACCGTAACATCTGTTAACGAAGGCGAACGATCTCGAAAGTTTTCACGCGCGGGAATAACTAATTGCGAAGGTTGGAATTCAATTTATGGGTCCTAGTAAGCCTCCCGGGAGATCACGCCACGCCAAAGTATTAATAATGCAAAACAGTGTCACGGAAAGTTTTTGATTCCAAATGCAAATTGAATTAGGAAATAAAGTCAGGAATATGGCGCTTGTCCCGACGCTTTGTCAGCTATCCTTAAGCCGGTGTTAAATGTATAATAAATTGTTTATGTCATGGGTGTGCCGCTTATAAAACAATACGAGGTCAGGTTCGTTGGAAATATTTATATTTTATATTTATACAAATTTAGTAAGAATAATTGAAGACAAGGAGAATTTTCAGTAGTAATAATATCCAAGTAAAACGTAAACGTGTGTGCTTAGACTCTAACAGCCTAATACATTAGGTAACATAAGTGTATTACAAAATTAAATAAATTAAATTCATATCTAAAAACCAATGATTGATCAGAGAATTTAGGAGGAATACGATATCACCCGATGTGAATGGATTACCTGAGTTCGCCTAAATTACAGAAACCATACATACGCGGTACGCATAAGATTTCCTTTTTAGAACAGATTAATTCCATTATATTGAAATGTTAAATATAATTTAATTTTAATAAAAAAAAATATTTTACGTTATACCCAGTATAACTCTTCAAAATAGAGGGGAATTCTTCAGGGAAAGAGGCTACCGTGGCTCGGGGGCACAAGCAAGCGACTGTAAGCGCGGCAGGTTCTGGGTTTAGCGCGATTCGCACTCGAGGACATGAAATATTAAGTATTTTCATTTCTTCATTCCGGTAAACAAGCAAAGCGCGGCGTTAAGTTCCGCCACTCAACACACAATGCCTAAAAATGTATTAAATAGTAATAATTTTCTTATTTCGTCCTAAACAACAAATTTGTATGTCAATTGCACTTCACTCATAATTTAGCATTAGGTCGAAGGTGATCGTGGCTAAGCGGCGTCTATAGAGAGGCGAGAGGCGCGCCCCCCATTTCCGAGCCTATATTGTTCAAGCGGCACTCTTTTGTCTTTTAATATCCTGTCCGCCAGAGCGCGCTCCTGTCATGAATTTCACCTTCGTTAGCGTCGTTAACTTGTATCGGCCTTTGTTGTTGCCTATTGAACTTTTACATTAGAAACGTCATCGATCGGCACCGCTAAATTTGTTACAAAAATGGAAACTTTTCCCCCAAAAATAGCATCCGCCCCAAGAAACGAGAGGCTCTTTTTTTGTTTTAATTTGCCTTTCATTATATCGAATGTGAAGAAAACTTTGTTTTGATTTCGCTTCTTAAACGCACTGGTAATGGAATTTAAATGTTTTCTTATTGAAAACTTCTGGAACGCGTTTGACATTTAGATGAGGGATTTCGATAAGTCTAATGGACTTTGAATTCTTTTGCAACATTTATTAAATACGATTTGGAAGTTCCTAATCATAAAATCTGTAGAAATGAACAAACATAAGTATAAATGTAGGTAAAATTTTGAATCTGCTCAGTAAAATTATATACTGATATATAATACAGCAATTGTAGATCCAAATTCCAAACTTTATACGTAATTTGGACTCCCAATAACAATTAACATATAGAACCGAATATAATTCACTAAACACCTCGTCCCCAGAGCAAATTCAATATCGGGCTTAATGCTCACCTATTAATAACAGTTAGTATCATCGGGCTATTTAAATTATCAAAACTATCCACTTACTCCGTTCTAATTGTTGACGAAGTAATCAACATTGAACGTACCCACTAAAGTTATCACAGCAGTGTTAATACAACTTGAGACATTACTAACACAAAGGAGGGTCTACGAGGGGAGGGACAATAAAGGCAGTGTAAAAGTCGGCTAACCGCTCCTCTCCTTCAGAATTATCCGAGATCTCGCCGTTTTCATGGGTTGCTTGAGTCGTATGCTGTTATTTTTTAAGCAATCGTCGGTTTCAAATGGAATAGGTAAATCTAATATTTTTTTATTATACTTAGATAAAATTAAAGTTTCTGCTGCCAACCCTGATTTTATTTTAATATTTGCACTAGCAACCAAAAAAGTTTTTTGTTTGTTTGTAGGTCATTTTTATATCAGAAACGTTAAAAGTCATGGTCCTTTCCACATATTACTTTGTGGTTCATGTATGTGTATTTAAGTTTTAAAAATACCTCTTGTAATAAAAAAATACCTCTTTGCAGAACAAAAGGGTACCTAAATATAAATTAACAGTATAAGATATTCATATTACATATTCCGCCATAGTATTTGCTCTCTAATATCTCGAGTGTTATATTGTTCCAAGTGGTATATGAGGAAACTTTAGCAACTAAGAAATGCTGCATACAACAAACAATACCGCCTCAATGACAATTCAACTTACTAATTAGAAGTACAACACTAGTACTAGACTTATTTACAACCTATATTGATAAAAATATAATTAAAAAACGATAACATCATAAATTATTACTCGTTTAAAACGCAAAATCCAATATATTTTCATAATAACGTAAATATCCTCACTATTTCAGCGAGTCGATCGGTCTTTGGGGTCATTTTAATTAAGGCGATATGAAAGTTAATCTAAATAAACGATGATAAAGTGTCCACACCCTATTTCGTGGCGGCCAACAAATTAATGTTGCTAGGGAGAACACCTGATAATAGTTACGCTTTCTCGATATTGATTTTGTAATCAATGCCAGATTAAAGAGCTTTCAAAGCTTCCCCGCAATTAAAAGCAGAATCATTAATTATAATAACAAAATGAATTGCATCATTATGGGAAAAAATATAATTGCTACATCTACGAAATGAAATGAAAAAAAAAATTAACAACGAATTTTATACATCTTATCAAAACCGCAAAAATGTCACGTCGTTAAACAAACAATACAAAAAAAAATTGGCACAAAATATCTCTTTAGTACCATCGCAACCCGAGCTTTAAGCTGAAAGAATAAAAAAAGAAGTTCCCCGAACAAAACGTCTACACAATCTCATTTTCTCTTTCATCGCAACAGAGCGGGTCTTAGTGAATCAGGCTTCTCTATGGCGCCTTTATAAACGCAATAATGAGGAGTGCTAAGACGGCATTCATCCGTGAGCCCTAACGAGAAACGATGAATCGTCCATGAGGCGAGTACAAAACTTGGCCACTTGGCCCTGTAATGTGCTGGCTGGGGCGCGCCTTACTTGCCCGCTATACTTGCCAAAGGGTTTTTAGTCACTTTTAGTCACTTTGACTTTTATCGTTTGGATTACCCTCGATTCGCCTCGATTGGATGCTACATACGGATGAATAGTCAATGAACGAATTCGGGCCAAAGCAAAATGCACAGATTGAAGGACGCTTGTTTACAACTAACCAGTTTAGGAAGTGATATCTTTACAAAATCAATACTATATTCAAAAGAAAAATAATGGAATATGCAAAATATATATTATTTTTGTATTGCCATTAATGATCTAATGTTTTATTTTAGACAAAAAAGATATAAGAAAAATCTCTTTCATAAAAAATAATAATTATGATATGAATTAAAATTTAAATGATCAAATTAAAAGTTACGACCGAAGAAAAGCCTTAAATATATATAGCCTTAAATGAAATGGATGAAATGAAGGAATGCTATTTTAATGGAGGTTACGAGAAGAATTGCAAATTGCTTGCGTCGGTGATATCTCCAGAATCGGGCTCTAAGCTTGCCAAATGGCGGTAGACTAATGAAGATTCGCGGCATTTGGGAGGAAACACTTAAAAATTTGTCAAGCTTATCGACACCGCATCTTTAGTATGTTAGAAAGGCTAAGTAATGTATGTTATCACTAGGCCATTAGACGGGAGACGCGCTACTATAGCACCCGAAAAAAATCCCTGGGATTTCACATAAGATACTTAGCGGCTCCATTTTGGTTATTAAATTGAGTGAGCTTTAGGAAAAGGAGTCGCGGATATATCCTCACTCCTTACATAGTGAGAAATCGGCTTGCCCAATAAATACAACCTACATAAAGGAAGCCCAACACTTTGACGCTGTTCAATATTCATGGAGCCTTTGAGATAAAAATTTGCAACCTCTTATGGCGTATTGCCAATTGGAAATAATGAAAATGCTCGTTCCTTCAATTTCAAGGAGTGTGAGATCTTATTACCCTAATGCAGAGTAATGTGAGTCGAATGTTAACAACGTAAGCCTTGGGAGATTAATTTTTTGAAACTGAAACATAATTAAGAGAATTTCTTTCTTTTTAAAATTTAAATAATAATGACATGTACTTATGGGTTAATAAAATTTTATAAAAAGTTAAAAATTATATTTTAATATACTTTTGATTTGTTAAAATTAAGCAAAATTCAAATCGATTACACACTTTCTATATCCGGTGGCTGCACAAAGCTGTTCCCGTAAGCCAGAGTTTTCGGAAGCGTAACTGACAACGAAATCCCACGTTTCAATACCCGAACCCTATTGCAACATTGAAGGATTCCTCGGATCCCCACAGCAGGAGACGGGGTGAGGGCACTCGGCGACGGTAATGCGTTTTACGAATGAATGAGCGTATGAATGGCAGAATTTCATTTCGAACTAACTATTCAGTCGCATAAAATGCAACCGTTGCTTTGGAGCGAGTTTTTGCAACGGACCGACGCCGGCGTCGAGATTATCCGCCACCTAACGTTTGCCGCTGACGATAAATTCACAATACGTTTTACTGTTCCCTAGATTTGATAAACAATACGAGAAGTAATAAAGATATTACTTCTATTCCGTATTGCTTCGAGCTAGAAAGGTTGCCTTGCAGTTTTACGATACATAAAATAAAGAGCTGAGTAGAATATGTTTAAGATTTACGAACGTAAAAGTACTGTAATACGGGAGTTATTTTATTGCGTGCTAGATATGAATTTGATTCCAATGATTAAAGAGTGAATAAAGTCTATTATTTTTTGAGAGTTTACGTAGCTACAAATGAAAACGATATGTGGCTTTAGTTTTGTAACATTTTGAGTGGAATATTGAAACGACGTTTATATATCACCTTGCAAATCTATTCGGAAATGGTTTACGATGCTCAAAGGCAATAGTTGATTTATTCGATTTGCTCTCTGGACACTGATTGCAGCTGCGATTTCCCAAATTGATTTTGATTGAATTGAAGCATATGAAAAAACGTTGATAGCCCCTGTATAAGAGCACGGGCACGGACATGTTGAAGAAATTAGAATAGCCATAATGAGAAAATTTCATCGCTTAGTGAGCTGTCGTAGCGCAGGTACTACGGTGTGACTAACGTAACGCGACGGTTGTCAGTTCGATTCCATTTGTAAGAATGATTTATTACGTATCAATGTTTTCATTTCTTCTCTCTGACATCAAGGCAAGAGCACAGCGTTGAGTTCCGGCACTCAGCTCCACGGTGGCTCGAAAAATTCAACGGAAAATGGGGACGGAGTGCCTAAACACTACGTTCCCTCTGCTGTGTGTGGGATACAGCGTGAAGCTAATTACATTTTTTGATTTAATTTTTAAATTATATCAAAAAACGTTGACGACTCGTGTATACGAGCACGAGCACGGGCACGAGCCATAAGAAATTAAAAACAGCCATAATGAGAAAATCTTTCACATATTTGTAAGTATATAGCGGGTGTGCATCCTGCGTGTGTGGTAAAAACATGAATGAAGTTACCGTAAGATGGACCGCTCTGAACCTGCCTTATCGCTGTCAGAAGCTTCCGGAGGTCATTGTACTGGCTGATAGCTGCCGTACTAGGTTATTGATGCTTCCGCCGCCCGAGAAATTACGCGTATAGCAAATTAAATGCGTTAATTAATTATAAAGTAATCTTTGAGAATAAGAAAAAGTTTAATCAATATTTTAAATTGCTAAATTCTTTATATATATTATTATATTATATCTTATTGACGTGGTTACCGTTTTGTAATTTAATATGAAAAATTGGACATGGAGTGACTCTTCTCTCGTCACTCTATATACTACGTATAATGCAAGAGATGCAGAAAGTTAAGTTAGAAATAATTGTTTTTTTATTACATAATCTTTTGAAAAAAAAAATGTTACTTTTTACTAGATTAATTCATTAAAATTAGTAGATAGATTTTAATTCGTTTATAATTCTGCTTTTATAGAAACATGAAATTTGTCTTTTGTAAGCCAGTTCTACAAAGTAACTCTGAAATTAACAAAACTTATTTGATTCACGGTGCTTCCCGCACATAAGACAATCTGATCCCATTAAGACACTTCGTTCCCCACTTTCCGCGGAATTTTTGAGGGATTGCGTGCTAGGAGGAATAGAATCCACACTCGTCGTATTTACAGACGCACCTCTGCACTACGACAGCCTCAGAAGTAAAACAAATTCATAATTATATTAATTTACATTTTCCTATAAAATTTTAAAATGAGGTTTTTTTCTAGTTTCTTGTTTTATTTTTGTTTTACTTATGCTTTATCATTTTTTTTAGTTTCACGCTGTATTCTGTTAGCCGAGGAACCTATTATCAAAACACTTTGTTCCTTAATTTCCATTAATTTAAACGATATTCCGCAATATCTAGTCAATTGTTATAATTATGTAACTGGAGAGAAATACTATTCCAGCATTTTAAATTAAACTCGCAAAAAGCATCATTGTCAAAGATATAATACACCCTCTCAACCTTATAATATTAATAAAAATATACGAGTATACATTATTTATTAAATAGATCAATACATAGAAAATTTGTATTTACTTCCCAATATAAATATTTATGTTTCTAGTTAAACATTTTGAAAGAAAGTCAAAAGGTGGACGCTATACCAATCTGTAAAAATGAACATGTTTACATTAAAATAATTAAAATGTCATCCTTGTAAAGTAGCATGTATGTTATTTAGAATTATTTTCAATTTTCGCAACTCGCATAGTTCTCATATAGGCTTTCATTCAAATTAAATGTGCCGGCCTGAATTAAAAAATAGAAACATTGCATATACGGCCCTAACAAAATAGAAACTGTCACGCTAGTCTACAATATATTACAATTACAATTCTAAACTAAATAACTATTAACAAAATTATTTATATTATGAAGCTATCATTAATTTTATTTATTATCGTTAAATATAAGAAATTGATATCGAAACGATCATTAGTATATAATTGCCTTCGTAACATTTAATATGATAAAATCGAAAATTTGTTCCCATGAAGATACAGTAAATATCAAAATATACGCGTACACTATAAACTCCCACGAGGTTCTCAAAGTCTACCACAGTGGCCGTACTCAGTTACACGTCGACCTATCTACCCTAGACAACGTGCATCGATTAAAATAAATTAGATCACGCCAATATGACATTTATCACGTTGTATTAAAACCTGATTTAGTTTCAACAGTTTTATAAGATAAATGTGTGAAGCATGCGGTGAGCTATACAAGCAATATGTGAACCATCGGGAGGCTATCGTATATCAGACCCGGTATATTAAAATTTTCAAAGCCAAATGGATATGGACCATGAAACCACAGATTGTAAATTAATAAAAATACAAATAAATCTGTTATCGATGCATCTTGTTAAATGGTTTGTAAAGGCTGTTAAGAGCCGATCCGAAGAGAGCTCAAATTACATTTTACTTTTAACTAAGAAAGGATTAATTTGATCATCATCATCATCAAAATCTACATTTCATAATGATATTTAGATGGAATTTCATTAAATGCTACATTTCCTAACTTTAACGCCAGAAATATAGCTAGCAAGATACGTCAGTAAACAAATAAAATAAACAATTTTATGTAGTGGTCTAAAAAACCACTAAGAGTTCCGTTCGGATCAAATGTAGATTAAGCCAAATATAAAACGTTCCCACCGTTTCGCTTCACCGCCCGTGAATATACCATTTTAAACTCCCATAATTATTTTTCTCGTGAACCAATACAACAATTATAACATTCGTTACGATCTACAGTGATTTAGGTCCATATAAAACGTGCTGTGGAAACTTCATGTATTGGAATTAATCAAAGTTTTTGAGATTTAATTCACACCTAGCTATTTGTAATATGACAGTTGATTATGTGAAGTATATAAATAGCAATTTAATAGTTTTAATGAAATTCTGAGTTTTTTATTTATGTTTAAGAACATTCGAATCTTGATGCTTTTATAAGCATACTTCGCCTATAGCGCGCGCCTTTTGCCTTTAGTAAAAAAACATTAAAAAAATCTAGATGTATATAAAAAATATATTAATTGATAACGATTCTGTCGCTGCTGATATGAAAATATTATGTACATTTGAAATCAGTTTATTATCTTTATTTATGAACATAACTCACTGTTTTGTAATTTTTTTTATATCTTTACAAAGAACATTTTGGAAAACTTCCTAAATGATTTCTACCCAATTCTAAATCTATGCATATTTTATAAGTCCTCGCGCATCTATTCAAACGGACCTGGGTTGAATCTATGCTACGATAAAATATTTAAGTTATTTTTTCATTCCTTTAGCATGACCATTCTCTATATCGAAGGAGGTACACAAAGCATAAGATAAATGTTTTTTTTTTGTTTTTTATAATATTAACAGATTTTTTATATCTTATAATTCAAAATATTAACCTTTCCCGAAATGTTATTTCAAAGAATACACTCATATTCAACTCTCATTTTTGCAATTCACTATACCGCTATGAAATTTCCAGCAAACGTCGACATCACTGAAAATTCCCTTCACACACAGTTAACGCTAGCGAACGTACCAACTTGTCGTGCAAGTACTGAGAAATAACAATATAACAAAGAAACTATATCCCGAGTCCTATACCCGCCCAGGTACAAATACTCCTCATTCGAATTCACGTCAAGTCCTCGTATTTGTAATTCAACGCGAGGTCCCCACGCGGCGTATTGTTTCACCTGGAACCGCTAAAGGGGAAGCTCTTTGTTCATAAAACATTTATTGGACGCGAATCGTTAATGAGCAACTCGCGGTAGCTTTCAAATTAGGCAAGTGGGGCAAATGGCGTGTCCTTGACAAACAATATGCTTACTACTCGCTAGGGACTTGATATTTTATATGTCAGACATATATATAATTAAACTGAGATATTATTTTTTGGTTTTAACGCCGCGGCTATGAGTTCCGCCATTCAACAAGCAATGCCCCCATAATTCGGCGGAAAGTGGAGAGTGAAGTGTCTTAACACTAGGCTCTCTCTGCCTACGTTTAGAGGTTTATTCTGTACTGTTTTTGTAGCTCGGGCTACTTATATCTATTAAGAATGGCCTAAAAGTAAATAGTAAATATTTACTGCTTTTTAGGTAAAATAAGTTTCATATTAGTTTTGTTAGATAACGCATAAAAATTTCAACATAGCGCTAGTATTTGTACCCTCTTCAAAGGGCGCGTGTTCATTCGCGCGTTCATGCGTTTTCTAAAGAAGTACTTAGAAACATAGATATTATTAAAATTCATAGACTAATTATAATTAACAAGAAACCTAAATTTAATTACAAATCAGATAAAATAATCTAAAACTTCATCCAATCGATGGAGATAATACAGAGACATTACGCTGCCCCATTGGCAACGCTCGTTAACGAACCCTGTCATTAGAAACTTAGATTACACGAACGAATTCCACTTCGATATATTATAGTAAGTAATTTTGAATCAACTGTAATTTAGTATAGAGCGTTGAGATGACGACCGACGACCGACTTCTAGGTCCGAGAATGTTCAAGGCTCTTCATCAAAGGCGAATTGAGGGTTTGAGGGGTGCAATTGGGAAGGGGGAGGAGCGATGGCTTTATGGGACAATTTGCATTTACACGAGCCCAAGCACAGATTACGCAAGCACTTATCCGCCTGCCGAAATGAGGATCACCTCTCGCTACAACCAAACAAGCCTTTGTTTATATTTTGGTGAATTTTTCATCTGCCATTCAATTTGACGGCCTGTTCGTGAAATATGGTACTGACAATGTCTATTGCTTCTTTTCTTTTGCCATGATCCTTTTTTTTAATTTTGTAAAGGTAAGCTATTTTTTTCAGTTTCATGCTTTATCCCGCATATAGCAGGGTAGGCAGAGGTAACCTGAGAACCCAATGTTATAACGCTTCATTTCCGTTCCCCATCTTCCACAGAATTCTAGAGGCATTGTTTGTTGAGTGACGGAACTCAACGCCGCGCTTGGCTACTTATGAAAGCAAAGAAATTAAAAGCTTAAATATTTAATTTCCTCGAGTGAGAATCGAACTGGGAACCTAACAAAACCATAACCTTTACAGTCGCACTCTTGTAAGCTATTTATACTTACAAATTTTTGAGATAACATTTTGACATTTACTTCCCATCAATAAAAAATTGTGTTTACATGGAACAGTAGAATACTTCACGTATATTGTATGTAATACGTAAAATATGCACAAATCTCAGTTGACCCAGATACAGAGCTGTAGGTACCTTTGAATGGGTCTGATAAAAGCATGTCCATGCAGAGTCCAATGTCTGACCGATCCGAGCTCCAATTTAGTGCCCGCATAGCCTATCAATGTCAGCCCGGAACAACGATGTAAGTGCCGGGTGGACTTACTTATAATATAATATGTATCACGAAACTAAAGATACTAACAAATTACTATTTTTTTTTTCATTTTTCTTCAAGTGTGAATTGAACCAACTATCATGTTTATAGAGGCCTCTTAACAACTTACTGTGCGTGTAGTAGAATTCATAAAATTTTATCATTCACAGTAAAATTTAATTCAAACCACCACTGTTGTATTTAATAGATATTATAATTATATTGGGATCGACAATATTTTGCATATTAAAAGAGATATTTAATTTTGTGGCGCAATCGAGGCGATGAAATATTGAAGTCGTAATTGATACGCGAACAAGTGAATGATCGTTTTCAAAGGGATTAATTGAAAATTATTTCAATTAGTAGGTATATTTCGTGAATGTGTAATTTTTATTTTTACACATGTACTGACAGTCGGTGATAGTGTATTATTAATAATTTAAGCTTTTCATTGAAATAATTAATTAAGTGGTAGGTAGATATTATATTTGATTGGTATCTGTCACAAAATATTTAATGGGCGAAATGTTAATTATTTCAAATGTTTTTATATAAGAGAAGCAAACAATAACGTTTATTAAAAATAAGAATTAATATTTTATAAATTAATGTTTATATTATAATTTTTCTACCAAATTCTCCATTTTGATGACACTCACAGCTACGAGTACATTGGCCTATTTCAGTTCCGCTATTATATTTATTTGATTTCGTTACAATAAACACCTTTGTTAGACTGTAGGCTTATAATATGTTTTAGGATTACCAAATACCCTGTCCAAATATTAAGTTAGCTTACTACATTAATATTCATCGACCCGATCGACCTATTTGCCGCGCTGTCGCCGCCACACAGGTACCAATCCCTTAATCAGTGAAATTGCTATGAAAAGACTAAAATTTGTAAGACAATTAAGGTAATTGCAAATTTGAAAACGATAACAATTTAACTTAAACATGTTTCTAATAAATAACCGTTTAAATTATAACTAGAGATTATAGTTTAAACGGACGTCTGTATAATAAATATCATAGGGTTCGATGTGAATTACAGATTGGAACAATAAAAGTTGGATTTATGGCGGGTCTGGCCCGTGGCCGCGTCCGTCATTCACCCCGCGCGGTCGTTTGGACGCACTGGCTTGTTGTAATTGACGTATTGGAAAGTACCTTAGAATATCATAAAGCATTTTGGACTAGACCTGTAATTAAATACTTTTTTAAAATTATATAATAAAGGTCACCGATTAGATATTTTTTACATGTATTACTTTTGTCGCATATCAATTTAATATATTAATGATCGTATAGATCCAAGATCTAGGCTGGTGTCCATGCTACAGTGCACACGACAATTGTGGATTCGATTCCCACTCGGGGTAATGAATCCATCTTGCTAAATGCGGAATACAGTAACAGATTCTCATATTTTTAAATCAAATCAAAATATTAAATGTTTCATATAATTTTTCAATGCATATTCTCTATATGAAACTTAATTTACCACATATGCATTACTAATTAAAGATACCACTTCTATCTATCCTCCCACATTCTGACTGACGTATTTGACATATTTGAAAATAAGCATCAGTCAAATACGTTCAAAGGGAGTTTCGTTGAAAAATGATTGGTCATATTTTAGTATGTGAACATGTTTGACAGCACCTCACGGACGCAGGAGTGCGTGAAACTGAAAAAAATCCAGTTAACCCTTTCAAGGGTTATGTGGAAAAGTTTGTTGTTGATTGATTTATTGCTCTTTTATTGTATCATGCTTATTTATAATCATTGTTACTTCACAGATGTATAAATTACATATAAGTCATTTTATATATATATATTTATGTAAATTTTGGGGTTGCTACATTTTAATAAAAAATATTCGCATATATTCGCATATTTTAATAGGCTATCCCGACGTAGCGGGATGTCGTCTGACTGGTAAACGCGATGGTTATAGGTTCGATACTGATTCGGGGAACAAACTATTAATATCTATTATAAATGTTCACAATTTATAAAATATTGCATAAATTAAAATAAACGGAACAGGAATAAATACCATACTTATCGCATAGTGACTAATAATGACATATACTTATCGTGCCCTAAGGAATTTCTTATACATGTACGTCTGTCAGGCGTTTACTTAGTTATATATAAGTACCATTTATTCTAAAATATTAAAGTCATTTGTAGAGAACGCTAATGACATATTTCTCTCCAATAGAATTCAGTACAGTTATCCAACGCGAGCCAAGCAATCGTTAGACAAAGCAGCGATACAGAAAACCGCATACATAAAGTTTATTTGTTTTCCATAACCCTTTTTCAATTGAATATTTGTCAATACTAAATCAAAAACGAAATAAAAACGTCCCGCCATCTTTTTTAGAGACATCATACGAAACAGTTTTTCAATTTAACAACAAATAGTTTAACATTTGCAAAGCTCGGCTTAGAGGAAACAAAGCGCGGACGACTCTCAGGTGTCGCTGTTGAAAAACCTTGTTGGAATATTAATGTTCGCTAAATACCAGTGTAAAAGTGCTTGTAACACTTAGTTTCTTGTATATGCTCTAGTATAGAGTAGAAGTGTATCGGGAAAGAAACTGTTTTTACGGATATGTTTTAATACTAAAATTATATTTAAGTAATTATGATAAAAAATATATTTAAGTTTTTTTTTACTTTGGTTAAGTATATTTTATTGCGACGTTAAATTTCGCACTTAATACGTCTTGACACTAGGTTCCCAGGTTCCCTCTACCTTACCATCCTATATAGCGTGTAGCTAAAAAAAGCTTACTTTCTAAGCCTAATAACTATAATATATATGCAAAGCTTAAATAGATAAAATACTCACCTAAGTATAGGCAGTGGCTTGGTGTTATAAACTTTCGTTGTGCGGAATCATGGGCCTTTATCGTTAAAATCTGTGCGTCTGTAACAATAAAAATAATATTAGCGAGTGAAATATTAATATTTTTTTATATATGTAAATACGTATATAATCTTTCCTTTTTTATTAATAATATAATTGATGTAGGCGTGTCTAAGTGCACGCATTGGTTGTGGGTTTTTATACCCCTCTTTGTATTTAAATATAGGTAGGTGTTCTTTGGATCTGGGGAAGTGTCTTAGTGGGAACGGAATATCTTGACACTAGGTTAGCAGGTTCTTTCTGCCTATCCTGCTATGTACATGGAAGTAAAAATAATATTTAACTAATATTAAATAGAAACGAGTGACCATTGTATATTAAAATTTATTTGTATCTTTAATATGCCATGCACATAAAAAACACGTAATATGTAATATTATCTCTAGAGATCCTAATGGATGTAACACATCAAATTTATTATCTATTTGGCCGCTCATAACAACCATTATGTAATGAATCGATAAAGGATTCCCTCGTTTAAGGTTCATAAAGAAGACCTCCATAAACAAGCTATATTATTCCAAGCTTTACGAATCTCTATAATTCATATCCTTTTTTTTCTTGTTTAACAATAAAATGTTTTACTAAATACTTTGTAAAATGTCGTTAAAGTATAAATAACGTAGTTTTATTGATTTTGTACTATTTGAAACAAAGTTGCTTTTATGCTCTCTATAGACCAAAAATGGCACCCGCATCGGAACTGAACAATAAAACTAAAACTATTTTCTAAACAAAACGCGTAGAGAAGTCTCACATACAGAGGTGTCCCAGGCAACTGTCGTCCTTCGATCATGTGGAAGTGTTTGCTTGGACGCATGGATGAACCCAAATCGGACCTGACGCCCCCAACCCTTACTCACCTGTACACCCTACGGAATTTGAATCTTTTTCGCAAGCCTATTTACTTTATTCACTCACCCCCTCCGACCCATAAACATTTTTATAATGAGCGGTCAGATCTCCATATAACGAAAGATGAATACGGCTAGCTACTTATACAAGTGAGATAAAAAGAAATAAACAGAGAAAGAATGATTAAATACATTTACATTCAGCATAACAACTGCCCGAGTTTAAATTAATGCTGGAAGCTTTCGCTATATAAAAGAAAAAGTCGGACTTGTGTTTGTACGATGCAAATACGCGCGTCAAATGGCGTATGAATTTCTTGTTTTCACAGTGAATAGACCTTATTACCTCGAGCGTTGGAATAAACCTTTTGACATTTCGCTAAAGGGTTCATATCAGAAGAATAATGTTGTAATTCTCGCAGTTGAGATTTCCAAAAGAAACAGATTCGATTACAAATTGACGGCTCATGAGCGGGTGAAATATGAAATGAATTTATCTAAGACGTACATTGTTGGGAGCAGCCGTCGAATATCTATTTTAATACTGTTTTTAAAGTCGATACAAATTAAATGGAAATGAAACAAATATTGAACCTTTGATATTTCACTTTGAATTCAAGCAATTATGTTGCTTATTGGTTGTTTGCGTTCATGATGCTAAGTTTTAATGTATGAACTGTTCCAAAAGTTGAAAAAACGAAACATTTTTACAGAAACTAAATAAATGTACACGAAATCAGTATTTACAGTTTTCCCCAATTAACAAAAACAAAAAAAAAACTAAAAAAATAATTTCCGTAACTAACGCAGCTCACACCTGTTACAAGCGAAGCAGGCAAAGTAAGTTTAGCTCATTAGCCGGATATCCTTTGGCTGGCAGGAAAAAATCATCACAAATTAATTTGGATTTCGCTTGTCTATTTTTAACGCCCTAACGAGATAACTCGCTGTACGTAACAAAGTTGCGAGATGCAGTCTTTGATAGCGCTCAGTCTGCACCATTCCCCTTAATTTTCTTTTGAAACTCTTTAAATTTTCCAACGCTTTTAAGACGAAACGTTTGCAGCAAGAAACTGCGTAGCTATTGCGGGGATTTAAGTAAAAGCAACTGTTAAATTTTCCGTTTTTCTTGCTTTCATAGTCGTTATGTTTCGTTGGATTATTGGACTAGACCATAGTTTAATAAAGAGAAAGAGAGTGTCAATTCAATTTATAATTTTGTTTGCTTATAATAATGTAATTGTATGTAATGTGGCAAGTTGTGAATTCCATTTCCAGATGAGGGAATTGCCTACAGAACTCGGTGGACAATGGAGAAAAGAGTGTCTTTCACTACACTACCCTTCACCCTTCACTACCCTTCTGTATTTGAGATACAGCGTGAAACTAAAATAAAGTATATTTTTTAACCCACAATTTAGCAAATTGCCATGCCTCATACAAGCAGAATAAAGGAAACAAATAACATATTCCTTATTTTCGCTGAGTTCATCTTATTTACGTTACCATAAAAAACCTAGTAATAAAAGTTAATAGTAAGGTTATTTTTTGTTAGAACAAGTGAAAAGGAAACCTATTATAGATATATTATGTCGAGAAAATATACAAATTAGCTTACAAATCTTAGTCTACCTACTGTAGCAATGTAAAAAAACACAGTTTATCGTGAGAATAATCATATATTTTTTATTTTCGCGATTTTTCTGAATTATACTATACACCAAAAAGGCAAAATTATATTATACACCAAAAAGGTTAATCAATTACCTCTTAATTTTACTAGTTTGTTTAGATGTTTAAAAGCTGATCGAATGTATGTAGACATACATCAGACTGAAAAATTCTAAGCATTATTAAATAAAACCTTCAATCAATTATGGCTTGAACCTACAATCACCGCGCTTAACTCTACACTGTGCCACTATAGAGTAAAGTTAATAGTTAAATAAAAATAATTATTCGCCATTATTCCCCAAACCATATTGTTATAAGATTACAAACGCCCGCGCCATACCAAAATATTATAACGACCCAAGTAGTTTCTATTGCCGCTTAATACCCAGAGCTACTTGATTTAATCTTCGTATAGAATTCATTGAGATTAGTCCCGACAGGGTGTCATATATTGTATAAAGCCTAAGGAGCCACGGAGACGGGAGTAGGTTGTTTATTTATGGACAATTCCCATACATACACATTTGTACCGCACACCTACAAGTTACATTGACATCGATGTTATCGTATTATATCTGAAAATTGTATTGAACTTATCTTTTCTATATAAATAAAAATATTATGTTGTTATATTTGTAATGAAAAAATCTATGAAGTTATTTTATTTACTAATGCGGTACAGTATAATGTAAAACTAAAGTCAGTTTATACATAAGTTTATATATCTGGAATCTAAGGAATTAATGATTCTCATTCCTCTCTGAAGAACAAAGTGTGGAGATGAGTTCCACCACTAAACACACCATGACTTTGGAATCAGGTGGAAAGTTGAGAACGGAATTTGTCACCACTAAATTCTTTTTACGTAATCTGCTTTATACGATAAAAAATAAGATTTTTTTAATCATCCAATGATGATTAAAAACATTTACGATTTCTAATATGGGATGTAAAATTTTATTAAAATATACTGCGTATATTTTAATATATAATTAAGCACCGAGTATTTACGTACCATAAACCAAGCTCGGGTCTTAGAGTGCATATTAAATGTGAAGGCTGAAAACTGCCTTTTAAGTGTGCTGTAATTTAATTTAATAAATTTTATGAAAATAGCTTAGTTTAAATTTTTAATGATGCTATATAATCTCTTCATTTACTAGTATGATCTAATTCGCTTATGAAGTATATCATTAAATGTGATGTGGGTTCGATTTCCACTCGAGCGAATGGTTATTAGTTTAATTTTTTCGCTTTGGTAACAAGTCAAAGTGTGGCGCTGAGATCCGCTTCTTAACACGCAACAAAAAATATTGTTTCAAATTATAATAAAACAAAAGCGAATTTTAACTAGTATTTGCCTATGGCGATAATAATAGTAAAACGTGATGTGGACAGGTGATAATGTAACCGAGCAACCCTAACTTGTACGGCTCACGCGATACCGGTCACGTACTGTCGAATACATAACTGCTACGATTTGATTAATATTATTTGTCGAAATGTTAACCGAGTGAATGTAAAATATTAGTTAATACTCGTATAGTAGAAAGACTAAAGTACAAAATTATCTTTAAAAAATTATACTTTTGTATTATTTGTTTATTTTTTACTTACCAGCAGTTTTTCTGATTACAACTCTAATGACATTTAGAGATTATTTTTTTACAGGAATGCGAAAGCCAACATCATATATTGTCCAAAGAGAAAGATGCTATTATAATATGAAAACATAATATGTCATATGGAAAAAATACCCTGCCAATGTAACAGCAATAGGTTTAACGATACGATAATTCACTGTACAATATAGAAATAAATGATTATCCCCAAATACCACTCTAGATCCCCTACACTCGTAATACAGAAATAAACGGCAGCTGTTAAAAAATAAGTTTTATTGTTCAAGAAGCGGAACAGTAATGAGGTTAGGAATTTATATACGCTGAAAACACTGAACGAGAGGATGGCGAATAAACGAGCTACGTTTATATTTTTCTTTATCTGCTCGGCTAAGTAAAATAGCGGAATGGGGTCGATTGAATAAATAATAACAGACTCGAGCTTATAAAAATATTTTGTTGTAGTGCGCTGACACGGTTCCAGTAGCAATTTGTAATGTGATTTTCTACTGGAAAATTTCACTAAATTCTACTGGTTCATTTAATAACAAGAAATTAAATAGCGATGAACATGTGAAATGTCTTAGTGTATACGATGGTTGGGGGTTCAAAATACAAGAGATAAAAATATGTAATATATTTTTCTATCGACAGTACACATTAAAATGATTATTAAAATTCTATTAATACGACCATGTGTCATAACGGAATTCGTGTGAGGTATAAAAAATGTAAAATACGTTGGTACTTTCAATCCCCATAAAGGGTGTACGCCCTTATAAATTAGATACCTACTAACAAGGTTTAGCAATAACTTTCATAATTATGGAAAATATTCCTCGCAAACATTCCTGTAGTAGGTGCTTATAAATTTAGTTATTTATAAATTAAAAATATATTGGTACACTATTGAATTGAGAGTAAAAAAATATTCTAAAAAACGATATTCCAACATTCTTTTTATTCCGCATTTAACTAGTAGTTAGAAAAAACTTTCTATTATATTAATTTCTTATCTGCTGTTTGTGCTAAGCCTTAATTTTATTTAAACTTACAACAATTTTAATCAGCTATGTTATAATTATATCAAAACCACCCTAATTTGTTAAAATATTTCCACTTAGTACTTATTAATAAAGGCTTGTTTTAATTATCTAATTAATTAATACAATATGTTCATATTTAGTAGACACATTTTAGTAACTTGATTCAATTTCATATAGAAATAAAGCTAATAAATATGAAAGAAAGACTTCAAAATTGAAAAACAATATTATACATAATTTAAAACGAACTAATAACGACGTTATAGTTAAATCCACCTTTGTTTTTAGGGACAAAAGCAGGTGTACGCGTAAAAATGTAGAAAATATTTGTAGTAATAATAACATCCTTTCACCTGGCAGATTAGACACGAAGCTGGCTTTTAAAATAAGGCCTCCATTACCGCCGCCGACTTTCAGGGTTTATCACAAAAATTTATTCCATGAGATTTTTCTTGAAAAATTGCTCACTTCCCTGTAATTGATGTGGTCGCTACAATACCCGTAAACACGTTTTTTGCCGTGTTTATATATTTAGTAGGTTATAAAAATACGTGAAAGCAAATTCGATTCTTGTTCGAGACTTGACATTTAGATTACATCTATTTTTATTCGTAAAACACATACATTAAGATAAAAAAGGGAAAAACACTTGCTAAGTAATGATACTAAAAATATCTTAGTAGAATCGCTTTGTATAGAACTAAGTAAGTGGGTTGCTACTTCAATTTCGTTAAGTGTTAGATTTTTATGAATCTTTAGATCAAAAATATATGGTAAAGCATCTGAACGCATTTGTCAATGTCTCTACAGGTGGGCGAGTGTACTGTTATTACGCTATATTTTCATTTACATCAAACGCCAGTACTATGTAAAATACAATACCTCGTTCTGAAGTAAGACATCTTATCATGGTCGTAAATGTCTTTTTGGTCCATTCGAAGATAAACTTTTATATAGATGGCTTTAATAAAATTCATAATTTATATACAATATTCTATCTAATCGTCGTTAAGGTGAGTATTTTAACATTTCCTATTGATCTGGTTGTTTTGATTTTAGCAGTAACTCATAAATATTTAAAATATTTAAGATTAAGTTTTATTTAGTCTATACAAGTAAAATATTCGTCTGGTTCAGATTCCCTCTTCCTACCTTGCTGTGTGAGGGATACGTGCGTGAAGCTAAAAATAGTATGGCGTCAGGTTCCTACGTTATGCGGATAGTACAAAACTGAGAAGTTGGTCACTAAATTCTTTATATATTTTTAAATTCAAACCTTTTGGCTGTACCACTCTGAAATTATTAACCAAAGTGTAGCGTCAATCAAAGCTATAATATTTATCATCCTCTTATCATCCTCTTACTGGTAGTGGAGAGACAATTTAATAAATGTCACATAAATGAGCAATAACACCACCCAGTCATTGGCCGGATCAACCAAATCTTCAATAAGAGTCGCGGCGCGGCTGAAAAACGACGTCCATTAAGGAAGTGAATACATTTAAAATAATCGGCTTAGTTGTCCGACGTTGACATATATTCGGACTTATCTTACGAAGATACAGAAACAGATATCCCGCGACTAATCCCTTACACAAATATCGGGAAAAACTCGGCACTCCTTGAGCCGGGTAATTGAATGGGTCGCGGCCAGCCTTTCGATTTGAACAAAAGTACCTAATAATTTATGCCTATAATCTGACGCGCTCGTTCATTGTACGTACTTTTATACGTTTTGGAATCAAGAGTGGGTCTTTGTTAGATTTTGATATAAACTTCACAATGGCGGCGACAGTCACAATATTACCTCATCGGCTTTGTCACGTTCCGTATCCGCTGTCAACTTGCGATATTTATACGGTACGGATTAACTCTTTAGATTGTAATAATTCAGGCGAAATACAATCGGAACTCGTAAAGTACAGGTTCTAGTGGACAAAGATTGTAGATACTCTGGTTGAGGGGAACAGTTCTATTTTCTAGTGAGAATTAAATTATATCTTAGCAGTAAATATAGTGAACGGTTCAATAAATAATATTGTACTAGTGCTATAAATAAATATTTAACTGATCAATAGACTTACGTCTTTGTTATGGGTAACAGATAACAATGAAAACCGACTTCTCATTAAACAAATGCTTATCCTTAGTACATATCGAAGGCACAATCTGTATTATTATGAAACCATAATTTATTTTGTTAATAAATAATAATTTATCAAAAATATCAAAGTCTACGTAAGAGTCTAGTAAAAGCGATAGATTGTAGGTTCGATTCCCACTGGAGGAAGTTAAATATTTCTAATTTTTATTTTCTCGTACTGGTAATGAGGTGAAGCGCGACATTGAGTTCCGCCACTCAACAGCAAAATCTCCAGAATCCCACAAAAAATGAGAAACGGAACTGTCATAATGGGAACCAAGTATCTTAACACTAGATTCCCAGACAGCGTAAATCTATACGAATTTTCATTAATTTACAAAACAATATACATACACAGTAGAATTGCATGTAAGCATATACACCAGTTTAACTTGGAGCTTTAACAAATTTGGGAGACGCACATAAATGTTTAATTACTTCCTTTACGTACAACCGTTATGTTTATTTTAACAAGGTTACTCTAAATGACACCATTCATTGTCCCTTTAACAATTCGGGCCGAGTGGCATACTTATATGCTTATATATACCTACTTTTACTAAATGGGTATGTATTATGACCGTCGTCATTTCGTGGCATGGTTTGTTACGAATCTAAATGACATTGGAACTAATAATAGATTCTTATAAGTGTTCTGTAGTAGTAAATTATAATTCAAATTCAGAGTGTCTTAACACTTAGAACCCAATAAGTCTGCTTACCAACACCGAATGGAATCGAACCTAAAACCATAGATTGCGTTCAGAATTTTGTACGAAGCGATAATAAAAGACAAAGAAGATAAATTATTGTAATTAAGTTACTAATCTTCAGAGCTTTTTCGAATCTAATGAGATTTTCTTGTGGTTCTCATGTTGGGTAAATAAATGCAGGAGGGAAAGGAATAGAACTAATGTCATTAATCTGAAATCAATATTGCCTTCGTTTCTCGAAACACAGCCTCAGGACAAATATTAATAGGAAAATACAATTGCAAATAATAGAATTAATCTTAGGTCTTTCCGTTATTCTATAAGGAGTAGCTGCTATTTCTAGAAGTGGACAACGTGGGTCGTGTGGACGCTTATTTTCTATAACACTAATAACTTTATTTCTTGAGGCCTTCGTTGCCTAGTGGCATAAGGATGTAAATGTAACGTGACGGCTGTGGGTTCGATGCACACTCGAGATAATAAATTATTATTTTCATTTCTTCTGCCACCAAGGCCTTATGCCTGGCGTTGAGTTCCGCGGAAAATTGGCGTACTTTGCTGTGTGCCGGATACAGCTTGAAGCAAATTTTATTTATTTATAACCTAAACCTCAGTTTACCATACAAAATGCTAATTAGTGAAATGTAGAACAGAAAACTTTCGACAATCACTGCAAGGTACCATATTTTCTCACGTAAAAGAGCCGAGCAGTGTGCCAGTTCCGTTAATTAAGAGATGGGTGTGCCTATTGAAATACAGCGAAATGATAGCTATTTAAGTATTCCCGTAGCGTTTAATCAAACAAGAACTGTCGATTCCTGAGCTAAAACTGTAGATACGTGTCTCCAATTAGTGCTTACCGCGGTAGAATACCTTTGGATGCTTTAAGTAGTTTCTTTGACGTATTTAGCACGATTTTAGGAGTTAGTTTCGTTAGAAAGGTTTACGTGCAATTCATTGATTTTATTGTTTTTAATTGTTCAACTAGTCTCAAATAAAATACAATTGATTCTAGATTCAGTGAAAAGTGGATAACGGAAGCTTGGGAATGGAGTGTTTTAACAGCACTAGGTTCCCAGGTTCACTGTACCTAATAACAGTAACTATTCATAAATATTTTTGTTCAAATTAGTTTAAATTACCACTAACTAAAAGAAGCAAACTATCTCTTCTAATTTCATATGAAAGTATAAATAAACGTTACCAACATAATGTTTTTCTACCAAATTCCTCTTAAAAATACCAATCGACTGTGAGACTAAAATGTTCTTGTAATGATCAAACTAAAAGTAAATAGTTAACAATTTATTTAGAGCTTAACTGCTTAAGGGTACTTGTCTATTTAATGTTGGCTTGCCTTATAAAAATAAGGTGAGCAACACTTGACAAGTTTTAAAGTGGCTTCCATCCACGCGGCGAAGAGGATTGTAAGACCATCTAAATTTGAAGTTGCGTGGACGCGACTCCAGGTACACGTGTGGGAATTAAACCTTTCATACTTACACACTTGGGATTATATTTGCATATAACTTATTATTACAAGTTCTTATTTGAATGCAGAAATAAAAACGAATATGATGACAGTTCTCATAAGAATAACTCCGAGCAGTCCGCTTGGTGTAATTTAGTGTTTACAATAAGTATTTCTTGTTATTACTTGTTAATTAAATTGTGTACTAGAAGCTTGTCTATATTAAAACCTTTGACATTTAAAATTCAGCATCCTCTGAGATTTTTGTATTATAAACAAATACAAATAAACTTAAAGTTGATTTTATTTTTATAGCAGAAACATATTGGTTATAGTAATAAAAATTACACTCGAGCCATAAGTTAAAACTTAAAAGACTTATCCTCTTTTAAAACTTTGTCAGTAACAACCACGTTGATTGATACAACTATTTCAGATCGACGAGGGTGTTACAACGATTATCCTTTTAAGCTCCACCCAAAATAGCTTCCGTCGAGCAGTCAATAACTAAGCTCCTAAAGAAGCATTGATAAACACAAATGGTTCTGCGGACACTAAAACTCCATTTGTTTTGGGGACAGTACGACACTTAATGTAAAGAAGAGCTGAAAATAGTATTGACTTATGGTTGTATGTTTTAGTTAAGTACGATTTAACTCTTATATATATATATATATATATATATATATATATCATTTAATAAATAACAGATTTTTTTTATATAGATAGTATTTGTTTTTGTTTTGTTGTTCTATTTTCCATTGATATTTGAAATATAAACCCAGTTTAAATAGTTTCTATAATAATATTTTAGTAACGTGTATATATTATTATAAGAAAAGAAGATAAAGCGGGGTAGGCCGAGGGAACCTAGTGTTATACCTTAACCTAGACTCATTTTCAGATGAATTCTCGAAGCGTCTTAAGTAGCGGAACTTAACGCATCCACAGTCACACACTTGTGCTCCTGCCCGACGACTGGCCTCATAATATTATTATAAGAAATATAAATAAATCTATAATAGCATATTTCCCGGCGCCTACATATGTAACCAGTATAGCGGCGTTTAGAAATTCCCTTCCGCGCCGTCAACTCTGACGAATTAAGTTATTAACTCTCTAAAACAGCTGCACCACACAAATAAAAGTGCCGATCACTCTAAAAGCTCGTGTAAAGCTCCTCACCGCTCTTTATGGCCATTTTATGAGCTATTTCATATTCAACTTTCAGGTTGGAAGCTCTTAGGGAACACGATTGTTTCCAGGACGAAATAAATTAATATATTTAATGTAGGTAGGTATATGTAACAACAGCTTTGAAGATGAAATAGTTATTACCAGTCATCACCTTTGATCCTTGTGTGACGCGTAAATGAATTTTCATCACGTTTCGTCGTTTAGTATGCTATATTAGTTACTAGCAGTCGAATATTAATATGCTATTTATATATATATATACTGTAAATATTTTTGTTTGTTCGTTTTGTTATAGGTAGGTTGTTTCGTTTTTTTACACGTATTCTATCATTGTTTACAATTATCTCTTTTTCAAGCTTCACACTGTATTCCGAGAATAGCGGAAGAGACAGAGGGAACCGTTGAAATTAAAGGAGTGTCTTACTCCGTTTCCATTAAGACACTTACGTTCCCTCAAATTAGTGTATTTTCCATACAATTTAACATTGGCGAAGTGGATTGTGTGCACAATTGGAACGCTCGAAACTCTACAAATGAAGAAATTCATGAATACTCTAAGGCAAATCACGTGAAGACCTTTAAAATACTTGCAAGGCAACTCTCCGGTGAGAAAATGTACTGGCGCTTGCAGTATACGAATCGCCGAGAGTCAAATTAAACTTCAAGAGTGATTTTTAATTATAGTTCAAATTTACAAAGATTTATTTTGCTATATAATAGTAGTAGGTACAACAAAGAAGTCCCACGTATTATAACTACAAATTAAATGTACCTTCGGCCTGTCACCACGAAGAGGTAGACCCGCCGCCTTCACCTCGAAGCGCAGGCGTTTATAAATTATTTACAGTTTCCAGGTGAATGCCCGTATTTGTCACCCGGGGCCAAGGTGAGTATTACGATATTGCTTCGTACCCCCAAGAGTCTCATTACAGGTTGGAGAGGGCACACGATAGCATTCATATTTTATACTGCGATGAAAAATGCTAGTACAAAAATGCTACAAAAAATGACAGTTTTATAGATAATACACGAGACCTTAGTAAACTGATTTACACAACATTAGTTGCTTTTCATCGTATTCTATTTCATTAAAAAAATTTAGGCCAGTGCGACTGGTTGTAGGTTCGATTTCGAATTCCTCCACTCAACACCCGATGCCTCCAGAATACGGAAAATGGAAAACGGAGTGCCTTAACACTAGGTTCCCTCTAGCTACATGTGGGAAATACCGTGAAGCTGATGTTTATTAATGTAATAAAATATGGTTTCATAGATGATACATGGGTCCTTAGTAAAGTAATTCACACAACATTAATTGCCTTTCAACGTGTTCAATGTGTATTCCTTATTTCATTAAGAGAAAACATTCAGAAGAAATGTGAATAGCGAACGGTGAAAAGGTTTTTTTTATGGTAGCTACATTAAGGTGATTGATATACGCTTGTGGAACATTTTATAGCTCATCTTAGACATCGTTTAGCAACCTATAGTGCTATTAATTTAGTGTTATATACTTGGACATGCACCGCGCTGGTATATAAAACTTTGACATATTCAAGGAATACTTATTAAATAAGGTAAAAGCTAAATATATAGTTTAGAACACTGAATGCCGCACATGGTAGAGTAGGCAGGAGGAACCTGGGAACCTAATTGTTAAGACACTTGGTTCCCATTCTGGCGCAGCAGCACAAGCGTGAGACTGTAAAAACGACAAATTGTGAGTTCGATCCCTACTAGGAAATTAAATATATATTTTTTTTTGATTCCCTTTGGTGTTGAGGCAAAAGTGGCGAGTGGAGTGTTTTAACACTAAGCTCCCTCTGCTTACTCTACAACAAGCGGGATATAGCGTGAAACCCAGAAAAAAATCCATAACTCGTCACTTGTTATTACAATACACAAATTATTTTATAACTATCATAATTTATTGCAACCGCAAACCACCAAACGTTCGTATATAAAATTAAAAGCCTGCTGTTTGTGACGCGTGGACAAGAACATCTGTTTTAAAAACATTATAATTTATTTATATTATATACAAACAATTTAAAGTGTCATCTTTAAATATATACTAAAGATAAATTTCAATGCATCAGCCATGAACAGCCATGAGAAAACTGTCATCACATCTGCCTAAGCAATTGGTACAGCATCCCAGCATCTCCATACCAATTTACTTTTACAATGAACTTAAGCAAAAGTCATTTTAACTCACTGAATAGAGTAATAATTTTCATATTATAAATATTAAAGATGGACCTCGATGTTATCTCGAGTGAGTCGCGTGTGCGAGAGGAAGCCAAGTTGAGACTTTATTAAAAAAACACATGTGGCTGATGCGTATCGCAGCTTTCGTTAATTACTTTTGACGTGAAGCATATGATTCAATTAACATATGATTTATATGGAACGATGGGTCTCGTGGGGGGCTTGGGGGGGGGGGCTAAGAGCGCCAGTTTATTTGAGCGTTAAGTAGCACATTAATTTCGTAGTATCGTGTTCCCGGCAGATGGCAGGCAAATTCTCACAACAGTAGTTGCCGTTTTTGTCAATGTCTTTAGCACGCTATCGATTTGTGTGGGCTGGACAGCGTGATTAAAAGACATTCTTGTAGCCAAGCTTGTCACCTAACTATATATAGATTAGGACTAGTTAGTTTTTTTTTAGCTTCACGTTTTACTCTGTACACAACAAGTTAGGCAGAGGAAACTCAGTGATTAGACACTCTGTTCTCTATTTTTCGTCGGACTCTGGAGTTGTGTTGAGCGGCGGAACTCAACGTCTTTGCTTTTGCGACAACAGAGCAAAGAAATGATAATATTTAATATTTCATTTCCCTGAGTAGGAATTGAACCCACAACCAGTAGCGTTTATCCCTATATATCGCAATACAGACCTTTACATGAATTCTACCGTTATCGTATACTGCATCTTAGACGGCATTCTCATACGAGAACCGCTTTAATTGCTCAACTCATCCGTCCCTCGACCACATTACTCACTTGGAAACCGCTTTCAAACTCGAGATCATCTCGTTTCGAGGCAAAGCCGAAACCCGCTTGTAATAAATACTAATTACAAGTAAAATAGTTATAAACATAGCATAGTCAAAATTCTAAAAACTCCAAAGCCGCAGTATCAAAATACACATGGAAAAAATGTGGTCACCGAGTACAATAAATCTTGGGAGACGCCTAATGGTCTTACAGGCTCATTTATAGCTGTCGTTCGTTTCGAGTGAACCATTTAATAAATATTATCACAGTTTAAGTCGTCAACAAACGTGAGAAGATAGCCGTCGGCCCGATTCGTGATATTTGTACCGATTTCGGGATTAACACTCGAACCAGCCTTGGCTTTGTTCGATATATAGACTGGCTATATATAGTGTAAAATGCAGATGTTTTATTAATCTTTTGCTTTTCATGATTTACAATAATTACTCCCTTTTATAATAGGTTTTAAGTATTCTTAAATAACAAAGAGGCTTTAGACGAATCGTGCATAGTACGCTTCTTTTCTTTATTCAAAAGACTCAATGACATCTCGCCGTGTGGATTTGTGGAAGCAATTTTTTAGCGTTTCCGGTTAATCTTTGAAGCACTTGTCAAGTGAGTGGGGTGAAGAGCTTACACCTGGGTCTTAATAAGCTTTTAATGTCTATTCAATAATAGTATATTGTAAGTACGTACATAAGAATATATATAAGCAAGTTTATGAAATGTGCGTTATGTGAAATTTTTTTTAGCGTCATACCGTATAGCCCATCTAGCAGGATAGGCTGAGATAGCCTAGTGTTAAGTAATAGAAGTAACGAATTCTGTGGACATCGCAGGTTTTTATAGTCGCATATTTGTGCCCCTGTAAGTACTACGACTAGCCTCTTTTCTTTCTCTCTTTTTCTATATTTTTATATATTTATAATCAATTATACATAAATTTTAAACCAATTTATAATAAATACTAAAATTCAATAAAGTAAGTTAAACAAACACATTTAAAATAGTAATATTGAATTTAAATGGTCGCTGTAACAACATAACAATGGAGTAACAAAATCATTTAGTGTGGCAATGTCTTGGCGGGGTTCCCACATTTGCCACCACATGGCTAACATTAAAATCTATCTCCAATGCAATGGATTCTATAAATTCAGATTACTCTCCGATACATGAATACCAGTAAAAAATAAATACTCCTAATGGTGTTTTCTAACAGAAGGAAGGTCATAAGTATCTATATAAAATAAAAATGAATATTGTTCTTTCCAAGACTAAAGGAAGTACGTGTTGTTGCAGCTTATATTCTACAGCTACCCGCTGAGACATTCGAAGTACCCGTCCGTTTTTTGTGACAGACCAACCGAATGCCATAAATAATAGGTAGGGGTCGTAGTATGCGCACTTTGTAATAAATTCGATGCTCTTTTTGGAAGCTAAGCGGGCTGTACGATTGAAATATGGCGATGCGTTAAGCCAGCTAACGGCGTAACAATCCTGGTTTTTATTTTCCTTTCATTTCGCTAAGCTCGTACTCTATACATGTGTCATTGATTATTTCTGGAAGTCACGTCGTGTTTCTATTTAAATCACTACAATAGCATTTGTTCATTTCATCTCAGTTCATCCTGTTCGGAGGAGAGTATTGGGTTACGTTGTTTCCCATTTGAAAAAGACAACACGCAGATGCTATGTCCGTATTAGTTTTGTCTATAAAAAAAACTTAAATCACCAGGGGCCGTCAATATTTTCTTCTGGTAAACAAAAGAATACGAATACGAATAAGAATACTTCGCTTTTAACTAAGATAGATTACGGCTAGCTACAGTAAATGGTTAAGAGTACAACATAAACAGCCGGTGTACCAACTTTAACCTGTCCATTAAAGCGGCAACAAGCTCGTTCAGAACAAAAGAAAATATCCGATTTTAAGATAAAATAAAATATATAAAATATTATTAAGAATAAAATTTACAAGTTTTGTTCTTAGTTATAAATAAAAGCTCACGAAAAAAAATCGTTTCCTTAAGAAACGCCGATAAACAGAAATTGTAGTCAACCAATCTAACATTTCCGGCACTTTCGGTATCTGTCTTTAATATATGCATCGGTGACATAAAAGGAATCTTATTTTAATACCTGTCACCGCTGATGCTTAGCGTTCGAGAGGTTTCAAGTTACCTCCTAGAGGTAGTCCCGGGATGCTCCATGCACCGCGACCGCTCTCCGTGCGAGTGCCTCTCGAATTACCCCCCGGATAAGTCAATCATTGGAAACGTCCACGTTTGACCAAAATAAAACGGTGTTTGAATACTGCGTGTGGCGCTCTCGACCTAATGCGTTGCGACAGCCGACATGTTTTGTGCGAGAAAATAAAATTAATGGCACGAGGACCGCTTCAGACTTAAATAGCTCACTATTCGTGTTGAAGCTAAATACTTTTGTCTATTTTATAAGCGGTCTCATGTCGCTTAGTTTCATTTTTTTTATTTTATTTCTATGTAACATATTAGTTTCTGCTCCAGTATTCACATCACGGAAAGTCCCATCAGAGAAGCTCACGCCATCCTATATTAAAACGATTGCCGTTTTAACTTGTTTAACAGTTAAACTGTTAAAAGGAAGTAATTGAACAAGTGTTAGCGTAGTCGAAACCGTCGGCCGGGCACAATTTCCTGCTCCGTCGGTAGTCTTCGGGCAAATAGCTCTTTGTAAATCAAACAAGGGACCGTCTGGCGTCCACGTATCAACTTCGTATTGTTTCTCTCTCATCATTGGGGGGCAACCAGAGGCGCTTTCGATTATCTGCCCCCCGGCGAACAAAGCCTGCGACCACAGGACCGAGTCAATTACATAGTTCAACAACTCAGCCCTTATAACTTTCATGGCTGGACCACCGCCGGAATACAGAAAAGGGTATCTGTTTTCAATACCGAGCGCAATGCGATTGACCCTTTCGAGTGTCCGCATTGACTTTTAAATTACTAATCCCGCGGGAGCAAACAGAAACAGGGCCTCGGGCTTGTTTACACGGTCGAGTGCGCTCGCATATCTTCATTAGCCGCCGTTCCGACTTAGCTTGCTTGCCGAGCACTCGTGTGGCTGCTGCTAACAACGAAAACTCAAGCTACATGGAACTACTTGACACAGATCCTTCATTTCTACAGTAAAATTTTAACTACGAAAGCCTATTCACGGTTTTTTATACCAAATAAACATTTTGTATGCACTCTGCATATGATTAATTATGGTAAATGTAAACCTGAACCGAGGGCGTCCGTGCAGATAGCATCAAATACACCGCATGCTTAATTAGGAAACGCGCTCTGATAACGCATTGAAATAATACATATAAATCGTTGTCCAGAAATAATTGAAACAAGGGAACTTAGATAGAGTTGAATGGGGACCTATTAATGTTTATCTAAACATCGGAATAAGAATGCGTCCGACGGTTGAACGAGGCAGCCCGTTGGGACCCAGCCATGCGCGTCTATTTCCAATGATGGCTTCATACCCCGCTTTTTTACGTCAAATACAGTCTACCCTTTCATGCTGAATGAATTACTTAATTTTTCTACGCTAAACGGGTCTGCGGTAGTGCTGACGTCGAAATAAATTAGCAGTATACAATTATGGAAGCAGAAATATTGTAAAGATGAATAATATGAGTGCTTATAGGAATTTCTATAGCTGCAATGAAGCGTGAAAATTGGGCCGTTTTAGAAAATCTATTTGTGTGGAGCGTTTTAATGTTAAATATTACTAAAAAGGGTAAACAGACCATAAGATAAACTCAAATATTATTTAAAAATTTTAATTAAAGGTTATACAACAAAGACCCTCAGGCATGGTGGTGCCCAACATGGTGTAGGGGCTGTAAACGCAATAAGTTGTAGGTTCGATTCCCACTCGAGAAAATATAATATTTAATATCTACTAAAGCAAAGCAAAGCAATACTAAAGTAAAGCACGGAGTTGAGTTCCGCAAATCAACACGCAATGCTTCTATTAAAATACCTCTACTAGAATTCGGCCGAAAAAAACATGAAGCTAAAAAACGTTTTTTTCGTTAATTACTAAAATATGCTAAAAAGGTATAGTAGTATAATGGAAATTTTGTTAAATATATTAATCATAGGGGAATATATAATAATTACGCACGCGCCGTGACAGAGAACCCCTTTTATGTCACGAAACATTATTCGACTGGAATGAAAACATTAAATGGTATTAATGTATGTTATAACAAAACGAAAAATACGAATATGAACCTTTTAGATGGTAAAAGCTTCCTCCCCTGCTTCCTCCCCTGCTCCTTATTAATGAGATGAAATTGTTATTAACGGCTATTGATACTGAATACAAAAAGATCGATTAAGAATGTTAAACAGCCGTAACCGATTCGAATTCGCTCCACCAGTTTGGGATACTATTGTTAACCGAATAATAGACGTGTTTATGTTTGGGCGAAGCTTTTTCTATTAAACATGAAAAAAATCTATTTTTCTCCAGAATACCTGCCAAATCATCCATCACGGCTTATAACTAGGTAGCTAACGGCTTTTATTATTATGGGTGGAATATTTATTCTCAGTAATAACGAAAACGTTGACGTCTTTATTTGCAAACATTATAAAACTGAAATGTGTATTATAAACGCAGCTGTAAAATTCAAACGAGATATTATATCATTTGTATAATAGCCACGGCTGGTAAAAAAATTATGGCTGGTAAAGATATTCTGTTTGGACCGGAAAATTAAAAAGTTGAAGATATTTTATACGTTGCAATTGTTAAGTCTTAATTAGGGCGTACATTTCTGCCTGCGGCTTAGAATTGCATGTCAAATATTAGATAAGATGCGTTAGTCGGGCTTGTCCGTATGCAGATTAGAGAAGTGACTAGCTATGCAATATGCACTCTACACGACTTGTGTACGTACAGACATATATACCATAAGAGATATTTACATGGAACTATTGTTTTAAAGCTGATAACATAAAGTTTATTTTTCAGTAAGGAATTAAAACGTTTTACTTATTATATCATTGGGGGTCCATAGCAATTATCATTGTTTAAAATGCAGTACGCCTTGGGCGGTTCATTTAAATACAAAGTTAGTAACTAAAGTCTAATATCACAATATTATTAAAAGTTCAAGCCATGACTTCTACAATACTCGTGACCGACTCACAGGATGTACAAACGACTTGCTTGTTAGACGGTATAATTGTATATTATGGGAAGTATGTTTTTATGTTGTTTTCATTTTTTTTGCATTCTTTGCTCTTTGACTTTGTTTTATGAATAACCCTAGAATAAAAAATAAATATTTCCACCATAAAATATATATTTTGTTATTTAAAAATAATTTTAATAATATTATTCCGTGTCTATTAGATTTAATGTTTAAGTTTCTATATTACATAGATATTTTTTAGTATTAAATATAATAGAAGTTTAGTAAGCGGGCGCTGTGCCAGTTAACACGAGAATTTGGCCTGTATTCAAAGGAAAGGGTAGTTTTCCTCGAAACGATTTCCAGCTTACTTTGCATGCAAATGTGATAATCAAATACAAACGTATTAAAATGTTATTTACTTAGCTTAACAGAAACACAAAGATCGTTAGTGTGAACTATAAACTTTTTTATTATGGAAATGATAAGGCAAACGTCTAAATAATCCAAAGCACCACCTACATTCTATGTGGGTACGAATGTATATATATTCCAGTATAAACCTCGGAGATTTCAAATAAATGTGCATATCATTAGACTAACAAGAGATGTGCGCAGGCGAGCGAGTGTGTGGTCCCATTTCGATATTCAACATGGATTTCTTTTTTTGTTTCCGTTCACTAGGAGGTTGTTAGGATATTCCTTTACATGCAACGAAACGGCAAAGGATTTTCATTTTAATGTTTTCACAATTTCCTTTCATACATACAATACAATACAATACATGCAATACAAAAAGTCAAATATAAATTGAGATTTTATACAGTAATGTATAGTAGTAAATACTTGTTATAAGAATTTTTTATTAAAGTATGTTATATTTAACCTTCCATTTTGATAATGTAATTAATCATTAGAGGCAAAAGTATAAAAAAAACTTACGGAACCAACGATAAATTAACTTCGAGATATTAAAGCATCATTAAACGACTTTTTTATCGAACAGCTTCAAATTTGTTGTAGCTATTTAAGTCATTATCAATGGCGGCACAAATTTCTGGATGGATGTTCAATTAATTTAGAATAAACTAAAATATAATAGCTCTGATAACGTCTACATTTGCGTGTTTCTTTTACATTAGATATAATTGTAGCGATTATTTATAGTTTTACATGGTAGAAAACACAGAAAAAATAGAGAAATATATTTTTAAGAAAAATAGAAAAAAATATAGAAAGTTCGTCGTGGAACAGTAAGTATATCAGTTATTTCTATACATTTAAGCTGAAAAAAATATTTGAAAAGACAGTAGCGTTGGTATAATAGCTGTTGAATACCTAATTTGTTATTTTAATTTCAAATGACTACTTATATAAAAAAAAATCAGATTTGAGCTTCAAAAACGATGTATCATTGTTATATTGTAATTGTTCTCCAAACTGTTTATAATATAAATAAAACATGTTATAAACAATGGCCATTCTAATCAAGCAAGAGATTCTGTATTTGTGCTCAGTCACTGTATAATAAATAATACGCTCATTGCTTACTTACCATTGACAACAAATGTTAACCGGTCAAGACTAGCATCATGACAAAAGTTTTTCTCGGCTTCATGCTGTACCCCCCACACAGCACGATAGGCAGAGTTAAGCTCACAAAGAGTTTTGCAGGACATAGTTTAACTTTTTATATATTGTAAAATGGTATTAATAAAATTAAATTAAAAAAATAATAATAATAAAAACCTAGTGTTAAGACACTCCGTTCACCACTTTCCGCCGAATTCTGGAGGCATTGCGTGTTGAGTGGCGGAACTCAACTCCGCTCCAGAGCGAAGAAATGAAAATATAAATGTTAATAGTTGATTTTCAATTTATAGAAGACACCACAAAAGCTTCCAAATGTCGAAAGCTTCAGAGCTTTCAAATATTACTTACGAAACTAAGAATATTAATAGAATCACTTACAATAGAGGCTCCGGCATGCTAATACGTTGATAATTGAGAGAGAAAACAATACGGCAATGGTAATAGAATTACTAAGTAATTTAGAACGGGACCCATCAATCACTCGTGATGTAGGATATGATCTAATCTGAAATGAAACTCATCATTTATAGATCGGCTCTATTCGAATAATATAAATAGATATATATCTATCTATCTATCTATCTATCTATCTATGTATATATCTATCTATCTATGTATCTGGTCATCCGAATCTGGCAAGTGTAATCTTTGTTTGTCGGTCTATCGTTACTAACAAATTATAGGGTCAATGTTCTACATATGGATGGTGTGTAATAAGCGAAATGAGATATTTCATTATTTGAATAATATACACTGCTACTTAGAGCTACCTTGTAATTTTAGCTTTATGCTTTTATAGTGCCATATACTTTTGTATGAGATACATATCCGCTATATTGAAATATCTTTATAACAAATTCTAATATGCACTTTGATATCTTTTGAAGGTATAACTTAACTGAAATACTCTTCTATAATATGCCGCATGGAAAAAAAAGATAGATAAGTGCTAAAAATCTAAAAAATCTTTTACTTATTTATATTCTCTTATTAATGAAAATTATCTGAACTGAATTTAGGTCGAACAAACCTACTATGTCTTATTAACCAACAGAATATTTTCAACTTAAGCAATGATTACGCTTAATAAACAATCCAAACTCCTTTCTAATATGCAATAATGATCTAGATTCCCTTGCCCTTTGTCAAGTTAAACAGAACCAGAAAATTAATTACACAAATCGTTCGCTATACTGAGATAGCCGCACCGTCGATTTATAATCTATCGCAGCGACTGCTTTTTGAATCATTCATCATGTTTCAAATAGTTTGATCGATATTTTTTGTTTAATTTCTTTATAGATGGAAAGAAAACTTATTGAACGCTTGAAAATAGAAATCTTGAATTAGCCTCCTTATATGTAAATTTGTAATGGCTTTCATATTTTTAATATTTTTTGTATTGTTCCACGTTAAGGATAGAAAAATATATTCTTTTTAGCTATACGCTGTACAAAGCAGGTTACGCAGAAGGGAACCTGGGAAACTATTGTTATAACATTTCGTTAATTAATTAAAACACTTCCGTTCCCCACTTTCCGCTGAATACTGAAGGAAATATAATAAAGATTTTTTGAAACTCAACTTTCATACTTATTAGACACGAAAGTATTAAATAAACAGTAAAACTGTCAACCATTTCGACACGAGTGATAATGCGCTCAGTGGCCATTTCGAAACAACCGCGCGTCCGGGCATTCCACTAGATGCGAGATTAGCGTTACTGACAGCGGCGATAAGTTAAAAGTTTTTTTTTCTCGTATAACGATAACAAGGCGAATGGATACTTTGATGGACCTTTAGATGATAATGTATGATAAGAAACCCTGTCAATATCAAAGTTAACAGTACTCTCTTAAGTAACTAGTAGTTGAGATTGTTTTAAGATAAACTATTTAGTTATAATACGTTTTATATGGGAATTGAATTATTTCTAAGAGATTCAGTGGAGGCCCGTGTAGGCGCAGTGGGTTGTAGGCTTGATTCCCACTCGAGGAAATGAAATTTTAATTTTCCTGGTTCTGGTGTAGAATAAACTTATTAGAAACGAAATGTACTAACACGAGCTAGATTTCTTTTCTAAGAAATATTCGTTATATACTCGAAATAATGTTTTCATTTAAGCTATGCCAGTTGGTAAAAAAAATAAAATAGTATTATTATTATATGAATTTATTTAACAAGTTAATACTTTAAATATATTTAAATAGATATAATCCGATAAACGTGCTTGTCATAACTGTATTCATCTATTCATTTACATAACACCTCTAGCGGTGCGCTTATATAAATAAGTTTACATAGTCAAGTGCACTCGCAGCTCAAACATGGCTATGATGTTACGGTGTGCAGCCAGCTTAAGGAGGCCTTATACATTGTATTTATCAGCTCCACGCTATATCATTATTAAGCAGGCTATGCAGATGGAACCTAGTGTTAAGACACTCCGCTTCCCACTTCTCGCGAAATTCTGGACGCGTTGTGTGTTAAGTGGCGGAATACAACGCCGCCGCCGACACCAGAGTGAAGAAATAAAATCAGCTTCACGAAAATATTAAATACTTCAATTTCCTGAATGGAAATCGAACTCATTACCTTTAACGTTTACGGTCACACCCTTATAACCTTACGCCATAACTTGCCTCTACGATTTCGGCGCAGAGTTCAAATCCGTCCAAAAAAAATTGTAATCACTAACCATAGTAAAATTTATTCGGCAGGTGTACCAGAATTACCATAAAACTTTCAAAGACAATACCTCCATCTTTAGTGGTGGATCCGGTGTTATTAGTTTTTAAAACGTGCTGCCCATAGCAATATTACGAATGACACTATTTAAATAAACATGGAATTTTAAATGAGTTAAACTATACTAATTCACGTAAAAGTAATTCAAATATAAATATGGCACTGTTTATACATAAAATAATTACATATTTAGCATTTTAATACAATTTGATACGCTCGTTGTAACTGTCGTGTATTAGTTATGATATATAAGTCTTGTTAAAATATTTATATTTTTTATCAGCTTCACGCTATATCCCTCATATAGCAGGGCAGGCAAAGGGAACCTAGTGTGCCTCACTTTTGTCGAGTTTTTCTGCCGTGCTTTGCATTATTGTTCCAGAGAAAAAATAAAAATACTAATAAATAATAATTTATTTCTACAAGATGGAATCGAACCCACAATCGTCGCGTACACGCTTGTGTCCCTCCGCAACGACGGCGTCAATATAACGATTTCATTTGTATGTTTCCTGTAAATTGAGTACAGAACTAACTTAGCATTAAGTAATATAATAGGACGTAGGATAGGCGTAAAATGTTCTCGAGAATAGAAATGACAGTCGGACAAGTCCTAGTAATTTATAATTACAGTGTTATGAGAGAAATGTAAAATTGTTTTATTTGGCATTTAAATTTTTTATTTTCTTAGATTCCGTTTTAGTGCTAAGACACTCCGTTGCCATTAAAATACTTCCGTTATTCACTTTTCGCCAAAATACGTCACTTCCTGGAGTGGCAATCAAATTTATAATCTGTCGCGCCACTCCTGTCTTCAAAATATCAAATTTTGAAATTAAATATTTATATAATATATGAATAAGAAATTTCAAAATAAACGTTTCAATACAGGTCACGGTAAAGGAAACGTAGAGCAAACAAAGCGTATTAGTGAATTGTAGGCCACCCTCGGATCGGGGCTGCACTGCCACCGCCCACTCCTCGTGACGTGCACTGCCTACTGTACCAACCACGAGTACAATAAGAATTCCTTAATGCGGAAGCAAAACATTCAGTATTCACTGCGTTGTTCCTATGAACGTTTTAATCAAGCATCTACTATCTAATTTTGTTCCTGTTTTACTGTAACGTTACCTATTGGAATTGCTAAGGTAAAATCTTTTGTTGTATAGGTATTTCTTGAAACATAGATTTTTCTAAACGCTTTTTTCGTAAGTTAATTGAGTGGTTTTCTAACGTTGCTATTCGTTGGTATATTAGTAAGCCGATCGTGGCGTGTGAGTTCCTTTGAGTGTCAAAATGAGACGGAGTGTATTTATGCGAACGGAATCTTAACACTAGGTTTCCAGGCTCCTTTCGCCTATATAATTGTGAACCTAAAAGATAATCAA
Source organism: Heliconius nattereri (assembly GCA_013403645.1). Taxonomy (NCBI): domain Eukaryota; kingdom Metazoa; phylum Arthropoda; class Insecta; order Lepidoptera; family Nymphalidae; genus Heliconius; species Heliconius nattereri. The sequence continues at coordinate 2,480,527 of JAAIXI010000254.1, forward strand.
TGTCAATAAATATACGTAAAAAAATAAATTTCTACATTCACTCTCAATTCACGAATATATTACAAATCTAACAACCTATCGTCTATAGAGTGTCTACATAGTATACTGATATCTCCCCGTAGCTTATGCCCCAAACTTTCATTATTATTTTGGGACGACTTTTATTGTGCTGTAAATATTTTATTCGGCGATAAGAGGTACCCAGAGATAAAGCAAATTGATCGAGTTGTACAGAGATCGGAGGTTTATGTGTTACGTGGGCGGGTTAATTGAAACGATGAGGTTGTGCGAACGACGCCTTACATATATTAATATTTAATATCCTATTAAGAAGACTAACGCATAATTATTGGAGATAAACCATCGAATAGTATGAGATGCATTGAACTCTATCCGTTTGGTACATCTTAACTCAAGAACGTTTCTTAGTTGGTATTTACCTTTGATATGTAATCTGGTAGACTTCTCGTGTAGTGTATATAATATATATGTATTTGTATATCATTTGTACAGGTTGGAATTCTCATCAGTGTACAATGTACATATTTGGTTTATAGCAATTTTGAATATATTAGTGTTGGTTGCCTGGTGAGATAAGGCAGGTATCGAATTTTATTGATGAATACAATTTTCTCATAATTAGTAATTTAAAGCAAAATTAAAAATTAAACATAAATTAACTATTTTATATTTATGATGTCCCAGTTAAAATTCCATAAATTTTTGTATAATAACAAATCAATTTTATAAAGTATACTAATGTATCTCGAATTAAAAAAAACATTTATTTTTTTTTTAATAAAAATACACGGAATTTTACAGAAAACAACACGTATTTTAATAATTATTTAACATTAATTATTAAAACAGTAGTGGTTTATTAAATTAATTAAAACAGTGAAAACTTTTATTACCATAAAGAATTTATTGTCAAAATACACAGAGTATACAATTGCATCGAAATCTCAATAAAATATACAAAGACATTATTATTTAAAAAAAGTAATAACTAATTAAGATTCCTACATCAACTATATTAAAATGTTATCTCATCAAAACGAGATGCAAAGCAGGAGATATGATATTTTAATTATTAATATAGCATTAAGAATTCCCCTTTTCAAAGATTTTTATTGAGATATAATTAAGCGTTCTCCGAAAGCTTCCAACATTAAGCGCCCGTGCGTAGAGATTACGCCCGGCGATGGCGTACTCCCCATATTGTTAATAGTAAGCTGTTCTCGTATCAAATATGCCTTAACCCTAATAGAACGCTATCGAGCATCTTATGTTTTATTCAAAGGAGATTAACGGTTGGCACTGCGAGCCGCACGCCTCTAAGACATTTTCTTCATATATTTCTCATATTAAAACAATTTCAATATGAAAATATGTCATATAGCTATATATTCATCTTTGGGTTCATGAACGCACGATGTGGTTCTTCGCTATGATCTGTAAGTGTTTTCAACGTGATTAATATGAAGTTGTAAAGCATAGCAATTATTTGCTTAGTATAAAACGAATAAAATATTATTAGACTCAATTAATTAAATAATAGAATGTATTTTAAATCCATAAATATTTATATATTATTTACAATAGATGATTATCATCAATTTAAACTACATATATTTTAATACTTATATTCGAAAAACAATCACTGCATCTAAATAGCTATTAAAATAATAACATTCAATAACAAATTATAGACTACTGTAATAAAATCATAAATTTAAAAGTGGCATTACGGCCTCGGGCTACATTTAATTTGAATCTCTTGTTGTAATGTTCATATCGGGACTATCGTACAGACATAAGACGGCTAATTCGGCGTAACGTCAGAAAATACCATCTAATTACAACTCACGCCGAGCGTAACCGAACACAAATTAAAAATAATGACTGTCGGTTGAAATTTTTCTGGAATTCATTATTATAAAAGGAAGAAGCAATGCGAGCTCGACCGCCGACCGGCGCGCCGGTGGACGGGCAGCTGCAGAATTAAATTATGTACCATTTGTATCCCTCGACTGGTTGGACGGTCAGGACGGTACACCTGCCCGGACCGCACCGATTGACACCTAGCCCCATATAAACTCACGATAAGCTGAAAAAATCTTAACAATGATCCTTTTACAGCCATGTGAGAACTTATTATTGGTCCTTTACAAACTGAACCATTCATTTTTACATCTTTATACAATCCTGGCCATTAGCAGAGGCGTGGGCAGCGAGGGCTTACAGCCTAATAAAATATTGTATTGTCAAACCCAACAAAGACCCCAAGTGAACATCTTCATACAGAGACATCTCCATCATTGCCTATTGTTAACTTGAATTCCCTACGCCAGAACATTATTTTTAATCACAATTTATTGCCAACGTAGCAACTGTGATAGTACAGCTTAATCATGTATTCAAAGGTCTTATTTACCTTTAAATAAATATATATATGTATCATTACGATTAAATCTATCTATATAAATATTTGAACAGTTTAAATTTAAAATTTAAATGTAAATTAAGAAAATACCTATTAATTAAATATATAAACTTTTTCTACATTCTAAATACGACAAAAATGTAGAACAGTATATTTGCAGTAAATAAATAAATTTTATATATATATATTAAAGAAAAGCGTAGCGTATACTTCCGCGCTTATTCTATTTTTCTTCATATTTACGGAATTATGGGCGAATCACTTATTGTAATTAAATAAAAGCCAGACTGAAAGCATCCGATGAAAGGCGACGTGGCCGTAAGGAGGACTGTTTGATGGTAATGATTTATGGCGACAGAGGAACGACGCGATTTCGCGTGTTTACGTTCATAAAATAAATGTACTGTGATTTTTTTGTAGAGTTAGCTGAAGTGACGTTTTAGAAAATTAATGATATCTTAGAATTATCTTATTTATTTGCTAACACAGTATATAATATTTATTGTTTAAAACAAATGTAGTAGCTTTCTAGTACGAAATAGCGACTGTAACTAACTGGAACAAGCCGTGCATGAGCGGAAAAAATGTAACCACAGAAGCGGCAAGCAGACCGCAAAACTCGTTCGACTGCAATCATCTCGCTATACAGTTCTATATTTAGATGAACATTCCGTACTGGATTAGCAGACCTGCAAGGTGCAAACTGTCAAGAACAAACACGCGCTAGCGACACACACTATAACGCTTATCGCTTAATGGAAACATAAACCAGCGTGCGTTTCGCTTTCTTAGAAATATCGGTAAACACTGCTTTTAAGGACCTGCTCGAAATGCTTACACTACCAATAAAAATATATTTTTACTCCTGTAAGTTACTTATACAAAATCATCTTCCATTAATAATAGCTTAGTATAATGATTGCGGTACAAGCGGAGGTCCATTATGAAATTAAATTTTGTATAATACGGCGTCTGCCCGTCTAGATTGTCAAAGATACAATCAAATACGAGAAAAACACTTACAAACAAAAACACATTTAGATAAATTCATTGCATGTCGAGAACGTAAACGAAATACAAAAGGCGACAATATTCGAGTATTTTCGTCCAAATTTGAGCGCGACAATAAGAAGAGCGAGCGACAAGAGATCGCACTGAATGGGCCGCCATAACTCACATCAGACAATAAAATTTTTGATTAAATAGATATTTTATTCGATTTTAAATGCAAGCCTTCATTCGTATTCATCAGAACGCAGATGCTTCCCATCACGAAGTCATTATATCCGTCTACTTAAAAAAAAACATCATTATTCTAGAAATTGACGTTCATTCATCCTGTCCGAAATCTCTCGTTTTAATCGAACGTGAGTCAAGAATTAATATTCGCAATCACGAGTTAGCATTGTTATATCGCGAGCTACTTAATATTCACCAGATGCCGGTCGTGGCCCACGGCCCAAGCGACGATTGTGGCTTCGATTCCCACTTGAAGAAATAAGTTATTATTTATTCTTCTTTTATTTTTTCCCTATAGCACCAAGCCAAAAGGACGACGTTGAGTTCCACCGATCAATACGTAATAATTCGGCGGTAAGTAGGAAACAGAGTGCCTTAACACTAGTTTCCTCCTTCCTACCCTGCTGTATGCGGGATACAGCGTGAAGCTGATTTGATTTCACTGAATATTTACCACAAAACAAGTTTCTCTTAATCAAATTTATTGAGGCACTTATTGTTTTGAGTATTTCTTGGAGAATATGTCAGTCAGATCAAGATAATTCAAATGATACACACCTACCGCGCGCGGGCGCCTCGTGAATGCTAAAAGCGATGTTGCACTCCTTCCCTGGAATTGAAAATGAGTGCGGTCCATGTTTTGTTTTAATAAACTCACATGTTTGCCTTCAAAGTAAAAGGTTTTTATTTGATTTGTTCGCGTACAAGCGGAGTTTCAGTAACAACGGTACGTCGTAAAGAGTATTATTTCTTTATAGTTATATATCAAAATGATTGATTGCGTTGTAAATTTAAAGTTCTATTAATATATTAGAATTTAATACTTTGTGTATTTTATTTGGAATCAATTAAATTTTTTTATTGTTTATTTTTGTTTTAAAATTAAACAACATTTTAAATAATTAAGAATACTAAAAATATATGTATAAAGTCAATATCTATAATTGTTATTTAAGATATATACAGTCTAGACCAGCAAGAACGTGGTGAGAGCAAAATGAATCTAGCTCCGTACCAGCACATTGCACTCCTGGAACAAGCCTATTGTTAGCGTCACACGCCACAGTAACTCACGGCGGCGCATCGATATTTATCCCATAGAATGGATATATAATTATATTATTAACTTTTTTTAAAGGATAATTGTAGTTTTAGGTTATTATTAGAGGCCGCCTAGATGAAGAAGCACAGATAGGTCGTATGTTCGATTCCCACAAGAGGAAATAATTTTATTTCATTTCACTCACTCTAAAAGACAAGCGCAACGTTAAGTTCCGCAATTCAATATTATGTATTGAAAAAGAGGCAAAAATAGAGTACTGAATGTCTTAACACTGGACTTCCTCTGCCTGCTCTACATATAAAATATTTTATTTAAAATATATATTACTATGTACTACTTACACTTAGTACTTCTCAATATTAATTTTGTTAAAATAATATCTTTACTTATACATAATTTATATTAACTTTCATTAAATTAATAATGATACAATGTACAGATGTATTTTTACTTTATATTAACATTCCGAGCATTTAAAATGAAATTTGAAACGCACGAAGCGAGCTCTCTAAGCATTAAACAGGACATAGGTCACTTTTTATCCTAGTTTACGTTAACCGTGGGAACAACTATATTCAAATATCAATTAAGTGACACTATCAAGACGCAGATCCAAAGAATAGAGAATACAGAGTAAGAGTCGATGCAAAATTGAGTCCGCCCTCTCATACTGAAGTTTCTGAATTTCGGTAAAATATCAAATGGATTATTTTTTCACTAAGCTCTTTCTGTACTAAATACTAGTAACGTAAGCAAAAATTGAAATGTTTTTTTTTTGATTCCGCACCCAAAACGTAAAAAGGGACTGTATTACTAAGATTACGCTCTCAATTTTAATAGATAATTATATTTCTGTTGCCGTTATAACAGCAAATACCAAGAACAGACAAACATAGATATATAAGGATTCCTATACAATAAACATAATTTTTCCAATCATTTTTACAGTACGGTATCATTCGTGCACATATCCGACTCACGCTTGACCGGTTTTCTTATAAATTACTGCATTGAAATTAGTCTGTCTTAATATCTCCGCACCAATTATAATGAAATGATTATGCGGTGTATTCCCCCGCACACGTCTGACGGTGAAGGTTTTAATTAAGGAGTATTGTTCAACGACTCGCGGCGTGACTTTTAAAAACTTTGTCTTGGCGTACCAGTTCCTCATATTGAATAGTCTTGAGTTCACTAGACCTACTTACATATTCATTTTATAAAAGTGCCAGAGAAAATTAATTTATGATTTCTTTATTTTAAATTATTTTCTGGTTTCTGAACCGAAGGTTTCTTTACTTTCACGCTATATGCGTGCGGCAGGCACGCATGCAGCAGGATAAGCAGAAAGAAAACCTAATTTTAAGACACTCCGAATTCTACAATCCGCCTTTATTTTTCTATCATATATTAGGCGTATTATAAAAGTAATTATTATCTAAATAATAGAATGATTCAATACAATATTTAGTTCGAAACAACAGTTATACGAGCTCGTAAATAGAGCAATAGTAAAAGAAACAAAAGGGTATGGAAGTGAAAAAGTTTTAAATACAACTACCGCCCTTTATTCTATGAATGGAGATTCGGACACGCTCCTATATTGATTTGATGTTTTGATATCGCAATCCGTTTGGCTGGCTGTTGTAATTTCTTGTAACAATAGCTTCGCTTTTTTTGTACTTCAATGTTCATATTAATTGATTTTTTTTGTATGAACTATTTCAATAAGGATGAAACTGGATTATTGATACAGGAATTTGAAATTAAATCATGGTTCACGCTGTATCCCCCTTCTAAGACAGTCCATTCACCACTTTCCAGAAATTTATTCGAGGTATGCGTATTGGGTGGTGGAACTCAACGCCGGTGAGCCTTGATGCCAGAGCGAAGAAATTAAATGTTAATAAATATAAATAATCATTAATTTCCTCGAATAGGGATTAAATCCACCACCGTCGCGTTACAGTCACACCTTTGTGCATCAGCGTCACGACGGCTTCATTTAATAAAAACGTAACTGGATTTTCGAACATATAATGTTATAATTAATTTTTTAGTAAAACATATACTAAAACTATTTATTATGCATTAAAAGTAAGCGAAACTCAATCGAAACTAATAAACAAATAGCGAGCGCAAGACTTACGCCAGACAAAAGTAAAACAAAACTGCGAGAAAGCGAATAACGCCCGGGGCAATGCAGGAGAGTTAAAAATCAAAATGTTAGAGCGAGACAGAATAGCCTGTACAGCTGCTTGGTGGTTTTTTAAAATGCATCTTCCTCATTTGGTGATTAACAGAAAAGATATTCTATGTAACTTAATCCTTTTTTTTTATTTAGTCAGATTTTTTTTTTAAATATACATTTAAAAATGACATCTAATAGGAATCGAACCCACAGCCGTCGCATATAAAACACACTATATTAGCGTTAATATAGTAAACTATAAAAAAAATAGAATATTAAGAAAAATCCCAGCCAGCCGATTACAGAGTCGATCTCAAACATGAAATTCCTATAGTTTTTGCGCCAGTAAAAACTGATATACCTTCGACGTTCCCTATATTGAGTTAATGTCAGCCGTGATTGTATCTCCGTCCTTCTCACTCTCAGGGGCCAGACATAGCATTGTTTCACGCGGGGTAGAATGGAATCGCATTTTATGGTAAGTTGGCGGGCCGGCAGGTGTACGGGCTGCACCTGCGACGCGGTCGGACGGACCGTGAGATGTGAGGTACAACGAACTCGCTGTTATACTTGACCGAGATCAAATCTGTATGTGTTTTTGATATAAATTCTTTTTGATTATATTTTATTTATGTCAATATACATAAGTGAACAAGTAAGTTAGCTCGATGTGGCTTGATTGAAGTAAATTTGATTTGTTTATAGTAAATTTTATATATATATAATGGTTGAGGAATAACGCAAGGGCACAAAATGTGTAAACAGGTAGTGGGTTCGATTTCCATGTGTAGAAGTTCCAGCAAATGAAATAAATTAGCGTTTAGTCCCCGTATTGAATCAAAAATTCAGCATAAAATGGAGAGCGGAGTGTCTTAACTCCTACTCCTCTGCCTGTCCTAGTGTGTACAGAGTACAGCGTGAAATTAATAAAAAAATCAAAATTAAAATAAAGCTCCATTCAATTAGATAGCACAAAACTACTTCAAAATTACAGAAGCACTCCAAACTTATTAGCTTAACCTCAAATCTTACAAAACTGCATACTGAATTTAAATTGAATGTAATTGCATGCGAATCGAGAATCTATCGCGTTACTGGTAGAATTCCGCTAACAACTTCACCAACTAGCAAGGCGCCTTAACGAGTATGTTGGTGGGTGAAATTCGGCGAGCAATTCTAACTGATTCTACATAAATTAGCTAATACGAGAGAGTACACAGTCCTGTAGACGCTGCTAGTAGATGCTAGATTAGGCAGCTAGTAATTTAAATTATCCATACATATTCCTCCTCATGTGAATATTTCAAGGAATTTATCTAAGAAAACGTATTTTCAAATGGTTTAAATAATTATTAATTTATTAAACACTTAATGTTTTTATATATGCAAAATAATAATATTGAAACAAAATAATTGTGAACGAAATATTAATTACTAAGTTGAAATACAATTTGTAAGAAGCTTTAACTTTTAATTTTGTTTATTAGACGACGAGGGAAAATTTCAATAATAGTGTTTGTGAAGTTTCCTCGCGTGTGTACCTATTTAATGTCGACCCGACAAGTTATACACTCTACGGTACGAAATTTGAAAGAGCTCAGTTTTCTTATTAAATCTCTGAAGCATACTGCGTTATATGCTTTTAAATATATGTAATGTAAAATATATATTTTGTAAGATATGTTATTTTATTTTTAGATATTTAAGTAAAAGAAAATAAGTAAATCAGCTTCACGCTGTATTCAGCACACAATATGGTAGGCCGAGGGAATCTAGTGTTAAGGCTCTCCGTTCTCCGCTTTCCGACGAATTATGAAGGCATTGCGTATTGTCGTTAATTAAATATTTACATTTACAATTACACTTTCTGGCCCTACACCATGACTTTTTTTTGTTAATTATTTATCAAATATTTTTTGGATTATTAACAGTAAAAACAGGATTACCAACTAAATTATTAATATTCTCCAAAATATAAATAGAAAATATTTATATATTAGTATAGTAGTGTATATCCGCAAAACGGAAGAGGCGAATTCTATCCGGATATTGAATATTGATCGCACTCCCTTAACCCTGACGTATCGCTCGTTAACGACTGAGATAAAGAGTTTTTGGTGCTTCATTGTAAAACAGTAGTCGAGTTTTAAATGACATTTGAAGAAATTTCGAAATGTTGTTCCATAAGAAAAAAATTTCTATATAATCTTTAGCATTTCCGTTATGTATGTAGCATAGAAACTAGGTAATATGTTCCTACTTTTAATTCTTTATCGCCTATCCATTTCAGATAGGTATAGATAAAATACCGGAACCCAACACTGCACCTTGTCTCTCTCTCTCAGTGTCTGCTAAATAAAATTAAAAGGTTGTTAATTTAACAACGAATTTATTTTTCCTTACAAATTAAATTAAATTCTCAGTAACAAAACGTTATAAAGGGGAAAGGGTTAACTACTAAATGAAAGATGAAATTACCTTACAGTACAGTCGATAGGTATAGTACCTACTTAATCAAAATATAATTTTGAATTTCATATGATATGTTCTTGAATCGTTTGTACTTATTCACCCCAATATCCTGGGGTTAATTATAATTAATCTCGGAAGCACCCTTTCACGATTGTTAGATACGAACGCCTTATTGAAAATAACAACCATAAGATGATTTCTCTTTAATTTTATTAATATTTAAGTTTTTATATTATAATGGAATAAAAAAAGAGGCTATCAGGGATACAGGAATAGTCAGACGGAAAACGAAAAACGTAATTTTTTATCACTAGGCTCTCTGTTAACCTATGAGGAATACAGTGTAAATCTGTCAAATAATAAAAAAAATGAAGTTAGGACTGCTAAAAATTCTAAACAATTGACTTTAAAATTCTAACATTTAAATAAAAATTCTTTGTGATTCATAAGTAATAGAAAGAAACCCTTTGTGTTTACGAAATCGAAACAAAATATCTGTATAAATAATTCAAGATCTCTGGCTGGCTCTGGAACCTTTCTTAGCATAACCAAAACTATTCTAGCGAATATTCTAGAACGATAACTCTAGAATAAATACATAAGTTTATAGGATTTTTTATTGAAAATCAATATACATGGTTTTTTGGTTTGAAAGTATTTAAAATAAGCCACATCTGTAGACATTTTTTTTTATTTTTTTAGACCATACGGTCGAATTATATAGGCTTCTCACAACTATTTTAAATATTATAACTGACGACTGCTACGAACGAAATGTGCTTGCGAATGCCATCGATCATTCTATACTAGCGTACGCAACCGTACTGAGTATTGCTTCATTTAATTTTTTTTAACGACAGTCGCTATATTAACTTATCTTTATTGAAATAAATAATAAAAATAAAAAAAATGTTCATTAGTAATAGTACTGTAATTTATTAAAGTGGGTACTTTTGTGCTTAAATTAGTTAGCGTCTAATGTAAACACGTTGTAAGTAGGATAAATCGACAACAATTCCAACAAAAGTTACTCTAAATTATTGTCCTACCAAAATAAAAAATATATAATATATAATAATAAAGCTCAAGAATGATAGTCAGCTAAGCTATTGACGTAAGTTTATTTTGAAGTCCATTCATTATGTGCTAATGCCACCAGCGTATAATTATGTATTTTTACTCTGTATAATTATTTAATTAAACATTGCGGTATTTTCCGTATCGATTTTCAATTTGAATAAATTGTTCTATAATTCTCGTAGAATATATGGAATACTTTACCTAATTAGGCACGTAAGATTGTGATTATTTTTCTAGTTTTGTTGCAAAGAAGAAAAATATATTTTTTACTTATCTTTATAAATTATAAATATATTGTGCTAAAATATAGCTAATAAAAAACTAGAAAAATAAAAAAAAATCTATAGTTTTTTCGTAAATGATAGAATATTTCCAAAAGAAACTTTAGTTTTTTTCCATTTAGTGAACAATAAAAGATCAAACCTTAGTCTGCCCTGCAACTATTATTACTCAATTTTATTCACAAATATCCTAAATACTTATATCCAGGTCGCTCCAGTGCAATATGTAGGTATATATTTAAAGTAGGTAGGTATAAATTTAAATAATAAAGACGTAACGTTATGATGTTAAGTTTCATATAGCCGAAAAAACTCGCTGTAGCATATAATCTTAAAAGTAAGAAAAACGCCAAAATATAGGTCCCACATTTCAAAACTTCGACCAAAGCAGAAAACACATAAATTGTGTAAGTAGTAATTTGTACGTTCATTATTTATGAAGATGAATCGCTGCCTAAAAATTTGAAAAGTTGTTATAAATTTTATAACCACTTAAGGCGCCTATTAACTTACGTTCGAGTTCTATAAGTGGTTGTAAAATTAGCCAATAAAGGACTTTATTTCACTGATAACTGACAGTTTATTTGAATAAAAGCCGATATGTGACGTCATAACACAGCTTTACGTACTATAAAACCAATATCTCCGTATTTTATTACAATATTTTTGAGTTTGAACTCTTAATTGTCGGTTTTAAAATTTCTTCCATAAAATATAATGAAGAATTTTATTATGTGAGCTTTGTATAGTGTATGTTTTGATATCTGTAATTAAACTCTACTACATACTTAGAGCTCAAATTTCTTTATTTAATACTAATTAAAATATATATTTTTAATTAATAATATTTTGACTTAAATTTGGTTTTTTTTATTTTATTGATAGCAAATAACTACAGTCTTCACAATCTTTATATTATATACACAAAGGTATATTAAGTATAGGTATACTATTTTACGAAAAAATATTTTTCCATATAAAATGGTAGTTTCATTTCTATGTTACACTCGTATAGAAGTATAAACTATATTAATAAATAAACTATACTGCAGCTACAATTACAAACAAAAAACAATAAATATTAATAAAAAATTTCATTTATAAGCTCCATAGCGGTCACTCATATAAAATATTCAGAGATAGTGTACCCTCTGTTTTGAGTGTAAAATACAAGTATTAAGTGTACAGGATTGGAAGTTAGCAAAGTAAAATGTTTATGAATGTAAGAAGAAAGTTTCAGCTGGAAGCTTTTACCGCTCTTTCGTGAAATGAGGATTACATGAGAACTGCGTTAGGTCAACCTCTTGCCTGTTGTTCTTATAACAGTTTGTTTCTATTACAAATGTTTCATAAATATAATATTTTGTGTAGAAATAATTTTTTTTTTTTTATTTTATTTATTTTGCTTAAATAATTTCCCCACAACGTTTACAGTTTTTTTTTTTTTTTTTTTTTTTTTTTTTTTTTTTTTTTTNTTTTTTTTTTTTTTTTTTTTTTTTTTTTACGTTTTCTTCCACTATGCTACAATGGCCTATTATATAGAAATATTATATTTTTTTAATACTTAAAAATATTAAATGAAAAAAAAATCTACTAAATACATAGCTGTATCCGTTTTCATCACAAGCAATTAGGTAAATATATAATGTATCAAACAAAATGATTAAAATTATAATTAAAAGCTTTTTACTCTATCGCTAACAGGATGGTTATAATTAAAGTAAATAAAATAGTTTTAGGTAATAAACTATGTATGCAGCGCTTTAAGTCCTTTTAATTTTAGATTAAATAGTTAAAACTATATATATATATATATATATATTATTTTTAATATTATTAAAAATAATATATATTAAAAATAATAGAAAAAAAGAAAAAATATAACACACACGTTTTCCTGTTTTCAAGTCGATTTGCAAGTTGAGATTCGCCACCCAACATACAATATTACTAAATTCATCAATATCATGAAAAATGTTAACAGCCGGTATTAATAAAAATATATATTATATGAAACCTTATATGAAGTTTAAATAGCTTATTTCGAAATATTACAAATGAATTTTCAGAAAACAGTGTACTCGAAATGTGAAACTCAAACTTTTAAGTAAAGTAAATAACGTACTTGAAAAGTTATTACCTACATCCGAAAGTTCCAGGCGAGGAAACTACAATACTAATGTGGTACAATTTAAAAGAAGAAAATTAAATAGAAGCATTTTAATTTAGTACAAATATTAAAAATTTCGAGTCCATTTTATAAATTTTATTTTAAAATGAACACTTTTACGTGCCTTCTAATATATATACTAATAAAATATTAAATATTATATAGAACTACAACAAAAAAAGAAAAAGGTTTATCTACTCTAGATCCAAGAAAAAATACGAGTATATAGTTCAAATAGAAGCAAAATAAAAGGAAAACAATACTTCCGTTATTGCTTACATAATTAACACTTCCACAAATCATGTATTACCCACAAGAAGCGCCTAATTGCCTCGTTTATTATTAAGATACTATCGATTTAATTACATGGAACCTAATTAGTGATTTCAAGTGCATTGTCGATGGGTGTGCCGATATCGATATCGATATTAAACTATATACGTTCACTGACTCACTCTCAAAGGCGGTCTTCACTCTAGTTCGGTCAATTTAATGTTTACAACCGTCTTACTGATATCAAAGAAAACCGCCTCGTACTGGCTAATTGGTGGTAATAGTATACAGACCTTTCGAGAGTCTATTAAATTTTAAGGCGAAATCATTTCATATCATCTTTCAACGTACGATAACCTCACTATTGATGTATTGGATGTATATAGAAATTTCTCTTGTGGAAAATTTTGTATTAAGTTTCTTTGTTACTTTAGTATCAAATATCTGAGGTTAACATGTATTTCAAATTTATAGTGAGCTGTCTTAAATAATTTTATTTACTGCATTTTTTTAGAAAAAAAATACACATATAGTGCAAGAAAGTACATAAAAATGCAACTTAATTACGAACAAAATCAACTCGTAGCATCAAATAAAAATATCAAAATGTTATGAAACTTAAATAATTTCAAACTTCACAAAGCTTTTAGAATGTAGCGAAATATATTTGTGTTGTAGAGATACCTCATACGATACACTTCTAACGATTTTTTGCTCGAAAAATTCTTGAAAGAGATCCGACATAAATTATAAAACAAGACGTCCTTAGTTTCTATGAAAGATTGAACAGCATGGTTCAATGCATGTGTAATTTATGTATTTGTTTTATATTTTTCTAAGTATATTGTCTTGAAACAGTGCCTTCTTACGACACTGTTCTACTGTATCGATAAATAAATAAATAATGTAATAAATTGTTATACAAAAGTTTCCTTAAGTATCTTAATGGGAACGGGGTGTCTTAACACTAGATTCCTAGTTTTCCTCTGCCTACCCAGCTCTGTGCGGGATACAGCGTGAAACTAAAACCTAAATAGAAAAAAACTTAAATTTAAAAAGTGATGGCTACACTTTATTTTCAAATTGTTAAAAATATAAACACGCAATGCTTATTATACCAAAATATAAATCAATCATTAAGTTAAAAGCTCCTCATATATTATTAAAATACACAAATGATAATCTCCACATTAATCGCAGTTTTACAAACATAATATATTATGCAGTCAATCTTTTTCAACGGAGACTTTTTTGGACAGTTAAATATACGGGATACGGGTTTCTTATAGGTATTTGAAGGTGAATTTTCCTGTTTGCGATGTCCGTAGAGTGGAAATTCCTCGCATGCCTCACTTCACGGCTCGCTGACCGGAAATCATATATTTATAATATAAAAGCTACACCGAAAGCGCCAAAAACGTATCCTACCTATGTCAAATTTACGATATAATATGAAGCAGGGTCATATAAATCATAACGATTTGTAGCGTCCACATGAAAGTTGTCTATTTACTCACTTTTCTTATGTATCAAGTGTCACTTGTCACGTACCTACTAATTTATGAATTTTATTCAGTTGATCGTTTTACTTAGAACATGCACGGTCGGTTAAATAGCGCTCGAGACCACGGAAGCGGTTTCTGTAGTCAAACAGAGAAGTTTGAGTGGTTTTACCGAGAGTCAACATTAACAACATTAAAATGAATAAACAATAAATTTCTTCTCGTATTCATAATAAAATAAATTGTAAATAGTGTTTACGTGTGAGCATCGTATCTTTGCTACAATGGCTTTGATAAACCTATCTGTGGACCCCAATAAATTATACAGCCCAGAGATAGTAATGTAATAAAAATCCTGATATGGATATCATTAAAAGTTGAATGGAACTTGATATCAAATTAGTAGCAATAGTAAACGATAAGCACATACATACCTTCAATGCGGTTATAATACTTCAAGTTTCAATGGTTCATCCAGAACATGAAACAATTAAAGTGAAAATAATTCAGTCACTAAAATTCTCAGGCACAGGCACTTCCAAATCCAGTCCAGGGCACAAAACACGGAAAGAATAGAGTATATATTATTTTTCAGTTATGTTAAATGCGATCGGGCGTGCGTCGAAGTCGGAGCGCATGAAGTAGGGACGTGCTCTCCACACGCAAGCAGAACGTAGACTGAGGATCTACGGCTTGAAACATTCTAAATATACACCCCCCGATGGTTTCCCGCGCATCCTACGAGCGCAACGCGTGTTCATGCAATTTTCTATAAATTTTCGCATAAGCTCCAAAGCCAAGCTGTCAAAAGCTGTTTTTGCAGGAGCTCAGCGGAGCCCGCTTTGGCTGCATTCGCGATAATTGAATTACCTTTACCTAATACAAAATTTACCAAAATTGCTTTTAAACTTTTGTTTTTAATTATATTAAAATGTATGGTATAATATATTATGATGTAATTACAATTTAATATATTTTTATAAATTTAATATAATAATATGTTTCCTGTAATTGAAAAGAAAATAAAGGAACCTTATAGGATCACTTTGGTGTCCGTCTGTCCGTCGGTCAAGACTAGTTATCTTAACATAGCGTGGACATCGGGCTGAAATTAATATAAAGTATGCAAATCTAAAGTCCTCTAGAGCATAGAAAAAAGTAAATTTTAAGGTAATATTAGACAATAAAAATAAATAGGCTATTGCTATAATTCAACGTTTTACTTCAACTTAATTACATACAATTATCACGTACACTTCACGTACACTTTTACAAACACTATATTAATCACGCACACTTTTACAAACACTATATTAATAACTTATATTGACTTCTGTTATTGTATCAAACATATCGAATGTAATTTCAACAAGTTCATTTAACCCTTGTAATTAGAGTATGTGTAGATTAGGATCGAATGTAATAAACATTAAATGCCACGAGTGAAGTTTATGAACATCTTTAAGTAATCTATATATATTAAAGGACTTGTCCTCACTGACTGAGGTAAGACGCAAGCACAGCCGTAACCGCTGTGCGTAGAAATGTGAAATTTGGACAGATGTTTACTATCATAATCTGGACATCCACTAAGAAGGGATTTTGAAAAATTTTAACCCGAAAGGGGTGAAATAGGGTTTGAAAGTTTGTATGGAAAAAAATTTAAATCGGCACCGATTTTTATAAAATTTGTTATTTAGATTTTTAAAAGTATTTAATTGAACACATGTTTCATGGTTTTCTAGAATTCTTCCCTTAAGGGTGCAAATAAGGGGTTGAAAGTTTGTATGGACAAATTCTTAAATCGCCACCGATTGTTATAAAATTTGAAATTTGTTCTCTTAAAAATATTTATTTAATTACAACTTATGTTTCATGGTTAATTAGAATTCACCCCTAAATAAGCAAGCGAAGCTGCGCGCCTCCGCTAGTATTATATATTGCTTAAAGATTTGATGCGTTATAGGTTTAATTCCAGTCCGGTGCAATATTTACTCGTATATTTTTTTCTTCCACAGACTGGCTTGCCAGAAAGGAGTTTTGGTGGAGAAGGAAGAAATTTATCGCTAAAATGTTTATTCTTAATCTTCTTCTTATTCTATCCATCGATATATTTAGGAAGCATTATACGGGAGATAGTAAAAGGAATGAAATATAACCGAATGTGTACCCTGTGTTTGTTTTAGTTACGTATAACTATGTAAGTATGGGAACAACATTTAAAATAAATAAAAATCTATGTACAATATACATTTTAATACTGGTTAGTGCTATTTTCTATTATACAGTCAATTTGGAGCATTGCCACGTCCAGGAGCGCCAACTACATCCTTTTTTTACTAACAAATCGTGTTAATTGTTATTTCTTACTAAAATAGTACAATAATGTAGTCTGTAAAACAAAATATTTAATTTTTCTCTTTGCATATTATAGAAGGGTAGACAGAAAAGAAGATAGAGAGAGCTGAAGATCGAGCTCAGTGGCATGACATTGGAGAGGCCTATGTCCAGCTGTGGACGAGGATAGGCTGATGATGATGATGATGATGAGACAGAAAACTAACCTAAACGACTAAACTAAGAACCTAAAGTTAAGACGCTCCTATCCACCAACTATCTAAAGAATTAAAACTACCAATATAATGTAACCCATAAGATCTATATATTTTCTTAGAACATCTATTTCCCATAGAAAGACGAAGAAAACATAAATTTTCTAGGACAGTTAACAATACACGTTTTTCTTTCTTTTTCTTTTATCATCTATTTGGCGTGATGCCAATATCATAGCGGGGTTAACTCCAAGTCAGTGATGTTACTGGGCGATGCTGCGTTTGTCACCGCCCACTGAACGTCAGGAAGCTGACGAGATTGTAATCTGTGACTCAGAGTTACAATGACAAATTCAATTAAAATAACTGATTTGTGTTATTGTTAAGCTATTTACTTGTAAGTTTATTGGAATTCAAGATTTATTGAAAAGCTAAATTTGAGCGGTCAGTTCAGCGTCGTTAGATAGTAAGCGCGGTGGTTCTGGGTTCAATCCACACTGGATTTTTTTTATTTCTGGTAGTAACGAAATGTCTCAACTTGTAATACTATTTTGTTAGATTAATTCAACCTAGCCTAGGTAAATGTGACACTGCAAAACTAATATTTATTATTTTAGTGAATTTGGTAATGTAAAAATACAAGTAAATAGCTGAATAAAGAAGCCTTCGTGCCACAGGGGCACTATATATCATTATATATAAAAAAAATATTTTTCAAAAAATAATTTTTACTTAAAAAACGAAAAATCCAACTATAAATAGCAAATACTAGTACAAACTAACATAAATAACAAACGTAATACAAGACGGAATATCAGTTCCGACTTATACGACACAGATAATCTATTTGATAGACTAACGAGCTTCTAATCTGCTGCCGGGGGTTTGTTTACATAGGGCTATCCGTTTATATGACGACAAAGACGACGTTGTGTTTGCACTCTCTTGATTATATTATATACAGCATAATTGTGGTAAAAATAAATTGGTAATGTTAATAATGTTGGTCAATTAACTGTATGATGGTGGTAATGGGTTATTGCCTTAGGGAAATTATTATATTTAAACTAATTTTATATCCATGTGTAGGTAGACAAAACACAGCGTTGAGTTCCGCCATGTACATGGAAATGTTTCGATTCAGCGGAAAGTGAATAACGGAGTAGTTATACGCTAGGTTTCTCTCTGCCCACATTGCTAAGTGCAAAAACGTGTAAAAATATTATACAATAACAAAAACTGCGTGTTTTAAAATTCGTTATCGAAGATTTTTTTCACGCTTTATCTCGCACCACATAGAACCTGCGACTCTGGTATTAAGAAACGCCGTTCCCACCTTTTCGCCTAATTGATGAGGGATTGTATGTTGAGTGGTTTCCCTTACTACCAAAGCGTGAAAATAAAAACAATACACATTTAATTCCCCCTAATGGGGATCAAATTTGCAACCATTGCGCTTACAGTCACACGCTTGTGTCCCTGCACCACAACGGCCAAAATTCCTTATTTTAATAGATATTACTTATCTTAGTTTAATTAGTTTTCAACTTAAAATAATAGTCATACTTAAGAAAGAATGAGTCATCGACAGTGAATAATACAATAGCATTGGTAGCTGTTAAAACTAAATGAATACCAAACACGTGTGCGAAATCGCTTGGAAGAGTTATTTTCATAATATACTCGTACTATATTATATGAAGGCAAAATAGCGCACTACTATAGGGCAGCTTAGACGTGATGGTCGTGAGTTCACTTCCCTCTCTGGGAAATATTTAGTTACATTTAAAAATATTACAAATTTCTAGAGTCATACTATACCTAAAATCTACAAAATGTGCGAAATAAGGAGAACTCAAAGATATCTTCATCTACTTCGAATCATGTGGCAGATGTGTGAAGATAAAAAGAATATTATTAAAATTTAAAATTCTATAGTTCAAAATATACAAAATATTTGTTGAAGTACCAAAAAGGAGCATTGTGGTTTATAACACCTGCGTACCTTTCAAATTGGAAATAAAAAGAAGGAAGATGAAAGGGGTTAATAACTACCTCTTTTCAAAATTTAAAAATATTATTTTAAAATTTGTATTTATGTCTTAATACGCATGAAATGATCGATGATAACTATTGTTAAATGGCTCTGTTTACTTAGGGCTCGTTTATATTATAACAAGCCCAAAATACAATTACACGCGGTTAATGATTGGTGTTTAGTAAGTTTGTGATAAAAAAAAAAAAATTCAAAATATTCTTTATTCAAATAGGGAATTATTACAAGCACTTTTGAATCGTCGAATGAACATATGAATAAAAAGCTACCACCGGTTCGGAAGGCAGTTCTGCTGAGAAGAGCCGGCAAGAAACTCAACAGTTGCTCTTTTCAAAATCAATGGTACAATCTATTACATTGGCTGGCAGCTATCCTGCATGACATTCAATAGACATTAATTCCATACATGTTTATCCTCTAAATATTCTTGAACAGTGTAATATGCTTTACTTGTTAGAAATTTTTTTACAGATATTTTAAATTTTTGTAGTGGCAAACTAAGAATACACTGCGGATAATAATGCAGTTAACAAAAGTGAAAATTTAATTTAAGCTGTAAATTTTTGTTTATATTAATAAGTTTTAATTTATTCTTACCCCTTTTTATTATGTTTTCTTACATTAAAATTATGTGTAAGGACAAGTACTTACTACTATTTTAATTTTCTTGTTTTGGTAAATAGGCGAAACGTGGCGTTGAGTTCCGCCACTCAACACGCAATGCCTCCAGAATTCGGCGGGAAGTGGGGAATTGGGGAGTGTCGTAACACTACGTTCCCAGGTTCTTTCTGCCTATCTTAGTAAAGTGTGTGCGGGATTCAGCGTGATGATAAAAATATATTTTCAATTACCTTCTAATTATTATAAAATTTTAAAAAGTAGGCCATATCAAACAGTAAGCTATACGCTCCTAACAAAAAAATTAACGTATTACCAACTTACATCAAAAAAACATCATAATAACATAATTTATGAACACACTTTCCCAGCACTAATAACAAATGTGTCCATCCCAAAAAGATAAAGCGTTTCGAAGAAGACATATCAATTCGCTCGACCTCGTATGAAATATTACTTAACATAATACAGGTTTTAAAGCTCACAGTGGGGCGCGCAAATTTTTTTCACGCTAACAATAGAAGGTACCCAGTAGGTATCTACTGGGTATCTGATATTTTTACGCCCATTCTTATTCCATCTGTCAACACAGTGTAGCATCCGCCTACTTTTTCCTTCTTACAACTTTAGTTCAGCCGTTATAGCCCTCTTCATTAAGCTCTCTAAATATTTATGTTTCATAAAATGGAATTGAGCGGTTGTTATTGTAATAATTTTAAATTTGATAGCACATATTATTTAGTTGCTGTTTTAAATGGAATATTGTATAATGTTTTCTATTTTTATGTGATATTTATGTGTTTATCTTGTCGATTTGATGCGGAAGGAAGATCATCATTATCTTTATTTCATTCAGAAAAAGCAGAGGGATCCGATTCCCTACTTCCTGCTCAATTCTTGATGTATTGCGTGTTAAGTGATGGTAGCGAAGAAATGGCATTATTAAATAATTAATTACCCCATGTGATAATCGAATTTACAGTCACCGCGTTTGCAGAAGATTAAATTTAATAAAAAATTATATTAGAAGTCATTATAGCTGCAAGTCAATTCTGTTTATTAATATAATGAATAATCATATAGTTTAAGCAGGCGAAGCCGCGGACGGGCCGCTAGTTTAAGAAATATGTCTATAACTTATTTACGCTTCATTCCGTACACAAAAGGAACCCAGTGTCCAGACACACATACTACAAAATTTTCAAGAAATGTTGAGTATTGAATTTAATGCCAAATTTTGTTTCTTTACCACGGCGAGAAAATTATTATCTATTCAATTTATTTCTCCAAGTGGAAATCGAACCCAAAACTGTCGCATTTACCGCCAGACGCTTTGCTACTGAGCCACTATTATCTCTCTTATAATATTATAAATATGTGAAATAAGAGTTTACTTATTTCACATATTTTTTTAAGCAACGACCTCTAGTAGCGACTGCAATATTCCAACATTTATTAACGTAGTTTCTATGGTTATCGCTGGAGGCCGCTCTATTTCTATGTAAGTCATTTTACAACAATTTGTTGATATTTGAACTAATTTTTATTTTATTTTGATGACGAAATATTTTAGCACCCATGTGACGTAAATTAGAATTATTTTTTAATTATTTAATTATTGAATCATCCGTCACGGTACGGTGTTATCTTATACAGTATCTTTAAAAAACTATTATAATATTATCATTCCTAGCTAATTGTCTAACTATAAAACTAAATACGAGAAGATAAAAATAATGTAAAATTACTTCTTAATCACCAAATCATAGCATCTTCAGTACTACGTAGGTACTCTTACTTAAGTCAATAGAAAGTCAAAATATGCAATAGAAATGTTCAAGTTCTTCGGAGTTCTTCGGCTCTACTTCGGAGTGGGTGTCCTCTAAATGGCTGCTAATGAATTTGAGAGCCAATTAGTACGAGCAGTATAATTTGTAAGTTACAAGTTCACACGGACTCTACTGTGATTCGTTAAGAAAATTGCTTGAAGTTCCTTTACTTGGCGGGTCTGTGTATCCTTCTATACTAGTTCTATATTTAACGTAGATCTAACTGATTTAGGTACTTTACATACGATTAAAGTTACTTCATGATACATACTGAGACCGTCGTTAAAAATTATTTACTTTATATCTAACGAAAATGTCAATAAAAACCTTTTTTTTTTGTAATTCTTTGCTTTTTGTTTAAGTTTATGACTTTTAGGTGGGGTAGGCGCCTAATTAATAAAATAGTTAAGGCACTATCCGAAAAATAAAATCTTAACTAAATATATTATTCTCTTTGTCATATTCCAGAGAAATTAAAACCCTTAAAAACCGTATTACGTTTTAATATTATTTTTATATATCATAAATTATAAGCAATTATTAAAAGCAAATTCTGGTAACTCTCTCTTTATCTACCATATAAGCATTCAAGATTAATTTTGTAATGGAAATAGCGAGGTTTTTCTTGAAAACAATATTGTATATAAAATTAACAAAATGGTAACATGTACATTTTATTACAATTTATCGAAAAAAGTTAATTGATTTCCAAACACTATCCTTTACGTTCAGATTTATTTTATTATCTCAATAATATACAATTATAGTGGAATGCACTTGTAAATAGATGTCATATCATGGACAGTTCCATGATATTGGAAGAAGGTCACGTAAAAAGCATGAGGAGTACGTCTGAAAAGATTGTGTGATCAGTGGATAAGGCGGAAGAGGTAGACCGTAGCGATGGTGCTCCGCGCTCTCTGCCTACCCTGCTAGGTATAAAGCGTGAAGCTAAAAAACACATACTAAACGTTACATATTCGTCTGGTATTTACAGAAGTACATACCAGACGAATATTTACCACAAAACAAAAAATTAAAGAAAAATATATTTAAATAAAAGTTTTTCAAATAGATAAAGTAATATTGGTTGCTTAATTGTTAACCTACTCATATCAAAGGTCTAAACTATTGGACCTGTTTTTTTTTTTGTTTTTAAAGGTCGTCTGTATGTCTGCATATTCTTTGTATATTAATGTGTTAAACAATACTTGAAACAGTCAAATATATAAAAAAGATACCTAAAACTTAAAAAAATTAAAACATCTTATAATAAGATTTTCTAAAATGAATAGTCTAATATAAGATGTATAGAACGGTAATACATAGTACATTGAAATCATTTACTCAACAGAACAAAGATCCATTGGTGAGGTGTCAAATATTTTGAAAGAACGCCTCATTTCTTTTATATCTTCACACTAAGTTGGTGGCAAGAACAGAGACATACATATTTTATCCTGTTTTTTACAAAATATTTTATTTAATCATATTATCGTCGATTGTTAGAATATAGTTTATATCATTTTAGCAAATTGTATTTCACAAATGAAATCCGTTTACAACTAAATAATAATGGTAGGCTAATTCATCATAGATGGTAAACTGATTGGAACTTGTTCTACGATAACATTTATCGTAATCTGGTAATTCCTTAGTCCGAGAAGTGGTGCTTATCTATTAATTATATTATCAGTCAGTCAGTCAGTGTTTTGAGTGAGATGTCCTAGTGTACTGTTGTACTTGTGTTGTTTTGGCTTCTTACAAGCATGTTTCTAATGAACTAACATTATGGTGAGTTGTTTTTGTTAATTAATTAATTATATAATTTTTTATACATCTTCTTTGATAACGCTTTTTTTTAAGGCTTAATTATTGCTTATTTTGTTTTTTTTTTTTCTTGTATTGATTGTGTTTTATACGTTATCATTTTCACATTATAGTCTTTTTAATTAATTTTAATTGTCATTAGTATAAGAAGCCATTATATAAATTACGATTTAAAATAAAAAAATCTATCGATATTTAATTAATATAATAGGCTAAATGGCATACAGCATAACTGCTGCTAAGTTTATTTTCTTTCAGAAAATTCGGATACAATACCTCAGTGTATCCACAAATACATTTTGGTTCATACTACTTCTGTAGACAACTAAAAGTTTTGTCTAAACTCTTTATTTACACAATATTTTTATTTTTGTAAATTATACTTGTTTTTGTTTTAAATTTAATTTAATTGAAATTATTATAAGGCTGTCGTGACACAAGCCAGTGATCTTATCTGTGTATCCTTCTCAGGATTCAGAAGGATACACAGATAAGGTCCCTGGCTTGTGTCGGGGTTACAGGATGCCTGCCTGCCAAGACAGCCTCGCTGTGTCCCACGCACAGCAGGGGAGGCAGAGGGAACCTAGTGTTAAGGCACGCTACGTTCCAATTTTATGTTTTCTGAATAAGTTTTTGTCCTTTCTAAGATAATGGAATAACACTAAGTGTTATTCCACACACAATATAAATACATTAAAAATAAATATTCCACTTTTTATTCCTTCCATACCAAACGCTATTTTCATTATTTCATATGTTAGAGATATATAACTGCAAATATATTAGTATATATTTACAATATAAAGATAATGAAGTACTTAAGTAAAAAGAGATTCATAATAAAAAGCATAATATCCAATTTCTCACTATACTGATCTTAGCAAACCGACTTTTGCGAACAGTCCAACAAAGAGCTGACTAAGTGATATTACTATTCATAGAATCCAAAATCCGAGGAGTTGAGCCTCAACTTAAACTGTAACTGTAGTTTAAAGTAGCCAGATTTACGAAGGAGCCTTTGATTAATACCCACAGTTTAAAATACGTTCTTACTGCACCCCTCTCGAGGAAAACTAATCTGCTTTAAAAGTGGTAAAATTTACATATACAAGTGTTAAGCTTGCTTTGTTAGTTGCATTTGTGAAATTATAATTAACTTATTAATATTTCGTAAAAGGTTTATCTTTTCTATTATAAGTATGTGAGGTTCATTGAAATATAATGAAATATAATATTTAATTATAACTGAAACAGACCTATAATTTTGAGGTCACAAAGGTACAAGCGTGTAACTGTGAACGTGACAGATTGGGGGTCAATTCCCTCTCGGGATATGAAATATATAATACTTTTGTTTCATTGTTTTGGTTACGAGGCAAAGCGCACCGTTAAGTTCCACCACTTAACACGTAATGCCTCGAGAATTTACCGAAAACTGAGGAAAAGAAGTGTCTTAATAAAAACGGAATGTCTTAACACTAGGTTCCTTTGCCTACTCTGAAATATTCAGGATACAGTGTGGTAAAAAATATTTCGTAAAATACTAACACAAAAAAGTTTAATTTAATTTAAAGTTTATTCTATTATAAGTATATGAGTTACACTGAAATATAAGAAAATAAAGAATTTAACATTAACTCAAGCAGCTGTATTACAATCCCTTGGATCTAATTTTTTGAAAAGAAGATTATATAATGATTAGGCAGCTTCACGCTATATCCCGCACACAGCAGGGTAGGCAGAGGGAACCTAGTGTTAAGACACTCCGTTCCCCACTTGAATTATTAGGCGTTTGATAAAATATTTATTTCTTTCAAATTATTCTAACTTGCCTACTGATTATCATTCTACATGAATCATGTTTTATTATTATTAATAAATTATTCTCATATATTCTTAAATAAGTAACAAGGTTCGCAGAGGGTGCCTAATATTAGGACACTCCGCTTACCACTTTCCGCCGAATTCTGAAAGCATTCCGTGAGTGGCGGAACTCAACGCCGCCGCTTAAATATATATTTGTTATCAAATACAATAAGAATTTGGTGCTTACTCGATAAATAGTAGATATTAAATTCGAATACATAATTATGAATATTTACCATAACTATTTCATTGGTTCTTCTAATAAAATGTGTAAAAACAAAAGTAATGGTAAAGTTAATATTTTTTCAACAGGGCGATGAAACGCTCTCGAGGACGACAGGCTCAGTGGTGCTCCAAGTCGGGGCACTAGAATTATTGGCTCGATACTCTATGAACTCTGGTAGAGCCACGAGTGTACTCTCATCTTTGTATGAGTTTAGGACACAAGAAGCAGAGCAAACTGGCGGGAAACAATGGAATTGGAAATATTTAAGAGTAAGTGTTTTAAGTGTATGTATATATGTACAATTGTACGTACACATACAGGGCTAAATTTAATTATAATATAATATTTATATGTATTTATATAGATATTTTTTTCAGTTTGCTTAAGGTTACCCTTACTTTTATAGCTAATGCCCTACCATACTTCTAGTTGTTATAACATTCCATTATTAATATATATGAAAGACATGTTAACCCGTAAGAAGCCGCGTCATAAAAATTTACACGAGTCGGAGCGCGTGTATTGTAAATACTTTAACACTTTACAGGCTTTGGCCTCAACTTTTGTCTACATTTTATACAATGGAACTTAAACGAAAACACTGCAAATGTGGATTTTCATTCAGTTCCATAAATCTTGTCATTGTCTGTGATTTCTAAATGTTAAGAAAATAACTTTCTTCAGATTCTAAAAAAATATTTCGTTAAAACCACGCTCTAACCAAATTTACTAATATTATTAATATAATATTTAGGAAAAAAATCGCCATCTTTTCCTAGTTTTTTTACACTGTAAACAACAAATGAAATATTTATCTTTAGGTATATTTAATAAAATAAATAGAACAAAGACATAAAGAAATTATGTCTTTGTTTTATTTACAAAGACATAAGAAAGAAAACTAGAAGTTTGAAAGGCATAGAGAAGCTTGTAGTGATAGATTAATGCTAACGCCAAAATTAACCGATTATATATTTGCGTGAACGAAATACCCAAGGCGCGTCTTCTTACGGGTTAAGAAAATAAAAGCTTTGCGTACTAGGTACGATAACCTAATAATACAATGTACACGCCCAATTTTATAATTAGATATGATTCTATAATAAGCAATAAAACATAACAATGTAGGTATTTTCGCTGGCAATGTTTCGATTCTTATCGATGAACGTTTTCAGTAGATTTGTTTTTGATATTTTTGATTGTTTACGATAAGAATATAAATAGTAGTTATTTTTGCTTTAAGATAGTAGTAAAGTAGCTTTTGTTGTGGGACCCTCCCAACTCGGTGTAATGAATTATTTTCCACTTCTCTGCCACGTGACAAGCGATATATTAAATTTCTTGTCTTTACACGCTCTCTCCGATCGTCCTGCAAAGAGGGATAAAAGAAAAAAATATATATTTTATATTGAATTCGGAATTTAATTGTACCGAGAAAACAAGCATAATGATATCTACAAAACATTTGAACCCACATCTATTGAATGCCGCTAGTTAATATCACTATTGCATTAGGTCTATATCACGACTATGTTATTAAAATTAAAATATACCCCTTGCTTTCTATTTCTAACATGTAAGTATTAAGTGATTATAATGAGAAATTTTGTATTAAAGAAACTTGTTTGTAGCAATGTGAGGCTTCCGTAAGATAATTCCTACAATTTAACTAATTATCGATAGATAATAATTTATAATAGTAATCTTTCTCTATAATTTTCAACGAAGTTTTGTAATTGTGTAAATAGCCATTTGCAAAGCTGTCGACATAGAATTCATTTGATTGGAAACATTATGTTCATTGAGCATTTTTTTAATGCCGTAGATCCAACGCAGTAAATCCAACGGTGTGGGTTCGCTTCCCACTCGTGGGAAAGTTAATGAGACAAAGCGCGGCGTTGATTGGACTACAAGGGAAAAAAGCAGCTTCACTCTGTCCGTCACTTTATACCTAAATTCAAGCCATTGCATGTTTAGTGGCGGAATTAAACGCTGCGTTTAAATTAACAGTATTGAGTTAATTATCTGCGTCTGACCTTTGCCGTTGCCTCGCCTAGAGACAAATGGTCACATATAATTTTTCAAATATATTTATTTCTCTATTTTTAACCGACGTCTGTAATAAAAGGAGGTTATCAATTCGATTGTATTTTTTTTACTTTTTTTTTATGTAACAAACCTCATAACTTTTGACTGGGTGAACCGATTTTGAAAATTTTTTTTTGAAAGGTGAAGCTTCCCAAATGGTCCCATTTTTTTTTAGTTCGTGTTTGACAATGGTATCTATGAGAAAATCACATAATCATATAAAATCTCATAATATCTTAAATTTGCATTAGGTATGTGCGCGACAAATAGACGAATAACTCAATGTTGCGCTAACCAATTTTGATGATTCTTTTTTATTTGAAAGGATACACTTCAAGGATAATTTGGTGAAATTTGGTTAGGTTCCAATTATGGAATCCGGTGAAAATTGAGAAAGTTTGTTTTTTTTGGTAAAAAAATGATTATACTGTAATAGTTAATAGCAATAACTAAAAGGTTTTTTTAACTGACCTCTGTAATAAAAGGAGGTTATCAATTCGAATGTTTTTATTACAGTATAATAATTGATTATACTGTAATAGTTACAAGCAAAAACTTTTTAAATTGATGTCAGAAGTGAGATTTCTGATCGTTGCATTTCTTTTCAACTAACCTCAACAAAGAGGATGTTCTCATTTTCAACCAATTTAAAAAAAGGGAGATTTTCAATTCGCCCGAATACTTTTTAAGTATGTTCTTGTCAATATACCAAAATGTTAGTTTGCACAAAAATAATACCTAATTAAGTGAAGTTTTACATAGGACAACTACAACCACTCGATGACAACCACTACCACCACCATCACCACTCGTTTCAGAAGCATCATTTTAAGATCTACCCATCACTTAAAATCGTAAAAAAAAAATAAATTAATTTTTAATAAAAAGAAAAACCGACTTCTAACAACGAACTAAAAAGTGAAAAATAATTATACAAAGATTTTATAATTTTGAAGTCGGTGCCAAGCTAATGCTACAACAACCTTACTACAATATCTAATTACTAAGCCTGTTTGTTTTACTTAGTTCGTTTCGTTTTTACTTCGTTCGTTCGTTGTGTTCGTTTTTAGAAGTCGGTTTTTCTCTTTGTTAAAAATTAATTTATATTAACAGTATTTATTTACTATTTTTACAGGACCAGTTTTATCAAAAAGATTTGGAAGGACTTTATCGGAAATACGACGATAAATTGAGAGAAACGTTCATTTACATCTATGTGTCATTGCTAGTGTTATTTTCAACCATACACGTTGTTTTGGTAGTTATTAGCACTTATAATGAGGCAAGTCTATTTTAAATTATATATTGTTTTCAATTAGTGGCACAGTGCAAGTATATACGATGCCATGATATGCCATTGGATGGATGCGAGAAGCTTAAGACCTGGATGGTTGACGCTGGATGAGGAAGGCCTACGTTCAGCAGTGGACGGTGATAGGCTGATTTAAAATGCCATAAAGAGATATTTTAAAAATATCCTATATTTAAATAATATTGATTAGCTATCAAATATAGCGTTAGGTATTTTTTCTCTTTACCTTCTCATGAAGCATAAAAATGCATCGAGACATATATATCTAAATATAAAATAATATGTTTTATCCAAATATATTGTTTTAATTGCTAGAATCTTTTGCTTCTAAATTAGTATTAACCTTCAAGCACTGTCCTTGTCATTGATGTTAACATACATATATATATGTACAACTACAAGATATAGTATATGACACATGTATTACGATAAGATTAAAAAATAGTGTTAAGGAAAATTTCTAAAATTGGGTAAAGTACCTAATGAACGAATTTACATATTGGATTTCATGTGCAACTATATTTAAACTTTATTTAAATACAAAAAAAAATCTTATCGAAATTTCATCTTAACAAAGATGGAACTTCAAATTTGTATGGAGAGTGTAAAACTTTAAAAAGATACTAATAATATAACTTAAAACCATTTTCCCTTGACCAAAAACTAGGAATTCACAATCTTGCATACAATACATAAAAAAAAATAACTGTACCACGACCGAAACAAATCAGCCTTTTTAAAACAAATTGTAACGAGACTTATAACTAACGCGATGGGTTCGATCCCCACTCGAGGAAGTGAAATATTTATTTACGTTTATATTTCCATTTCTTCGCTCTGGTGTCAAGGCAAAGCGCGGCGTTGAGTTCTGTTGTGTTCACTCAACACGCGAAACCTCCAGAATTCGGCAGAAAGTGGCGAACGGAGTGTCTTAACACTAGATTCCCTCTGCCTACCCTGCTGTGTGCGGGATACAAATTTATATTACTTATAATTTTATAGCAAATTCAATGGAAATCCACTTATTTATCACTGGGAATGTACATACTGAGGGTGGCTGTACCAGTCCTATCCTTTTGGAAATGCCTTTACAATCCACTCAAGCAAAGATGGTTTTGGATTCCCATTATAGTCACATTTGTACTCACCACAGATCTTGTAGTTTCAGGTATTGCTTTTCTTGTTTTATATGAATTTAAAGAAACAAAAATATTAAAAGATAAGATAGATATGGTGACTTAGTTATTTGTATTTAACGAGTCAGTGACAGTCTTTTTGTTATATCGATATTGTTAAATGAATGATTAAGAGTAAGGAGGAGGGGGAGGAGGGAAGGAGTACAAATACAGTTGGTTTGAACTCTCCATAGAAAATAGTTCGGTTTCGAATATCGTATGTTCAACACCACTGAGTGGAATGAATATTTTTCAATTTATTGTTCTGGTAGACAAATTGCGGCGTAGAGTTTCGCCACTCAATGAGAATGCCTTTGTATAAGGCACAGTATTGTGACTATCACTAGAAACTACTACTAGAAAAGGAAAAATGGAGCAATATCGAATATATCATTTTAGTTTTGTAATGATGATTTCAACGAATGATAGACATGTCTATTGTCTGTAGATAATTCTAAAATAACATTTTAGCATATTTTGATAAGACTCCAAATAGTAATTTTATCTACATTCAACAGGAGCTCTATATGGCTACTTTTTAATTGATTAAAATAATAATAAGCATAAATTTTGCCTTGCCTTATGCATCAGTAGCTTTTACATAACTACATTTTTTTATTGTATTAAATGTTTATTTCATGCAAATATTGTTAAGATGAAGCGAGTAAAAGAGAAGTTATACCGCTACTGAATATGCAATGTTTCGAATTTGAGAGGAAATCGGAAAATGGAGTCTCTCTACTATGATAGCCTTTATAGCTGCCCCGTTAGGCGGGAAAGAGCGTGAACCTTTTTTGTAAAAAGTAGTGTTTTTTTAATAAAATTTTCAGTAAATAGTGTTTATTTTCACTTATAATCTTTATTTTGTTTTATTTTCCAGACATTACCGTTGCAATATTTACATCCTATGAAGGCATGTCTTTGAGGCCAGCTTACTCTACTACGGCTCTCTTATCAGTTTATATATTTTTGCCGATGAGAAATAACTATCTGGCAATTATCCTTGGAGTTTTAGTTAGTGTCGTATATATCTTTGTGTTCGCGTTCTTCACATACTTCGAGGACGCACAAGTAGAGGTGGTGGTAAGGGTTAGCTATCTTTAATTATATATTAAAATAATTATATATATTTCATTTTTTTTGAATAATTTATTTATATAATATGTTTTATGCTTCCAATATTAATTTATTATTTTAATACAATAAATTTGTATACAATATATACGATCATGAAATCTACATTTAATGCTATCGTGGCAAAGGTAGGACAGAGTCTGACAGCACCTGAACTCCATGGTTGTGCCTTCGATTCCTACCGAAGCAATAATTTATTTTCACTTCTTCACTCTGGTGCAAAAAATGCGCAGATTTTTTTCATCTCAACATGCGAAAGGGGAGAACGAAGTGTTTTGACACTATATCTCTCAGCCAGCCGGTACGCAGATACAATACGGATTAGAGAGTAAAATCACAAAAAAAAAATAATAAAAACACCTAAAATTTTTCAATTAACATTTATTAATTTGTTTTTGATGTATGCAACAAAGGCAAAATAAAAATGCAATAATTAACTAGTGATTACGCGACGATTAGAGCTTAAGGTATTAAATTCTAAGTACATAAGCTTCTATCAATCATCAATAAAATTCTTTAGCATAGATAAATTTATACCAGTATGCAAGTATGCATAATTACATATCTAACATTCAAGACAAGGATTAATTTCAATTTAACTTTTAAGAATTTCTATAAAAACAATCCTACTGTACTACCTGACGGGGTAGCTAGAGAGTACGGGGTAGCTACGTGTAGCTACGCTCTCTGCATACCTCTTTCCTGTCGTAGATTAACCATCACCTCATGCCTTCCGGGGCTTCCTCATGCTTTAAAGTTCCTTTCCTCTATTGAAACTTAGTTTTCGAAGGTTAACCGACGTGTCACCTTCTCTAACCATTCACTCTTCCTTCTCAAATCATTTTAACCATTATTTTATCGTTCATTCTCAAAGTACCGAAGTCATCATTTCTTTTAAAATCAAAACTTTCTCCATTATTAGCCAATTTTATACTATTTTCCTGTTTCTGTTAAAATATTTGTAACATATTGATTTATTACTAGACAAACATACTATTAAGAAATACTTATCACTGATTAAAATTAAAGAGCCAACATTCCTATAGAAATTATATATTTGCCCATTTCTCATTTCAGGTTGCATGCGAAGTTATCTTTCTAATTGGTGTCAACCTCATGGGCATATACTTCCGGCTGATGAACGAGGTTGTCACGCGACGCTCGTTTTTGGACAGGCGGGCCTGCGTTGAAAGTACTTTACGGTTGAAATTTGTTAAGGACCAGGAGGTAATTTTAACTTAATTTAATTAATGAATAAATATCTTTTAACAAATAAATAATGATACGCACACATCGTTAAGTCAACGTTTAACGAAATGAAGAGTAAATAGTCTTGCTTTATTGTATTATTATAAATCTAGTTCTTATTTTACATACGACATGCTTAATCCATTTAAATATTTTTCCAGGAACGTCTAATGTTAAGCATTTTGCCCGAGCACATCGTATCGAGAGTCCGCCACGATATCCGAAATATGTTCTTGGATATTCGCTCGCAAAGCCACAGCCATAATATGAAATCTTTTAGGTAATATACCTTCATTTTAGTTCAGTGCTATGTTAGATAAATAAATCATAATTTAATTTATTACTTCTCCAAAATTTGCATTTTTTTTATATTAGATACTCTTAGATTTATAAGATACACCGAGAATTTCAATCTACCTCATAATTCAGTCTGTCTTTTACTCTGAAACTAGATTATAAAAACCCAACCTAACAGTTTGTCTACACAAGTCATTTAAATATCTAAACTAAAAAAACAAAGTCATTAAAATAATGTAACTCCTAGTAAAACCTCCCAAGGACATAAAAATACAGATACACAACAAGAGAATAAAAATAATAATACATAATAAAGAAAATATATATAAATATAATAAGTAAGCACAGTTTTAAAACATGACTAATAAAGAAACCTTGTATTTTTTATTTTCAGCCAATTATATGTTGAAGAGCATGATAACGTCAGTATATTGTACGCTGATGTTGTAAATTATACTAAAATATCGACAACTTTGTCCCCTATGCGGATGGTGGAGCTCCTTAATGAATTGTTTGGAAGATTTGACGAAGCCTCTGAAGTAAGTAAATTAAATTTATGCGCTTTTTACGTTCTTGCCAAAGCAAAGAAATGAAAATATTAATAAATAATAATTAATTCCCCCGAGTGGGTATTGAATCTACAACCATTGCGTTACATGCTTTTGCCTTTTGATTATATTAGTTCACTCAACACGCAAAGCCTCCAGATTTCTGCGGAAAGTGGGGAACGGAGTGGCTTAATACTAGGTTCCCTCTGCCTACCCTGCTGTGTGCGGGATACAGCGTAAAGCTGATTTTTTTAATTAATTTAATTTATATATCTATACTTATTACACATAAATATCATAATTTCAGGAACACGACGTCCTTCGAATAAAGTTTCTGGGAGACTGTTATTATTGTGTAAGTGGTATACCCAAACCGACTGCGCAACACGCGAAAAACTGTGTTGACGTAGGACTCGAAATGATCCATATAATTAAAGACGTTAGGTAATTTGAAATACAATTTCTTCTCATCTTTAAAAGCTTTAATGTAAAAGTAAAAAGTAAATATGAAACTTAGATATTTTCTAATTAACTAATGGTTTGATGAAAAACCTGTCGCCCATTTTTTTATGTTAAAATCATAGTGGCAGTAGTACCAATCCGAATTCTCAAATTTGGGCAACTAGTGAAGGACGGGATGTCTTAGCAATCTGCCTAATCTGAGGAGGCGGAGAGTAGAGCCAGATAGAGTACTCTATAGATCATTGACTAAGTAGCAAATAAAATTGACAAGCTTAAGTTTGCGGGCGCATGCTCTCGTTTCGTTTGAAATTAACTACAAACATAAGTCTGTGAGGATTTTTTAAATTATTTAATCATTAAATAAGTAATGTATCTTTTATATTTATTGCAGATCTAGAATAACGATAATCATACTCAATATATATCTTAAGATAACAACTAAAATTGTAATTGTCTTTATTTCTAACTATTTTACGATCAATTAATGTTTATTACAAACACGCTTATATAATCATAATAAAAGGTAAAATATGTGTAATATGCATGTTATGTGAATATTACAGTTTACGTGGAACCATAATCTGTTTGGCAACCAGCCAAGCCAGCTACTCAAACTAAGTCCTGGGCTTAGCCAGTATCTCCTTAAGACTTAAGAATGTAATATGTTATACGTGTGCATAACTACATTATTATCCATAATATTTGCAGTGACTTGTGACGTAATTAATGTACACATTTGTCTAATTAAGCTCATTTAGGGGTAGAGACTGAGTTTTAAAGTTTTCCCTATAAGTTATTAAAAGAAAGAGAACAACGGAGATTTCTACATTCTTTAAAATATATGTACAAATGCAGTATACAGTATCAATTTAAAAAAGGTGGTCGGGGTAGGCAGAGCCAATATAGAGTTAAGACACACCGTTCTCCCACATTTCGCCTAATTTTTATTTAGCGTATTTAGTGTATTCTAAGTAGCGGATCTTAAACTTAATAATCCCAAAATAATTTATTCCTCCGAGTGGGAATCGAACCTACAATCGTCAATTTTACAGTCAGACCCAAGCCAAGACATTTATAAGAAAATAAAATATTAGATATAACTATGACATATATAAGTAGATATATATACATCATGAACACGAGTAATGCAAGGTCTTATAACATTTCAGAGAGAAGCGCTCGTTGAATATTGATATGAGAATTGGTGTTCATTCAGGAAAAATTCTAAGCGGTTTGATCGGTATTCGAAAATGGCAATTCGATATCTGGTCGAAGGACGTCACTATTGCAAATAAAATGGAGTCCACCGGCAAAGCGGGGTAAGGCTTCAAATATACTCGTATGGCAGAAATAAAATATACGTTTTATTCTTTAAATATTAATAAATTGTTAAAAACTAGTTTAATTATGATACTTACAATATAAATAATAAAACACAATAAAAATAATTTAGAATAATATTTTTATATATTTAATTACGTTCAATATGCCAGAACCGGTTTTATTTCATCATGCTTTATCCCGCATGTGTGTCGTGATGAAATGAAGCAGGGTAGGCACGAGAGACTCCGGCCCTCCACTTCCCGCCGAATATTGAAGGAATTGTGTACTGAGTGGCGAAACTCAACGCTGCGCTTGGCATCGACACCATAGCGAAATAAAATGTTAAATATTTCATTTACCCATGAGAAATTGAACCCTCTACTTTTAACCCATAAATTCCAAAATGCTTCAATGTCAATAATTATAATCAAATAAAATATGTTTAAAGTAAAATACCACACCCGAATCGTTTCTCCTATTTAAAATGTTTTCGGTAGAGATCTCTCTCAGATACAACTTATCCGTTGTACATTTTTTTCTTTTGTGGTACATATATATATATGAGAAATGAAAATATACTACAGATTTATATTCTAATATATTTTAACATCAAAATCACATATTGACATTAAATTTAAGCGTAGAAGCGTTGAATTCTATCTACCACGAACTAGTGACCTGGGAAATATAACCCTATATATCAACAGAGAACGTACGATCTCATAATTGTTTTGGCCCACAATATATCCTGGTGCACATGCACAAAGACCGAATTGCTTGTCATTAAAACAATAGTTCTGCAGTTTCATGCAGACAGACCGACATGGGACAGAAAGATTGATTATATGCACGCTATAAAATGTTGAACGCTGGAACTTGATTTGTTGGAAGGCTGCATTGTAATTGAATGAATGAATCCGCTGCAATTTAGAATATACGTATACCTATTGTGGCTTTTATTACATTTGCCAAAAAATAGCCGGGATTCATAGTTGATAAATTGAATTTGATATCGAATACTGTTTTTGGTTCGAAAATTGTAAAAAAATCAGTTCATATAGCATATACAAAGTAACTGTACATTTCAGAAAAGTACACGTAACAAAGCAAACTCTAGAACTCCTCTTGGATTATGCACGAGAATATATTATTGAGCCAAACTTTGCGTCTCAAAGCGACCCGTTTATAATGAAGAATAAGCTGGAAACATTCCTCCTCTCGAGACCACCAAAGGTAAATACAAAATATATACTATTATTTTAATAACATCTATAAAATTCTACGTGGGTTCTAACTATCGTTAAAAGTAATAGCCGACGATGTCTAAATTTTCAATTTGTTTTTGTAGCCTCCAGCGGATTACAAACCATTTCGGCGGGCTTCTGTTGGTTTTAACAAAATAATCACCTCTCGTTCGCGTGCTAGAGTAAGTAGTCACTATTTTTGAAAGTTTCTATAACTTATTTACATATAAATTGTTTACATTTAAACTATGGTTGACAATAAATTATTTAAATAATAATAGATTATACTTGAGGCCGGTCGTGGCCCAAGCGGGCGACTGTAAACGTGACTGGTTGTGGGATCGATTCCCAATTGATAACATAAAAAACTTTATATTTTTATTTTCTCGCCCTGGTCACGAGGCAAAGTCCAGCCTCCAGAATTCGACGGAAAATAGAAATCAGAAATTACTTAATGGGAATAGAGTGTCTTAACATTTGGTTCCCAGGTTCCCTCTGTCTACACATAGTAATGTGCAGGATACAATGTGAAGCTAAAAAATTTAAAATAAATAGTTTATTATGAAGGAAATATTTACTATATTTATATAAAAAAATGATAATAATAAATTAAAAGCATAATAACTTTCAGTATAAAATAAACATGTGTATATAAAACTAATCAACACAATATATTATATTATATGTATTTTTAGTAGCGATCGGAAAATAAAAGATCATCAACATTTCGTCGAACGACTGCCTTTATGGACGAGAACTTGGTGGAATACCAACAGATGCTGAAGGCTGCGGATGCTCAAATGGCAAAAGAAATCGAAGACATGACTAATGGAAAGTACGAAAGTATAATATTTACTTATTTTACAGTTAAGCAGTGACTTTCAACTTTTAGTAAAAAACTATTACTTACTATGACTCATTATAAATTAAAATCTGAATTCTCGTAAAAAATATGTAATTTTGTTTGTCAAGTTCACAATTAAAAATTTCATTTTGACTTTGTTTTTTTTTATTTTTCATTTTATCTCTATTGTAGTAGGTATAGGTTCTATAAAAATATCTATTTACTTTACATGTGACTTATGAAAAATTTACAGTATATCCAATTAATATATCCATTAATAATATTAATTTTATTTTCTAGGGAGCACTTGAAACATGAGTCTAGACTGAATAGGTTTACATTGATGTATAAAAATTTAAACCTAGAGAAATCCTTCCTTCAGCAACCGGATCCATTATTTAAATACTACATAACTTGCTGCCTTATAATACTATTTTTAATTATGATAATCAATGGCCTCACTACTGGGTGGTATGATATAACATTTTATTATTATTATTTTACTTTACGCTATATACTACACAGAGGCACATGGAATGGGGGAACCTATTGTCAAGATAATCCTTTCCCATTACGATACTTCCTTCCCCATTTTCCGCCAAATTCTGGAGGCATTCCGTCACAAAACTCGGTCACAAAACTCAAGGTCGCGCTACACCTTTGTACTACAGCAAAGAAATATAAATATTAATTATATATATAGTATTTTTTATATGGGATATACATATAATAATTTTTCCTCATATTAACTAAATAACTGAAGGATTTTTCGTGGATATGAGTCTACCCCGTTATATTATTTTCAGGCCTAACGAGTTCAGGTGGTATTCACGGATTTTATTATCCTTACTGGTGATAATATTAGTTATATTGCAGCCATTGACTTGGTTTCAATTTATATGGTCAAAATACAAGGGGGTGGATGAGCCGAGAAACCCATTTGTTCGGCGTATATACGATTTATCACTATTGATAATAAAATCTGCCACAATAAGGACAGGAGTATATTTACTTATCAGCTTAGCTCTAGCTGCTACTTCAATGCTGAATGTGATAGCGTGTGCGGAAGTTGAAGTGGAACCAACAGTGCAGTTTGTGTTATCGAATTGCATGTCTTCTTGGGTTAGTTTATTTTGATTATATATAAAATTAATGTTATTTTAATTCTTATTAATGAGAGATTATTTCTTAATAATGAGAGAGAAATGTAATATGTATTTACTATATTAAGCCAGTTAAGTAACAAATAACAACGCTTCTTGTACACATATACCATTAAAAAATAAAATTAAATCAGTTTCCGCACCTAGCAGGTTGGGCAGAGGAAACCTAGTGTCAAAAAACTCCGTTTCTCACTTTCTGCCGAATTCTGTGGAGTTGAACGCTGCACTTCTAAGAAATGGAAATATTAATTTAAATAAATATTTCACTTCCTCGAGTGAGGATAGAATCCACAACCAATCGCGTTTACAGTCTCACTTTCGGCCCCCGCGCCACCACTGGCCTCATATATACCTTTAAACATAACCTTCAAATATAAAGGAATATATTTAGGGTAAAGTTAAATATTGTGTGTATATTAAATTATAATTCCAAAGATTTAGTTTGATCATATTTGATAAATGAAATATAAAAGCTACTTTACGATATATTATTAACTCTATTTCAGCACGTCACACAATGCTGGAGCTTGGCTTTGCTCTTAAACTTTCTATTCAGCAGAGTCTTCTTCATATTCAAATGGATAGTAGCCGGGGGCATGACTATATTCTACCTATGGGTTGTATGGGAAATCAAAACTTCGTTCTTCTTGACCGACCTGACTTGGAATGTCGGTCTAGATCCAAGAGTCTCCCATACGCTTTCAGTAGTATTCATTACATTTACACTATATTGGATTGACAGAACTACTGAATACAGGAATCGACTTGACCATTTATGGCAAATTCAACTAAGTGAGGAACAGGACGAAGCGGAGACAATGTTGAAAGTAAATAATATGTTGTTGGAAAATATTTTACCGGCACACGTTGGTAAGTTCATTTATAATAATTAATAGATAAATAGATGTTTCTTTTATAATATTTTTATAGAGCATCATGAAAAGGTTAGCTGCATTTTTTGTCTTTACAAGCGATTGATATGTTAGAAACTTTAAAACGCTCTAGCCATGCGATTTCAAATTATTTAGGGGGAAACGTACGTACGTACTCGTAATAGTATAAAAAATAGAGACTCCTGTCAGAGACTACTGCTATCCATATTAATAGCTATGACATTTATTTGGGCGATTTTCTCCCGTATATTTATATTTTACTAAAAAAAACCTATTGCTTAAATAAAATAATTATATTTTCAGTGCAAGTGTATTTAGATCTCAATAGATCTATAGATGAATTATATTATGAAAAATATGACAACGTGGCAGTTATGTTTGCGTCACTCACCGATTACAAGCTGGGACTGGAAAATGACGAGGACTTGAGCGACAAATTTGTCTTAGGTATTTTAGACGAAGTTATTTCGGATTTTGATAGGGTAAGTTTTATTGTAATATATTTATTATTAAATACTTGGTATTTTACGTTTTCCATCGAGGTTATTGGGGCGGAATATCGTAATAGTTGTGGGTTCCAATTTCACCACTGAAAAGACGTGAGATCTCTGGGAATTTAGAGTCATTAAATTTTATTTATATAAATATCATTTTTATGCCTAAATATCATTTTAATTGCTTTATCATTATATTTAAGAAACAATGATAAATAAAACAGATTAAAATGCATTTTTCAGCTTCTATTAACTGGTAGTTCAGTTCACAAGGTTGAAAAAATCAAAATGGCTGGTTGGACCTACATGGCGGCTTGTGGGCTAGACCCAAACCGGCGTGATTCATACGACTCTTCTTCCTTTACCTCGATAGTTGATAAAAACAAA
The DNA here is from genome assembly GCA_013403645.1 of Heliconius nattereri. Classification (NCBI taxonomy): domain Eukaryota; kingdom Metazoa; phylum Arthropoda; class Insecta; order Lepidoptera; family Nymphalidae; genus Heliconius; species Heliconius nattereri. The sequence continues at coordinate 2,520,833 of JAAIXI010000254.1, forward strand.
AATACACCCTACAATCGAACTATAGTACTGACGATGGTGGAATTTGCTGCAGCAATGATGATGCAACTCCATAATTTCAATCGTGGCTCCTTTCAAAGTTTTGAAGGACTGAACTTACGTATAGGTTAGTTATTTGCTGACTTTCATAATGACAATTTTGTGTATATACAATTCTTTTATCTTACGATTAAATAATAAATAATAAATAATATTATCTTACGTTAAACATAATTATTATACAATTTCATGCATAACTAATGTTATATGACTGCGGTGTTGAGTTCCGCCAGTTAATACGCAATTCCTCAAGAATTTAGCAGAAAGTGGGGAGGAGACGTCTTCGTTTTAATGGGGACGGAGTGTCAAAAAACGATCTTCCCAACTATTCCTCTGGCTAACCTGCTAAATTTGGCATTAATTACAAACTGTAATACTTTTTTAGCTTTACGTTAAAAAAATATTACTATTTTTAGTTTAAAATATAAATCAAATGTAAACTATTATAGGTATATCTAACGGCGAAGTTGCAGCAGGTGTGGTCGGCTCTCTGAAACCTCTGTACGACATTTGGGGCAATGCAGTTAATATGGCGTCACGTATGGATTCTACAGGAGAAACTGGCAGGATACAAGTAAATTTATTATTAAAATATTAAAGTTTCAAGCCGCAGCGGAACAGAGACTGACTATAAACGCGATGGATTTGTTCCTCATTGGGTCAAGCACTTCTATGGGTTCGTACGTTGTAGGTTCGATTCCGACTCGGTGAAATTAAGTATAATTTATTTACTAACAATAAAGAGATAATACGCGAAGTTGATTTCCGCAACCCAAAGGAAAGTGGTGAATGGAGTGTCTTAATACTGGGTTCCTCTGCCAACACTGCTGAGAGTACTGCTATATGCGAGATACAGCGTGAAGCTTTTTTTTATGCAGATCGAAATAAGTTCATCAGAATATACTTAAATCTGCCATTAATTTATTTGTTTTTATAAAAAATTGTAATCAAATTAATAAATGATTATTTAATATTTCAGGTGACAGAAAACACAGCAATAATCTTAGATGAATGTGGAATTTTAACAACATATCGCGGAGAAACGTTTGTTAAAGGCAGAGGTTATAGAAAGACATACTTTGTACCACTGGACGAAAATTACAATTTAGTTAAGAAACAAGATAGTATTAATTATTATAATTCTGGAGGAATAGGACGTTATAACAACCCTACCCATTCCACGTTTAGTTTAAATTCAGAGGAAACTGATACTTTATCTCATAGTTCTAACGAAATACGAGATCTGCCAAATGAGGATATGAATGAAGGAAATTTCAATAACTATAATTTAAACAGATTTAGCAGTGATATGAGCCACGCAAGAGAATCTATAGCACCTAGAGATGATCTTAGTTCTTCATCCTCAGAACCTGATGTAATGGAAACTCGTTGCTAACTTGTATTATAGAAATATATGTGTATGATTGATTTGAATGCTTAATTTTAAATATGCGTATAGATTTTATTATATAAAATATTCATTGTAAATAATTCTATTCTTTAAAATTGTGAAAAGATTAAATAAATTTTATCGCAAATAGCAGGGTAGGCAGAGGGAACCTAGTGTTGATACACTCCGTTGTCCGTGGTTGAGTGGTAGACGTCAACGCCGGAAACTAATTTTAAGCTAATTTTCGTAGTTATAAATCACAATTATTTTTCTTATAATAAAATTAACTTATTATTACGATGCATTTATTACTTTATAACAAAGTATTTGATTTCTAAAACTTATTTTTAAAAATAAAATAAGCGTTAAATGGCTTATTTTTTTAAGCATCGAAGAAACTACAAATTTTACAAAATTTGGGTAGTGTTAATTAACACGATCGGTAAAAAACTATGTAATTCATTTAATCAATGAAATGTAATATTTTTACTGTAACATCTGTAATTAGTGAAGTATAAAATAATAAAAAAAATATATTGATTTACTAATGATGTATAAATAACATAACTAGTAGGTGCAATAAAAATCAACAATATAAAATATTATTTATTTTCCTTGACTTATAATAACTAACCTTGAAGGTAAATTTAATACAGATAATTATATATACCTGTTAATAAAAAAGTAATATTTAATTTATATTTATTTCACTTTGACCCATACCGCGTGTTAGTTTAAAATTACTTGTAGCTATTTCATAGGACCAATGTTTAAAGTGACAGTATTCCTTTTTTCTTTTAAATCAAAAACGTAGGAAAATGTTTTCTCGATCGCGCATACAAATTATGATTTTGAATAAAGTGTCGTACTTATCGCTTCCTTCTTGGTCGTTACACCTTTTTATAGCATCACCGAAAACTGTTTTCTTTTTGCTGACTGCCAATTTTAGCGCTTCATCTAATTTTACGTGTCCTTTCTTATCCACATTATTCAATTTAGTTCCAAAGCAAAAAATAAGCTTTTTAGTTGCTTCATTATTTTCTAATTTCCATTCCATTACTTGTTTAAGTACTTCTTCGGTTAGTCCATTGCTGGCAATACAATCCGCTGAGATCTGAACAAGCTGAGACGTAATGTCTGGGTCAACAGGAATATTTATCTGAAAATAAATAAAAATAAATAAATCAGCTTCACGCTGTATCCCGCAGACAGCAGGGTAGGCATGGGGAACCTAGTGTTAAGACACTCCGTTCCCCACTTTCTGCCGAATTCTCTGAAATAAATCTACCTAATACCTATTATCCGAAAAAATAACTGATACATGTAAAAGTGGATATTTCAATCATTTATATACATAGCGGAGGAATGTAGGATGGAAATATAGGAAACATTAAAATCCTAGCTATAACTATTTTGATCATACTTTTCAGAAAACGTATAAAAATTTTAACGATGGGGGAACGGGATTTGAAGCCGCCTCTTTGGAAGCCGCCAAACCCTATAAACAAATTATGAAAAAAAACCCAGAACCCCGTATTTAAAGGAAAATATTTATTTCAATATAAAAGTTACTAAAATTAAGAAACAAACGGCAATATATTTTTTGGACAAAATCCTAGAATTACGAAAAATGTAGCGACAATTTTACATAACTATTTTGAATTAAAGAAAAAAAAAATAAAACGTACTTAGTTAGTATTCTAAAAAAAGTATATAATATATAAATGTTGTCAACAAAAAATATAAATATATTATTTATTATTATATACCGAGTCATATATTGTATTTAATACTTACAGTCTTCCCATCTATTAGGGTGATGGACAGGAACAGGAAACACAACAAGAAACTCATTTTAAACGTTACTACTGTAACTGATGAATGTGATGGACAATCGACTTCATAAAGTTTTTATATGAATACTTTAAAGTCATAAAATTATACGACTTGGCCAACCTTAGGAAGAAATAGATAAATAGAAACTCATTTATCTGCCTATACTTCTGTCTTCCAACTTTATGAAGTCGCATCTGTATAGACACGGCGTAGAATAGACAGAGGGAACCTAGGAATCTTATTTCGCTGCCATGAAGAAATTTCTGTCCCCCACTTTTCTCCAAATTCTCAAAGCTTTGCGTGTCGAGCTGCGGAACTCATCTCCGCGCTTTACCTAGTAGAACTATACCTACATTGCACTTTCTGTTATCAGAGCGAACTTAATTTGAATTTACATGAGTGAGAATCTTACCCACAAACACCGAGATCTCAGTCAGAAAATATCCCGCTTCGCTTGATATTTTTTAGCTTCAGGCTATAACAGAGTGAAGGCAGGGGGGAACCTTGGAACCTAGTGTTAAACTGTTCCCATTACGAGACTATCTTCTCCCAAAAATATCGCAATTATTATCATACTTGATAGTAATCACACACACTCGCGGTGATTTAAATTTGAAATAAATTAATAATTGTTTATAATTTATTGTTTTCTAAAGCAAGCACAGACAAACTGTTTATTTATTTATATAAATATGTAAAGTTATTAAATTTTATTATTAGTTAAATGATATGTAGTTAAAATAAACTAATAAAGGTAGCTTACAAATTGCTGTATTTAACGCATTTTTTTTTTAATATATTATTTGTTTAGCCTATAGGCAATTAATATTATATTTACATTTTTAAAAGATTATAAAATTAAAAGGATAAACATAAATCATGGCGCCATTTATGTCATGATACAGGTAAGAATATATTTTTCTATTAAAATTATATTCTTAAATTTTTTTTATAGTGTTGTTTGTATACCCGGCCCTTTTTACGTTTAGTTAAGTTTAGTTAATTATCCTAATAAACTTATGGGAAATGACATAAAAAAAAGAAAAACAAAAAGACCCGGCTACATAAAGCTATGAAGATGTAAAAATTTAATTGGTTAAAAAATATTTTTTATATTTTTAAAGTGTATCATATGGTATAATAGTTCCGGGCTATTAATCTTATTGAAAATGTTGTTAATTCTTTGGACGTAGGCCATTATTAATTGGTCCTTTCGAACATATATTATTTATATCTATGTTTGTTAAACATATTTTTCTGATCTAACAAGATTTTATAACTAAAATGAAAGAACGGAGTGACTCGTCTCCCTTGCTTCTTTTTAATAATTATAAAAGACGAAAACATCGCCGAAAATATGGGACATTACGAGAACATAATCAACAGACTATCGAAAGGAACAACGACCGACCTCTGTATATTTACTCTACATTGTAAATAATTATTTTCATAAACAATTTTACGCGCTATATCATGATGTAGAGGTATTCTAAAATATATGTACTTAAAATTGACATTTGAATAAATTCCAACACCTTTGCCCTAGTATACATTGGTTTCAAAAATGGTATACTATTATTATCATCGTAAGATTAATAAAAACAAAATATCAAAAAAAACCGCTTGCATTAAATTATAAAATTGAAACAAAAAAAAGCAGCCCAATATTCATTATGATTTCTTCGAGTGCGAAGAAAAATAAAAATTATTTTGCAAGTTTAGGAGCTCTCTTACGGTTTTTTAATGGTGCACATTTGTGACATGTTACATTTTAACTAAATATTATATTAGTAAATGTTCTTTTGGACAAGATTTTTGTTGAATGCTAAGTTAACAAATAAATGTGAATATATAATAGAACTAGCGACCCCCTTGCGGCTTCGCCCGCTTTAACTACTAAATTATTCATATAATCTATGCTTGCAAAGCACTTAAGATAATGTGAAAATTTATTAAACCCTAATGCAACCCGCATTTTCGTAGTTCCGATAAGGATTGTCCCATTGTTTTAAAATAAACACAAATAAATAACACAAACAACAGAAAACTTAAACGAAAGAAATTGTAAATTAATACCATTATGGAAAAATATCCCTCACAATAAAAAATATAATGAAATATATTGAAATTACAATTTTTAGACAGAAATATGATCACTACACGTTATTCTTAAAAGATACGAAAATGCTGTCACGGACTTTTTTGTAGATCTTATTAAGAGGAACAATACTCCAGTACATTATTTTCATGTAGTACTTACCATTAAAACAGCGCATGCGCGAAAGTGTCTCAACGGGTAGGACTTTATACACATTTATCGTATTTATGTTAATTTACTTAAGAATTTACAAATAATAAACTATATATAAACCTTCCCTGAGAAATACTGGACCTAATGGTGAAAACCGCATCAAAATCCGTTGGGTGGTTTAGAAGAAGAAGAAAGTTCAGACAGACACGAAAAGCGACTTTGTTTTATAAGATATAGGATAATCGATAAACAAAAATAAAATTCGCACTAGATTTCCATTATCGCTTGTTGATTAATATGTGTTATATTAGTATAAAAAGGCGAATTGTGCATATGTTTGTATTAGACTAGTTTGAGCGCTCTAAGTGAATACTTAAAAAATGAGGGCTGCCTGGTGCTTACTCGCTGTGTTCCTTGCCGTCGTTTACGGAAAAAATCTTGACACTGTAAGTAAATTAATATATTGGTATGAATCTTTAAGGAATTTTAAATTGTATGGCCAGTCATGGCCCAAGGACACAAAGTATGCTCCTGAAAATTAAATATTTAATATTCTATATTTAATAACACTAGGTTCCCTCTGCCTGCCTCCAAAGGTGTGTGGGTGACACAGCGTGAAGCTTAAAAAAGATTGAGCTAAAAGAAGAATTAAATTCAGATGTATCGTTTCTAACACGCGTAATTTATAGTACTGTTTTAGAAATATGTTTTTACAACCCTAAACACAACAAAAGTCTAATAAACCTGTGGGAATTTTGAAAACTTTTAAAATTTTTCCTGGATTTAAAAATAATAATAATTAAGTGTAAGAAAATATTATTATTAAGATAAATTTGGGCACTATATAGATTATAAACATAATCATAATCGTTATATTTTAATTTAAAAAAAGTATATTTACTTGAAATTTTTGTTGTTAACGTTTTGTTTTGTGTTAACAAAAGCCTGCAGTAATAGAATAGCCTATTACATCCACCCGGCAACCTCTATACGAAGAGAGACAGTGTACTCCCAGTGATGTTATGATAATTCCTAATGATCTTCCATTCAAATTTATTGGATTCTGACGAAATTAGTATCTAAATGGATATGTATCTTATTTACCTGACACCTGTTTCTTATACACCTGATTATCTTCTCTTTACAAAAAAATAATTCAAGAGAGGGATATTTATTTTTTTATGGCAATGGTCCTATATATACAATGGTAATATTAGAAAAGTCAAATTTTTCGCGAGTTAGTCTATGGGTAGTTGCTGAAATTTATACAATATAAGGCAATAAAATAAATCATACACATTAATCCACATTTGCGTAGTGAACTTGATATTATGACAAATTGCAATTTCGTTCGCATTCTATGATCCTATAGATATTGTATTAACTTTTAAAAATATTATTTTCACAGCTCGTCATTGTGCCGCCAGAACGTGTTCCCGGTATTGTACAAGCATCATCAAAATGTATTGAAGAAATGAATTTAGAGAAAGATACCATGCAGAAATTTTTCGCGTGGCAACTAGGTGACTCTGAATCTACCAGACAATATATGTATTGTCTTGGAGTCAAGTCTGGATATATTGCTGATGATGGAAGCATGGTTAAAAAGGAAGTGCTTGGACTTGCTGGCAGCCATGGCGGCAGAATAGATGGTGTTATTGACGAATGCAACTATCTCAAATACAGTGATAAATATGAAGCGGTATATAAAATTGTAATTTGCTTCCACGAAAAATCCAATTTACAGTTGAAAGTTTAATTACTTATATGACTACGTTGTCTTTTTTTCCAAAAATGGCATTGTACGATTATTAACACTTTTTGAATATATTAATTAAAAGTTCTTAAATTTTTTGTAAGTTGACTTTTATTTTATACTTCTCAATTTTCATCTATATGTATAAAATCGAAATGTCACTCACTCACTCATCACGAAATCTTAAAAACTACATGTGCCAGGAATCTCAAATTTTGCATAGGAGTTACTTATACGACTTAAGTGCTCGCTAAGACGGGAATTTGCAATATTAGACTTCTAAGGGGTTGTTTTTGGGGTTGAAAGTTTTTATGAAACTTCGTTACTACAAATGCTAGGAGTCTTAAATTTTGCATGGACGTCACTTATAGGACGTAGGTACTCATGGAGACAGAAATTAATAATAACGTAGTTCACGCAGGCGAAGCCGCGGGCGGGCCGCTAGTGTGAATATATTTATATCATGCGTGAGTAACTTGATTATACAATAAAAACTATTTGGCTAATTACGCTTTGCCTCGAAACCATCACATGTCCATGGGGTACACAAGGAGATATTGTATAAATATAGAAATATATATAATAACATAAATCATGTTCTAGGTAAAATCTAAAGAAAAAATATTAAAAGAAATGTATAAGATGACAAAAGGTACGGACCATAAGCCTGTAGTGTAAGTAAGAATTAAATAAAAAAACACACAAACTCCGGGGGATACACATAAGTGCAAAACCCTGTGACAAAAATTAAAGAGACGACTAAAAACCAATTTACCTGGGTGATTTTACATCTATATAGCTTTTAAGGGTTAAGTCTGTTTATGCAGTTGTAAGGTTGGCAGTTTAATAATTCAAATTGGTTTATTTATTTATTATATGTGATGAACGTAACAAAATAAAAATTGTTAAGTCAATAAAAACAATTCCATATACTAATTAATAATTCTATTTGAGCCAGTCGTGGTGTCTGGCATAAGCGTACGATTGGAAACGCGGTGTTGACCGTCCTTTTTCCACTCGGGGGATTGTAATACTTAATATTTTCCTGTCATCCTTCTGGCAACGAAGCAAAATACGGTGTTGAGTTCCGGCAGTGTTTTTGCACGAACAGAGTTTCTTATCATAATGTTCCCACGTATTTTCTATAATAAAAAATCCTTAATAACCTGAAGGTTTAAATTATATTTACACTAGAAATCAATATAAATGCGTTAAAAACATACCTATATTACAGAATGAACGTAATTTACTAGATCAAATAAATTATCGTACAGTTTCAACGGGCGAAGCCACGGTCGTGTCGCTATTAAAAATATTTAATATTTTTATATCTTTCAGTTTTATTATCAAGACAATTTAGTTTTATGTTAATCGCTTCAAAATCATGAATATATAACAGAATAAGCGATAAAAAAATGCATTGATTAACAAGTGTTTGATTTGTAAAAAGGAGTATTGCATATTTTGTATGTTACAATTGTTTGGGCGCTCTTTGTGAATTTTTTAACAATAGCTTAGGAATAGGAAATACTTGCAAAATGAGGGCTGTCTGGTGGCTAGTCACTGTGTCCGTCGTCGTTTATGGACATAATATTGACAGAGTAAGTAAATTGATACAAATACCCCTTTATTTATTTAATTTCTTCAACTTCAGTTTTTCACTCTGTGCTAATATGTACTAAACTTACCGAATGTTTCAATCAATAAAATAACGTTGCTTTAGCGTTAAAATAACTTTATTTAACTACAATTTAATTACAACTAAATTAATATTAAAAGCTTTTATTTAACTTGCAATGTATGTATGTGAGTTCGGGTGAAATATTTGAGCTCAATTTTGAAGTAGATATCTTTCTTTGAAGAGATAACCGATTGAGCTGAAATTTTGTATACACGTTTAGTTTGGATGACAATGCACGATAAAATATGTTACGTCATTCTAAATCTAATATGGCGGATCATACAAGATGGTGGAATAGTTATTTTTAATTTAATTCTACAATATGGGTATCAAATGAAAGGGCTCGTCGAGAGCAACTCGAAAAATAATGTGATGTCATTATAATCCAATAAGGAGGAAATCGAAAATAGCCGAGTATCTACTTAGTCTACTTCTACAATATAGATATTAAATGAAATGGGTCGTTGACCGTAACTCGAAAAATAATGTGACATTATTCTAAATTCAATATGACGGAACATCCAGGATGGCGGAATAGTTATTATTTATGCACTTCTACAATATGGGTATCAAATATAAGATCTTGCCGAGAACAATTAGAAAAATAATGTGACATCACTTGAAATCTAATAGAATTGACACTATTCCAGTTTTTTGTGCTTTCATATAATGAAAGGTATGTTCGTACGATTGAGCTGAAATGACAAGCTTTTATGATGATATAAATTGTGTACAATGAGGTTATGAGTTGATAGTTAAAATTTAAAAGACAAATTTTATTTTCCCCTTTTTAGAGCGTTTAAATAAAAGCTTTTTCTAAAAATGGTTTTTTGCTTATAATTTATTTTACTTACTTTGATAGAAAATATATTTATTTCACACTCTATATCCTATAGAGATGTTTTAAAACACTTTTGTTTTGTTTTATTTTAATTAAATTATTCTTTCAGACCATCATTCTGCCTCCAGCACGTGCTTTCGATATTGTACAAGCATCCTCAAAATGCATTAAAGAATTAAACTTAGAAAAAAATATCCTGCAGAAATATTTGGCGTGGGAGTTAAGTGACTGTGAGTCTACCAGAAAATATATGTACTGTCTTGGAACCGAGTCTGGATATATTGCCATTGACGGAAGCATTGTCAAAAACAAAGCGTTTGAAGTGGTTGGCAGCCACAGGAACAGAGTAGACGGTGTTATTGACGAATGCAATAAGCGAAAATATAATGACAAATACGAAGCAGTATTTCGCAAAGTGATGTGCTTTAACGAAAAATCCAGATTGCACTTTAAAGTCTAATTATTTATTACATACGTTGTCTTTTATTACTAATATTCAACTTGTTATATATATTTATTAAAATTGTTATATATTATAATATAAGAATTTTATTACAGAATTTTATTTGAACGTGAGCGTCACAGTGATGACTAAACTAGCCACTTTACTCCTCAAAAGCCTTATGCAATATTTCTGTACAACATATTCTTTTCAATAATTGTACGGTAATTGATCTAAAAATGCGATTGTTTTGTCAAAAAAGTCCTTTTAAAGTATGGCTGTAAGAGTTAAAACACTATCCCCTAACTCCTAATAATTGAGGATCTGTGTCATTATCACTAGCTCCAGTAACATCATCAGATGATAACTACAACAAGCAAATATATGATTACTAGCGACCCCCTCGCGGCTTCGCCCGCCTTAACTACTGTATTATTCATATAATGTATGTTTGCAAAGCACTTATAGTGAAAATTAATTAAACCCTAATGCAACCTGCATTTTCGTAATTCCAAGAAGGATTTTCCAATTGTTTTAAATTAAACACAAATAAATAACACAAATAACAGAAAACTTAAGCGAAAGAAATTATAAACAACAGACCACCTACTATTCTCTGACTCAAAAATACTTAAACGAAAGATGTATCCAATTATGTCGCGTGGAAATACATTATAATTATTGGATAACTCCAAAATACGTGCAATCACTTCTAAATTTACTTTGCCAGGCGCAAAACATTCTCTCGGCCATCTCCGTACTAGCTCTGAACGACATCAGGGCCTTGGTTCTCTGACCGTGGTCTCAGGCGAAAACCTGCTTTAGAGCAGATACATGGAAGGGGATGCGGGAGATGATCAGAATTGGGCCCTCGGTTTCATGAGGGAGGCGTTGATTAAACGACCAAGGAGACTGCTCATGAGTGGGATTGGGAGGAGGATAGAAAGTCCCTCGGAAGAAGACGTCTGACCTCGGGCGGCCGGGTATGCGGAGTGCTGCTGCTCAGGTGAAGTTGAAGTGCATCCAGCCTTGCCTTCTCCGTCGCTAATTAATGCGCAACCTTGTGTCGTGTTGGAGATGTCTCGTAACGCGACGGTTGTGGGTTCGATCTCCACTCGGGGCTGTGAATTGTTATTTATATAATAATATTTTCATTTTTTCGCACCGGTGCCAAGGCGAAAGCCCAGAGTTCCGCCACTCAACACGTAATGCTTCGAAAATTCGGCGGAAAGTGGAGAACGGAGTGTCTCAACGATAGGTTTTCTGTGCCTAACCCTGCTATTTAATTTTGAAGTACTTATATAAAAAATATAAGACAGAATTAACGATTTTTCTTCAATTAAAAATTTCTTCAAAACTCTGCTTCAAACATTGGCCAGTGTTTGTACAAAGATATTCACTTCTAGGGTCTTCCATATTTGCGAAGATCTCACATGATTCGGACGTTTCATTTTAAAACGCTCTCCGCTCTTCACTTGAGTGTGTATACAGTAAGTACACTCTCTAGTGAACCTAAGGATAACACTCATTTTGAAGCTGAATAAAATTTTATTCTATATATTGTTTAGTTTAATAAGCACGTAGCGGGGTAGGCAGAAGGAACCTGGGCACCTCTTGTTAACACACCTGTGTTCCCCACTTTGGGACGAATTCTGGAGATTTAAACCAAAGTGAAAATAAAAATGAGAATATTAAATATTTCAGTTCCGGGGAACCGAACCCAAGACCCGTCGCGTTTGCAGTCACATACTTGTGCTCCTGCGGTCTGCTCTCTATGTAAGACTGTGTTATAATTAAGTGGTTAATTATTAAAATATATACGTTAATTGAGATTATCGTAGCTCAGCGGCATATCTAATTGACGTTTGACTTTAGACGCGACGATTGTGGGTTTGATTCCAATTTGACGGAATCGAACTAAGACGGTGCTATTTGCAAAATTTGCATGTGCTACTAGTACCGTAGGTTTTAAAAATTATTTTTGTAATATGTAGAAAAGAAACGTGGAAAGGAAGAAGTTGTTTTTTGGGAAGAAAAACAATAAAAAAGGAATTTCATAGACATCTAAAGCATCTAACTTTCATCTCTATATATTCCAGTCACGCATTGTCCTAATAGGTCCTTCAAAGGCTTTCACTCACCTACATATCTCAAAATTTCAACCGAATGACAGGAAATGAAATCTGCGACGTCATTGGAACACGTCAAAAGCAATAATAAGACTAACTGAAATATTCTTTTAAGCATTATAAAAAAATCATTATAAATAATGAAAATAAAAATTTCATAATATTTTAGAATTACTTTCTTTTAGGACAGTACAGAAAATGTTATAGTGGTAACTCTCATATGTATGACAAATGACGCAATGTTTTTGCGTCAGCGAGGGAGGGAGTGTCTGAACTCTATGGCAAGATCATTCTCTCCAGATGATTTCTTGAGATGCCAGAATTGCAGTAAGAAACTATCGAAACTATCGAATATATCGTTCAAAATATAAGGAACCTTTAAAAATCTTCATTAAAGCTACAAAACATGTAATAAAAGTTCAGCCACGAGGCCAACTTTATGGACATTTTTTTATTTATTGGAAAAATGCTAGAAGGGAGAATATCTGAACTCATCTAAAGTTTTAGGTTTGAAATTAAAATAACTTGCAGCTGATCTGTTACTGACGAAACAAATTGATTTTCAATCGGAGGGTGCATTATTAATTAAATTCATGCTTTTATCTATAACAATTATTAAGATTATACAACAAAGTATTAAGTAATAACAATTGATTTCTTATCAGAACGAAGACACCTGCGTGTTATCATCTATAAATGAACAATGAATGGTTTAATAAAAAAACACTATTGGGCAGGTTACAGATTCGAATCTAAGAGTTAAATCTAAAAACTATTGATATTTTTATTACGTATTTTATGCTTCAAAATGTTGATAGAATCTACTAGAAATTCTTATCCTAGTACAATGCCTAACTAATTTGACAACTATTTGACTTATTATTTTTTTAAATTTTGCATGTAAATTGGTCTACGATGGCGGATTCTTCTTGACCTAAAGTCATTATGTCTAAAGAGTAAATAGATTCTTTTCTAGAAAACAATATAGATTCTTTTCTGTTTTTTTTAGCTGCACGCAGTATTCCACACATAGCGGCGTGGGCAGTGGGAACTTGGGAACCTAGTGTTATGACACTTCTGTGTTGCTCTCTTTCCCTCAAATTCTGGAGCTATTATTGATCCTTTGCCGCGTTACCCCTCGGTTTTGATTCGAATCCACAATCGTCGAGCTCGCACGCTACTACGCCACGACGGCATGTACCTACATTCTTTTTCAATTGTCAATATTATTATTAATTAATTTTAATAAAAAAATAAATAAGGCAAGTAATATTTACATAGTATAAAACAAAGTCGCTTTCCGCTGTCTGTCCATATTTATGCTTAGATTTTCATTATTACTAATGAACGGATTTTCTTTTATTGGATATAGTTGATTCAAAATTTCTTTTATTTCTTGTAAAAAGTAAGACAAAAAATTGTTATTATGGGTTGTCCATAAGAGATAGAAATACACCATCGCCAAATTGACCTTTTCAAGGTGTACAATAATGAGTACCTATTTTTTTTTTATAAATCTCGTTGGGTTCAGCCTGCGTTTGCAATGTAAGCGGTAAAAACTAATTATTTACAACATCACATTAGAAACCTGAAAAAAAACATTATTTCTCTATTAAATAATATATATTATTATACATATATAATATAGCATGTCCTTTTTATTAAATTTATTTTTTCATTAATAATAATTAGTAATCCAATCATGGATCTTTAAAACGATGCAATTCTTACCCTATTTACATATATTGATAACATCTTTCCACAATCAAAGAACACCTGTGAGATAATGTAAGGTATAAAATGTGAAGGACCTGAGCTGCTATTTCATTGTTCCAATTTTACAACGTGAGTACTGGAAACAATAAGAACAATGAAAACTTTCACCGTCTTCTTAGTCTTCGTGGCTTCCGTCTACTCTTCAACCAATGTGCGGAGATGTAAGTTGAATTCTTATTTAATTGCGAATTTTACGGGCAATTGATGAACGGAGAGTTTTGAACGGAGGTTTCCATTGTCGACTCTTCTATATGTGGGTTAGAGCGTACAATTGAAATTTTGTAGTTTCAAATGTAAATGTAAGTATTCATCTTGTTGAGAAAGATTGAACTGTTTTTTCATTTAATCTATTTAATAATATGATTATATTTTTTTTAATACCAGGTACCGCAAACCCTGGGCCTCTGCCCACCAACACGACTATAGAAGGCTGCTTCAATCCACCATGTGAATTGCCGCAGCTAAAAGACGCTGTTACACACATGTCTTTCGTAGCTCGTAAGTACTAAGCACTATAATGTAATACTAATTACAGTAGGGTCTGCGAGTTGTGGCCGCCTTGAAGGCTTTTTAAGCGCATTGTACCCGAGAAGAAAACTATTAAAAGAACAATATTAAAATGAAATCTTGACAACCATCAATTGCTAACTTCAGAGTGGTCGTAACGAGATGTTCTTTTTAAGATAATGATTTTTTCTACCCATTCCATATAAAACGGCCAGCTCACATATTTTTTTAAACAAATTTAATTTTCATATCAATAATTTAATATGCTTAAGAGACAGTGGGGTCCGGAGTGTCTTAACACGAGGTTCCCTCTACCCACTCTGTTGTGTACGCGATACAGCGTGTAATTAATTTTTTTTCTTAAGATCCAGAAGGGACCGTTTTTAATAGTCCAAACTTTAGGTAGGTATTCTTATCTTCGCACTGTATCCCACATCTATATGCGTTATCCTGATAGCAGGGTAGGAAGATGGAACCTGGGAACCTAGTGTCAAGACAATTCGTTCTCTTTTGAGATTAAGTTCCCTACAGTCCGCAGCCGGCAAAACTTAACCTTGCGCTTTGCCTCGTTACCACAACGAGGAAATGAAAATATTAAATATTTTATTTTCCTGAGCTAACACGAGGGTTGCGGGTTCGATATCCACTCAAGATCGTCACGTCTATAGTCGACGGCCTCTGAACCTACCCTACCTAGAGTAAGAACCATTTTGACAAAAAATAATTAATAAACTAATATTTACCTTTTAGCTCGCGACATACGGTCAATGCGCACATTGGTCACAGTGCATTTGGGGATCCTTAACATTCCATACGATCTTGGTGCCGCAGCCAACACCTGCGACTTCCTCACCAANAATCGGCACCAATTTTTATAAAATTTGAAATTCAGTCTCTTAAAAGTATTTAGTTGAACACATTTCAAGGTTTTCTAGAATTCTTCCTCTAAGGGTGCAAATAAGGGGTTGAAAGGTTGTATGTAAAAATCTTTAAATCGCCACTGATTTTTATAAAATTAGAAATTTAGACTCTCAAAAATATTTCTTTGAACACATGTTTCATAGCTTATTAGAATCACCCCTAAATAAGCAAGCGAAGCTGCGCGCGTCCGCTAGTTAAATGTATTTATGAAATTATTTTCGGTTTTCAATAGAATTTGTAAGAAAATATAAGCCTAAATAATTAAAAAAAGTTACAAAAAAATAATAAGTGGAGATTTATTATTAGATAAAATATCTGAGTATCCGAAATGAACAAACAAAAGAAGTAAAAGTAACTAAAGGAAATTCTTAATATTAGAAAAAGTACCTAAAGTTTGCCGTGCGTGTGTACTAAACATTTTTCTATATTAATAATTTTTGCGAACAATATTAAATAAAATCCCAAATGATTAAAATTACGAGATTTTAAGTGTATAACATCGGTATAGATAACCGAACTGAGATAAATTAATAAGCGGTAGTAGTAATAAGCAGCAAATAATTAAATAAAAATTAACAGTAATTCGAAAATATATAAAAATTTACAAAACCATCAAAGTCTCGTTCTGCTCGTTCGCGTCGGTCATACTATATCAACCACTCGTAGGCTAGGTCATTCCGAATCACTGACCTCTCCTAAATTATTTATTAAATTGTTATACAGTTAACCAAAAATGGTAAAAGTAACTATTATTTTTATTTTCATAAGGATGAATATCAAATTATAGAAATCATCTAATTTTTGTTAATGAATACAAATCTATATCTATAGTATATATCAACGCGGACTTTTTTTAAACAACAATTAAGGGACAATATTTTTGCAGAATATTGTTTTTGTGTCTCATAAGGTTGAGTCGGCGCGCGCCATGTATGCGTTAAGCAAACTTATTTTGGGTGACGTTTTCTAACAACAAACTTTGCAAATCGTTGCTTAGCAACGGCGGTTGTTATAAACATGGCGGAATAAATTGCATGTCAAATTAATAAGTATTTTAATATATTGGTATATATCGAAAATATTACAAATATGAGAAAAAAAAGTATCCTATGTTCATCCCGAGACCCTCAAGTATCTCTATATGAGTATTTTATCACAATTAAATTAGCGGTTTGGCCCTGATTGCGTAAAAGACAGACAGACTGACACTGAAGACTTTTCGAAAGAGTTACTTTCGAATTTATAATATAGGTATGGATTATATAATTGTATGTGGGTATAAAGTTCGAATGTTTCCCTTGATTTCCATGGGATTGCATCTTTAGATCCTGACTTACTATTAATAGTAATAATGAGAAATAAAACAAGATTCTTAACACCGTGATCGATCGACTAATAACGCAGAAATCGGGAGACAAACATGGAAAAAATATAGTTAACGAACATAGAAGCTTCTCATTTTCGAAAAA
Source organism: Heliconius nattereri (assembly GCA_013403645.1). NCBI lineage: Eukaryota > Metazoa > Arthropoda > Insecta > Lepidoptera > Nymphalidae > Heliconius > Heliconius nattereri. The sequence goes on from JAAIXI010000254.1 coordinate 2,537,889, forward strand.
AGAAGTCGGTTAAAAACTAATATGTAGCGTGAATATGTAATAGAGTAAGCGATAAACAAAAATAAAATTTATCAATTTATCGTTTCATTAGATATTGTTTTCAAGTGTTTGAGTAATATATAAAGCCGAATTGTAAATAATTTTGCTTTTATACTCGCCTAAGCGCTCTAGATGGATACTGGCAAGATGAGGGCTGTGTGGTGCTTGTTTCTTGTGACTCTTTCCACCGTTTATGCAGGAAATGTCAAAGTGGAGGTAAGTTATTTATAGTAAGATATGTTAACGGTCATTCCCTCACTTTATCTAAGGTAGGCACCTTGTAGTGCGGAAAAACTCGTGACGTTGCTTAATATCGTTAAATTGTTTTTATAATCGGCTTACATGTGTACATTTTCGTAGAAAATACAAATCTAGTAGTATTAGAGACTTTTATTTATTAGAGAATTTTATTTTTCTCATTGGGCTTATTTAAATATTGGATTTAAAATATTGGGATCTATAATAAAAAAACATTTGGTTCGAATCACTTGTTCTATATACATTTCAACTTTGGCTTATTTTAAGGAAGATCAATCAGAAATCTTTCTCGAATTTATTCTGTTGCTGGGAAGCAATTTGCAAACATAAATGTGTTTAAGTTTTGTTATGTCTCAGTGAGATAGCCAAAGATAACCTAATATCTAATCTTGACCTCCTGGTTGACACTCGTATCAACTTTTATAAACTTTGTAACTTTTTAAAACCTTTACTGGTTTTCTCCTTGAAAACAAAGTAAATAAAAATTATGTTAGGCATTACCCAAGGGAGATATTATCTCCCCACCAGCACTACACTTAACACCAGATTCTCTAACGGCGGAACTCAACGCCGGGCTTTTTGGCACCAGGGTGAAGAAAATGAAAATATTAAATATTTGAATTCATCAAGTCGATGAATCGAATCCAAAAAAATATCTCGTTTACACATGAGTGCCCCTGCGCCACAAAAGCCTGAATAAAACTCAACGAAATTAGACACTTTTAAAGTTTATACGTAAAAGGCCAATTAATTTTGTTGACAATATACACATTATTATAAAAATAATATACACGTTGCTTGCACGTAATTCACGAACAACGAATGTCTTTGCACCAGGTCCCCTTTATTAATTTATTAAAAGTAACATCTCAATCAAAGATATTTCAATTAATTTCATAGTATTTAAGCAACAAATCTATAGTGGAATTTACGTCTAAACAGAATTATTATTTCAGTACGTGGATATCCCCAAGGAATACATTCCCGAAATTGTTAAAGCCTCATCGGAATGCATCAAAAACTTGAAGTTAGATGAAGAAGAAATAAGTTTGCAGGGATTTTTGAACTGGGAATTAAGTGATTGTGATAATACCCATAAATACTTTTTTTGCCTTGGCAATAATTCTGGATATTTCGCTAAAGATGGAAGCATTCGTAAAGATAAAGTACTAGCAATCATGGGCAAGTACAGGGAAAGAGCAGTTGGTGCTATTGACGAATGCGATAAACTTAAATATGACAACAAATACGAGGAGGTATACCGTAAGGAAGTGTGCTTCCGCGATTTGTCCGGATTATACTTTAGAATCTAATTAATTATAGATACATAATAAACTTTATATGACCCTGAATCTTTTCTTTTGTTTGAATATATATTTTTAAAAAAGCTTAATTAATGTTTTCTGAAATAGATTTTTATTTATAAAATTTATATATAAATATAAATCAATTTCCGAAATCCTATATAAGAATTGTACTTCTTAAGGAAGACAAATTGCAATTGTATAGACGCCTGCTTCTAAACATCAAGCAATTTTTATAAATAATAAATAAAATATTTAATAGTACGTTTTCTTGTCCTACGAAATTCCCCCTATACGCATTTTCTATTTAATGGTATTTTTTATGCTGTATGAAGCAAATATAGCACATATCACATAGCAAGGTTGGCAGAGAGGGTCTGGGAACCCAATGCTAAGACACTCCCTTCTCATTAAAACACCTCCGTTCCTCAACTTCCGCTGAATTCTCAAGACATTGCATGTTGCGTAGCGGCGCCGCGCGTTGCCTCCACATTACACAATGACCATTTTATTTTACATTTATTCAATAAATAAATCAAATATAAAGAATTGCATATCGCTTTTTGGTTTAAGTCACCTCTGGCCGATAAAATCCTGGATAACCTTATCTGCCAGACAAGTTATAATTTTTGGTTTCACGGGTCTAAAATTGCAATTTCTAGAAGATACACATTCGTTAAGAGGATTTCATTTGTACATACTTATTTGTAATTTAAAAATATAACAAATCATATGGATTGTTAGCTACCATTATCGTTATTTCATGAGAAAACTATTAATGAAAGTATAAGAAACATTTATTTTGTATTTTCATCCTCTGTCTGCGAGAGACCAATAATTATTAGAATACTTTATTCGTAACCGGTTGTTACTAATAACCCAGACATCATTTAACATATTACTTAATAAATAATGCTTTTGCTCGTCATGTGTCTAGTGGTTGTAGGTTGATATTCTGGTAACAGTGTTGAGAATTTTATATTACCTATGCCATCAGGAAGTTTCGCTCTAATAAGATATTTTCCATCAGAAGGTAATTTAGATGGAAACTCATAGCAGACAACATAGCATTATTTTATTATCTAGACATTTTTTTTTTATTATCAATGCGCAATGCTTTAAAAGCATGAATATATAACAGAGTAAGTGATAACAATACACTGATTAACAAGTATTTCATTAGTATATAAAGACGTATTGCATATCTTTCCTGTTACAATCATTTGGGTCCTCTATAGGAATACTTGCAAAATGAGAGCTACCTGGTTCTTACTTACAGTGTCCCTCGCTGTCGTTTACGGAAACAATATTGACAGTGTAAGTAAATTGATATATATTTTTTTAATATTTGGCCAAAGCAATAATATTAAATAGATACATACAGCTCTTTCATTAACTAGGTTTATTAACTTATTCAGTTGAACTTTAGTTTTTCTATTAGTAATATATAGTAACAGAATGCTTCACGTTTTGGGCAGAGAGATTTTTTCTTACATTTTTTTGTTTTATTTTAACAAAACAATTCTTTCAGATCGTCATTGTGCCTCCAGCACGAGCTCCCGGTATTCTACAAGCATCATCGAAATGCATTGAAGAATTGAACTTAGAAAAAGATACCATGCAGAAATTTTTCGCGTGGGAGTTAAGTGACTCTGAGTCTACCAGAAAATACGTGTACTGTCTTGGAACCGAGTCTGGATATATAGCGAACGATGGAAGCATTGTCAAAAACGAAGTGCTTGAAGTTGTTGGCAGCCACAGGAACAGAGTAGATGGTGTTATTGACGAATGCAATAAGCGTAAATATAATGACAAATACGAAGCAGTATTTCACAATGTTATATGCTTTAACGAAAAATCCAGATTGCATTTTAAATTCTAGTTACTTATATCATACATTCCCTTTCGTTATTTATACTGTTTGAATTTATTAATTAAATTTAATTGTTGTTTTGTACTTTTACACATTGTGTTTTTTTTACAATCAACCTCAACATGGCATGCCTGTAGAATTTGGGGGAAAATGAGGAACTTAAGTGTCATAGTGAGAACGGAGTGTCCTACCCAAGTTCTCTGTACCTGCCCTGCTTTAGGTATATACGTATATGGGTTACAGCGGGAATAAAAAAAACTTATTATATATTTTTTCACTAGCGACCTGCCGATGGCATCGTCCACTACAACTAAATGATTATTTATTTAAATATGTTTAATTTGCCTTCGTGTCCTGATATGTTTTCGTAAGTTTTTTATTTACAACCTATTTTGTTAAATTCGTCGCAGTTTTATTGAATTATTAAATTATATTTTTCTTGCGTTCCGATAAGCATATGACCGTTCTGTTATCTTATTTGCAGTCTTAATTTAGAGAATTAATTTAAACAAAATACATTTATTTTATCGTCACTAAATAATAACATACCAATTATCTCATGAACTTTCTTGATTTTAAATAAATGTATATTTTAGGAGTTCCGTACCGCAAAAAGTAGAATCCGTTTCTACCCTCATAGGATCACTTTGTTGTTAGAGGTGCGAAAATAGCAGCTCTTTCTCCCAGCATTCTATTTATATTAATTACCTAAGTGTGTGCCGTACATATTTGGCAACATATTTTCCTTTCCTTTCTTTTTCTGTTTTTTTATAAAATGAGCATAATTTCTAAAATACATATCTTTGTTAGTTGCTTCTTATTATTATTTCATTTGCAATTTTTTTATGAATACGTTTGAGAAAGTTCACGTAATCTGTACTTTGTACATAGCATACGTGAGATTTTCAGTATTTTAATTAATTTGTCCACTTTAATTAAATAGAATACTTACACATACATAAATTAAATATACGAGCTTATTACTCATACTCGACATCGACGTACAATTAGAATTAACTGATCAAGTATATTCTATCATAATTCAGTTTTGTACTTTTTTTGTATGTATTTTTAGCTATTCCCGATAAATATTCATCCATCCATCCATCAGCATTTCAACGTCCACTGCTGTTCATAGGCCTCCCCCAAAGCTCGCCATTCCGTTCGATCCTGCGCCCTTTGAATCCAGCGGATTCCCGCTGTCTTCTTAAGATCCGATAAATTGGGTATATTACCCAATATTCAGATATTATATTTTTTTAGGAATAATAACTAGAGATTGAGAAAGTTAATTTATTTAATATAAGTAATTGAGTAATGGTGAAGCGAGTATAAATTTAAGAGTTGGGTCTGTGTATCTTGTCCTATAACAAAAAATATATATATATTAATTTCATTTATTATTACATTTTTTTTTATTTTATTGCACATGTCGAAGTAAAATATCATATAAATATAATATAATATATGATAAAATAAATTATATAATTATAATAAAAATTACGATAATCATAAAATCATTTAATATTATAAATTTTACTATTAGATAAACAGATGGTTTTAATGCAAATTTAATACATGTTTTATAGTTCGTATATAAAATTTTATAGTTAAATAAACTATGACTTGTTATTATTAATTATAGACTGAGATCACCTAATTAAGATTTCATTTGAACTTTATCTCATATTAATGTATACTTATAATAAAACAGTAAAATATTTTGTCTGTACATTTCGTATTTTTGACTGAAATGGATAGAGGGATACTTAAAAAGAATAATAGAAAGCAAAAATAATTTTTGAATTTCTATTCTGTCTGACTGCGCGTTTGTTTTCGCTAATCTCAGAATCGGCTTAAGCGATTTGGATGCGGTTTTCACTTTTGGATTCTGGCAAGCTCCCGAAAACATCTAGGGCTATTACAATCGGTTCATAAATAAACAAGTTATATCATTTTAAAGTACTTAATTCGATACGGTAATATTCGATGAATATTCTTGTTAATAATTTTGAAAATAATCTCATAAATATATTAAATTACTATTCGTATAGTTCAAACGGGCGTAGCCGCACGAGTTCGCTGGTCAATAATCAGCTTGACATACTCGTACGTAGAGTTTTAAGCGTTTGATAATATATAAAGACGATTTGTAAACAATTTTCTATTATACTCGCCAAGGCGCTCTAGATGGATATTGGCAAGATGAGGGCTGTGTGGTGCTTGTTTCTTGTGTCTCTTGCCACCGTTTGTGCAGGAAATGTGAAAGTGGAGGTAAGTCATTTATGCTATATTAGTAAAATTGTATTCAGGTCGTGGATATGTACATGATGGTTGTGGGTTTCATTTCCTTTCGATGGAATGAATAATGTTCATTTCTTCGCTTTATCTTTTTAGCACAGAATGCTTACGAAAGAGGAGAATACAGTATTTTAACACTAGGGAACCTAGTCTGCCTACCTTGTTACACAGAAAATTTCGCTGCTGCTTAGTATTATTAAATCGTTTTTATAATCAACTGACTTACATTTTCGTAGATAATTTGGGCCAAAAAATCTTGGGTCCAAATGTAAAGAGTTGAGATACGGTCTAAAAATTTTTTATTATTTTTTTAATTTAACTCAATTGACAATCAAGATAAAACGACAGGAGATAAATGAGAAAAATGGTTTGAATAAAGAATATATTAATTAATTAAAATTCAATTGTCTAATGATTTTTGAGTAATTGATATTTTTTTAGTAATTACATATTTTATTAAATCATACTATTTTCATCTCTTTACATTCTGGACTCAGGAATGTATGCAATTGTTTCAGTCTCCTTTGTTTTAGTAGTGTTTGAGACGGACTTTAATTTATTTATTACACTTATATTGGATATTTGTAGAAAAAAATGCATACAGTTCGATTCATTAGTTCGATATACCCTCACCAAATCAAATTTTAAAATAGTAAGCACTATTTTAAAGGCACGCTCGGAACGCCATATTAGAAAGAACAGAACAGAACACTATTTTAAATACTCGTTGTGTTGTTTCAACTTTAACTTATTTTAAAGACGGTCAACACTACAAGTATCAACTTTTAAAACCTTTATATTTTTTTTATCTTTTACTGAGAGTTTTCCTAGAAAATAAAAGAGTAAACATAAATAAGCCTATATATTGTTATTTGACAATATTCACTTTAGTACCAAGTAACACACACAATGCTAGACACATAGCAAATCGTAATTCAGAAGCAACACATTTCTTGGCATTAGGTCTCCTTTATTAATTTATAAAAAATACTTCCATTAAAGATATTTGAATTAAATAATATTTAAGCAACAAATCTATCGTGAACAAACTTATTATTTCAGTACGTGGATATTCCCAAAGATTACATTCCCGCAGTTGAAAAAGCTTCATCCGAATGCATCAAAAAATTTAAGTTAGAGGAAGAACAAATAAGTTTGCGGGGATTTTTGAACTGGGAATTAAGTGAATCTGATAATACGAAAAAATATATATTTTGCCTTGCAAATGATTCTGGATTTTTTGCTGACGATGGAAGCATTCTTAAAGAAAAAGTGCTAACAATCATGGGCAAGTACAAGGACAGAGTTGATAGTGTTATTGACGAATGCAGTAAAGTTAAATATGACAACAAATACGAAGAGGTATACCGCATGGAGGTATGTTTCCGCGATAAGTCCGGATTATACTTTAGAATCTAATTAATTATACGTCAATAACTGAATCTTGTCATTTGTATGAATATATATTTTAAAAAACCTTTTTTATGTATCATGAAATTGCTTTTTATTTATAAAACTGATACAAAAATAAAAATCTATTTTCAAAGTCCTATATAAGAATTAGCAGAATTCTTAGGAGTACAAATTGCAATTGTATAGATGCCTGCTTCTAAATGTTAAGCTAATATTTGTTAATAATAAATAAAATATTTAAAAGTAACTTTTCTTGCTCTGAGAATTCCTTCCTATACATATTTACAATTAATTATTTTTTTATAGCTTAATGCTGTATATCACATAGGAAGGTACACAGAGGGGGGCCTAGGAATCCAATACTAATACACTCCGTTCCTATTAAGACACTTCCGTCTCCACTTTCCGCTTAATTCTTAAGTAGCTTCTTGTGTAGCAGCGCCGCGCTTTGCCTCCTCATTACACTAGGAATTATTAATAATATACTACATATAAAGATTAATTTCTACAGTCATATAAAGACTGACATATTGTTTCTGGTTTAAGTCGCTTAGGGCCAGTTTCACCATTGCTGATACAATTCCGGACAGCCTTATCTGCCAGACAATATAAAGCTATAATTTTTGCAAATAGCAATATCTAGGAGATACACATTTGACACATGGATTTCATTTTTACATACTTATATGTAACATATCGTATACTTAGCTAGTATTAACGTTCTTTAATGGGAAAATTATTCGTGAAAATATAAGGAACAGTTATTTTATGTTTTCATCCTCTGTCTGTGAGATGATTTCGTGAAAAAAAAAAGGTATTTCGACATACTTACTATACTATACAGTACTTCCGGTTTACCAAGAATTATGAAATTTGGGAACTAGCATCTGCAGGTGGTACAGCTGAACTCGTCGCTGATGGTATTCAGAAAAGACATTTCATCCGGCAACAGCCATGTCTCCTGGAGAGCCACTACATCAGCTGATCAGCAGATCTTTTTACGTTCTTACAGTTAAATGTAGCAAAGTTATAAAAAAAATTATAACTGTAGCCAATTAATGTTTAAAATTGCTTTATTAAGAAAATGTTAACTAAATAAATTAATATTTTATATAGAAGAATTAATTCAAGGAATGAAACGAGGAGGTGATAACAAAATCGAATATTTGTGCATAATTTTATTCACACCACATAATTGACTACTAATGTTATAATATTTTTCAAATATTACAAAATGTTTAACAAAGATGACACTTTAAAGATTAAAACTTTATTTAAAGCACTACATTAAATGAATACGCATTTTCCTATATTCTTAAATTAGTTATTTTAGAGCTTAGTAAGTTATATAAAGGCTCTTAAAAATTATAAAAGTAGGACCAGCAAAAGGAACCTGAGAACTTAGCCTAAAACACTTCCGTTCTCCACAGCATAATTTACTAATATATAATATGAAAAAATTATACATTCAAATATATAGGGGAGTTTTGCTTAAAGCAAACTGTTGTTTGAAACATTGTATCAAGTGTATTACCACCTTTGCTCTTATTACATAGATTAATAACATCAATAAATTTAGCTTTGTCCTTATGATTTCCTATAAGTTTGGTCATTTGGTCCACAATAAAATGTCCATCGCCGTCTACATATCCTGATTTAGACGAAAAGCAATAAAGGAATTTCTTAAATGGTTCAGTATTCTCGAGGTTCGCAGCAATTACTTTTTGTACGGCATCTGCTCCAACTCCAGTACTCTCAATGCAATCAGCTGCTGCCTTCAAAATTACTTCTGCGTATTCTGAAGGAACATCAAAAGTCTGAAAAAAATTACCTTTTTTATTGAAATGAAACAAATTATTTATACTGATATTATAATATTTGGTGCAACAATGACGAATGTATAACATAAATAGAACATTAAATCATTTTGGTTACAAAATAATTTTTCCTCTTCCTTTTTTACCGACTCCTTCTCAGTCAAAGCTGTTCGGCTATGGAATTCCTTCTTATCAATATAAAAAGCACTAATAGCCAATCGCTTTAGTCTCTGCTTAAAGCACATTACATTATTCTTTAAATTTCAATACGCCTTGTTCTTTTGCTATAGTTGACTGTGCATATTTATCTCTTTCAAAGTGATATCTAACGAAAATTGTTATATTTAGTATATATTTCAAATACATATATGTATGTATATAAATAATAAAACATAAGAATTGTTTTATGTATTGTGTAGTAAAGCAAATCCAGTGCCCACCCATTTAACTGCCTATACCACCTTAAGATTGCGTGGCGTAGATTTCTTAAAGCGATAAGATCGACTGATGTACAGTTTATGTGGTGTTAAATAAAGTATTATTCATTTTATCTTTAACAATTATCGGTTTAAAATACTATTTATTAAATAATACTATTTATTACTATTATTCAATTTAAACGGAAGACGGAGACTACTTACAAGCTTTGATTGAGCCTCCTACAATAATTCAAAAACTAATACGTCAGTGTTGCTCCAAATGAGTTAAATTTCTTAATAGCAGTTTAAGTAGGTAGCTTATTTAATACTATTTTTTTGTTCCTTATGTACATATATAATTTATTTCATTAAAAGCATCACTCCGGAATTCATCGGAAATTGGGGAACGGGAATCTTAACACTAGCTTCCCAGGTTCCCTCTGCCTACCCTGCTACATGCGGAAAACAGAGTGAAGCCAAAAAAAGTTTATTTAAAAGTTATCAGTCGCAAAATTTTATTGTTTTGTCATCAAATATGTACATAAAGGAAAGTGCAATTTATGATTTTTATCAGTTCAAAATCTGGTTAAAAAGATCCATACACAATGCTTATAAGGGAAAAGTAAAATATGGAGTGATTTGTCACTAAACATTCTCGCCCTACTTTGAATACTTGTTGTAAGTATTCGAAGTAGAGGAAGTAGTGAGTATAAGTAGTAGGAGTAGGAAGTATTTAAAGAATGAAGTAATAATATCCTTTAATGAATACTTACAGTTCGTCCGTTAACTAATGCGATGGACACGAACAATAAAAACCACAATGTATTCATTATGATACTATTTAAAAGATATGTTACTAGTTCCACAGTGTAATTGAAAATAGTATTCGAACAGCAATATCAAGCCGTATTTATATTGTGTAAGCTTTTGTTTTTGCTAACGATTAACTCGTGTAACGAATCAAAACAAATGTTATTAAAATTACGTATAAAAAAATCATTACCGCAAAAAATTTAAGTAATATTCGTAACTTATAAATTTTTGTTTGTTATAAGAAATGTATATTTATTTTGATCATGAAACAATTTGTCTGTCTGAACTAGATTAATTTAAAGTGATATCATTATCTTTTTTGTTTTCTTGAATATGCACTATGGATACAACAGTAAAAAAACCTCTTAAGTTCTAATTGGACACACCCACCGATGGTTTTGAACCAATTTCAAGATTGTAGATCAACGGGAAGATTAACTTAAACTAAAAATTGAAAAATAAAGAAAGTGAGTGACACGCACTCGTTTTTTATGGGATCAACTATATTTATAAGTTTATAATAATTTTATTTGCAATATAAATACAGATTCATTCCCATTTTCCTATTGGATTATCCTTTAGATTGTGATTACGCAGCAAATTTCATATAAAATGTTGCAAAAACGATGCAGAATTTCTTGTACGATTTGATTGCGTTCACTCAGAAGGTTTATTTTTTGTCCGTGGGTTTTTACTCCGAGGGACCGTACCTATGCCTAAATATTTGATGGATATTTATTTAAGCTTCATACCTCCACGCGATCTTGGGATAAATGGTATTGACAGATGGACAGACGGACAACAAAGGGAACCTATAGGAGTTACATTTTTACCTGTTGAGGTACGGAACACTGAAAATGCCCTTATTTACTTAAATCTATCTATAAGGAAAGTAATTTAAACAGGTTATTAAAATTGCATAAGTGCCGATATGATACACGGCCGGGTATGCAGCGTCCAATATCGTCTAAATAAATTATTTTTTAACAAAAAGAAAAACTAACTTCTAACAACGAACTAAAAAGTGAAAAATAATTATACTAAGATTTTATAATTTTGAAGTCGGTGCCAAGTAAAACAAATAGGCTTAGTAATAATATATTGTAGTAAGGGTGTTGTAGCATTAGTTTGACACCGACTTTTGCTTTTGCGACAAAGTTTTTGCTTGTAACTTTTACAGAATAATCATTTTTTTACCAAAAAAAGCAAACTTTATAAATTTTCACCGGATCCCATAATTGGAACCTAACCAAACTTTCACCAAATTATCCTTGAAGTCCTTTCAAATAAAAAAAGAATCATCAAAATCGATTGGCGCGACATTGAGTTATTCGTCTATTTGTCGCGCACAAACCTAATGCAAATTTAAGACTTATGTGATTTGTCAGACTTGGACCATAAAAATGGGACCATCCGGGAAGCTTCACCTTTCAAACAAAAAAAAATTTTCAACGTAAAAAAAAATAAAAAATACAGTCGAATTGATAACCTTCTTTTCTTACCTAGAAGTCGGTTAAAAAAATCATATTATATGTCATTCATATGCAAGACAAAAATCACAGGGGACAGCACCCTACCTTGGCCGGCGCCAGCGTTTCGGGTATGTATTCAGAATCAAAACTGTCGACAACAACCTTGATGCTGCGTCCAGTTAGAAAACTGACGACCTACTTGTATACATTCTTAGGAAACCCGTATGCTCGTTGTTTTTTAAGGAGCGGCCGGTGCCACACTCGATCGAAAGCTTTCAAGTAAGCTTTCAGTAGCCACAGTCTAGTGGCGGATTAGGTTAACCAGAAGATCGCCGGTTGAGCGACAATGGTGGAAACCATATTGACGGTTATTGATCCACCAGTGATCCCTACGTAAACTAGTATCATTCCTTAAGTCGCCCTAGTAACGACGCAAAGCACAGCGTTGAAATCCGCTACTTAATACTACCTCCCCCTAGACTTCGGCGAAAATTGGGGTACGTAAGTGCCTTACTGGAAACGAAGTATCTTAACACTAGGTTCCCAGATTCCCTCTGCCTAACCTGTTATGTGACGGATATAGTCTGAAGCTAAAAAATAAATATAATTGAATGGGGCGCTCTACTGGAGACTTTTTACACTCTTTGTCACCAATAGGCTCCCAAACGGTTTGACCGATTGAGATGAAAATTTGCAAACATATAGACATAATGTAGATGATTTTAGGCGAAAAAAATTCTAAGATAAAAAAAATCATAGAAAGGGACCTTACTGCCCTCTTATGCCAGGATATATCTCTCGTAGGGTGTAGGCGACTTTACTATTTGAAACATCGTTTTTCAAGTAGTTATATAGCAATATATATAATTATTTTTTTTTTATATTATTAGTTATATTAACCCATTTAGACCCATACTCAAACTAGCAGTAAATAAAAGGTTTTTTAGGTAATAATTGATAGATATCGATGTAAGAAAATAAAAAACGTAAAAAAAAACTTTTTTTTATTTAAATATAAAAAAAATGCCGTCCTTAAATGGGGCCAATGGGCAAATGTAGTATGTAAATTTTCGAAACTATTTTTGAGACACGAAATGTTTTATAACACTTTTTACACTATCAACGCGTTTTTTTATGGCACATTGCACGTCTTAGTTGCTAACAAAATTTTTGGGAGTAGTGGTCAACCCCGTGGTGCTGCAGACTTGGTACTGCAGAAGCTGCTGGTCGCAAAAATACGTTGATGTTTTCGTCTCTTAAATCGTGACGAATGATGTAACGAAAAAATCAAGCTAATCTATCCTGTTTATATTGGTTAGCGAGTGCAGGTGCCGCGAATTTGCAACAGAAAGATTCTATATATATGTGGATAAAACCCACCACCATTTTTTGCCACGTACAGCATTGCTATATAGGTAAAAAGATTGATAGCCTGATCAACCCCGCCCATACCACACTGTAAAACCTTCGCACTAATAAAATTTGGTTAACTTGGTAAAAGCACTAATCAAAATCGGCTCGGTTTTTCTTTTCATATCCTTTACTGCTGAGTTTCATCTTTTAACAATTCTTAAATTCTTGTATATTAGTCGTAGTTGGATCACTTTTACACATACGGGGTTGCTCAAGATTACGGTTCATCTACGTCTCTTAGCAAAAGGTTGATAATTGCTATTGCTAATTGTAAGCAGGCAGATTAGCAGTATTTTGTATATCTACATCTTCTTCTTCGTCGATTATCACACCTGGTTCTAGAGGCAGTGCAACTGAATATACCTCTCCGAAGTCTTTTTCTTAAAGACCCTTATATATACATTGCGACCGCCAAATATCCTAAGAGTCATTATGAACTTTGGATGGACATGCGTGTAAGAACATAAAAAATTACCTCTGATGTGCCCATTGGCCCCAATTGGGGACAGCATCATAAAAGTTGAATTTGTCCTATTACGACTCTTCTTTTTTTATCAAATGTAATTACATTAATTAGAATACTAAGTAATTAAGTATGTTTTGTACCAAAACAAATGTATTGAGAAGAAAAATTTAAAAATAAAAATACTTACATTTTGCCTTCACAGATTTCGTGAAACAGCTTTACAAAAGGCACGAAATGAAAGATTGTAAAAAAAATTTAATTGGATTTTACGGCTACAACATAAGGATATACTACTTATCTTTACAATTCTTGACATAAACTGCATAAAAAATATAAAAAAAACAAGGGTACTATTGTAGGTGTCCCTTTTTGGGCACGGCGGGTTTATATGGGTTAAGACATAAATTATGGAAAAACTTTCAAATAATAGATTTTTTATTAAATAATGATTTATCTTAGATTACTTAAAACATATTTTATAATAATTTTAAAAATTATACAGTGAAATATATAGGCGAATTATCTTTGAAGCAAACTGCTATTTGATATATTGTATCGATAGTATTACCACCTTCGCTCTTATTACACAAATTAAGGTTATCGATAAACTTAGCTTTGTCTTTATGATTTCCTATAAGTTTAGTCATTTGGTCCACAATAAAGTGTCCATCGCTGTCTACATATCCTGATTTAGAAGAAAAGCAATAAAGGAATTTCTTAAATGGTTCAGTATTCTCGAGGTTCGCAGAAATAACTTTTTGTACAGCATCTGCTCCAGCTCCAGTACTATCTATGCAGTCAGCTGCTGCTTTTAAAAGTTCCCCTGCGTATTCTGGAGGAACATGAAACAACTGAAAAAAAATGCTTTTTATTAAAATAAAACATAGCATAATAAATAAATAATATATCGTAGTAAATAAGTTTAAATAAATAAAAATTAAAAATTAAAATATTTTCCGACTAGGAGTCGAATCCACAATCTCCTATTAACCGAATATTAGATATATGCGCCATAATTATGTCCAGAGACTGTTTTTAATGCCAAATTTATGAAGGAAAGTGTAAAATATGGTTGAATTTTTATAAATATCCTCTTATGAAATATACTTACAGCTTTTCCTTTAACTAACGCGATTGACAGGAACAAGAAAAACCACAGAGTGTTCATTATGTTATGATTTAAAAGTTGTGTTGTTACTTCCACAGCGGAATTGAAAATAATGTCCTAACAGCAATATCAAGGTGCATTTATATTGTTTATGTTTTACTTTTTTTAGGCAGTTTAGGCGTTTGTTTTTGCTACAATTAATTCGTGTAACAAGTCAAAAAAAAAATTCACAGTACAATTTATTTCCTTAATAATGTAAGTCTTGTAATTTATATTTTTGTTTATTCTAAGAAATTTATATTTTTCTTATGAAACAGTTTGTACGTCTAAAATACATTAATTTAAAGTAACATTTCTTGTATATGCACTATAGATACAACAGTCTGTACATACATACATTTATCAAAAAACCGGGCAGTATAAGTTAAAATTAACAAACTTAAGTTTGCAGGCGCATGAACTCATTTTTGACGAAATGAACTACTTTTATAATATGTAAGTTTGTAATAGTTTTTATAATATAAATACTAATTTCCATTTTTCCCGATTTTATCCTTTTCAGCAAATTCTCATTTCGGGTCAATTTTCATAACTGTAGGTCCACGGGAAGTACCTTATAGATTTTGATTACGCAGCAAATTGAATAAATGCTCGTATCTTTTGATTGCTTTAACTTAGAAGCTTGATTAATTCTGTGCTCCAAAGAACCATATGATTTAATATTTAATATTAAACTTAATCCTATAAGTGTTCCGTTTTTACCTTTTGAGGCACGGAACCCTAAAAATATGTCCTAATTCACTTAAATCTTTAAGGAAAGTAGTTTTAAACAGCTTATTGCTTAATATAATGATAATATATTATATAAGATTGTTTGTCTTTCCCTATTTGAGATTAATCGATGTGACAAAATTTCATACTCATAGCTTAGAAAATGCAATAAAATTAAAAAATACTATTAAAAAATAGGTGGGCCAACGATGGAAGGCTTGCTCGCAGCGATATGTCAGCTATATTTAAGATTGGATCAGTCCATCCAATATCAGCACCATACTGGCGACGAACGCGGCGTCATATAAGAAGAAAACTCATTCGGCACATTGAAATAAAATATTTGACAAAGTTAACGAAAACTTTATTAAACACAAATTATTACACTTTAAATCTTTAATTTTCAAAGAGTAGTGAAGCAATACACTTAATTAAATCACTTTTACCCATATTATTGCATTGGTTATTTTATAGTTAGATATAAATTATAAAGATTAAAATAATGCTTCATCTCCTTTTCTCACAACATATTTTATTGTAATTATAAAAACTTATATTGCGAAATATATAGGTGAATTATCTTTGAAGCAATTTGCTAATTCATATATCGTATCGATAGTTTTACCACCTTTGCCCTTATTACACAGATTAATTGCATCTACATATTTAGCTTTATCCTTATGATTTCCTATAAGTTTAGTCATTTTGTCCATAATAAAGTGTCCATCGCCGTCTACGTATCCTGAATTTGACGCAAAGCAAAAGAGAAATTTCTTAAATGGTTCAGTATTCTCGAGGTTCGCAGAAGCCATTTGCTGTAGAGCATCTACTCCAGCTCCAGTACTATCTATGCAATCAACTGCTGCCTTTAAAATATCCTCTGTGAATTCCACAGAAACATCAACAATCTGAAAAAAATACGCATTTTATTGAAATAAAACAAATTATTTATACATTAATATTAAACTTTAAAAAAAATATGTCAATATGTGAGGAAAGACTATTTACAAATTTTGATCGAGTCTCCTGTAATATCTCAAACAGTGAAAATACGTAATTGTCACCATGGGGATTACCAAAACACTCTGTATAATGATAATTTTTAGTAGAAAAAAAAATATGGAATGATTTGTCAATAAGTTGCTTTGCTCTACCCTGACTACGTGAAAAACTAAATCAAATATTAAAAGTAAAAAACATCAGCTTCACGCACATTACAGAATAATCAAAGGTAACCTAGTGTTAAGACACTGTTCCAAACTTTCCGTCTAATTTTTCTTAAGCATTGCGTATTAAGAGAATTGCGTATCAACATTTATCTTGGTGCCAGACGAAGAAATGAAAATATTAATAAATAATAATTCATTCCTTCGAGTGGAGATCGAAGCCACACCAAAAAAATTGCAAATAAAATATTCCTATTATTAAATATACTTACAGCTCTTCCGTTAACTAATGCGATGGACAGGAACAAGAAACACCAAAACATTTTCATTATGTTACAGTTTCAAATGTATATTACTCCCACAGTGTAATTGAAAATAATGTCCAACAAATAATAACAAGGTTTATTTATATTGCAGTGATGTCTATTGTTTTTAATATCAATCGATTCATAAAAACTCATAACAATTCTTATTATAATTTCTCAGGAAAAGTAATTTATTTATAATTTAGAATTCGA
Source organism: Heliconius nattereri (assembly GCA_013403645.1). Taxonomy (NCBI): domain Eukaryota; kingdom Metazoa; phylum Arthropoda; class Insecta; order Lepidoptera; family Nymphalidae; genus Heliconius; species Heliconius nattereri. The sequence goes on from JAAIXI010000254.1 coordinate 2,555,040, forward strand.
TATAATATTTTATTGTTGTTGTTTTTGTTTAGGTTATAAAAAAAATGCATATTATATTTAGCTTTTGAAATAATATCTAGCTCTTAATGCTTCCCTGTATTTCTTAATTTACTGTAGTTTCGTAAGTATATTATTCATTATATAAATTGCTATATATTCACAGGCCAACTAATGCGTTCAGTTCATTTAAATGACGATAACTTTTTTTTTAATACACCGATTTTAATCAAACAAACTTTAATTGTTAACCTGTGCTGAGCTAAGACAGACAAAGCAATTGGTGAAAGTTGTACGTAAATCGATACAGTACTTTCGAAAATAAGCGTGACCATACATACGGACAGACAGACAAACAAATATTTTTGCTTTTTTTTAAGTGTCCCTATACCCATTTCAGTCAAAATACTAAATGTACAGACAAAATATATTCACTGTTTTATTATACAGAGTGGAATTGTCAGCACCACTTTAAATTAAACCACAGTTTTAACTAAAAGTTACAACTACAGTTTTAACTATAAAGGTCTAATATAATTCAGAAAAAAAAATCCTAAAAATAAAAATATATTTTTTTCAAACAAAATAAATAATAAAATTATTATTTTAAAATAAAACGCCATTTGTAAAGTATAACATAGGCACTCACACACTTACCTGTCAAAGCGGCAACGTCGCATACGTATGTGTGCGTCACACGAAATACAGGTATAGATAAAAATCGTAAAATGAAAAAAAATCCTACGTTCAGGTACCTTGAGTAAACTGTTGAGGTACCTTGATTAATTTCTTCAGTTCTGGGTTTGAAATATTTTACCCTATATGCAGTTTCACTGAAAGGAGCGCTGCCTCTTTCACCCTGTATATAGAGATTGTGTTATTTAGATACTATTAGTATTATTTATTATTTTGTTTGTTGTCGCATTTTTTGTTAATATATTCTTTTCTTATGCATCTTCTTTTCATAGCAAGCTGCACCATTTAATTGAAAGTAGTTCATATGACAATGTTTCTTAAGTCAAATATTTTTCTATAAAATTAAGGTAGTCACGGTCACTGCCTTAGATGTGCTCGTGTTGTTATACAGTAAATATGTAAAGGGAAACAAAAAAATATATGTAAATGCGTACATTAATGATTTTTCCGTTTCCCTATTTCAAAACGGAAGCCTTGAATGATAAAATATCGTACGTTTTTTATAAATTCAATGACGCTTACGCACTGCACTCCGGCAAGATATTTATGTTCCTCTCCTTCATCACGAAATGTCTTGAGTGCAGGTGAAAAAAGGGAGGATGAGCGTTATAACATTGTTCGATATTGAATCATCGGAGCAATCATCTATATCGAAGACGCGCTCGCGGCGTCGCTTTATTTTGGGTTCTATGACGTTGATAAATACACCCAATAAAAGATTTTCTCATATATCTTGCACCTACAATAGTGGCAAATTGTTAATTTATAAAATTAATATAATAAATTAATAATTATATTTGAATAGTCCCTTAATGCGCTCATAACGTCAAAGAATCATTAATTACACATTTTATATTTATATAAATACCAGTGGACCCGAACGCGGCTACGCCCGCTTAAACTATATGAATATTTATTAAATACTAGTGGGCCCGGACGCGGCTACGCCCGCTTGAACTATACGATTATTTATTATATATTTATGAAATTATTTTCGGTTTTCAATAGAATTTGTAAGAAAGTATAAGCCTAAATAATTAAAATAAGTTTAAAAAGAATAATAAGTGGAGATTTATTATTAGATGAAATATCTGAGTAACCGAAATGAACAAACAAAAGAAGTAAAAGTAACTAAAGGAAAGTCTTAATGGTAGAAAAAGCACCTAAAGTTTGCCGTACTAAACATTTTTCTGTATTAAATAATTAATAATTTTTGCGAACAATATTAATTAAAAAACAATATTAAATTTGAAGTGTATAACATCGGTATAAATAACCGAACTGAGATAAATTAATAAGTAGTAGTAGTAATAAGCAGCAAATAATTAAAAAAAAATTACAGTAATTCGAAAATATATAAAAATTTACAAAACCATCAAAGTCATCTGCCCGTTCGCGTCGGTCATACTATATCAACCACTCGTAGGCTAGGTCATTCCGAATCACTGACATCTCCTTAATTATTTATTAAATTGTTATACAGTAAACCAAAAATGGTAAAAGTAACTATTATATTTATTTTCATAAGGATGAATATCAAATTATAGAAATCATATCATTTTTTTTAATGTATACAAATCTATATCTATAGTATATATCAACGCGGACTTTTTTAAACAACATTTAAGGGACAATATTTTTGGAGAATATTGTTTTTGTGACTCATAAGGTTGAGTCGGCGCGCGCCATGTATGCGTTAAGCAAACCTATTTTGGGTGAAATTTTCTAACAACAAACTTTGCAAATCGTTGCTTAGCAACGGCGGTTGTTATAAACATGGCGGAATAAATTGCATGTCAAATTAATAAGTATTTTAATATATTGGTATATATCGAAAATATTACAAATATGAGAAAAAAAAGTATCCTATGTTCATCCCGAGACCCTCAAGTATCTCTATATGAGTATTTTATCACAATTAAATTAGCGGTTTGGCCCTGATTGCGTAAAAGACAGACAGACAGACAGACAGAGTTACTTTCGAATTTATAATATAGGTATGGATAAAAAATATGTAAATATATTTCTTCTTTCTAATTTCATATTTATTTAAAAACTTTTAAAATCTTTCAAAATTTAAATTACAACATGGTTAATTACACAGAAGAAAAAACTAATCTTTGTAATTTTAAATTGACAAATATATTTTAACTTCATCATATATAATTTCGAGTATATTATTGCTAATTACCATATATGGATTCTTCTATACACATTCTAATGCATATATAAACTGTGATCTGCTTGCATCTATGCATTTGTGTCCCATAAGGTGCAGAAGTTAGTACTTCTAAGATAATAAGAAAAAACAAAATTAACATGAAAGCAGTGTGTTGTTTCGTACTTTTGACTATAGCCGTCGTTGCGGGGAAGCCTAATAGACAAGTAAGTTTAAAAAAAATCATATATTTATTTTTTAGTACATCCTCGATAAAGGAAGATATTCTTTATAAGATAATATTATATATATGTATATTTTACAAGCATATTATAATATATATTTTTTTATTATTTGAATATATTCTGATAAAAAATGCTATAGAAGAATATTAATTTTACAATTTGTCCTACCTTTATACATAAAAAGTATATATCACATTTATTTTTATTACTTGAATATTTTAAATATATTTTCTTAGTAAAAATATGGTGAATTGTCAAATAAAAATGTTCATTTCATCCAAACGTTCATGGTTGTTTTAATATTATTTTTCTTTTTTAGATGTTTGACATTCCCAAAGAATTTGTACCGGATATTATAAAAGCTTCGGCAGAATGTGCAGATAAATTGGGCTTGGACACACTGAATATATTATCCAAATTCTTCTCTGGTGAATTGAAAGATTCTGAATCCGTTAGACAATACATGTACTGTCTTGGAACAACCTCGGGATACGTCAATGATGATGGACGCCTAAATAAAGATAGATTAGGCAAAGTTGTTGGAGAACACAAAAGTAAAGTAGAAAACGTTGTGGATGAATGTAATAAAGCTAAGTCCAGCGATAAATATGAAACGGTATATAAGGCTGTAGTGTGCTTCCGTGAAAACTCTGGATTACAGTTCAAAATATAATATATAATATAATCTGTATGTAAGAAATATATAATGGTTTGGTTTGGAAAGCTTTTCTTTTATTTTTTACTGTATTTTACTCTTAAATACTTATTACTTTACAATTTTATTATTGTTAAAATCGTTACAATAAGCTTTAAGGTGTTTTTTGTTAATAAATGAATCACCTTCACGATGTATCCCATACACAGTAGGGTAGGCAGAGGGAAGCAAGTGTTAAGACACTCCATTCCCCACTTTCCGCAGAATTCTGGAGACATTAGAGTGTTGAGTGACGGAATTCAGCAAAGAAATGGAAATATCCTCGAATGGGGATCGAACCCACAACCAGTCGCCGCCCCAAGGTCTCAAGCAGTTTTTCTTTAATTCATAGTAATGTGGAAAAAATACTTTACACAATATACAGTATGGAAGCGAATGAGGCGTGTGCGGCGGCTTTAGGTTAATAGGTTTATGTGTGCGAGCGTCGTCGTGTTTGAAAAGATCACTTTTTCATTTTCGGCAAAAACTCTTTTGTTTTAATTGTATTAGGCTTTTTTATATAGTAGTTAAAAACTGTGGTTTCATTTAAAGCCGGGATAAAAAACACTGTATACTATAGAAAAATGCTGTTTGTACAAATTATATTATTAATTCTATAAAAATGAGTCCATGCAAAATTTTTTTTTTTTAAGAACAACTTATTCTTACAACAATATTTTAGTAAAATATTTTTATTAAAATTATATGATATATATTTCTTAATATATATCATATAATTTTCGATTCACGAACGCTCCATTGAATTGTCCTGCGTTGAATTCAATAGACATATTATAGTATGCGTGTATCGACCCCCCTCAGGTAGTTTTGAAGTATTTGAAGAAAAAATGGAGGATGTTCTGAATAATTTGAGTTCAAATAGTAAATCTTTAATCATATGCGGAGACTTTAATATAGATATAATACAGGTGACATCATTAAGCCTTCGTCTTCTAAACTTATTTAAATCTTTTAATTTGCTTAATTTGTTCTCTGAACCAACTCGTATAACGAATACGTCCGCTACTTGTATAGATAATGTTTTTTGTTATTGTGAGACTGTAGAAAAACAAATTATTACTAATCTAAGCTCGGATCATTGTGGTCAAATGTTTTCGGTAATAGATAAAACAGTCGCAGAACGTAAACAAATATCANAATTATGTTAGACGAGATCCGTGTTATTAGTAATGACAAGCAATTGTAAGCTGCTTAAGTAATTTAATGATATATAAGATACTTACGGGTTTGAATCTAGCTTAGGAATACGTTCACAAAAAAAAACGATTTTGTAGAACAAAACCCGTCGACGTATTTCACCATCCACCGTGTAATGACTCCTATTCCTATTAAGTCGTTCATACATGCGTGGAATATAATTTAATATTTAAAATAACAACATAAATATTTATGAATATGTTCCTTAACATCTGATAATAAAAAAATATTTCTTTATTTTTTATAACACTAAAATAATGTTAATGACGAAAAATCCGATGTGCATAATATATATAAGCATTATATACCTGGGAGTGCAATACGTTCTCGTAGTATTTTTGTTGTATTCTAGAAGTAAATACATGAAAGTGTTTTAAAAATGTATTCGATATACTGGATAGTTGTTTTGGTTGCTTTAGTTGAAGGCAGAAGCGTAAGTACATTTTTTAAAGAATATTTTGACTATTTTTGACTATGCTACATCAGAGTCGAATTAGAATGTACATGTTAAAGATTTTGTAATTTATATTTAAAAGTGTAGCGTTTTCAAAGTGGTTATCTTAAAATTTGCAGCCACATGGAAGGATAGGAATTGAACGTTTAAAATGTACAATAGTTTTAATACATATACAATTGCAATATTTAACTTTTTTATTCACAGACAACATTTCTAAATACGGAGCCTGTTAAACAAATTTTATTACTAACCAATAATAAAAAAAACTAATTCTATACAGCAAATTAATTTTAAAAAATATATTGGTACATACTAATGTATATGTCTTAATAATTATAAAAAAATATTTTACAGGAGTATATTAAAGTTCCTAAAGAATTTATTGATGATGCTATACATGGATCCGTTCAATGCGCAGAAGAATCTGGATTACCAGAAGACACGCTAAATACATTACTTTCTAATAACTTCGAAGATACACAGGCTATGAGAAAATATATCTACTGCCTCGGTATCGCCTTAGACGTGGGCGATGAAAATGGAAATCTAAAACATAGCTTATCCAAATATGCTAGTAACGATAGAAGAAAGGCTGAGATAACAAAAACAATAGAGGAATGTAACAAAGAGAATGCCAGTGACAAATACGAAAAGGCATATAAAGTAGGCACTTGCTATTTAAATACTTCTTCTGTGTTATTTAAAGTATAATAATGATAATGTGACATTATCGCTTCGGAAAATATGAAATTATTGAAAAAATATTTAAGAACATAATATTTGATTTTAATATGTATAGTGCTCGTACATTTTCTTTGTGGTAGGTTGGATATATGTATGTTTTTAGTTTAATAAATAAATTAACTAATATACTGTTTTTTCATGTTTTTTTTTTACAATAAGTATTTTCTGTAGCAAAGATTGTCGGTAAGGGATTGTTCGAAATTATAAAACCACCATTGCATATTTTTATACCCAATGGAATAAATTCTGGTTTATTCATTTTTGAAATAAGAAGAATTATAAAACTATGTTACATGAGATCCATGCTATTGTAATTACAAGCAAATTATAAGGTGTCTGAAGGTATACAAGGAAGTTATTGGTTCATAAATAATTAAAAAATATATCCGTCGACGTATGTATTTTACCAGCTTGTAACATTCTAGTATCTCGTACGTACACCCGTAAAATATAATTTAATATTAAAAAAAGCAACTTAAATTATTATCATTCTTAATTTTATAACAAAAGATATAATTATTTTATTTTTTTATATAGCGAAAATAATGCTAATGAGCAAAAAACTGCTCATATATGAGCATTATATATCTGGGAGTCCAATACGTTCTTTTAGTGGTTTTTTAATATCCTAGGAGTAAATACATGAAACAAATTATTTTAAAATGTATTCGATACACTGGATAGTTCTTTTGGTAGTTGGTTGCGTTGAAGGCAGAGGCGTAAGTATTACATTTAATTAAGATAATATATCATTAGATCTTTCTGTTTTTAATAGTTAATATTTATTTAGACGAAGTTTAAATATTATAAATTATTTTATTAAAACCAATTTTTAAAAAAACAATAATAAGTTTATTAACCTTTACACTTCGTAAAGACAAAAAATCATTAACTCCTTAAAGCTAGCAAGCGTGTGGATATAAATGCGACAGGTTATAGGTTCAATCCCTACTTGAGGAAATGAAATATTTAATACTTTCATTGCTTCGCTCTAGTGTCAAGGCAAAGTGCGGCATTGAATTTCGAAATTCAACACGCAATTCCTCCATAATTCATCGAAAAATAAGGAACGGTGTGTCTTAACAATAGGTTCTGTCTGTCTACCCCTGGAAAGTCTTCCAGAGTGAAACTAAAAAAAAATCTTAAAATCCAGCTGAATTTTATAAATAATTGGTATACACATAGTAGAATTTATTTCTTTAGTAATAATATGTATTCCTAATAATGAAATTTTAATAAAAATACTTAAATTTACAGACGTATTTTAAAATTCCTAAAGAATTTATTGAAGACGCCATAAATGGATCTGTTCATTGCACAGAAGAGTTGGGATTACCAGTAGATACATTAAATATGTTTCTTTCTGATAACTTCGAAGATTCACTGACTATGAGAAAATATATCTACTGTCTTGGCCTCGCTGTAGATGTGAGCGAAGAAGATGGAAGTCTAAAACATAGCCTATCCAAATATGCTAATGACGATAAGAGAAAAGCGGAGGTAATAAAAAGAGTAGACGAATGTAACAAAGAGGAATCAAATGATAAATACGAAAAAGCATATAAAGTAAGCACTTGCTATTTAAACACGTCTTCTGTGCAATTTAAAGTATAATAATGATAATTACGTGCCAGTTGCGAAAAATGTGAAATTCTGTGATTAATAGTGCTTGTATAATTAAATTGTTTGTGGTAATTTGTTTTAAGATGTTTCTAGGATGTATTAAATTTAGTGTAATAAATAAATCAGCTATAATTCTGTTTATTTACTTTTTTCTTTTGACTTCAAATATTTGGGGTACCAAAGATATTTGGCTGCAGTGACATTGTCTATAGCAGCGGGTAGATTCGATAAAGCAACATCTGTGTTCAATTTGTGATCAGAAGACAGTCTTTTAGTTATTTGTAAAAAACACAACGTAAATTTCTTAAGTCCTACATTATCTATTGAATGTCCTTTATTTTTTTAGCGTCAGCTTAAACTTAGGATACAATTATTTCTTTCAAACATTCTACTACGTACTCTTTTACCTATTCCTATTATCCATAGGAGAGATAATCAATCAATCAGCTTCACGCTGTATCCCGCACAAAGCAGGGAAGACAGAGGGAACCTAGAGGCAGATTGAGTGGCAGAACTCAACGCCGCACTTTTGCTTCGACACCAGAGCGAAGAAATGGAAATATAAATTTAAATAAATATTTCATCTCCTCGAGTGTCACACACCCAGTCGATTTTGGAACACACTTTGGGCCCCTGTACAACGACTGGCCTCTACCGTTCTAAAAACATCAGTTTGGTCGAACAAAATCCGTGGACGTATTTATCTAACAAAAGTGTACTGACTCGTATTTTCATTAACTCGTACATACATGCGCGTAATATAATTTATTAATTGCTAATTATAAATTATATGAATTTCATCTTTAATTTATATAAGAAAAAAAAAATAGTTTAATTTATAAGTCAAAACTAATGCTAATGAGCAAAAAACAGTTTATATATAAGCATTATATATTTGGGAATGCAATACATTCTTGTAGTATTTTTCTTATATTGTAATAGTAAATACATGTAACAAATTGTTTTAACAATGTATTCGATACACTGGATGGTTCTTTTGGTAGTCGGTTTAGTTGAAGGCAAAGGCGTGAGTGTTATTTGAAATTTATATCATATAGAATTATTTATTTTCTCCCGGGTTCCGTACTGCAAAACATAAAAACGGAATTCTTATAGACTTAGACACTTTGTTGTCCGTCTGTCCATCTCAAGGTCATTTATCTCACGATCGTGACATCGGGATATGTCACGCTGAAATTAATATCGAATTAATTCAGTTTCTTAAATTTATATTTAAAAAAATCATTTAATAAAACTAATTAGAATTTAAATAACCTTAAAATTAATGGCCACATGAAAGGTAATGAGGGATTACATATAAATACAATTGCATTATTTAACTTTTTTACTCACAAGGATAGACCTAACTCTGTGTACTGTACTATAAATTATTTTGTGAAAACCACTGGAATTGTAAGAAAAAAGTCAAGTAATTATTTAATTCAAGTTAATTTAAAACAAATTGGTAATAGTATTGTCATAGTGAAATATTCTTTTCGCATTACTGATATACGTATATTTCTACTTATTCAAAATATTTTTTTACAGGCCTATATAAAAGTTGGTAAAGAATTTACTGAAGATGCTATAAAGGGATCCGTTCATTGTACAGACGAATTGAAACTACCAGTGGACACTTTACAAGCATTTCTCACTTCTAAATACGAAGATTCACTGCCTATGAGAAAATATATCTACTGCCTCGGTATCATGTTAGATGTGGGTGATGAAAATGGTACTCTAAAACATAGCCTGTCTAAATATGCTGGTAACAATAAAAGAAAAGCTGAAATATTGGAAACAATAGATGAATGTAACAAATTGGAGGCAAGTGACAAATATGAAAAAGCATTTAAAGTAAGCACTTGCTATTTGAATAAGTCTCCTCTACTATTTGAAATAAAAAAAGATTAGGATCATTTTATGTTAATTGCGGGAAATGTCAGTCTGTTGTTTATCAAAAATCATTTCTTATATGCTTACAGTTTTTTTTATAGTAAGGTGTTTTTTTTAGATGTTTATGTACATATATAAGATGTGCTTAAATTTAATAAATAAATAAATTTTTATTTAGCTTATTCAGACCTTTCCTTTTTTTCCTTCTTCTTACAATAAGTATTTTCCTAACCAATGATTGTCAGTGAAAAATCTCTTAGTGATTGCTAGAAGCAATAATACCACCATTATAAAATATATCTAAATAAAATCATAAATTAAAAAAAAACAATACATTCACACGATAAATTTAAATTATTTGTTTTTTAAATATAATGGCTGGTTATGTATGAGCGTTGTAACATTACATATTTCAAATGCTGTATAAGCACGAGTAGCTTCTTGTTTGTTTTCACAATCGTTAAATACTTAGGCTGCAGTAACTTTGTATGTAAATAATAGCAATATGTTATGTAAATAATAGCAGCAGGTAACTTCGATAATGCAATATCTGTGTTCTATTTGTCATCAGAAGACAGTTTTTTAGGCGTTTGTATTAAGCCCAATAAAAATTTCCTTAATCCTACATAGCCTATTAAAAGTCTTTTATTAGCGTCAGCTAAAATTTCTGATTTTGCGGCACTCTCTTTTAAACATTCTACTACGTACTACTGTTGTACATACCTTTTCCTTTTGTCCATAGGAGAGATAAACAATCAATCAGCTTCACGGTGTATCACGCACACAGCAGGGTGGGCAGAGGGAACCTAGTATTAAGACACTCCGTCCCCCACTTTCCGACGAATTCTGGAGAAATTGCGTGTTGAGTGGCGGAACTCAACGCCGCGCTTTGTCTCGACACCAGAGCGAAGAAATAAAAATATACATTTAAATAAATATTTCTTTTCCTCGAGTGGGAGTCGAACCCATAATTAGAGGATTTTGCAGCACACTTTGGGCCCCTGCGCCCCGACTGGCCTCTACCGTTCTATAAAACATTGGCTTGGTAGAACAAAATACGTTGACGTATTTCTCCAATAAAAATATAATGCGTATATCTATTAACTCGTACATACATGCGCGTAAAATGATTTAATAATTGTTGAATACAAATTATATGAATATTATTCTTAATTTTTATAACAAAAAAATATTAGTTTAATTTTATACACTAAAACTAATGGTAATGACCAAAAAAATACTTAAATATAAGCATTATATACCTGGGAGTGCAGTACGTTCTCTTAGTATTTTTGTAAAATCCTAGAAGTAAGTACATGAAATAAAGTGTTTCAAAAATGTATTCTATACACTGGATGGTTCTTTTGGTAGTCGGTTTAGTTGAAGGCAGAGGCGTGAGTGTTATTTTATATTTACATTATATAGAATTAAATCTTTCTTTTTAGGGTTCCGTACCGCAAAAGATAAAAACGGAATTCTTATAGGATCACCTTGTTGTCCATCTGTCCGTCTCAACGTCATTTATCTCGAGATCGTGTGGATATATGCTGAACTTAATATCAAATTAATTCAGTTCTTTAAATATATATTTAAAAAATAATTTAATAAAACTCTAATAATTATCTTAATAATGTTTGTTGAAGGCAGTGTTACTTGAGACGGCGCGTATTGTGCGGAGGTTCCTCTCTCTGGAGCCCTAGCCACCGATGGCTTGGATCCTTGTCCCGCCCTCGGGAGAGTGGTTTTTTTATATTTTTAAATGTATCTTTTTTATAATAATTTATATTTAAAAATGTAAAATTAATTAACTAATTTAATAAAAGAATATAACTATCTTAAAATTTATGACCATTGAAAGATTAGAGAAACGTTTTCATTAATAGTGAGCGTAAATAAATGTAATGATGGTTTAAATATAAATACAATTGCAATATTAAACTTTTTTAGTCACAAGAATAGTCCTTACTACTGTATCTGCTATAAATGTATTTAGTTAAAATCAATAACAAGTTAAATAAAAAAAAATACATTGGTCATTATTGTCATAGTGAAATATCTTTTTGGTTACTACCAACTTGATGAACATATATTCCTTTTTAATCAAAATAATACTTTACAGGTCTATATCAAAGTTGGTAAAGAATTCACTGAAGATGCTATAAAGGGATCTGTTCATTGTACAGACGAATTGGGACTACCAGTGGACACATTACAAACATTTCTCACTTTTAAACATGAAGATTCACCGCTTATGAGAAAATATATCTACTGCCTCGGTATCATGCTAGATGTGGGTGATGAAAATGGAAGTCTAAAACATACCCTGTCTAAATATGCTGGTAACGATAAAAGAAAAGCTGAAGTATTAGAAACAATAGATGAATGTAATAAATTGGAAGCCAGTGACAAATATGAGAAAGCATTTAAAGTAAGCACTTGCTATTTCAATAAGTCTCCTCTACTATTTGAAATAAAAAAAGACTAGCGATTCTTTTATCCCAACTGCGGGAAATGTCAGTCTGTTGTTTATCAAAAATCATTTTTTATATGATTATATTTTTTAGTTATAGTAAGGTGTCTTTTTTAGATGTTTATGTACATCTATAAGATGTATTTAAATTTAATAAATAAATAAATTATTATTCAACTTATTCAAACTTTTCATTTTTCCTTTTTATTACAATAAATATGTTTTTCACAGAAGGTTATCATTAAAAAATCTCTTAGAGTTTGTTTCAATAAAGCCACCATTGAATATTTACATTTTTATACACAATGTACAAAATCGAAAATTTAAAACAACGCAATTAGCGCGCACATCTTTCTGCAATTTTTACTTACAAGTTTCAATATTCACTGTCTAAAAATAATTGCAAAATATTGAGATTTTAAAGTACGTTTATATATTAAATAAATTAATACGAAAACTAACAATAAAATAAAATAAAAATATCTAAATAAATAAATGTAAAGTTTAATAAATAAATAAAAATAAATAATCACACGATAAAACTACATTAATTATTTTTCAAACAGAATGTGTTGTTTTGTATGAGTGTAGTAACATTTAAAGATTTCAAATGCCGTATCAGCATGAGTGGCTCCCTTCTTGGTTTTACAATCATTAAGGACTTTGGCTGCTGTGACTTTGTCTATACCAGCTGGTAATTTCGATAATGCAACATCTGTGTTCAGCTTGGCATCAGAAGACAGAACTCCAGTTTTTTGGAAGAAACACAATATGAATTTCTTCAGTCCTTCATCATCTATTAAATGTCCTTTCTTAGCGTCAGCCAAAACTTCTGGTTTTGCGCCACTCTCTTTCATACATTCTGCTGCGTACTCTTTTACCTTTTCCTTTTGTCCGTGTGAGAGATGAATATTCTGAAACCAATTAGTAAAATATATTCTTTAAAGTTATTAATAACTCAAAATACTCGTGTCAAGAGAGTCTTAAATTATTTATAAAATAATTTTATATTATTCTTAAATTATTTATAATATATATAATTTTTATATTTAAAATACTTATGAGTGTTTTGCACCAACGTGCAACAGGCAAATTATTATCTTAATTATTCTGTTATTATTATACTTACAATGTTCCTTTAGAACAATTTAAACTAAAGAAATGAAAATGCATACTTCCAAAGTACAGGGTAGATAGATATTTGTATTACAATTACATAACTAATTTATAAAACAGATTAACATAAATATTAACATACATTGAATAATACGAATAATAATTTTACTTAACCAGTATTGACCTTCATTTTTTGAAAAGCAGTCTGCAGGTAATTTACATTTGAACAGCATGCGTAGCTTTTTGTTTGTGCAGCATAAATAATAATACATGCCCTAGATTCTAGACTTAAGTTAAAATATCGATTTTAGCATAAACTTGATGGATTTAGTACTTACATGAGCTTCAACAAGAGCAAATATTCCAACGCAAATTATAAATACTTTCATTTTGTAACTATTACTATTATTGATTATTGCAAATAGAAAGAGGCACAGCTTTTATTAAGGCTTTATAATAAGAATCTAAACATTTATATCTGGCTTATATACAGGTACAAGAAGGGCATAGATCCCTAACGGGCGATGACGAAACGTCACTTTCAATATCATCCAGTGTCTTATGACCTACACTCGGTGCTAATGGTCAGTCCATATAAGGTTTTTTTTAGTAACATAGCACATATCAGCCTGGGAACCCCATTTTCCGACGAATTCTGGAGGCATTTCGTGCCAGAACGAAGAAATTAATTTTTGAACGATGAATTGAATTTTTTTTCGAATGGTGACCACTAAACCGTGAAAGTATAACAAATACATGCGATATTTGTGTCAATTCTGAGGAAAAAGAATATTTTGCATTATATTTATAGCTTTGAATTCCAACCAAATTATATTCTAACCAGTACTGGCGTTAGTATTAAATCCATTGTAATATAAATGGCAATTTTTAAAAATTAATACGTCTTGTTATATAATATAGTAAATATTAATAGCAAGGCGGCAATACTAATATTATAATGTATTGAAATTGACGTTGACCTTATACTCTATCCACTTTAGACCGAACCATACATGGTATATAGGACTTCTAAGAGCCTTGTAATATATATATACATATGTATGAAGTTCACTGTCATACTTACTTATATATATATTATTCGACATTTTAGGGAAATATAATATTTTCGTTCCATATTAAAAAAACCGGTTAAGCGCAAGTCGGGCTCGCTCCGAGACTTCTGACTCCATTCAGAAAGGCAACCTACCACTTACATAATTTGGGAAGCTTAAGTTTTATTGTATAAATATAGTTTTGATGCATTACTACTTACATTTTACTGAAATCATGGAAATGTACTCACAAAAAAATCATGCACAAAAAATACACATACATCTTAAGAATATTGTTATATAATAACATTTTCTTTATAATTTGATAATTTTAATATAATTCAATATTAATAAAAAGATGATTAATTACGACATATCTTACTAACCGTTCTAGAATCTTGACATGCTAATTATATACAAAGTGGATAACATTACTACAAAAAAATATAATTAGTTGCATTCGTACTTTTTTTAAATGTATGGGTAGGTAAGCCTAGGTACTTTATGAACACAAATTTAATTTTTTTAACGACCGCAAATTAAACATGTCCATGTATTATGTTTTAGTAAATAAACTGTCAATACGAAATATTTATTTTATTTTTACTTCCTCATTTTACATAATCTTTATTCTTCTAAAATTCCACCAGTCAATAAAGAAATATTAACGAATAACTAACTATAGAATAGTTTGCGATCATATTTTTGTATTAATGTAGGTTATTGTACATAATGAAAAATATAAACATTCAGGTAGGAGGTGAAGCCTTACAGGCCGCAGAGGAGACAAACCCCACCAAGATATCATATCTTTTACATAAAGTTTATTTTATAAAAAAATAAAAGTGATTTATTGAAAAAAACCACGTCAAATAAGAGTCAGACTTGCCCACCGAGGTTCCTGTACTAATATCAGGATTGTAGGTAACGGAAAATACAACTTAGGTACTAAAGTTAACAAACTTAATTTTGCCGTGATATACATTCATTTTGTATAAAATATACTATCATTATAACTTTGTAGTAGTTTTTTTTTCTGTAACATTAATATGCATATCTATTTTTTGCATATCTGGTTTTTTTTTGTCTGTACTGAATATACATAATAATTTCATTTCTTGCTAAACTTCAATGGAGAAATATTCTACAGGTGTTAATAATGGGGCAAACAAGTAAGTAAACAAATATAAGTTTGCAATTATTTTTTTCTCTGAAACGTCATAAATTTTCCATTATTATTAGCTTTTTTTAGCGGATTTTTTTTTTACACTATAAGTTCTCACATTTTCCCTATTTTATAACTTTAGGTCCACGGAAATATCCCCTGGTCTTAAATACACGACCAATGTTATACGAAATGCAGCAAAAACGACGCATAAATGGATTAAATAAGAAGTCTTGATGGACGGACAGACGTACAACAAAATGATCATATATTGTTTTCCTTGTAAGGCACCGAATTTTAAAAACAAATTAATTATTATAACATTACCTACTTACACGTAAAGTCTTCTGACCAAGTAGTAAGAGTTATATAGAATTTAAAATTACTCTTATCTCTAGCTCAAAAATTACGTACGAACTTATATTGTTATTTTACTTATCAACAGATCTATTCGCGCTTTGCACACAATTACTAGTTCTATCTCGGTTGTTTTAAAAATTGTTAAATTGTATTAAATATATTTAACTAATTACGTAGATATTTGTTTACTGTATAATGTATTTAATTGGTAAAGCATAAAGTCATTGAAATTTTAAAAAATCTAGCCAAAATTATCAATATTTTTCCATTTTCTTCTATTTATACTGACTAAGAAAAAAGTTGACGTTCATAGAAAGCGTATAATGACATTATATCTTTTGATTCCAGTTATTTAGTAACTATATTATGTTTTATTTCAGGATGATTTTAATTGTAGTACTCCATCGAGTGTTTTTATCTAAAAGATCATACCAGCGGTGCAGAGGCACCAGGATGCAACGGCTGTGGTTTCGATTCCCACTCGAGGGAATTAATTATTATTTACTAATATTTTAATTTCTTCACTCTGGCACCAAGACAAAAGCCTGTCGTTGAGGTCCGCCACTCAACACGCAATGTCTCGAAAAATTCTTCAAAATACACTAGGTTCCATCTGCCTACCCGTGGCTACATCTGGCTACCATGCTATAAGTGAAGCTGCAAAAAAAAATGTTACTGAAAAAAATATCACCTTTATTTTCATAAAAAGGTTGCTTTCCACTGAAACCAAGCTCTGTAGATTAAAATCGTACGGCTTCACGTTGGTGTGTCCATGCTCCCTCTTAGTCGCTCTCGACATTGTCCACCTGTAACTTTATCTAGGTTACGAAAACTGCTTACTTATTTAGTGATTGCCAAACGTTACTTTCTTAGAAACATCGTCTCAGGTAAGAATTAAATATTTATTTAGCGGTGAAAATATCTAAAGTTTCCAAATACATGTAGTTTTCCTTTAAAGGGCATCTGATAGACAGTTTTTTAGCATTAGCAAGACAGTATTTTCTATAAAACTTTTAACTTTACCCTAAAAGATTTCTAATGCTTATTGCAAAATATAAGATTTATTGCTAATATCATAATTATTCATGTGTTTTTATAGCATCAGTTAAAAATGGGTGATGAAATAGAATCAACTTCAGGGTGCCAGTTACGAAGGCGACGTTGCCTTGGCAAGCCACAATTTGCATTGAACCTAGACATGGGCTACCACGTCAACGAAGGTTATAGCGGACAGGTCACCCCGTCTCCAAGCTACGTGAAGCTGACCCCAAACGCAGTGCCAAGTTCTGCCAGACTTTTGCAAGAGTTCAAAAATAAACAACAGTCCTTTGATATACGGGTTTGGATTATAAGTAATCTCTTAATAAGCTAAAGAAAATGCATTAATCTGTTGATGTCAGTATGGGAAGTTAGGAGCCGTCAGTTGGAGGACGCCATTCATAAAAAAGCTTACATTTAAACATTTGTCGTTTCCTTATTCCTTGATTATATCTACCAACTCCGCAAAATAAAGAAAATGTTTGAAAATAATACTAATAGAGACCGTTGCAAGCGACAAGCGTGTGAATGCGACGGTTGTGGGTTCGATTCCTAACTGGGGAACGAATCATTTTTGCACGGCGTCGAGTTCCACCTCACAATGCCTCGAAACATTCAACGGAAAATGGAGAACGGAATGTCTTAACACTAGGTTCCTTCTGCCTTCCGTGACATATGCGGGACACAGTACACAGAAGTACATTATACATTTATATGTGATATTTCCCCAAATATTATACATACATGTAATATTTGGGCTTTTCAATATCTAAAATTTGTTACCAAAATTTATATAATACTTTAATTTTATTCTTATTTTAACAAAATAGGCTAACAATATTTTTGATCCCTTTAAATATATCCTGTAGAACACATACTTCGTGTATTAAAATTATAACATTATTTATAATTAGGTGGAAGATTGCGAAGAAATAGAAATTATAATAGAAAGCGACGAGGAAGGCGAAGTCGAAGAGAACGCAGCAGCTATGCCTAATAGACCCGTGACGCCCACACCGATACAAGACTTTGGTACCAGCGTGATTTATATGGAAGGTAATTTATACAATTTCACAATAGATTTCCAAATAAGGATAACACATTTAAATGCTAATAATAATCTTGTCAGACCAAAGAAATCCAAATAATATGAGTTTATAGTTTTTACCATAAACTAACAATCCCACTAGTGGGAATTCGTCAAGCATCGCGTGTGCATTCAGACATCCCTGCGATATGACATTGAGATATTTTTCATTTTATTATTGTTTATAATTACAAAACATATCTAAGGATGTGGAAAATATTTATTTCTCAACACGAAATAAGGACAAGAATTATAAATAAAAACAATCTACCTACGTAATTTTTTTACGTAATATAGCGTTAATTAATTATGCGTACCTTATTTTATTAATTCATAAAATTAAATTTGTTTTTTTTTGTTCTGAAAGATGATTTTAGCTTAAATAAGTATTATTTGCTTTACATAAACATAACAGAAGACTACAACAAAATGATATAAAGGCTATATACATATTATATGTATGTTGCAACTTGGAAAATTCTATATAATATTGTATTATAAACATTATAAAAACATTAAACGACGTAAATGGGTTATAAATTATAATATAACATATTATATAAAGTAAATTTGAAAATAATATAGGACGTTGAGGTCGTCGCGTCGTCACGCATGGGTACAAGCCTGCGACTGTAAACGCAACGGGTGGTTCGATTCCCATTTGGGGGAATTAAATATTTTTAGATTGAATTATGTAAGTTATACCATTCAATCGCGGCGCGCGGCGTTGCGTTCCTTCCAACAAGCAAGCACTGGGCAGAACTCAACGCCGGAGGAGTGGATTACTCATGATTGACATTTGTTTGTTCTGGCTAGCGGGAAAAATGCGAAAAAATTGTGAGGCAAGACAAAATTATAACAAAAATTATTAAATTATTATCTTGGCTTTTACGTTATAGACGATAAACCCACTCACGGTTGCTTGCGTTTTGTCAGTTTTTTGGCTTCATATTATTGTTATAGAGCAAAAAAGATTTAAGTCGTCCAAGTGGCAAATCCACGTGACATTACGTAAACAGTGACTTCAAAGCGAGCAATTCCGTGGACACTTCCACTAGACAACATAGTTTATAAAGTACTAGCGATCGGATCGTGGTTTCGCTCCCGAATTCTCGAAAGTATTTGTGTTAATAAAAAATACCCTATATTATTTCATATACCTCTAAGAACATGTGTTCAAAGTTTCATGATAATCGATTGAGTAGTTTTGGCGTGAAATCGTAACAAACAAACTACGAAAAGACCATTTCCCCTCTCCATAAAGCGTTCAATCGCTCGCTCGCTCCACCCTTCATAGACGCTCCATCCTTCACTTTCTGCCAAATATTCGAAACATTGCGTCGAGTAGCGGAACTCAACGCCACGCTATGTCTTATTACTGAAAAAATATATATTATGACATAAAATATACCAAAAAAAAAATGTAATCTAAATTATATTTGTAATGGTAGGTCCACGCAATGCGTCCAGAATTCGGCAGAAAGTGGGGAACTTAATGCTAGGTTCCCTCTGTCTTCCCTGCTGTGGGCAGGATACAGCGTGCAGCTGATTTTCTTTGATTTTAGGTCCACAGGCAACAGATTTCTTGAAGGTAAACGCGTTGGAGCAAGACTGTTACACAGACGTGTCGGACGCCGGCTCCGAAGACGAGGACGAACAGTAATAACTTTAAACTCAATGAAATGATTATAAATCATCACATTATATTTAAAATATAAACTATAATTAACGTATAAAGTATACATGTAATGAATAAATTTATTTATGTATCATCCTTTGTTTTATTACGTCTTAAAAACACAATTGAAATGATAAAAAACATCGTTGTGAAGCAATTCCATTATTTGTATCGTAATATGAGCGTTTATGCATTCAAAGCCGCTAATGGAAGAAATATCTGTGTCTCTTCTGTCTAATTATTGATGTCACGTGTCCTGCACACAGCAGGGTAGGCAGAGGGAACCTAGTGTTAAGTTCCTGCCTAAAACACTAACTTTCTGCCGAATTCTGGAGGCATTACATATTGTGCCCCTGCACTACGTATTGATAAAGATAAGAAATTTAGATTTTTGTTATTTATATTACTTTTGTATGCTTTTGATGTCATAATTTTCCTGTAAATCAACATTTATAATTATTTAAATGTTCAAAAAAACCACGACCGCTACTATCTTAATTTACGCAAATAATGTTAACACTAGAAGTGCCGAAGATTGAGACTCCCCTTGAACCGCCGTCGTGACAAATTTGTCCCATTCTACTTATTATGTTGACTGTTGGTATATTACAAAAAAAAATATTATTAAAATAATTCGTAAAATATGTAGTCTTCCAGTCCATCTTTAATAATCAATTTTTATTCTTTAACAAACATAAAAATACCCAAAAACCAAAAACACAAAGAAAAAATCTAATATTTCAAATACGTTCTAAGGTCGTGACAACTGAATAACTCTTACAAAATTATAAGTTATTGAAATTAGTTAATATTATTATTAGGCCAAGTAATGCATTTATATTTTCTTCATCAGTGATACATCACAGATAATTAATAACATTGCCTGGTAATGCCTCCAGAATTCGGCGGAAAATGCCAGCGGAGTGCATAGCACTAGGTTCCCAGGTTCCCTCTATTTAATCTACAATTGCCCACATTTGGTATCGAGTGTTTTTCTGAAATTCAAGCCTAGCTTAGTCATCCTTTCGTCTGATACCTCACTTGAACTAGCGGCAAAATTTTGTATTGACACCAATTTTACCCCACTTTTCAGGCTATTATTTTTAAGATTTATACATAAATGTTAAGTTTTCAGATTTTTTCCTGTACTGAAAGAACCTTATTAATTTGATTCTCTTTATAGTGTCGAAATACACGTTTTTTACTATATAAATGGTCATATCTTTTTTTTAAGGGCGCTTTTTCAGGAAATCAAGGGACTGTAGATCGTCATATTGTTGATATTCATATACTCATATGAATATCAACTCGATTTCTAAAAGCATTCCTGAGATAAAGGCACAGACAGACGGATGGACAAAAAAAAGATCTTATCAGGGTTTTTGTTTCCTTAAAAGCTACAGAACCCTAAAAACTTAGGCATTGACTGCTAAACCTACTATTCAATTTTTTTCCGCCCCCGCATCGCCCTTTCACCTCCACCTCGTCCCCGAGGCATGAAAATATGTCAAATTATACCCTCAAATAATAAAATAATAATGGCGGAACAAAAATGACCCAGCGGCAGTCCTAGGTAAATCTATTTTTTTTTTCAAAAAGTATGACTGGTATAAAATATTAAATATTTATGTTTTTAATTAAATAATGGCGTAAAATTGGTAATAGTCTAAGAGTTTCATCTACATACATTAACAAATAAAAAAGTTATATACAATCAAACTTGCATTTGGGACAAAAATGGGACGGCGGCGCTTCTAGTGTTAATAAAGAATTAATACAAAAAATAATAATTTTCATATTTTATTGCGTTTAAAATTAAATGTACATTTATTGTGATCTTTATCGTTCATTAACATCTATTAAGGTTTACATAATAATGACTCATACACTGGAACTGTACCAGAATTATTCAATTAGCGATTTGAGAAATATTTCAATATGAATATTTATATATATATTAATTTAAAACATTTATAAAAAAACATATAACATTCTAATAATAATTAAGTTTATTATAATTGCATAAAATACAAAATTAAAAAAAAACGCGGTTCGCGATTTTTTTTCAATTAAATAATTTTATTACAAAATTATATATAGAAGATCTTTAGTGTATCTGTCTATTTGTTTCTAGTAAAAAATCAAATTTACTGAAATATATAAACGGCATGCAATACGTAGAAAAAATAGTAATATCTTGTGATACATCACTAAATTTAAATTGTATTTTAGACAAAATAAAACAGTAGAGTACAAACAGTTATAATTTGAACAAAATAATTTGTTCTTTTATATAATATCTATCTATTTACAAGTACATAGGATAATTATTATTTTGTATTTATCGAATTATATATTAAAATCATTATTAAATGAACAAAAATTGGAGCTATCTGAAAAACAAATATTCAGATATTAACAATCAGTCAATCAATCATATTATATGCGAAAAAAGATATTAAGAAAAAGAAAAAAAATCTGCAAATACAAATAATATAAAATTAAACTAATTTAATAATAGGAAAATGTCTATGAACAGAGAAATCAAATTCTGGTTGTGTTGTGGAGTCCTTCTTATGGCCTCCCGCTAATAATTTTAAAACTACAAAATTCGTTTTGGCCACTTTAATGAGATCTGATACCTGTAAAGGAATTAAATAAGCATAAATTAAAAAATTGTTTATGAACAGTGTAATATTTTTCATCAAAGAGTTATAAGCACTCCTTCTAGTTCAATTCCATTTGTTCCTTTTTAGCCAAATTACACCATCCTATTATTAAAAAGGTTATTATCATCTTAACTTATCCATTTTTTTTATTGTGTGTTGAGTGGCGTAATCCACCGCTGCGCGTTGTCTTGTTACCAGTACGTGGAAATTAAAATAATTCATACTCCCCCGTGTGGGAATCGAAACAGTCTCGTTAACAGACGCGGTGCCGCTACGCCAAGACGAACACCAATATAAATAAAATATTTTTACAATTCTCTATAATACTAATAGAATTTGGTTAATATACTTATATACCTCTTGGTCTGGCGTAGTTATAGTTTCTAACAAGGTACGGGCTTGTTGGAAATGCTTGCAGCCGGCCACGTACAGAATAATTGGATTTTCATATCTGAAACAAAAACATTGAATGAAGTGAACAATAGATTTGCAATATGTACTTTTTTTTTACTTCACACAGTATCCCGCATATAGCGAGATAGACAGAAGGAACCTGGGAACCTAGTGTTAAGACACTTTGTTCCCCATAAAGACCCAGTTCCACACTGCGCTAAATACCAGAGGCGTTGCGTGTTGAGAGGCGCAACTTAACGCAGTACTTTGCTATGTTACCAACATGTGCCCCTGTGACGCGACGTCCCCCATAAACAACATTGAGGTAAAAAATTGATTTACAATATGTATGTAGAATAAAAAAATATGTTTTTTCCCTCTTACTTATAATTAAGTATGCTTTTTTATTACGCAAAAAATATCTCGTCTTTAAGATTAATGATTTCAATTACTTAAAGTTATGACTCAATTTAATAACAAAATATAAGTGAATAAATGTATGAAGATGTACAAAGGTCTTTTAACTTGACATAATACAATATTTTTCAATACAATTATTTATTTTTTTATTATGACAAATGTCATTATCATTACCCTACCTACTTATTTTTTTTTGAATATATTAAAATAATAATAAGTTTACATTAACATACAAAAAAGAAATATAACTCATTCTATATTCAGCTTCTAAACAATATTAAATTATCTTCATGGCAGTGAAGAGTATTATACAATTTATTTTAAATGAGATATATTGTACAATAATATTGTATAAATTCAATAAATAATAAACTCATCCCAACATCCAGGCTATATTGGCGCAGGGGCACAAGTCTGTGACTGTAACGCGATGATTGTGGGTTCGATATTATTTATTTCTGCGCTCTGGTGTCGAGGCCAAGCGCAGCGTTGAGTTCCACCATTCAACGCGCAATGAATTGGGTGGAAAGTGAGACGAGGAGAGTTTAACAGTAGACTCCTGCTTATATGCGGGAAGCACGAAGCTGATTTGGTTTTTTTTTTTTTTCATTGCAACAACTTGCGCATTTAGGAGCAGGAGTTGTTTCATTTCACAAAACTCGTGGTACTGTACTTTAAAGTAAAGAAAAGTAATAAAATATTGTATAAAATAGCATTGTACAATATAAATACATACAAGTACTGTATAATAAAGATAGTTCATACAAAAATATTATGTACATACATTCAACATAGAAGATTCATTCAAATTCATACAACTTACTGCAAAGGTTGCGTCATTTCGCAGAACTCGTGGTAGTGAACCTGCGGGGGTGTCAGCACGGAGAGGGGCGCGAAACGATGTTTGTAGCGCACCGCCTCATTGTCAAACTCTGAATGCGGCTGACGGATTTTACCTTGCAACTTGAATGCGACTAGAGCCTGTGAAGTAAATGTTAGTGTTTTTTTTAACATCCCGCTGTATCCCACACATAGCTGGGTAGGCAAAGGGTTAAGCTTGTGTTAAAACAGACGGTCCCCCATTAAGATATTTCCTTTCCTTTTGCTCATTTCTCCAACAAATTTTCGCAATACGCAATACGAGTTGAGTGACAGAACTCAACGGTAAGTTTTGCCTCGTTACCAGAACGAGGAAATTAAATATTAAATATTTCATTCGAAATCGAACCCACAACCATTGCGTTTCCGTCATACACTTGTGTACTATATATTATAAATTCAAACGCCATAAAACCACCTTAAAGTATCCCCCACACATATTCTGCATAACTTGACACATCAGTCCTTCTCTAGCGTATGGCCGACACCTTTTCTTCTTTCTTGGACAATTCTTCTTTGCTTCGGGCTTACGAGATTCACCAGCGAGACCTTCAGCTCGGGATAGAGCTGAAACCAGCCAGCCGTATAGGAATTCGTATAGATACCTAGAGCATGAAATAATAAAAGTTTAAATCATTCCATTTTCTAGTTTATATTCTTAATAACATAAAATAAACAAGTGTATACTAATTTCAAAAAGAACGTATGTCTTCATTTTGAGATCGTTTAGACAGTATCGAAGAGGTGCGTGTTCGACTCCTAATTTCGTATAATTATTTGACAGCACAATTCGGTGGAAAGTGGGGAACGGAGTCTCTTAACACTAGATTCACTCTCCCTACCCTGCTGTGTGCGGAAACTGCGCGAAGTTGATTTTGACTTGATTTACTTAAAAAATAAGTATGTGCGTTTTGATAGAAGCTATCCTGAATAAGTTTCCTATTTTTTTTATTATGAACCAGAAGTCGTAAATCACTTCTTAACACTAGGTTCACTTTGCCTACTCTGCTGTATGCATGTATGTATACAGCGTCTAGCTATAAAAAGAAATAAATTAAGAAAA
Source organism: Heliconius nattereri (assembly GCA_013403645.1). Taxonomy (NCBI): domain Eukaryota; kingdom Metazoa; phylum Arthropoda; class Insecta; order Lepidoptera; family Nymphalidae; genus Heliconius; species Heliconius nattereri. The sequence continues at coordinate 2,580,158 of JAAIXI010000254.1, forward strand.
AAGATCAAGTAATAACGTATGTTGAATCACTATAGTAATTGCCATAATACAAAAAAATGCATGTGTCTTTCAAATATTTTTTCTTTATTATTAAAATGAACTGGAGATAGTTTAAAATATAATATGTTTGTCAAAATCGTATACAGTTACTTACATTTCAATATAGGGATAATGGTTATTATTATTTCAAACAAACTATTCGCTACATTATAATAAATACAATTTACATGTCAAAGATTCTTAAACAGAAAAATAAATGGAATATAATTATATAACGACGGACGTAAGTGATGTGACGCAAGTTAACATTACAGGCAAATAATATTTTAGGATAAATAAAAACTATACACATTATTTATCTCACATCAGTTTAATTAATTTCATTATCATATTTTAACGCTACTGTTGTTTTAGTTTTTCATTTTTAATCACCAATACCTAATTTTAAAAAAATATTATTATAAAAACTATGTATATCGCAGAAATAATAATGAAGTAATTGTAATTTGTTACATTGGTTTGCCAATAATTATTTTATAATAATAAAATGTTATAAATATAATTATTTACGTTTCGGTTATTAAAATTATATTTCACAAGATCAACAATGAAACAATTTGAAACATTGACATCATATACTCCAAATATTGTCAACTAATAAATAATTCGCCTCCTGTTTTAAAAATGATGATTTTAAAAATGATTTTTCAACTCAGAGCGGTCAGATTTGTATCACAAAATAGTTTTTTGTTAAGCTTAATTAAGTCGACTATGAACTGTTAAAGTTCTGAGATGTAAAGTAAGGAAAAAAGTCAGTTTCCTAGAAATGAAACAATGTGTACAAAAATAATTGTAGATAAGTAAATAGTAATTATATAGATAATTATTTATAATTTATTTAACAAGTACCTAACGCTACATCGTCAGTTGCGTGTTTTAACATTACAAATGTTTAAAGTGAATCAAAGGACATGTTATATAACCAAGAATTCAGTGCTGACGCAAGGTCACAAGCGTGTGACTGCAAACGCCACAGGTTATGGATTCAATTTTTACTCTTGGAATTGACATATTTAATATTTTCATTTCTTCGCCCTGTCGAGGCAAAGAGCGAAGTTGAGTTAATAAACAATTTGGACACTGCATATACGAACAAATTAACTGAGGGAAACTTAAATCAATTATTAAAGATATATTATTTAAAGGTATCATTGAGACGAATACGGTACTCGAGACAAACCTTCGTAGTTTTTTGTAGTGCCTTGTAATTGTAATAATATATTAACAAAAAAGATTATCTCTTAACTTGGCGTGAGATACGCCAACTATTAAATGTCAAACAACCAAGTTAATTAAATAGTTAGCTTGATCTCAAGTTAAACAACTTCAATATTATATAATATTCAATATTAAATAATGTTGTCGTGAACACTACACAGCTTGAAGCGATACTCACCAAAATATATAATGATATTCGTGAACACTATACAGCTCGAGCTCGAGTCCGGACAGCAGGTAGGCTATCATGACGCGCAGCACGTGGTACAGCACCCACGTGCCGAGGCAGGCGCGCGGGGCGGTGCCCGCCGCGCTGCTCACCAGCGCGTCCACGTTCTCTGCCTAGGGGCGGTAGAGAAACTCAAAATCCGATTTCACTAATAGCTTATCAGCTTTAATCTTATCTTATATAATATAATAAATTCACCAATTGAATATGGAAACAAAATATTACAGGGTACTATTTTTTTTCAAGCCTACACCGTAGCTAGGTAAGTGATCACCGCCGCCCACGACCCCGTGCAACACCAGAGGAGCTACAGGTGCGTTGCCGGGCTTCAGACGGGCTTTATGCATGTACGATGTTATGTCGGCCTGGAAACACTACAGCAGGTAGTCCATTCTACAGTTGTGAGGAAGGAGAAAGAAGTTCCTACTAACTTATATAAATTGCGAAACAGCGCCACAACCTCAATATTAGTTCTATAAGCAATACCTCTTCTTGCAAAGCACTGAAGTCGTCCAACAACAAAGCCAATTTGTCCCTCTGTCTCGCGCGGTTGTGTCCACACACTTGTACCAACATAGCGAACGGACGTACGCATCGCACTAGAAAGTTCTCTACGAACTCGCGCGCCTGAAATAAATATGTCAATTTAATTAATAATATTAATATTGCATGTTATTATCACCTACAAATTATAAAGATAAACAGCCATTTAGGACAAAATTGTTGTTCTTCTGATAATATCTCATGTTTTTAAAGGCATAACCGTTTTTGGTTAATGCCTTTGAATACATGCCTACATACCGGTGGATTACCGCCACCCTTCCCACTCATAGCGGGTGGATTGACAAAACTTTTGATGGACTCCCTCAATATATCAACAAAGGCACCAGGTTTCTGAGTAAAGAAGCCTTGAACCACAGCCGCGGTGGATGCCGGAGACGGATTCAGGTATAGCAGTTGTAGAGCCGAGCGGGAGAGAATACACGCGCGTTGACGGCTGAACTCCATAAAGAAATCCTGTAACAGTGTATTAAGACAATATAAATAACATAAAAACTTTTTCCTTCATACTCAAGCTAACATAACACATGGGTTTGATCTAGTAACGTAGTAGGGATAATTTATTTTTGGTCTAGTGACAGGTAGCGCGGCGTTGAGCTACTAAATGCGCTATGTCTCGGAAATTAGGCGGGAACTTAACACTTCACTCTATGCAGGATACACAGTGAAAGTAAGATAAAGCTGGTTCTTTATCCCAAGTGCTAGTGGGACTCGCATATATAAAGGTTCTTTACAATTACCTATAAAGCTGAGTAAAAAATCAAGTTTATTTTAAGGAAGTCCCTTAAATATTTTATTGTTGTTTAGCACTCGTTATTACAGCAGCAACATAATGCATCACATGTGAAAATCTCAACTGCCTAACTATCACATTTCATGAAAATAGACAATGTTGGTAATAAGCTCTCATTTTACCTTTTGGGTACAAAAGCTTAAAAAGAATAAACAAAATCTCACCAAAGCAGTATGAAAATTCGTACAAGATGTAATTTTCCAAGCGTGTCTAAGTCTCGATACCAATTCATCAAAGTATTGTAGCGCTTCGACACGCGGTTTAATGCGAGTATAGCGCGGGAAGGTAGGCGGTAGCAGACGCTGGTTCACCATTGGCTCGAAACCCATTGGATTTGGTTTATTCGCTGAAAAGGCAGAGGAAATCTAGTGTTAAAGTCAAAGTCAAAATATCTTTATTTCATAAAAATGCTTAACATTTACTTGGACATTCAAAAAGCCCGTTCAAATAGTTGAGCTCATGAGAAGATCCAGGCAAAGAAACTCATGGCCACTCTTTTTAACTGCCAATATTTGTTACAAATTACAATTAACAATTTTAACTTAGAAATAGAGCAACTCATTTCCAAACATCTTTATCGCGAACATAATCTTTAACAGAGTAATATGCTTTTTGGCAAAGCCTGTGCTTAACGACTTTTTTAAATTTGTTCAGTAATAAATTAACCACGTCGTTTGGAAATTTGTTATAAAAGTGTACACTTTGACCTACGAATGACTGGGACACTTTATGGACCCTAGAGAAGGGCACAGCAAGCTTATTTTTATTTCTTAAATTATGTTGATGGAGATCACTGTTTTTATTAAATTTATTAATATTTTTATGCACATATACTAAGTTGTCGTAAATATATTGGGAGTGTAGTGTGAGGATGTTAACGTCTTCGAATTTATTCCTTAGTGACTCCCATGGACCCATTTTATAAACTGCTCGGACAGCCCGTTTTTGGAGCATAAAAATGGTATCTATGTCAGCGGCACTGCCCCAAAGTAATAGGCCGTAAGACAAAATGCTATGAAAATAGCTGAAGTATACTAAACGCGCGGTGTCAATATCGGTCAGTTGTCGAATCTTACGGGCAGCATACGCTGCCGAACTAAGTCTACCAGATAAAGTTTCTTTATGCGGACCCCATTGTAACTTAGCATCTAATGTTATACCTAAGAAAACAGTTTCTTTAAGTACTTTAAGTTCCTCATTGTTCATCAAAACCCTGGTTTCTACGATTTAAAAGCAAGTTATTGGCACTAAACCAGTGTAATATCCTAGAAAGAGCGAAAGAGAGAAAACACCCCATTCTTTAGATATCGCCCAATTCTCGAGACACGTTGTGTAGTGGAGCTCAACGCCGCGCTTTGCCCGTTACCAAAGCGAGGAAATGAAATAATTATATATATCATAGCTCCGAGTGGGTATCGAAATTACACCCGTCGCGTTTACAGTCACACGCTTGTGCCCGCAACAAGGCTGGCCTCTTGGTCGTATTAGATTTTCTTCGATTCAGTTTAAACATTTATTATGATAAAACGGTGCGCAGGGCTACGAAGGCCTATGGAACGAATTTTAAATTAAAACATTACAGCATTAAACAAAAATATTTACAATTTTCAATAGGCTGTGTTCCTTTGCCAACTGTTTTTATGATGACTTTCGTCATTTCTGAACATCCATTCAAAAGAGCCACACAGTCCGCGCTCGATTGGGAATCTCTCTTTGTTATTAACAATAAAGCTTGGTAGAACATTCTAGTAAACCGGATTCTGGCTGCTAAAGCTGCCCACATTTCACTAGGCTGAAAAGTAATAAGTATAATTTCTTGAAAACGATAAAATAAATAAAATTATTAAAAAAATTAATAAAAATCTTAAGCTAAGCACGCAATGCCTCAAAAATTCGGCAGAAATTGGGGAATGGAGTATCTTAAGACTAGGTTCCCTCTGCCTACCCTACTGTGTGCGGGATACAGCGTGATGCTGATAAATGAGGAAAAATAATAAACAAAAAAATATAAGCAAATGCAATTTACTAATTTGCGCAACTTGTGCAATGTTTTTTTACTTACAAAGAGTGCTTCACTGCAAAAATAACAAGCAAAATAAACCAAACTTAGATATAGGACAATAATTATTAATTAATGACATAATAATATGCAGATTTGTCACTGTATGTGGTGGTATAATAAATCAAACTATTACTTTATCTTTCATATGATCAAACATGAAATGGCACCATTACATCAGTTGACAATTAAAAAATATTATAAAATAAAAATTGTATTATTATCATACCTCATCTTCAAGGCTTTTGGCCTTTTTATTTAATTCCTCCTCTTGTTCCCGTAACATGGATATACATTTCTGTTCACTAACTTCCTGACTAGCATCATAGGTGTTACCCGCTTGTGGATTTGAACCAAGGCGGTAACCGTAACCCATGGGTAGGAAATCTTCTTCTTCAAACACTTGGGCTCTATAAAAGTTTTCATTTGTTTGTTTTCCAGTTTATTACCGAAATTATGCGAGTTAAGAGGCCTTTGTGATGCAGGGGCACTGGCTAGCAAACACAAGTATGAGTGAGTAATATATGTATATTCTCTTGCTAATGCCACTATTATACCAATTATTACCAATAATCTATATATAAAAAAGGACTTGTCAGTGATTGAGGTAAGACCCACACACAGCCGTAACCGTTGATGATAGAAACATGAAATTTGGACAGATAGTTACTTTCGTAATCTGGACATCCACTAAGGGATTTTGAAAAATTTTAACCCTAAAGGCGTTGAAAGTTTGTATAGAAAAAATATTAAATCAGCACCGATTTTTATAAAATTTGAAATTTAGATTTTTAAAAGTATTTAATTGAATACGTGTTTCATCGTTTTCTAGAATTCTCTCCCTAAGGGTGCAAATAAGGGGTTGAAAGTTTGTATAGATTTTTTTTTTTATTAGAATTTTTGTATATTCTATACACTACACTACACAAAAAGAGTAAAGTTTAATTTCATCCAATTTTTTTTGTATAACACTTTCTGCTGGAGTTGTATGTCTAACTTCATACTGTATTTTATTACCAGGGAGAACAAAAACAACTTTAATATAATCTTTCTCTCAACATCCACAACCACTTTTACAGGCTGATGATATCCCACTGTATTAATAAAAACTGTAGATAGTATCTTCTGTATTTTAAATGAAAATTAATTAAACATGAGGCTGTTGTTGCTGACACTGATTGTGGGTTCGATTTTCATTTGGGTTAAAGAATTATTCTGTTATTTTTCCCCTGTCTAGTGAAAAGACAAAGTTCGCTGTTAAGTTCTGTAATATCAATACTCAGTTCTATACAGAACTATACTATATATTTTTTTGTTATGTCACTAGGCATACACCTATCCTTAAAGTTATATATGGGATATAGCATGAAAAGATTGAATAACTGAGGTTGCAATAAGAAAAAAAATAAAAAAGAACTTACTTTTTTATACAATCTCTAATACAATCCAGTAATTTGTATACAGCAATACAATATGCCTTCAGTGGCTTATCAATAATTGAATGTGGTTGATGTAGATATATATTTGTGAACACTGTCTGAGCAAGGGAATGTCCTTCCAGCCAAGAGACAATACAAGCCATAGTTGAATCTATAATACCTATTATCTCATTTGGCTCTAAGTTGTCTATTTTTAGTTTACCACACTGGAAAATAAAAAAATACATGTCAGACTTTAGTTCAATTAATCCAGAACATAGTTCTTTCTCTGCTTTTCACTGAAATCAGAGGCATTAAATTTTGAGTTGAAGAAATCAACAATATACTTTGTATTGTCAGAGGAAAGAGTTGAAAATAAATCACTCCCCTGAATAGGAAACAGACCCACAACCATGTCAACTCTTAGTTTATCAAACTGAAAAACATAAAATATTAGCTTTTATTTCAAATAATCTACAATCTGTCACCTACATATAGCAGGACAGATAGAGAAAGCAAACGAAAAAAAAGAGAGAAAGAGAAATCCAGAGAAAAACTTTATCATTCAATGGTGCAGGTCCATGAGGGTATTGTTGCATGGTGAGGAATATGTATCTTCCAAATGAGATAAAAATAATTTGTTACATCAGTGGGGTTCAGACTTATAACCATTTTGTTAAATGTCGGATGATGAAGACAAATATAATAAAATTGTAGATGAACATTGTAATTTGTTAAAAATAAGAATACTAACTTCCACAGCTTCTTGGAAATTTAGAGGTTTTGGATTACCTCTGTTACATAACATTCCTGCATCCATTTTTGGATCCATCATTTCAATAGCCGACATGGCTTCAAATAAACCAAATAGATGTCCGTCATGTAGTAATTCACCTAATTGTAGATCTAAAAAATTGTATTATGATTAAATAAGTTCATGTTTATTATTTTCTACTTGAATTAGTTTATTTGTAATAACATGTTACCTTGAATATTTTTAAAGAACTCTGAAGTAATATCAACCCAGTTATAGGTGACTTCTGGAGATGTTGGTAATGATTCCATTGTCCTGCGCAGTTAATATATACACAGTAAACAAGTTTCATTTAGAAGTATTAATTAAAATGTAAAAAAATTACAACTTTCTTTGATTATTATATTTATATTGCTGTATTTAAGAATTATATAATATAGAAATATATATTATATATATTAATATATCAAAAGGAATATTTATGCATAGGTAAGGTAATATATCTTTATTTCAGGAATATGATAAGAATAATAATAAAATTGCTATTATCATTCGCGACAAATGCAAATGGTATAACAACTTGTGCCGATTACAGACAGGTTAAAATAACATATTAAGTAACTTTGGTGTCAGGAGCAGAACCAATAAAGCGTACAAAATAAAAATAACATAATCAACTTAACTGTAGATCAATATCAATACTAAAAATTAAAACAAAAAGAAATAAAGATGACATGCATAACTACTAACCCGTCACCATCACAAAAATCATCATAATAATCCATTATTCAAAGCAAAATAGTATGTATTAATAATAAAACTATATATTACCATTTAATTTAAAATGTATTTATATAGAAAAACAATTTAAAATATTACAAAATAAAAAATACAAATTTTCGAAGCCGCTATATTGACAGTTAAAGCAGCTTTAGTAATTGCCAAAAGTCAAACAGAACATTTTAAATAGATTATTAAGAAATTAAGAACTGGACTGAACTAAACAGATTATTTAAGAATTTAGACAAAATAGAGAAAAAAAAGACACAAAAATACAAATAGTTATACAAAATGGAATTAATAAAAAACGAAAATAAATATAATCTATATTTTATTAAAAAAAAATATATATAATATTTAATAAAAATATAATAATAAATAAATAATAATTTATTAAATCAAATTTATATAACATTATACATATCTTATGCTATTTTCAAACAAAGGTTTTTTTGTTGTTTCTATATTATCCGTGACGGGGTCATATACGTCTGCATTTACTTGAACTTGTTCAGTTGTAATCTGTGGTTCTGTTTGTAGAGCTGGTTGTGCGCCACCAGGTTTTGAGAGGCCGACACCACCAGCACCCATGTCCATACAGTCAAAATGAAGAATCTGTTAGAAAATAAAAAAATATACCCATATACCCATGAACATTATTACTGGAAAACTGAACTAAAGTAAAATGACAATAATAATCATGCCAAAAAAAATATTTATAATATTATGAAAAAAATGTACGGTTTTGCATAAGCAATTTCTTTAAATTTATGCTTAGATATTAGATCAACTTAAAAATATCCGATTTTGTACAAAAAACTGTTTAGATTCGGTTTATTCTCAAAGAAAGTTGAAACTACTTACAACAACAGGTGCCTTGTCGATCCTAGTATCCATATCCATACAAACATGCAGTTTTTGATCCACAAGTGAGACATCAAAGAGCCTGATGCACATGTCCATTAGACCAGGTGGTAAATAAGGTACGGGTATAGGTATACAAAATGGCGGTGGATTACGTGCTAAAAATATAAAAATATGTATTTATCTAAAATGGAATTAGTCAGTTTACCACTGAATGCCCTGTTTAGTCTAAATGTTATTGAGAGGCCAAAGCAAAATACAATATCAAATTATCATCTTATTAATAAGATCTTAAATCTCCTTTTGAAATGTTTTTTTTTAAATTTCCCGTTAGTTTTTTAATATAGAGTCCATGGCATAGGGGATGTATAGGCCCAATATAGAATTCTATAGTGTAATTTCAACGGTAAATCAAAAGACAGGACAACTTACTTGAAAAACTGTTACGAAATACACTTGCATTGTTCATGCTAACTTCCAAATCAAAGGTTGATTCACTTGGCTCATACGTCAAGACAGCACATGCTAAATAAAAATTAATACAATTAATCATCACATCACTAAAACTCGCTAAAATAATAATTTGAATAACTTTCAAATACTTGCTTCGTCTATCAAAATTAAAGGACTGGATTCGGATACCCGTACAGCATTTACATTTGAGTTGTTCACACTGACACGGTCCACCTCTAAAAGGTAATCTCAGTAGCCAACCAGGCTTGTACCACGGTCTAGGTAACATTCTTTTGATTGTCTGAAATATATTAAAGAAAATTGTAAAATATAAATCTGCACTAATTTAAGCGACACTATATATTAATAGAATTAGTTATTTATGTACGTATTTTTTCCCTGCTAAGTCGTGGTCAAAATTCAAAGACTGCGCTTTGTCTAACCAGACCGAGAAAATTATTAGAAATTATTTTACAAAGAACATGATGGCGTGTAGATATATTTAAAAAAACCACGAAAATATATAAAAAAAACATCATAATCATATCTATGCATATGTACCTAATTAAAACGTTACAAACTAATAAAGTTAATTTAATTTAGATGACCTTAACGATTATGTTGTATACAATAAATTTATCATTCTCTCGTATGTGATGACATACATACATAATTTTAATATACCTATAGAAAAGTTTTATTATTTGATTACGTCCTATAAATTTTATAAATAAACAATATCTCAGTCAGTTAGGAAGTCACTGTTGGCGCAGGAGCACAAGCGTGCACCAAGGACCATAAATGCGGCAGGTTGTGAGTTCGATTCCCACTCGAGGAAATTAAATATTTATTTTTTTCATTCCTTCGTTCTGGTACGCTGACTTCTGCTACTCAACGTGCATTGCCTTCAGAATTCGGCGGAAAGTGGGGAACAGAAGAGTCTTAATGGGAACGGCGTAGCTTAACACTTGGTTTCCAGGTTCCCTCTAACCCAGCTATGTGGGGGATACAGCGTGAAGATAAAAAAACGTATATATTGTATATACTTTGAAATTTTTTATTGAAATAAGTAAATATTGCGCTTCAAGAAACATCTTTTAAAGATACATGACATACGTAATAATAAAATTACCTTATTGGTCTGTACATCGTAGTAAACCGAAAAATCTGTAACATCCATAGAATTATCTTCTTTTATGGTATCCAAGTACAATATTCTCTTTCTTGAAGCATTTTCTAAAATAAAAATGAGTAATTTGTAAGTATTTACATACCTACTTGCTAATGCAAATAATTTGTTATATAAAATAAGCTCATCCAGTTTCTATCAATACTCATCTAAAACGATAGACAGTAGAAGGAGACAACTTGTGTTATGCTATTGTGACTGTATATTAATGCTCTAAATATGAAAACAATAGCTTGCTATATATACATACATCGTACAAGTTAACTAAAAGCATTTTAAAATTATTATATTGATATAATAACAGCAAAAACTTATACTTATAGTTTTTATATAAAAATGGTAATTAAAAGCACTTACCACAATTTACAAACGCCACCATAAAACCCAAGAAACATGTCACCACCTTCGATTTCATGTTGCACCTATTACAATTTGGTCGATTGGTCGTCTCAAGGGGCACTATACAAATGAAAACATATTGATATTCGGTAACTTATGTCAATACAAGCAGATACGATAGTAATTGTTTGTATGCAAGATGTGCTGTGCACAAGCGCAACTGGCTGACGCGACTTTCTAGAGAGAAACTCCTGCGCATACGCACCACTACTGAACCTCATTAAATATCCATCAATATGTTTTGCTTCGGTCCAATCAGTTTCTCTTTCATTAAATAGACTATTCTTAAAAGAGAGTTAACGAGGAATAAATGGTTTAAGTAACGATCTGAATTGGAAATTTAATTTCGTTATTAATCATTGGAGAAAATGTGAAAAAGTTGAATTAAAGACATCATAACAATTTTACTGTTTAATAATATAAAATAAATTATTATTATTAGAATATACAACAATAAATACTGGTGATAAACACGTTATAAATGTTAATCGTCAAATATATCAAGTAATGATTTCACAACATTTTCATCATAATCTTCTATGTCATCTTCACCAGCATCGACAACAGCATCTTGTCCGCCAAGTGGATTTGGAATTGATATGCCACCATTTTCATCTGGACTTAGCATTGTTATGCCATTAGCGCCCATTCTGCAAAGGATTAAATTTAAAAAGTAGCTTAACTTAAGAACTATACGTAGTCATAACATAAACGTAAATGAATTATTTTAATACATATATATACCTCAAACAATCAAATACGAAGTCAAACAATTGGAAATTCCGCCATTTTCCAGTCATAGCTAAACAAAAGTGAAAGTTCCTTCCCGGAAAGAATACGTTATAAAACTTTGCGCACACCTTTAAATTATTCAGTCGTGGTGGATTTATACATATTGGTCTTGGATTTTTTCCTAAAAATAAATATATATCTTAAATTTGTGAAATTATATTAAATATCAAATATATATTTAACAATAATAAATACGTACCCGACAAGGAATTTTCATAAAGAACTCTATCGTTCATAGACATAGCAACATCAAAAGCAAAATCTCCAGGATGATAGGTAACCTTCATACAAGCTTTTTGGTTAATTAAATCCATTAAATATCCAGTGCAACACTTACAAACTCCCAAGCTACAGACGCAACGTCTTGATGATGTAGATGTTGAATTTTGTGCTGCTCCCTGGTTTTGTCTTGCATAGCGTGATATCGTTGCAATTTGTCTCAAATTAAGTTGATCCAGTGAAGTTAAAGCACTGTTGTTAGGTACTTCAAAATCTTCCAACTTCAAATTCATATTGCTGGTGCCAGACAACACTATAAGCCATTAAATGTTGTTATCCGTAGTATTCATATTTTTTTATATTTTAAGGATTACACTTACCGTTTCCATTAGAGACTCCAAATTTGGTCACCATAATTAATAAAATATATAATTGCATTTTGAACTTAAAGTTTCCTATACGCGAAGCTTCGCGAATGCCGGTCTGATGAATAATAAGTATCGTCCCAATTCACAACGACGGATTTGAACCGGTTCTAATGTTTTAATATATATCATCTAGTAACTTTCACATGCCTATATATAGGTACTACAATAAATTTATTTTATTTTTTAATGTCATCAATTACAATCCAGTTAAAAATATGTATGTATATGTGTATAATTGTATACGTTCTCTGTATTCCACAAAAGCAAAGTACATAACAACGCATTTGACATCCGTTTTTATAGGTCCTCGGAAGTTAAGGCAATGACCAGTGTAATACTTCTGCGGGAAAGTCTTATTTAGAAAGTAAAAAAAAAACTTAAATAACAAAATTTAATTTAACATAAATAACCTTACAATTTAATAAATATTTTAATAATACATATAAAGTAAAATTGGACTGTTATTGTAAGTCTCTGCCACCAAATATATCCCCGACAGCATTGCCAATTGCCTCTAAAGGACCTCCGTCAAATAATCCGCCCTGTGGTGCCCCAAATATCCCGTTTTCACCACCTAAAAGCGAGCCTGCAGCGTCTAGTATGGTTCCGTCGTTATTATTGCTACTACCAAAAAGATTTACAGGCTTTGGCCCCGAAGACACGGGCTTGGGTTTTAGTCCGGATTGTAATCCTGCTGATCCCAAGCTAAAAAAATATAAATTACTTATTATTGGAATAAGTTAAAAATGTAATTAAATAAAACGTCACCAATTTAACTATGAGAACATTACGAATAAATACAGAATGCTAGCTCACCCGAAGCATCTAAAGGAAGCAGAATAAATAGGAAAGCCACCAATATCTGCATTAATGTCTAAGCAGGCAAACGCATTTCCATTTCGAATGCGAATATTACTTATTTCTGCGCAAACTCTGACGAACGGTGCCCTTCTTGGGTTAAAACATATTGGTGGAGGATCGCTAGCTGTAAGTTATAATAATACATAAGTTAAAATATATTTGTAAAACATACAATAAATAATCATTATTATTATTGGAAAATATTTTATAAAACACAAATTACTTACCTGAAACTCGTCTGCGTACAACAGTATTATTATTAACAGTCAAACGTACATCAAATACAAAATCTTCCGGAACGAAAGACATATTTCCACATGCTTTCATTCTAAATCTCTGTAGTATTGTGCCTGTGCAACATCCACACTGTCCACCCCCACAAGTGCATGGAAATCTGGTAACTTGCCCATCTAATTGGTCGTTTTGATTTTCAGTGACATCTTGTAACACAGGTACTTGAGATACGTCACTCGAAGCTGGTGTAGTTACAGCTTGTGTAGAAACTGATACAACTGGCTCGTCACTCACCACTGGTGAATTTTCTATAATAGACCCTTCAGATGCCTCGTTTTCTATATAGTCTACATCATTTTCCTCATCTTCTTCAGCAACGTGAACCGGCAATGTAATTGTAACTGGAGATCGCAGGACTGGCGTGGGATAAATTGCTTGATTCCAGACGTTTCGAGGTACCTTAATCTTTATTACATCATATGACCGATCTACTTTGTTTATAAATTCACCTGTTGCAAAAAGTATTATTGAAACATATTTACTTTGCCGGTTTTATAATGGGTATAATATTATATTTAAATTATATAAGAAAGGTCATTATTGACTTAATATTTACACATTTTCTTTGTTTTATATTAAATAATCAATGCTCACCATGTCTCGAAGAACAAAAGTGACAATAAAAAGTAACTAATATAAGCAACTTAAAGGAATACGACATATTTAAATAAATTGACAATTTATATAACAACAAGTTCGTCAGGCTTTCCAGTTGGAATTGTTGGTAATCATGATACTTCCATCTATTTAACTGCTGTTCAGCAACAAAGTTTCGAACCTGGGTTAGTTGTACATTGAATGAGCGTTGTAAACAAGTTTTAAATTTTAATGTATGAACGAGAGAAAGTGGCTGCTCGCCGTTGAATGACTACAGATTCCCGCTTTCGGCACCAAGAACGCGCACTGCTTAAGATATTCGGAATAATTAAGTTTATTTTTATCATTGTTATTATTGGGTGGAAAAAAGGCATGGAGTGTCTTAATATTAAGTTTCCTCTCTTCTATATGGGGTATTCCGCTGTTAAAATTAATAGTTTCACGCTCTATTAAGAGTGAAATTATTTAGATTTAATTTAAGATTATTTGAATACAATCGATATTTGTTTTAACAAAGGTAATCTTGGATTTTTTAAGAAACATAAGCCTATGTATAATACTTTACAAGGTAAGAGTCTTGTTTTATACTTCGCAGATTATTCTTATATTGTTTTTCATCTCATCTCTATGATCTATCTCTTTGACAGTCACTTCTGAAATGATTTTAGGTCCAAGTTTTTATAAGGAATAAGAACTGTCGCAAATAAAATAAAAGAAGCATAATATAGAGGACTATAAAGCTGATAAAAATAGCTTAACTAAAACTACTTATAGGTTAAATTTTGTATCGTCCTCGAGACTATTATTAGAAAAAAGAGAAAAATATAAATTTACGTATACTGTACAGAGTATATGAACGGTATTGTTCCATACATATTTTTTTTTTTTATATGAATATAAAACAACAACATAATCGCTATTAAGTACATATATTGTATTTTAAAATTTACGTTATAATTTTATGTTTTAACTATAAATTATATTTGTTATTTACAACTATTATTTTTCACGAAGAATTGAGGGAAAGTAAAAAGATCGCTTTATTAAATATTTCTTTATTTTTTGAAAAATAAATAACTTAAAAAATAATATGACTATTTACACTGATAATAAATTAAGGTGGTATAGTAAATAAGTAATTAGCTATAACTAGAGTAACTCATCATGCTGCAGGCCAGAGCCCCCGCATCATTTTATTTTGCCTTCTCCGATCTTTTCTGCTTAAATCGTCAATATCTGGAAAACTGTGTAAAGTTTCACTTAATGCGTCTAAACCTAACAAATCGTCGTAGTCGCTGACACCTCTTACATTATGGGGCTTGGGTTCTTTATTTTTGTTTTGTCTTCTATGTCTGCCCCCACCAAATATTCCTAGTTGTTGTCCTACGCTTTCACCGATACCTGTCAAATCAAGAACATCTAAATCACCTAAGTGGAATCCTCGGTTCTTTTTCTTTGGTAAAGAAAGCCCCTCGTAATCATTTGTTGGTTGGACGTCTTTGTGAGATCTATTGTCTTCTATAACATTTTCACTATCTGCAGCATGTTCGTCAGAATTAGAATCTAAGCTTTGAACGATTTGAACCATATCTTCTTTATCGTCATCATCCACAACAGTGGCAAAAGGAATGGTTGAATGAGGTTTCGATGTAATTGTTTGTATTTTTTCATAGTTGACTTCCTCATCCCTAGGTACATTTTCATTTGTATCTTTTGTATCGGTAGGTATTAATTGTGTAACTGGCATAAGCGACAATTGCCCTGTAATATGAGCTAAAGACATTTCTAGTCCCGGATCATCAAATGAGGTCACACTAGAGCTTGTAGATTCTGAAGGCATTATGGGTGGCTGAGTGATGGGTATCACTTGATGAACTTCGGCGATGTGTGAAGCTTCAACATTTTCTTTTAAAGGTTCAATTATCTTTATATCAGCAACACTCACAGGTGCTATTGTGGTGGAAATTGTTGAAGGTGCCGAGCTTTCGTCAAGTTTTGTTACAGAGACAGTGGTGGGGCGTCTCGTAGGTCTTCGCACTGGTCTTCGTGTAGGTCTACGATTCACTGGCCGAAACTTAACAGTTGTGCTTCTTGTATTAGGCCTTGGTGTGGTTGTTCTTGTCGGTCGTATTGGTCTACGTGACGGGCGAGGGCGACGTGTTGTTGAAGTAGAAACTATTGGAGCTTGTTTATTTTTATTCTTATTTTTATTTCCCTTCTTACCACCCGACGCTCCTCCAAACAGATCACCCAATAAGTCTTCTCCTAAAAGGCTAAAGCCTGTGTAGTCTACACTTTCTACGCCATTGACAGCATCAATGCCACCTGAAACATTAACGCACGTATTTTAATATATTATCTACTTTTTTGCAACTTTACAAGGTAACTAGCCAAATAAAACCTAACTCTATTTTTCTCTTATTTTTAAGAAAAAAATAATCTCTATGTAATAGCAAAGAGATTCGTGAATATTTTACTTTTAATTTTACTAATTTAGGCAACGCAAGAGTCATATAGAAACGTTTTATGAAATATAATTTACCGTCATCATCTTCATCATCATCGCCATCGTCATCGCCATCATCATCGTCGTCGTCATCATCATCATCATCTGCATCGAGTCCAAAATCGACATCATCGTCATCATCGTCGTCATCGTCATCATCATCGTCATCAGTATCCTTCTCATCCTTTGGCACTAATGGCAACGGATCAGCTGGTTCAGAGATAACACCTCTGGGACCAAATTTAAAACAGGATACTCTAACTGCGGCTTCTACAGAACTTTTAGCTTGCAGCTCTAAGCCTAAACAAGCACGAAATTCTTCTCCTATCCTCGCAATATTGTAAACCCGTCCACAAAACTTTGAAACACCTCCGGGGAGGGGCATACAAACAGGGCTTGGTTTGCGGCCTATAAAAAGATGGTTTCATGTATAAACAAAAATAAATAAAACATGCAATACAAATCAGAGTAATAGACGAAAAACTTACTTGTAAGGGTTCTGTTTGTTATGACTTTGTTACCGAAGCTAAGTGATACGGACATTTTATCGCCATTCAAATACATTAATGAAGCGCATCCTGAAAATTTATTTATTTTTGTAGGATATTTTAT
Organism: Heliconius nattereri; assembly: GCA_013403645.1. Taxonomy (NCBI): domain Eukaryota; kingdom Metazoa; phylum Arthropoda; class Insecta; order Lepidoptera; family Nymphalidae; genus Heliconius; species Heliconius nattereri. Next base: position 2,597,244 of record JAAIXI010000254.1, read on the forward strand.
TTTTATTACAAGAAATTCTAAGATTTTGATAAACACAATGCCTATACAGAGACAGAATTCAACGCTCTATTTCATATAACAAAGCTGTATATTAAATACGTATATTATATATTAATATACATAAATAATTTATGACCATCGTTTTCTAATGTTTCAAACAATATTATTCGTAAAAAGTGAAATTGTTACGTATAAATACCTGGACCATTAAGATTTATAATAGGCACCGCAAAGTCTCTGCAACAATTGCAAAGAGCTTCTGAACATTTACAAAATTTATTTATACTGTTGTCCTCGATTTGAATGCCGTCACTTGCTTTTTGAATTCCTTTTCTATTGTTTTTCTGACGACCTGAAACATTATTTATTTTTATTAGCTTCGCGGTATATCCAGTTCTGTCTACCATGCACATAGCAGAGGGAAACTGAGGACCTTCCGCCGTATTCTGGAAGCATTGTGTATCGATTGGCGGTACCCTGCGTCGCGCTTTGCCACCTTACCAAAACAAGGAAGTGAAAATATTAAATATTTCATTTATTCGAGTGGGAATCGAACCCACAACCTGGTACGTTTACAGTCGCACACTTGTACCTCTGCGCCAAGACAGACCTCAATTATTATTATTTTTATGTTTATATGTAAGCATCCATGTATGTTTAGGTAATATATATAATTATATACTTAATATAAATTATACATAACTGCTTCACTAAAAATAATTTTTAAATTTTAAATCTAATGTCCAAGTCGTATATTATATCTAAAATTTTAAGGTTTTATTTATGAAAATGGATGAAATTTATGAAAATATATTTTTATATACGTACCGATATTTTTCGACGCTGCGAACGCAAGCAGCACGAATATTAACAGAAGCTCAAACACCAGGGAGAGCTTCATTCTGAAGACCCTGCCCAGCCTTTAAATAAAATAAAATAAAATTAAATAATTGTAAGATTAAAATTTCAAAAATACAAGATTATTCCCTTATATTTTTTTAATCGTACATCACCATTACCAAAAAATAAAAACATTGTGTGAAAATGTGCTATTAGCAGGTAAATAAATTTAGCAAAGCTAACATTTTCATACTACAAGGCACGCACGAGCTCGTTGAACTCTTTTCTATAGCACTTCTTTCATCCAATATTTTTTTGTTTTTTTTTGAATACATATATTTCCTACTGCTTTTAATTTTTTTAATAACCAAATAACAATATTTACTTTTATCGTTCGTAATGTGCGTCCTAATAAATATTTTGATAAAGAAAACGACCCACCTGAAAACTTCTATTACGTATCACTAGACCCGATCGAGAGTCACACCCGGTTGAGCGTTCACGGCCAATTAAATTACAATCATTAGAACTGGCCCTAAACCGAACCACGCTGGTGTATCAACTGACTTCATATAACCAAGGAGAAATGTGAAACGTATGGAAAGCAGAATCCATCTCTGTCGCTCGCCGACTATGTGTGAAGGACGGGCGCAAGCACTTGACCGCCTTTGAATGTGTCACGCCTTACAAAAATTCACGAAGACAAGGAAATATTAGTCGACCGAGGTGCAATACATAAATTATTTTTTTATAATATTAATTCTTAGAAAGTAGTGTATATGTAATACAGAAATAGCATTAATGTATTTCATACAGTGAGTGGGTACTCATTTTCCTCTTTATGAGTGAAAAAGCTTACAGTAAATTCTAGAACATTCACTTTAAGAGCAATGATCTCGGATATAGTGCAAGTAACGTGAATTGCCCATAAATATTAATATGAATGCGATTAATAAAATTTATATATTAGTGTAAGTAGAATTAACTTCTTTATACGCATTAAAAATGTTATTTTTTATAATTTTCGGTAACAGTCACATGTAGAATTTTATAAACAACATTTTTCTATTATATTATTTTTTAATCTATATTTACATTTTATAATTATATTTTCATTCAGTTAAAACGATTTTATCTTGATAACAAACTTCTTAATATTTTTCAACAAATGAAATTAGACAAAGTAACATTTATAGTTAAAACCTAATAATAGACTAGCCTTAACATACATTTAAAGTATAAATACTATTGTAATGTCCTACGAAATATTAAATAAATATTAACATACCAATCCACAAAAGGCGTACTTTGTCCATTTACAACACCAAAGCCGCCGTGCGGGTGGGTCACTTTCTACTGGAGAAAGTCGTCTGTGTTATATGTTTATTTTTCGAACTTGGCTGTCCAATCTCGACCACTTATCATGTATTAAATATTATGTTATTTCTATTATGATGTATTATAATAACATAGAAATGGAAAGTAAAAAAATAAAATATTTTGGTTAAATACACATATTCCAATGTACATTTTAAGTAACTTTTTATATTGTTATTTTGTTATGTAAGTAAAGATAAACTCGTGCAAGTACGTATAAATAATATATAATCCAAAGCCAATAGAAAATTGTATAAATCTTAAAAAAAATAAAAAAATAAATTAAAATACATATACATATGTTCACTTAAATGAAAGAAGGATGGACTAGAAGTATAAACTGAAACGTAATTCATTTGTACACTTATTATAAGCACGCAAAATAATAAAAAAATATAATGAAATAATAAAAATAATATTGGCTATAGCGTGTTATATATAAGTACAATACAGGTTCCTATACATTATTCATTCAAATAATCATCACTCAATATATATAATTATATAATTTTTTTGACAATATAATAAATATATGACAATTAAATAAATAAATTTCGAGTCTAAGCTATGTTATACACCTATGTAGAATCTGTTCATTGACCTCGATGTGGGCTAGTGGAGCGCTTTGCACGGCCATATACGCACCGGTACTATTAGACACACAAGGCAGTGGCACGGGCGTATCTATGTATAGACGTAATAGAGGAAATCATGTACAAAATATGTTTTCATAATAACTTTGTCTAATTGCTTTAAAAAAAGGCGTTGAGTTCCGCAACTCAGCACGCAATGCCTCCAGAATTCGTCAGAAAGTAAGGAACTGTAGTGTCTTAATGGGAACGGAGTGTCCTAACACTAGGTTCGTAAGCAAGCATGGAGAAATCATCCAATTTGAAACACACACTAAGGAAATTATTTGTATTATATACATTTTATATATAGTTATTTAATAATAAATAGTACATAATGCAATAAGCAGTACTGTTTCTCGCTTTCCATTCAACATAATAAAATAATTGTGAATAACGCTGCCAACTTAGCGTATCTCAATAATAGGTTTAGACGATAATTATAATTGTAGAGCTTATTTGTATTTGTAGAGCATAGCCACTCATGTTTTGGGCACTTGTCTCCACTAGATTTTTTTTATTATTAATAGTTATAAATATAAAATGTTAATATTTATATTATAAAGTATTAAAATATTAGGTTAAGAATAAAGAAAGAATTACTAAACAATATATATATAAACAGTAAATGAAGCAACTCTTACACTTATATCACTAAAATATACTTTAGGAGATTTATTGAAAAGTTGAGAAATCGACTTTTTTTCAATTAATTTTATTTGCCGCAATATACATAATAACAAGTAAGAGGAAAATGTATAAGTAGGTAAATTTAATTCACAGCATTTACTAGAAGAAATTAGAAAGCCTTCATTGCTAAATCTAAATATGCAATTTATTAAGCATCACACATATATTATTACTTATGAATCGTATGTGTATGGTTGGTGAAAGCCGAAATCAATTTCTACTTTCATTTGTTTGTTTTATATATGACCTTTAAGTATGCCTTATTAATATTAATTTTTAATTTTCGATCGCGTTTACTCAGTTGTTTCGTTTTTAGGGTTCTGTAACTGAATGGCAAAAAAATGTTCTCTTATAAATACATTCGTAAGTCACAAGCATTTTATTCCAAAACTATTCGGCTCAATTAATTTAAATGCAATTCAATTAAATTTAGCAAGTAAATGTATCTCTGGTATAAAAATAAAAAAAGTTTCATCAAACGTTAACGTGTGGGATATTTATATAATCGATACGATATATTTAAAAATTAAGTCAATTGTTAAAATGATAATTGAGATATAGTCAGCAACATATACCAACACTGAAAAATGGAGTTATTTTTGTATGTATATGTATTTGCATTTGGTTAATATTAAATTAATGCTCTGCTTGCTTCTGCGGAACCCATCATGAACGATGAGCCCCCGTCCCGATCAGCGCTTGTTCCCTTTTTGTATGTCAATATTGTATAATATAACAGTATGAATATAATTTATTTAAATGTTACATAAAAAGAAGTATATTTTATAATGCATGAGAATTATAAAACTGTATAAGTTGCAGCATTTAAATACATAGTTTAATTAATAAAGATAACATAATTATTTATTTGCATTGTGCTTATATCGGCGATGTTGCATAAGCAGTTACTAAAATTATACGATACGATGATTAAAAAGGTTAAAATTTTCAGTTATAACATTTTTTATTTTTTTATTAAGTAAGAATTTGATATGATATACCTACCTAGGTATTTAAATATCTTTTCATCTTAGCTCTCTCAGTGCATCTGATGCATGTCACCAGTTTATACCTTATTTTAAATTTCACCTTCTATTGTGAGTGCGGAGAAACCGGCTGTGATTCGAGAAAAGGAGCAGTGTTGGTCCGACGCTGGCGAAGCTCGCCCATTCAGTAGATATTAAACGTTTTTAATTAAATTCAATTTTCATCTTATCTTCTAACGCATTTTTTAATATTAAGTGAATTTTAAAATGTCGGCTAAAGTGGCATTAGCCTTAGTGGCAATGCTAGCATTCGTAAACAGTCAGAGCTATTTAGGTAAGTCAAACCTTTTTTGTTTTGTAATTGATTGACTCATTTGGATTGCTTTTGCATTAATTAAATAATGTAAAGGTACACTACTAAAGGGTTTCTGTACGGTATTTCGTATTAGGTGCTTCAGTTTTTTTTAATAGCTTTCAGAATTTTTAATGTTACTAAATTACGCTACAATAACGTAAATTTAGTCTAATGTTTTATTTATATTCATCCCTATTAAATTTCGTTTTAAATTTAGATTTGGATTTAGACTTATAAATTTTTGATTTGAAAAGTAACAATCATATCTTAATGAAACATCCATCCACGCTATATTATGGGTTCAAATCCTACATAAGTAGAAGCTTAGATCCGTAGAAAAAGAAGAAGAAATTTAAAATATAGAATTAACATTAAGTTCTCATTATTATCTAACAATTTATAACAAATGCTGTAATTATTTAACAGTTACAAACTACAATTGCTCATGTTACATAAACCCTTTAATAAACTTTTTTACGAACAAAAAACTATGACCTGACATACAAGTGAAAGTGTTCGTGTGAAAGTCGTCATGTGACCATTGTATAATTATGTATTTGACCATTGTGTAACATTGTATAGAATATTCGTAATTTTCTTCAGTGTAAAGGCGTTCCTTTGCACTTGTATTATAAAATATTTATATGTCGAAACAATCGCGGCGTTCAGTTCCGCCACTCAACACGCAATGCCTCCAGAATTTAGCGGAAAATGCAAAAGCATTAGATATATGTATAGTAATAGTCTTGTTTAAGAAATGTAAAAAGTACTCCAATTATTATCTCTCTAAGATTTATAAATTATTATTTTTAAATTATTATCTCTCTATGTCTTAAGATGCACTCGTGCAGCAGATCATGCCGGAACCCAGTGAACAGCCGAAGAGTAACTGCTTATGCAAAGGTCCAGCCTGCATATGTTGTGTGGATTTTAATATGACATTCCTTGATCTAGGAGGTCCAGGTGTGTTTCATTTTCTTTTTTTACTAATTAACTTGAATAAATATTTAAAATATTATTTTTTGTTTGTTTAATACTTGTTGTTTTGTAGTTTTTTTTTTGTTATAATATTATTACTTATTATTTTAGTGTTTTTTTTATAGACTAACTTTATTGAAATCTTCAATATTTCAAAGTATCAAAAAAATTTCAAGTAATGATTACGTATTTTTTTAACAATCGAAAAGAAACCGATACTTAGAGAAAGAGAAAATAAAATAATATAACTTGTAATGTATGTATAAATTACAAGTTAGTCTGGGTCTAATTATTTAAAAGCTTATAATTATGAATTTATAACTTATTTACTTTTATAACTTTTAGGCTGCATACACATGAAATACATTTCACCAGAAGAAGGACTTTCGGTAAAAGTTACATATGATAAAAAGTTTCTACAAAGTTCTAAAATAAAAGGTAAGAAAACTATATCACACTGTATTGTCACTTATAAAGGACCTTAGAAAGTGACTGTATGGACTATTTCTATGTTTCTATGCTTACTGAATGTTTCCTGTTTTAGGACCTCATCCAACTCCAGTTTGCGTAAACATATACGGTGTACATGCACAAGTTTGTGCCAATTTCAATGATCTTGCTCCCACTGCTGATGGACTACGTGGATGCTCAAAATTAGATCTCAAGTTACTTGGAAGCTCACAACTAGAATTCCCAATAGGATGCTTTAAATCGTCTGGTGGCGTGATGGAAATGGAGGACCCACCAGCTGAAGCAGAAAAGGAAGAGTAAGAACTATATCAATATTCCAGACTTTTCCTTATTTATCTTAACCTCTTTTACTCTAGAAGAACCTCTATTTAAACCTCTTTTACTCTAGAAGAGTTTTAGTATAACTTCACTTGCTTGGACTATAAAACATAAACTTTTTATTCACTATTTCAACAAATTCCCAACTTCTCATAATGACAAAAATCCCCCAAGACAAAGACTGATAAAATTAAGCTCTCAACGGTGCATAGTTTTGGCTGTACCTTGTATGTCAGTCTTTCGTAAGTAGTAAAATATTTCGCATATAAAATATCTATATGATTTGCAGGACCACAGAAGAAACTACTACGGAAGAGACCAACATATTCGACCCGGAATCATTTTTGATAAACATTTATCAGACAGCCGAAGAAGGTGTCGCTTTTCTTGGTAGCCTTTTAAACATTCCCTCAAAGAAGAATAGTACAACTACAGAGCCACCAGCTGTAGATGCATCCCAAGAGTCTGAATCGCAGAGAAGATCTCCTAAGCATTTTAAGCATCCTAATCAATTGTGATATTAACGATTTAAAATTTAGACTTAAGTACAAAAAGGCATTTTATATATATGTAAGTAGTAGCTTGCCAACATGTTAACGCTCCCTTTTTTTGAAAAGTAGGCGATATGTGTGTATATCCTATTTATTGGTTTAATAATAATGACTAAATAGTGATTTCTTTTAATATTCAGTAGTTTTAAAATAAAACAAAATATAAAACGATATGAAATATTTAATTTGGATTTTTTAGATGATATTAGTAAATGTAATAAGTTCCTGGTGTCACAAGTTACACTTGATTAGGGAAAAAGATATTTATTTTGTACAGTGCTTTATCCTTGAGAAAACGGCGGTGAGCTATTTGTTTCTAGGAAAAATACACCCGATTCCCTGTAACAAGCAAAAATGAATTTATTATACTAGATTGATGATAGTTCAACTTATTCTAAAAAAAGTTGAAGTATAAGCAAATATTGTCAATATCTTGAAATTTTCGACATTATCCTAATTAATAATTATGTTATAATAATATTGTATTTATGTACGAGTAAATGTATGTGCAGAGTATATTATTATCTTATACATATAAAATAAAGAATATAGAAAAAATTACCCAGATTTAGGAACAAGTCCGCCCATTTGTAAACTCTTCGATCCTTCACATAATCGCAGTAGAGCAGCATAATAATTCAAACATTCTCTACCAGTAAATCCTCCTGAGGTAATCGATTCAGCCAAGTAAAAGAAACCTCTCTCATGATCACAGGAGTTTGAATTGCATCCAGGCATGGATATCCCTCCATTGGGATAAAAATCTACTTGTCCTAAATTAGCCAGGTATCCATATACTCCATAATTGGTATGAATAACTTCGGTGTATAATCCATCATCAGGTTGGAATTTGAAAATATTGTTCACCCATCCAATAAGAGCTGGGTCAAGACCTAAAATAAAATACTCTCAATATTGTCACAGTGCAGTAGAAAGTTGAGAAAGGTGTTGAAAAATGAAAACGTTATATTAAAAGGCCATCGTAGTCCAGGAGCTAGTGCGTAACTGTAAAGGCGATTGTTATGGGTTCGATTCCCACTCAAGGTTTATTTAATATTTTCATTTCTTAACAGTGGTAACGAGGTAATGCGTGGCGTTACGTTTCACCACTCTACACGCAATGCCTCAAGAATTGAGTAGAAATACGAAAATGTTTTAATGGGAATGTACTGTCTTAACACTAGATTCCCAGGTTCCTTCATGTCTAGCCGCGGGCGACCGTGTGAAGTTGAATAAAAATTGTAGTACCTTGTGTAGAAAAAATATATAAAATGTAGTTACCAATAAGTCCTACTTATCTAGATGCAGTAATCTAGACGTTCCATTCATACCTACTACAGCCTCTACCAACGGCTAATAAATGTCATACATATAAAATTAAATGAAGTCCCATGCTTGAAGCAATTTCTTCAGACTTACAAATTAGCTTACCTGTGATATATGCAACCTGACCATCCAAATTTCTTCCAATAATACCAGCCTGATGTCCACCTACTCCATGACCAATGATATGGTATTGGTCAAGAGTGGAATCGCTCTCTTCATTCAACCATTCGATGAATTTAGCGGAACCTTGTCCGGATAGAATACAGTTGAGGTTAACTTCTCTATAGCCTATAACATTGGCACCAACACTCCAATCTAATACTATCACGTTTAGGTCTTCAGCTGCCAGGAGCACTGTGGATTATAAATGTAGACTCAATATTAAAAAGAATTGAGTATATCCTATATCCTGGAATATAGAATGGAAGATATATCCTGGAGTTTCTTGCCGGCTCTTCTCACCAGAACTGCCTTCCGAACCAGTTGTAGCTTTTTGTTTATATATTCATGCGACGATTCAAAAGTGCTAATAATAAGTTTATTTGTATAAAGAATATTTTGAATTTGAATATGAAACGAAGTAGATTGATATTAAAGTTTACAAATTTTAGATCTACTGTTTTGCAAATACAAAAGTTGCAATTTCTATTTTACTTCACTTTAGTTATAGAAGTCCCACATAGAAGTTACAGAATATATAATAATAATGAGGCCAGTCGTGACGAAGGAGCATGTCGGCAGTCGGCATGACTGTAATACCGATTGGTTGTGGGTTCGATCCCCACTCGAGGAAATGAAATATTTATTTAATTTTAAGAAAGAATTAATTTTTAGAAATGGAAATATTTTTTATTTCCATTTCTTTGCTCTGGTGTCAAAACAAAGCTTGGCGTTGAATTCGACGGAAAGTAGGGAACGAAGTATCTTAACACAAGGTTCCCTTTGCCCACTCTGCTGTATGCGGGATACAGCGTGAAGTTTATTTATTTATTTTAAATATATAAATAATAATGGTTCACATATTATTGTAAATAGAATCTACGATTTCCAAACCTTACCAGGAACTAGGACATTATTAAAGTTGGAAGTAGCTGAATTCATCCATCCGTGAATGAGGACAACGGTCCTACGGCTACTATCGTAGTTCGAAAACCTTAGTAAGTTATTATTATTGATAATCAAAGGCTGGCTTCGAGATGGATTGTTTCTGAAAATTAATTAATTGACAAAGATAACAATCGTCCGTATTAAATTATAATCAAAAATTCGTACAAATTAAATCTAAATGTATATTTGCTTTAAGCAGTTCAAAAATGACTCATCACACCACGTAATATTTTTAATCAGTTGCTTCAGTTGTTGTTGTTCATTATAAAAATTTTTTTACAAATCTATTGCAACAGAGTATGCTAAAATTTTTATAATTTTATTAGTAGTGTTCCAATTTTAAATATTTTACAAAAATAGAACACACTTAAGTTCAGAAGATTGTCATGAAAGTTCGAATTTCAACAAAAATAATGGATTTTTCTACTAAAATAGGTAAAACCACTAAATAACATACGAGTAAATACATACCTAGTAAAGAGATGATACACATTAGTCCTAGCAGGATTGTATCTCGCTACATTTGCGAAATCACTCAGCGAGTTCCACGAGTCAACGAGATGAACTTTTCCATCAGAATCTGGAGCGTACTGATAGCGCAACTGACTCTCTTTAATAGACGCTGATGCAACTGCAATGTGGTGTCAACATTTTTCATAACGCAGAGCTACTAGCGTGTGACTGTTAACATCGCCGGCTGTTTAACCTGCCGGTTGTAGGTTCGATTCGGGGGAATGAACGCGTCTCTACACGCAATGCCTCCAGAATTCGGCAGAAAGTGGGGAACGGAGAGTCCCATTACTACTTACTAGGTTGTCCCATGTTTTCTCTGCCTACCCTGCTATGTGCGAGACACAATATGAAGCTTAAATAATCAGGATAATATTATAATAATGTATAGAAAACAATATTTACAACTAAAAGACAAATAAAAACAACTTACCAGAAGAAATACCGGCATATAAAATGCACGCAATCGATATTAAATTCAACATTATCACGTTAAGTACTTAACGAGAATAAAAAAAATAAAAAGAAATAATTTTTAATATAGATAAGATCTATTGTAATAATCTTTGTTATCCGTTAAACGTTTTTTAGTCCTAATATTACATACATGTATACTTAGCATAGACGTATGAGTATCGCGACGATATTGTTTTTATCAAAAAGTTGTTTGTTGCCAAATGTGTATTTAATTATTAATATAGAGATTACGTACGTTTTTATTATCAAGAAGACTTTTATAAATAATTTAATAATCTTCCAAATATTTAAATTGTGTGCAAAATGAATAGATAAAAGGAAATACGAGGAATATTTTCATTTGTTCGCTCTGGTGTCCAGGTGAAGCGCAGCGTAGAGTTTCGCCAGTCAACACGCAATGCCTTCAGAAATCGGCGGAAAGTGGGGAACAGAGTGTTCAGACATAACACTAGGTTTCCTCTGCCTACCCTGCTGCGTGCAGGATACAGCGTGAAGCCAACTATATTAATGGTCTTTCAGTAATTTATGTTTTCTTTAATTTTATAATGTGTTCAAATATGTGTGAATAATTAAGCGTTAATTAATAAAAATAACAATTCCTTTTATCGTTACTCATGTATAAACCTATTAATTATCTATACTTATAATAAAATTGTAGCAGACCGGTGTCTATACACGAGTCAACCTAGTCTAAAATTGTTGTAACACATGGTTTAAATAAAAGATAATGAAAATAAAACAAGTGCCCGACGGCATGTGGGCCCTTGGTAGATTTATGACTCCGAGAGAAAGTCCTAGAAAGTACGAGAACCCAGCCGCACATGTTGGGGCACATGAATATTTGGATGTCCATGTCAATAGGCTGATAAATTTACGACTTCGAGGGAATTTCATATAATAACTCCCTGAGAAACAAATCATCGTGAGAGACGAGCCACAGGGGTGGGGACACCCGAATTTGTATTAAAGCCGACCAACCTTAGGAATAGGAGTCTCTAACCGACCGTGGTACCGACCGGACGTCTCAATGTCCGCTTGGCATCGCTTTTCACCAAAAACAAAACCAAACCACGCACGCGCGCACTCTTGGCCTACGCCACCCTGCACCACCAAGAAGACGAAGAGGACCAATCGGCGTCGTTTTGTTCGGCGAGTTCGGATAATCTACTTAAGTTCGCCACGGATCATATTCCGCCATGTTTCTTAATGAAAATCACCACGTTCATTGAACAAGAACGACGACGCCTGCAAGAACAGGAAGCCAATCCCGTCGAGACCAACGCCGAATCGGACGAGGACGAGGCTCTGGACATCGTTCTAGAGTCCGAGTCCGAAGCTGAGGAGGCGGAGGCCCCGCCGGCCGAATTCTTATCGGAGGAGGAGAATCAGGACGGTTTCGAGACCGTCAAATCGAAGGCCGCCAAACGCAAGGCAAAACGATCCCCTGTTAGTTCAGGCAAACGCGCCGCGAGCGGGCTAGATAACCCCTCCCCGCGGTCCTCACCCCCGCGCAAAAGTAGGTCACGCGCGCAGGTAGCCGAGAAGTGTGCGCAGGTAAACGAAAACGTCTCCGACGCCGTAATGACAGGCGAGACTGACAATACAACTGCTAGCAATAATAATAATTCGATCCCCGCGTCCAACTCCGGCGACGGTTCGGTACCGCTACCGGCCGACGCTCGTAGGGACAGGTTACCTCCCACGATTGTAGTTCAGCAAAGGAAAGCAAGGGACAACTTGTCAAAATGGTTGTTGTCCAATAAAGTGCAGTTCAATTCTGCCAGATCCTCAGCTCAGGGCGTTAGAATTCAGGTGTTAACACTTAAAGACCATAGGACCCTTACGGCCCCACCTTAGGAACTCAAAGATAGATTTTCATTCCTACGCTCTGGAGGACGAGCGTCAATTACATGTAGTCCTAAAGGGTATCCCCTCCGAGTTAGAGACCGAATCCATTTTCCGGGACTTAGAATCCCAAAATCTACCCATTAAAGCAGTCCACCGTATGTATAACCAGTACACAAAGAAAAGCTACGACATGGTTCTAGCTGTCCTAGCCCGTAGCCCTGAGGGCAAACAAATTTTTAATATCAATTCCGTCTGCCAACTCACCGGCATTAGCCATGGTCTCGGGGTATTCCCGGGCAGTGTCACCGCTGCCAGCTCTATCCAAAAACTGTCAAAAACTGTCACGCAAAACCCAGGTGCGTGAAGTGTTTAGAAAGTCACGCCACTGCTGATTTGGGCTCTGGGGCCGACCTTCAATTCTCGACATAGCCATCCTTCAGGGCGTCTCCCTCAGGCTGCGCTCTATCGAGATAATACCAGAGTTAGACTCAGATCATAGACTTGTAATAGTTAAATTAGGACCCGATTGTCCTTCAGTTCTTCCTAAAACCACCATCACCGATTGGTCCAAGTTTGCGGAGCGCCTAGGCAATCCCGACACGGAACCGACTGACGACATACCCGACAGATTTGACTCGGTGGAAGTAGTCGAGGCGGAAATCAACCAACTTACTGACAGACTGGGTAGCACTCTTGACGAGTGTTCAAGGGAAATAACAATTAAACCAGAAGGACATTTCAAGATCCCGCGAGATCTCAGAAAGCTTATGAGACGTAAAAACATCGCCAATAGGGCCCACGACTCATTCCCGTTGCCGGCTTACCGCGCTTAGCTCTGGAGGCTCCAAAGACAGGTTCGAGCCCGGTTCGAGGACCTCAGAGACAAAGCTTGGGATCATAAGTAATCAAATATTACGCCATCGCAGGTAGCGTTCTGGCAATTAACTAAATCAGTCAAAAAAACCGACACCGTAGTCGAATTACCACCGTTACTCCGTCCGGACGGAACACTAGCCTCAGACGATCCCCCAAAATAATCCCCGAGGCCAAACAGGCCAAATATCTAGGTGTCATTCTCGACAGTCAACTGTCTTTTAAAGCCCACATTAATTATGTCCGCCGCAAAGCGGCCTTCGTATTAAGTTGTTTGTATGCACTCATTTGTGCTAAAATAAAACTCTCACTCAGAAATAAAATCCGCCTCTATAAAACATGCGTCAGGCCCATCTTCTCCTACGCCTGTGTTGTGTTCGCACAGACAAACCTTAGGCGATTACAAATAATTCAAAACCGCTTCTTGCGTAATACTACCGGTGCCCCGTGGTACATGCGTAATACCGATCTCCATAGAGACGTCAAATTAGACTCAGTAAAAGAGCACTGTCGTAAGCTCTCTAGTAGCTATTTCACTAAAGCCGAATCGCATCCGAACCGGTGGTTAACTCGTGCAAATACACCAAACGTCGCCAGTGGGACCGCCGTAGACCCCGGGATATTTTAACCGATGACGCTGACCCCATTACTAAAGCGAACGACCCTAAATTTGTAGGTAGGGCTACAAACAATCGCAAACACCCACGCTACACACACCGTTCCCGCCGGTGGAGACGAGGTCCCAGTTTTGCTGTGGCACAATCGCGCCTCGGCGCGAGAGGAGCCCGCACTCAATATTCCAATAGGGCATCAAGAGCCCTCCCCAGTAGGCTTTGGTCGAATCGATCGAAGCAAAGCCCCCCACGACAAACGGTGTTCGCAAGTCGCGGTCCGAGTCTCAAAGGAGATGCCCTTGCGCCACTGTGTTCTCCTTTGTTGGTACCTTCCACGGCAGCCAAGCCAAGGTCAGAGCTCGTCTAGCTCGGCCTCTCCAAGCCCGGTGACGCTGTAGAGGCCCATATGGCCAACAGCATACTGCTCAATCGAAAAACGAAAACAAGGAATAAGGCGATTCCACTACCAGCACTCTTATAGTTAAGAACTAGTTTTAATAAAAATTGTATAATATTTTAAAAATATATTTTTAATATACAAAGTTTGAGCTATTTTTACTCACGGAAGATATATCAGAAAAAATATTACTGTGGGCAAATTTGAGACAAGAATTTTAATATAATATTCTACACAGATGAACCTCAATTCATACACTTGAGAATCCAGTTATTTAAAATATTCAATTTTCGTATATTTTTTTATATTAATTACTTAAAAAAGTATTATATTTAATTCAAGTATTGTTATACACTTATATACTGAGAGCTTAATATCATTTTTAGTTTTCTAAAGTATCGACTTTTGTAACATATCTTAAATATTAAGTATAGGACATAAAGATAACACAATCTTGACGGTATAATTTACATTTATTTACATGTTTACTCAGGTTTCTGGAAACATTTCTTTCTGCTTAACCCCTTGCAAAAGGCGGCGACAAGTTTGTAAGGAAAACGTAAATACCACTTGCACTGAAATACAAGAAAATGGAATTATCTTAATTAATCGTTAAAAAACCATGTAACTTGTAAAACGGAAAGAAAGAACCCACATCGAGCAATAGAACAGTGTCTTAGTGTAAACGTGATGGTAATAGATTCTATCCTTAGTCGAACAACGCAAAGGGTTGGTTTACCATTCAAGATAATACATATGTCTGAAAATGGGTGACATAACCAAGATCGGAGATATTAGGTTCTTTCTACTTACAATGCTTATATACATAAAAGATATAAATTACATCAGTATGTTAAGAATGCTGATAGTACTAAAATACTATGACATGTAAGGAATAGAAATCAAATTTTAATAATAACTCACCCAGGTTTGTTGGCTATTCCACCGAAAATAGCATCTCGGTTACCAGTGCATCGCAAAGTAATTGCTTCATTATAGGATTCACAAGCAGTTCCAACGAATTTGGCGCCATTGTTAACTTCAGCGCTGACAGATTCAGCATAAAAAACGTAAGCGTAGGTGTGGGAGCAAGAGATTTGATCTCCACAACCTGTTTGACGGCTGCCACCGTTGGCATAGAAGTCTATACCTCCAAGGGGTCTGTCGTATCCGTATTCTCCGGCAGTCGTGTGAAGGACTTCCACTACATCAGCATCATCTTTGTTCAAAATTTCAGGGTGGTGAGTCCAACCAGTTAGGGATGGATCAAGAGCTGAAATTGTTTTTTATACTATTTTAAAAAAATACCACACATTTTATATGTCAATTATTATATATGACAATATATATTATATTGTCAATAATTTTATATATCAAATGATAGAAATTTATGATATACAATGTTATAGAAAACTTGAAAGTTACCTATAATTCGGGGAAGGTTTCCATTGATGTTTCTGCCGGCAATACCAGCGGCGTGAGCTCCAAGACCAAGACCGACGATACGGATTTGTGCTACAGGATATCCAAAATTACCACTAAGGATATTGATGAACTGAGAAACTACTTCTCCTACTTGGGGAATATTACTCAAGGCAACACTATAAGCTCCTCCACCTCTGCTCCAGTCTACAGCAATAACATTCACGTTCTCTGCATCGAGGTGATCTGTTAAAAGAATCACGATAAAAAAAAATTCAACAGCTTTTGTAAATAAAAAAATACCTATACTTGCACAGGCTGGGGACTATGGAGAGTATTTGAAGAGTACAAGACAGTACATTATACACCTATTTACTGACTGCCCAATACTCTCCAGCGCCCGCATGGAAGCATAATTAAAAATGGACAAAGTAATCTCTAAAGCAACGATCCCAAACTCATAGAGAAATAGATAATAGAAAAGAAAGAAATTTGTAAATACTTCTTTGACGTCTGTGGTTATGTGACTCGATACTGTAAAGTTACGATACTGTACTCGATGCTGTTAAGAAAAATGGTAGTACAAACATTTAACAAAAATAATAATAATAAATAAATAAAAAAGAATATTATTCGTAATAGTTAAACTTAATGGTAAAATGTTTATATAATGAAATATTACTTCGCACAACGAAAGCATTAAAATTTCCAGCCACAGAATCATTGTAATTGTGAATAGTGAAAATCGTGGGCAGAGAAGGCTGGAACTGTGAAGTCAAAATTGAGGCCTCCGATGGAAGCAGAGCTTGACTTTGTGCAGGGTTATTTCTGTAATAGACATTTTATTTAATTATTAAATATTTTACAGTATATATTTAGAGTTTTTAAATAAATATTGTGTATTCATAGTAACACCAGGCCATATAGGAGTATAAACGTGCGACTATAAATGCAACACTTGCTAATTCAATTTCCACTCGGAGTAGTGAAATATTTCATATTTTCATTTCTTCGGTCTGGTAACTAAGAAAAGTACACCGTTGAATTCCGCCATCCAACACCCAATGCTTCGAAAATTCGCAAAAAAAACCGGACAATCGCGAGTAAGGCTCGCTCATCAAGGGTTCCGTACAAACATAGAAAGTCTCGAGTTTTTTCTGAAATTCGAGCTTAGCTTACCCAGAGCCCTTTCATATACCTCACTTGAACTAGCGGCTTTAATACCAAACTTTGCCTCCCTTTTAAGGCTATGATTTTTGTAGGATATAACCACAAATCTATATTTTTCAGATTTTTTCCTGAACTAGTACTAACTGTAGAAACTACCAAATTTAATAATTTTTAGGTCAACCGAAAGTTTTTTTAAGTAAGTAAATAGAAATAAGATTTTTTCAGGAAATCATGGGGCCTTAGATCTGAGTATATGGTTTGAATTTCAACTCGATATCTCCAAGCATTCCTGAGATAACTGCTCTTGGCAGACAGACAGACAGATGCAGTGATCTTATAAGGGATCTTATAAGGGCTCCTTTTTTCCTTAAAAGGTACGGAATCTGTTCTCTACCTGTTATTTTTTATGTACACTTCTATGTTTTAGTTTATCAATTATTAAAGAAATTACCTGGTGAATAGATGGAATACTATATCAGCAGGTCCTAGTGAAAACCCTTGTACTGAAAAAATACGGAGTGTTTATATTTAATTACATTAAAAACATTCAAGAACAAGCGGAAATACGGTCTTTATAAGTAACAAAATTTTATATTTTAGTGCAATTTTTTTACATACTATGTAATAGTATGTAATAAATATCAAATGTTTTACAAAATTGTACATATAAATCCTTTTACAAAACATTTAAAGCTGATTTAAAACAGTAGCAATTACTGTAATTTTACTAAGATTATGAAGAAGATAGTGTTATATCAGAAATAATAAAACTTTGATAAAAATTAGCCTTGACAATTGTTAATTCTTGGAGTTATATTGTTTGAGAAAAAAAAACATATTTATCAAACACTTAAATTGTATAGAAAGAATTTTGATTTCCATTTTGTTAAAAAAACAAAATGACAGCTACAGATTTTTCAAAGAATAAACAAAAACTAGAATTTAAATAATATTTTTTTTATTTTTTAAATTTGTATACTTTTAATAAATTGTAGCAAAGTTTTTGTAAGATGCATATTGCTATTAGAAAACCTTAAGCAAATTACGTTATGTTACTTTACGTTAATATACCTCCTATACCTAATACCCATATCCTATACCTAATCTAGTAACTTAGTATTAAGACATTTTATTCTCCCACTTTCTGGCAAATTCTGGTATGTCGCAGAACTCAACGCTGCGCTTTGCCTCGTTACCAGAGCGAGCAAAATGAAATATTTAACAATTCATTTCCACAAGGGGAAATCGAACCCAGAACCTGTCAGTTAATAGTCACACTCATCAATCACTACGTTCAAATTAATTAACACTATTTTATTAAGGTTATTTAATTATTTACATTACTGTGTATACATTACCATACCTACGTAGCTACATTATACATGTGTATTCTAAAGATTAAGAAAATCAAAATACTACTATTTTAAATTTTAAATTACACATAATTTTAAATTTTGTTATTTCTTTTCAATATTAGTATAAAGGAAATCACATTTTTTTTTCATATATATCGAACATAACCATTTAAATAATGTTTAAATATCCTTACCTGCAACAGCAGCACATAGGAGCAGAGCGCACTTCATAAGATACATATTCCAAAAATTCAATAATTTAATTAACGAATTATGTACGCTTCGTTTTTTATAGATTAAATTATCTTTATATTGTTGCCTTCTAAGAAGAGGTAATTCAATTATAGATAAAATTAACACGACAGTTGTAAAAATATCTGATATTATAAACATCTATCTTGATATATGGCACTTAAAGTGTTGAATCGATTAAATTTAAAATAAAAATAGTATTTTATATAAAAGACCGAAAATAAATAAATTAAAATATAATTAATGAAATATATATTAATTTCGGATTTTCTCTGCCTACCTATATGCGGGATACTGAAGCTGAAAAATAAAAGTTCTGTTTTTCATGCTGGCCACACAAGTATAACTTAAACGCACATGGGCTTATAGTTATTTCAAACGTCTTAATTTAGAAGTAATGAATAAATAAATTAAATAAATAAATAAAAAATATTAATAATTGTGTCACTCGTATTCTGAATGTATTGAAGGAATTAACAAAAAATATATTTTTTTATATGCAGATCTTTCTTTATCAGGCTTATCTGATAATAATATAAACCTTATTTTTTTCATAATTGATATGTGGATCATTATTATTTAATAATAAATATTTCCTAATCTTAATAACTATTAAAAGAAAACAAAAAATAATTTTGCAAAATAATGTTATGACGACTGTACTGTATATTATTTTTTTCTTTTAATAAACAACTTGAGATTTCAATATAAGAATTTTAATTCTGCACAAAAGAACCACAATATATAATCTTCAGAATCCAGTAATTTACAATATTCAACTTTTGTATATTTTTTATAGTTAAATAAAAAACTGTTATACATTTATATACTGAGGCTTTAAAAACATTTATGGCATATACAATCTGGACCCTGCTAACATATCTTAAATACTAAATTTAGGACATTAATAAATCACAATCTTGATAATATAATTTACTTTTATTTACACATTTATTCAATATTGGTGTTTGTTCAAACGCTTCTCTCGGCTTAACCCCTTGCAAAAGGCGGCGACAAGTTTGTAAGGAAAACGTAAATATCATTTGCACTGAAATACAATAAAATGGAATTATCTTAATAAATCGCAAAAAATTCATACAATTTTAATGCGGAAAAATATATAGAGGCCACGCAGTCCAAAGAACAATAGGACGGTGTCTTACTCTAGACGTGATGGTGTCGATGGATGAATGGATTCGATTCTTACTCGAAGGAATGATTATATACTCGTAATTAGGATACTACAACATCACTACCCTGCCTTCATTTGCTATACAAGAATTGTAATCTCTTGTAAATCATTCGATTTGAGCCAGAAGTGGTTCCAGTTTGCTCGACGGTCGCAACCCGAGGTTCGGATCCCGCAGGAGACTCCCTTACCACCGTCGACATCATCACAAGCAGTCACAGCACGTTCCTATTCGGTGTCGTTGTAAGAGCCAGTAGGGCTAACAGCATTAACCTCAAATTCTAAAAGAAAAAAGCCAGAAGAGGCAATTACTTGCTAACGTTTGGTCGAATCGCATCGGTCGTAGTCGATGTGCTTTGTTATTAGTTAGTTTGTATTAGATTATAGTTAGTTTATAATTAGTAATGATTGTAAATTGGTTAAAAGTGCTGCTATAATAGACAGTGAGTAAGTACATGTATTAAATTTGGAATGTAATTGATGTTTTTGTTTTATATTAGTTTTTAAGTTTTATGTAAGTAAAATAAAATTTTTGATTTTCAATAAATACATTTGTATTTTGTTACTTCAGTAACGTTTTCTTAATATGTTTCACTTCTGATTGATTCCAAATTATATATAAATAATATATCTCCGCCCTGGTTAAATAAATCGCAGCGTTGAATTTTACCAAGTAAATATCTCAAATTACGACGGATAGCCAAGATCGGAATTATCGGACTTATTAATGCTATATACAAAAATAGATGTAAGTAATATCACTATGTTCCAAATACCAATAGTACTTAAATACTATCACAGGTGTGTTGGCTATTCCACCGAAAATAGCATCTCGGTTACCCGTGCATCGCAAAGTAATTGTCTCATTATAGGACTCACAAGCAGTTCCAACGAATTTGGCTGCATTGTTAGCTTCAGCGCTGACAGATTCAGCATAAACATAAGCGTAGGCATGAGAGCAAGAGACTTGTTCTCCACAACCTGTTTGGTGAGAGCCACCATTGGCATATCATATACATCTATATCCCCAAGGGGTCTGTCGTATCCATATTCTCCGGCAGTTGTGTGAAGAACTTCGACTACACCAGCATCATCTTTGCTTAAAATTTTGGGGTGGCGGGACCAACCAGTTAGTGATGAAACAAGATCTAAAATATTTATTTTTTGTTTATTCACAATTTTAAACATATACCACAAATTTACATGTCATATAACAGAAATGTATAATATACAACATTATAAAAAACGTGAATAGCTAATACCTATAATTCGGGGAAGGTTTCCGTTCATGCTTTTGCCGGCAATACCGGCTGCATGAGCTATCGGATATCTTATGTTATCACGAAGAACATTAATGAACTGGGAAACTACCCTTCCTACTTGGGGAATATTGCTTAAGGCACAACTGTAAGATCCTCCACCTCTACTCCAGTCTACAGCAATAACATTGACGTTCTCTGCCTCGAGGTGACCTGTAAAAGAAACACATTATAAATGATTTTATAATTCAGCAGCTATACCATAAAATTTGTAAATATAGATAACATGACCAACCTAACAACCGTGTGTATAATGTAAATAACAACGCAATTTCTGATCTTACCCATATGTTTCACTGTCACATCACGTATACCAAAAAAAAATTAAGGATTCCGTACCCAAAAAGTAAAAAAAGGCCTAAGATTCCGCTATTTATACGTCCGTCTGTCACCAGTCTGATAGTTAGACAGTTGAAATTTTACAGATTGTGTATTTACAACAAACACAAAAAAAAATAGAATAAATAATATTCACGCCCTCAGTCCGTCCCATTCAGCACAAATTTTTGCCTTTGGTGAGTATAATATATATAATAATAATATATAACTATGGATACAATTAATTCTAATAGCAAAATGTTTATATAATGAACATTACCTCGCACAACGAAAGCATTGAAGTTTCCAGCCACAGAATCGCTGTGACTATGAATAGTGAAAATCGTGGACAGGGAAGTCTGGGACCCCGAGGTCAAAAGTGAAGCCTCGGATGGGAGCAGAATTTGAATTCGTGCAGGGTTATTTCTGTAATAAATATAGTTATTCATAATTAAGTATTTAACAGTGCATGTTTAGGTTTTAAAATATATATAAGTATATATGTATTTTTAGTTATATGAGGCCGTTCGTGGCTCGGGGCATAAACGTGCGACCGAAGACGCGGCTGTGGATTCAATTCTCACTAGGGTAATGAAATATTTAATATTTTCATTTCCTCGCTCTGGTCGCTCAAGTCAAAGCGCGCCGTTCAGTACTGTCACTCATCATGAAATGCCTCGAGAATTCGGAAATGGACACGAGAGTGTCTTAATAGGAACGGGGTATTTTAATACTAAATTCACAGGTTCCCTGTGCCCTTCTGTGTGCGGGATATAGCGTAAAGCTATAAAAAGCGAGTATTCATAATTCTTTCTGTTATTCTTTATGTATGAATAGATGGAATACTACATCGGCAGGTCCCAGCGAGAACCCTTGTGCTGAAAAAAATACATAGTGCTTATATTTTTTTTCACAAATATCCAAGGACAGGTGGAAATACGATCTTTCGGATTTCTAAAATTTAATACATTTTACGTTATTATTTTCCTATCATCATTATCATATGTCTTATAAAATATGAATCATTTTACAATACATTTAAATACATAAGTGTGCGGGCATGCCCGTACACTTATGTCTGTTAACTTTATTCTCCGCATTGAACATATGTTCCGTGGTTTATTAGAATTCACCCCTAAATAAGCAAGCGAAGCTGCGCGCGTCCGCTATTATACATATAATATGACATATTATAACAAAATAACCTTATATCATATCTAATCATATTATAATCTTATTATAAATAAATAAATCACACCACACCATTTCTTTATTATATCCTTACCTGCAACAGCGACATATAGGAGCAGACCACACTTGAAAAGATACATATTCCAAAAAAATTATTACTTTAATGAACGAGTTATGTTCGTTTTGTTTTTAAAGACTTAATAATCTTTAAATGTAATGTTTCCTTCTAAGAAAAGGTGATTCTGTTATACGTAGATAAAATTAACACGATGATTTTTAAAATATCTGATACTGTAAAATATCTATCTATCTCTCTACTGTTATCTTGATATAGGGCACTTAAGTGTTAAAACGATTAAAAGCATCATTTGACATAAAATGACAATACTTATGAAGAAAACATATAAAAAATTGAATATAGCGTGATTTGAACCCGCGCCTCTTTTCCTCCGTAAATTCAATGCCTCCAGAATTCGGCAGGAAGTGGGGAACGAAATGTCGTAACACTAGGTTCCCTCTCCCTGCTTTCCCACACTCTGTTGTTTGCGATATACAGGGTCCACTTAATACCGACGTCTCGGTATACCAAGTTGGAAAGCCCTAATTAAAGGCACATATTTTCAAATAGACTATCTAAACATAATAATAACCAATGTGCGTGTGTAAGTCAAGTCTTTGAAAAAAAAATTAAATCTAAAAATATTTTTTACTTATTAAAGTGAATTTTTTTATTCAATTATAATAATTAGATTTTGAATAGTAATAAGAAAAAGAAAGAAAAATCTACATTGTCTTGAAATTCCGATGGGTTTTTACGTAACTCCATTACAAAACAACTAAGGTATATTGGTTATCGTTAATTGTTATTTTATCATTTAAAAGCGGAAACAATGATATCTGATGTTTTGAACAACTTTGATTAAAAGTGAAATTTAATCGATTTTGATATGAAATAAAAATCATACATCTGTATTTTTAAATACGGTATTATTTTTATTTTATATATCATTATAAAAGTAATTATGGTCTTTGTATTTTTAAAATTAAATATATTTTATAAGGTAAAATGTAGTAGTATGTTACAAAAAATTATAAAGAATTAACACTCTATCAGTCTTCAGATCCATCAACCCTCCCCGTACTTTTGATAAGCATAATCACTAACTAAATAACACTTGTTAATCCAAGGTGCTAAGAATATAATCAGTTGACTATACGTATAAAATAAGACATTAATATGATTTTCCCCTTACAGTGGCGTAACCAGCTTAGCTCTTAACGGGGCAAAATACTTTTACAGCGCCCCCCATGCGAACACAATATAATTTCATATGTATGTTTAAATAGTTTTGCGGTCTATTTGGCGCCCCTTTATGAGCGGCGCCCTGGGCATGATGCCCCCCCTTGGCCTCCCCATCACTACACTGGCCCCTTATTTGCGTTATTTAATAGCGAAAGTAAAATATTATTAAAGAAGAATCTTTTAAAATACAAGCTTTTAATCTAAAGGGTTATTTATTAGGCCGCTATTTAGCAATGCTTTAAATATTACTTAACCTAGCCTAGTAGATGAAAACTAATGTAGTAGGTACTTGTAGAGTTCAAAGAATCGTCTCATGTATTTAAGAATATCGTATTTTTGCCTTTAATTTAACTTTGCCATTGTCGACTGTACATTGAAACTAAGGTATATAGAATCAACATAAACATGTATTATATATAAAATATGCCTATTACTTATTCAATTACTATTGTGTATTACATATTATATTTATGACGTTTAGGTAAAAAAAAAGTTTATCAAAATTTTTCTATTTTTAATTATTTTTGACATAAGACTGATTGTTTTTAATATATCTATTGTGGTAATCCTTTAAATGAAATGTCTTTAAGTAGCTCCTAATTTAATATTCATAAATGATAAACATTTATCTTTGTGATTTTTAATGTATAATGATTATACATTGAAAATCACAGAGATAATTATTAATACAGAAGCCGTGACATATTATCTATTGAAATTTAAATATGCTAGTTATGTCATTTATGTCCGTTAGTGTGTAAGTATAAATTTAAAATTAAAGT
Source organism: Heliconius nattereri (assembly GCA_013403645.1). NCBI lineage: Eukaryota > Metazoa > Arthropoda > Insecta > Lepidoptera > Nymphalidae > Heliconius > Heliconius nattereri. Next base: position 2,621,892 of record JAAIXI010000254.1, read on the forward strand.
AGGCTTTAGGTAGATGTCTTTAAAAGTAATGACAAATATATAAAAAATCTCATTTATTAATAGTATTCATAAATATATACATAAACGTTGTAAATACGTACGAATTTTCTCGTTGCAAGACAGTTTTTGACTTAAAAGTTAGTTACGGGCTAGTAATGAACTTTTGTTGTTTAAAATTTTTTATTGTTTTATTCTTCAGTTTTACATTTTTTTTCTTTTCAGAGTATGACTTACAGAGGGAACCTCACGGTTACATACTCTATTCTCCTCTTTTCACTGTCAATTGAACTTATAACCATTACTATTACACTCAAACAAAACCATACATTACTATTGTCAACTCTTAGAAAACAATTCTTTATGGCTATATTACAGACCGACTAAAGTAATTGTCCACGGTTGGAACAACAGTGGCAACTCTGAAATGAATCCACTGATCACATCTGCCTTTCTTGACACTGCAGATGTTAACGTCATTGTTGTGGACTGGAACCGTCTCGCCAATTCACTGTACAACACTGCAGTCAGGGGTGTCCCGGACGTTGGGAGACAACTTGGATTGTTCCAAATGCAGGTGGAAACTGGAATCAATTACATTTGGTTGGATTCAGTTTAGGAGCTCATATCGTAGGTCACGCTTGTCGCACTATTGGAGGACGAGCATCCCGTGTAACAGGTACCAATTATGATATATGATTTGACAACGTTATGTTCTTTTTTGTTTTACGCCTCTGTAACATTGTTGTCACAGAATTTTAACATTGTTTTATTAACATTGTTGTCACAGAATTTTAACATTGTTTTATAAAATAACTTTATTATTAAAAATCTAAATTATTGCCTATAAATAGTCCAAAAGACATTTAAAATTATTTAATTACAGGATTGGATCCTGCTGGTCCTGCTTGGTCAGGAAATTCCAATGCCCTAAATCGTAACTCAGGAGTCTATGTTGAATCTATTCACACTGACGGACGAATTCTTGGTATAATGGATGCTATTTCACACGCTGATTTCTACCCTAACGGTGGCAGAAACCCCCAACCAGGTTGTTCAAACAGCAGCTGCTCACATGGACGTGCCAATCAGTACTTCGCATCTAGTATAAGGACCAATCATTTCAACGGAAGAAGATGTGATAATCTAAATCAAGCACAAAGTAATTCGTGTAACGGTGCCCAGCTACGTATGGGTAATGGAGTTATAAGTAAAAGAGGGTATGTTCCTTTTATACAATGTCTCATAATATTCATTTTTGTATGTGTGGTTTCTAAAATTTCTGTTTTTAATTACAGATCTGGGATATACGGACTGAGAACAGGAAACAGTTGGCCATTCTGATCATGAGTTGTGTGTATAAACGCCTGAAGAAATTTGCATATTTTTTATACTTTTTAATTTTTTCTAATTTATTTTAACTTATTTTATATTAAATGAATTTGAAATATTTTTCTTTGTATTAACAATACGAAAATACTTTTACCCCGACCTATAATATTCCAAAAGATAAATGTATTACCTAGATAATACAATGCATACATTTTACTGCCTTATTTAAGTCTTCAAACAAAAATTGCTCTTGATTTATGTACAGGAGCACCATACATTTTTGACTTCTGTACCATTTAAGGAAAAAAGGAACCCTTATAAGATCACTTTGTTGTCCGTCCGTCTGTCTTTCTGTCAAGACGCTTTCTCAGAAACGATATCGAGTTGAAATTGAAATCGTATGCTCAGATCTACGGTTTATGTTTGTTTATGTTTATGGTTAAACCAAATTTCAAAAGGTCATCGTTTCTAATATACCAAAAAGCATTAGCATTGACAAAGAGTATTAAGATTTAAGTACTTTATTCTGGAATCGCTGTATAATATCTAAATTGTTTTTTTTGGTACAACTCCACAGCTGTATTCCATAGGTCTATACTGGCATCAAGACTTGTTTGTATTGGCATGATCTTGTTGTACACAGCTAGAGTAGAATTTCTTCCAATCAGGCACTAACTGCATCCAGTTGTAAAGTATTTCTATTACTCTTTTTTCTTCTTAACATAAGTTTTAGAGCGTTTTTTAGCATTCAGCGGCATGCCCAAGTGTATTTTGTCTTTACTGTATTTTCTCTCTTTTGTTGCTGAAGTTAATATGAATCTTATGTTGACTGATTGACCGAATGACTTTGTTTCATTTAATTTTATTCTTCAAACTTTTATCCAATTGTGTATTTTATGTATTTTTCTGCCTGCTTCTTCATTAATTTTTCTACTGCTATTATGACAGTGTCGTCACTTCGTCTGACTTAAATATTTATTGTCACACTGTATCCCGCACACATTAGGGTAGGTAGAGGGCTTAAGCATTCTGTTTACCATTTTCCACCAAATTCTGGCCTTAAACCAGACAAATAAGTTGTATGGTTGAATGAGATGGATGACGCGTCTAATAGTGGAGTGCTCGGCAGGTGGCGTATAGAAAATAAAAATGTATGATAGCTTGCACGACGATGCCGACGTATATTTCGTTTTATGATAAGTGTTTTTATTTATTCCGGAAACAGATTTACAATTTATTAAATATTATCTGATAAGATATAGCAAAGACTAACTAAATAATACACAGGTGGCGTTGGTCACTTATATTGACGTTTGCCATATAAGTACTATATGTATAATATCTAAACCCTAATCAAGGAGCCGTGAGATAAAATGTAAACAAAGCATAAAAGTTAATATACAGGTGATGGAGTTAATATGTTTTAGTTTATATTACTTCCATAGTTAATAACTATGGAAGTTATACGCGGAAAGCACTGTTATTATTTATATATATATATATGTATATATATATATATATATATATATATAATATTTATACAACTTTTGATTTAAATTATTTTCTTAACTTTTAATAATTATTAAATAGTTGACGTATTAAAACAACAAAACGCAAAACCAAAACATCTTATTTCAAAAATTTTAACATATTTTAAATACTAATATTTTTTCTTGTACCTGCATTTCCCTTCTAAGCTTCTTTTGTTTTACATTTCACTATAATTATAAATGCTTATCTAAATCAAAGTTATATAAGTTAATTTTATTCAATGTTCACAAATAAATTGTTTTTTTTTCATATTAGATTACTTGCAACCTTTGTAACATTTAGTATTTATCACGGAGTGAGGGTTCCAAGAGAGTCAACATAAGAACCAGCTGCAGATAACATATTTATTTATTTATTTTATTTATATATACTTTATTGTACACCACAAACAGAAAGAAAAGAAAGTTACCAATTACATCTAGTACCTACAAAAGGCTGTTTTATCGCTAATTAGCGATTTCTTCCAGACAACCTTGAGGTTAAGAGATATAAAATTAAAAATATATATAGTGGATAGTACAAGCAAACATTCGTACTTAAATAATATTTTATCCTAATACATAATTCTATACATATAATATATATTGATGTCATATAATAACAAAATATATATTAAGTGGAATGGAATAATCAAACGTCTTCATGAAGAACAGGTCTAAAAATAATATTCTTTAACAGATTTTAACTACTTGGAATGTCTAATGGGAAGTGGCAAGGACATATATGGTAAACCTTTCTCTGCAAAAAAAACGAAATAAAAGTTTTAAGATACTTCGTTTTCTTTGTTTACATTTTTCTCAGACCCAAATGATTATATTATAAGCTATCTAAAAGCATCCGTGTCGTTCAATCATTCCGTTCCGTTTAATCCGTGAAATGTAACCCTTATTTGTTTTTGTTTAACACTTAATGTAAATTGTTTCATTTTTAGGAATCGTTAAGAAAATATATATTTTTATTTTTAATATACATAGGCGTGACACTTAATCTTTAAATATTTATATAGAAAAAATATTTTTAAAGTAAAATATAGAAGAGACGTATTGTACCTGTTTAGTATTTATAGCGGAAACTTTGCTATTGTCTGTTAATGATATCAATGACATGTTGGAAGATTTTAGCATGAAGATAGCACAAAAGATGCTGCTTACTCCGGCTACGCAAGTCTTTCTCGGGAAAACGTCAACCAGAGCCGAAATAAAATTGTGTCTTCAGTTGAGGCATCTCTCGGAGCTATTTCCAAATGAGATAAAAGGAATCTGGTACTATCTAACCCTAAGAAGACACAAGTTTGCGCGCTAACCACAAAAAAACCCCATTTCTTTTGTCGCCAGTTTTCCAAAACACTCCCCTTATAAACGCGCCCTACATTAGCCCTTAGCGATTGATTCCATTTGCTTATTTCCACTGATTGCCAGTATTGTGATCATATCAAGGAAGGCAAGGCCTCAAAGAAACTGGGGAACATCAGTAAAGCGAGACATTACTTCACAAAACACCGATCGGCCCTGTATAGCGCCCAGGTTCGGCCCCATGTGACGTACTGCGTACTGTTCTCATCTCTTGGCTCCCGAGTATCAGCTTGATAATTTTATATTTTTTATTAAATAACACGTACGTATCTATTATTATTTTAACCTAAGTTTTCCCTTCGCATCGACATGAATGATAGATAACAATCATAATTACAGATAAAAGACAAAATAAATACAGCAGAAAACCTAAGCGCGAAAATTGTAACCATGAAGGTTGTGGCGATTATTCTCGCTTTAGTAGCAAGTGAGTAGTGAAAAGTTAATAAATAATTTTATTTTTTTAAATACTTATATTAAATCGAGTTACACAGATGCCGTTGAAGGGCAAAGACATAAAGATGTGTGTTCGATGACGGTTGTGAATTCGATTTCCACTCGGAGAAATTAAATATTTTAGTTTCTTTGTTCTGGTGGTGGAAAAAGCGCAGCACTGAGTTCCGCCATTGCTCCAGAAGTCAAGTGTTAATACTAAGTTCCCTCTGCTAACCTGAGGATAATAAAAACAAGTTACATATTTTAATTCGTAGAAACAATTCATTTCAGCTTGCTATAGCAGTGCGATTCCACTCGTACCTAAGGATAATAGTCATTATGTAGAAGGCGAAAGCCGCTACATTTGGATGCCAGACAACGAAGGCAATCCTGTGCTCGTAGATCTACATGCTAAAGTTGATGCATCCTTTACCCGAAATGGTGCAAACAACCAATATTGGCTTTTCACCAGGTAAGAATTATTAAATCATAATTGTATTATTCTCGTCTATTAGTAATTAAAATCCAATCGATAGCAAATCATAACTTGTTTTACTTAGGATAAGAATTCTGAATTCCGATTCCTGACCCGAAAACCGAGAACTTCTCAACTAATAGTAGAAATGAAATATTAAGCAATAGAATATCTAATAGCCCTCTAAATTTGAAGCTAGACAAGCATTAAACATATTAATGAACGCAAAATTATATTTGGGTTGACATTGATTTGTACATTTTGTGATACATAAATATTTAACATGCAAATTTTTTCAGGCAAAATCCTAATAATCGTCAGATATTGGTCAATGGTAATATCAATTCAGTTTGGAACTCCAACTACCATGCCAATCGTCCTACGAAGGTAATTGTCCATGGCTGGAACAACAATGGCAATTCTAATATGAACCCTCTTATCACATCTGCGTATCTGGCGGTCGCTGATGTCAACGTAATCGTAGTAGACTGGGGCGGTGTTGCCCAAAATTTGAACTATCTCGCTGTGGCAGCTCAAGTTCCTAATATTGGTCAACATCTGGGACAGTTTATTAATTGGCTGTTCAATAGTGCTGGTGGAAACTTTAATCAGCTACATTTGATCGGATTTAGTTTGGGAGCTCACGTCGTGGGTAACGCAGGACGGACCATCGGTGCACGTGCCGCTCGTGTTACAGGTAAAATACTATACGAATAAAAATATATTTCTATATAAATATATACCTTGACATTTTTTTCCTGATTGCTTATTAAAAGTTTTTTAAGACTTCATTAAGAGTTATTATTCTTCGCTTTTTATTTAAGCTGTCATATTTTATTAAAACGTCCTTTCAGTGAAATGAGATGAAGTTTTAACGAACTTTAAAATATTTAATAAAATTGTATATTTTTATTTTAGGCCTAGATCCTGCAGGTCCTACATGGTGGGGAAATTCATTAGCTTTAAATCCTAGCGCCGGAATTTATGTTGAGTCCATCCATACAGACGGACGTATACTTGGTATAATGGATCCAATTTCGCACGCTGATTTCTATCCTAATGGTGGAAGGAACTTCCAGCCAGGTTGTCAATCTAGCTCTTGCTCACACGGCCGCGCTAATGAATATTTTGCGTCCAGCGTGAGAACAAATCATTTCATCGGAAGACGGTGTAATAATCTCAACGAAGCAGAACTAAGTGCATGCAACGGCGCTGAACTCCGCATGGGCAATGGAGATATAAGTAAAAGAGGGTTCGTAATAATAATTTTTCATATTGTTTTACTTAGAATATTATTAGGAAATGGGTAATAAATAGAATAGGGATTAACAACTCCTATGTTGTGTTTATTTTATAATTTAAATTATGTAACAATACATTGTGGTAGAGCAGTTAATAAATTATTTAATATTTTTTCATTTCCAGAAACGGACTTTACTCATTGCGGACAGGCAACAGTTGGCCGTTCTAAAGATACCATATACGGGCGTACCTTCATACAATTAATGAATATAAAACTAAAGGAAAAAAACCGTCTTACGGAGCTTAGTGACATTGTGTGTCTATTAAATGTTTATTTATTGAAAAATATATTTTTTATTGTATCCATTTTTTTTTTCTCTATGTTCACGATACTGAATATTTAATAAAAAAAATAATTTTAGCTTTCTAGTTAGCTGTAACAACTTAGCAATTTCATTTACAAGTAATATCATTTTTTTGTATATCGTGTTCATATCACCTCACATGGGAAACCCTAGCACGATAATACATACTTATATATTTGATTATTAATATTAATTATGAATTACTAACCTACGTATAGATAATCGTAATTAATATTTTATCGAAAATTAACATATCGTATTATACTTAATAATTAATCTAAACACTTCCAATACTCTTTATCAAAATAGTCTTAGGGATTTCCATTTACAGGCCTCATACAATCTAATAAGATATAATATTACACAACTTACGAGTACAATGTTGAAATATTTATATAACAAAAATAATACAAAAAAAAAATTCAAATATACCAAACAATGTTATAAATAGACTAACAGTTATATGTATAACTTAGTGTATAAATAAATAGTACTCTATATAGAGTTCTTCTTGTTTAAAATATGAAATGGCGACCGTGAACGCGACAGGTAGGTTCGATTCTCACTCGGAGGAATGAAATATTTAATATTAACATTTCCTGTCTCTGAAAACAAGGCAGAGCGCAGCGTTCAGCGCCACTCGACACGCAATAATTCAAGAATTTGGTGGAAAATGAAGAATGGAAGTACTCGTATCTTAATGAGGAATGCAGTGACTTTATACTAAGTGCTTAAAAAAAAAATTGTGATCTAATCATATACGTATCTACGATCTGAATGTTTAGGTAAGATATTTTAGTAGATTTATTACCGATGACAAAATTTAAGATTTTTTGTTAATCTAATACGGCTGCCGTAACAAAATGGCAGCATACATATTTCAAAACTACGAGTAACTATGAGTATCAAATAAAAGCGAGATTTTATTTCCTTTATTACTTCGATACTAGATGGTTACCAGGGTCTGATGATGGAGCTGGCAGATGTCCATAAGAATTCGGTAACTTAGCGACGTAATTTCATCAACTTAACGAGTACTTTAATGCTAGATTGTATAACTTAAAGGGGAAAATAGTCAATAGGTTTTGATAACGCGGCGAGTGTCAGACAAAATGCAGCAAAATCTATGTACAAATTCATTTATCATAATATCATCATCATGCAGAAATTTATTGATCTTCTATATCGCGATGAAATAAAAAACTTCATTTTTGTTCTGTGCCGTAAGGCCTCTAAGACGTGTACTATGTTTCATATTCATATTAACCTGATACCTCCAGATCTTGAGATATATCGTATTGACAGATGGACATCAAAGTGATCCTATAAGGGTTCCGTTTTTACCTTTTGAGCCAAGGAACCTTAAAAAATGAACAGCTAGAACCGGAATGGAATATGTTTCGAAGCCAGAATAGAACAGCAGGAACATGTTCCTCATTTTTACCGGAATCTAACGTCATTACTACTTAAATAATATATTTTCGAATGGAGCGACAAAATATATTTATATATTATGTTAACTGTTTTCCTTCGTGTCTTCTCCATACAACGTGATACTGGCGAAGTGATATGTGCTAAAGTGGCACGCTCGGAACGCCATAATCAAAGAACCATACCATACCATATTAACAGCTAGAAATGCTATTAAATATCACACACACTTTAAAAAAAAGTGCTTAAAAGATAAAATAATTGGAAACTAATAATCATAAAATACATTTATACGAGTAATTTAAAAAATATTAAACTTCACAGCTTTATTTGTAACTTACATATTATTTAAAAAAAAATACTTCCTCAATACATTTTTTTAATACGGATCAAACCAGTTAATAGCTTAGTTAGAATCTAATATTTTTGAGTAGGTAAATGTTCAAATTTGCGTATATATATATATATATATATATATATATATATATACATACATACACTATACATACTTCACATACATACAAGTGACTGATTCCGAAATCTATTGAATTTCCAAGCAAAATTACCCACATTTTTATCTTGATCGTCATGGTTTCTTAATTATCCTGATTGATAATAATATTTTTAAAGATGTTTATTTATAGCATATATAATATAACTAAAAACAAGCACGACACTTTAAAATTATAGCCTTTGCTTTCACTGTTGAGTTAATATTATAAAATCTTGTTCGTTCATTTCTTTACCTTGAACTATTTCCTTAAATGTTAATTGTATTAAAATTATTTCTATGAAATAAAATAATTTGTGAGGCCAGTCATGGCGCAGACGCACGACTGTGTAACCCTTAACGCGACTGGTTATGGATTTGATCCCCACTCGAGGAAATGAAATATTTATTAAAATATATATTTTCATATCCGCCGTTCCGCCACTGCTTCCAGAATTCGGTGGAAAATTGGGAACGCAGTGTCGTAACACCCAGGTTCCCCCTGCCTACTCTGCTCAGTGCGGGACACAGCGTGACGCTGATTAAATTTTTAATTTACATAATTTAGAGTAAAGCCGTAGGAATAAATTAGACGCAAATTATACGTATTTATCATGTTGTTATTGCTGATGATTTTTTAATTAATTATTGTATAAATTTCATTGATAGATTACAATCATAATTACAGATAAAATATTAAATATATACAGCAGAGAAGCGAAAAGAGAAAATTATAATCATGAAGGTTTTGACGATTATTCTCACTTTAGTAGCGGGTTAGTAAGAAAATAAAAATCACTAAATATATTCATAATTTACATAATATTAAATCGAACTGTATATTTTAATGCTAAGATATATTTCATTTTAGTTAGTTCCTGCAGTACAATTCCTCTGGTACCAGGGGATAATAGCCACTATGTAGAAGGGGAGAGCCGCTATATTTGGATGGCAGACAAGGACGAGAAACCTGTGCTTGTAGATCTACAGGCTGAAGTCGACGACCAGGTGCTCTTAAGTGCCCGAAATGGTGCTGAAAACCAATATTGGCTTTTCACCAGGTAGTATTTATATGAAAATTTAATTTTATTAAACTTTTATTTAACAAATCAATGATAATACAATCACAAATTCATAATGGTTCAATTAAATGTATATATTTTTCATTTGACTTTTCTTCTTCGGCGTTAGATAAAATTAAAAATAGAAGGATTCAATTAAGATTTAATTTTCTCATTAAACAAAATATACTTTGTGGTGTTATACGAGTAGAAGGCTAACTCGTCCGAGCAAACCGCAAAAGACAACGTTCTCTCTAAATATTCCTTCCATTAAGATTCAAACGTTTCATGTCAATTGAATTGTTTCAGTCAACTATGGCGAACTACAATATGAATTTACTTCTCTTAATCCCTAGAGCTTCATCCATGCCCTCCGGGGCTTCCTCACGCTTGTACGTGATCTCTCTCCAGTATGAACGTTACTATGTTCTCAAAGGTGAACCTAGGACGAAGCCACGTAGGGTTATATGTATATATTTATGATTTAATATTTTTATTACAGGCAAAATCCCACTAATCATCAGATATTGGTAAATGGTAACATTAATTCGATATGGAACTCCAACTATCGTGCCAACCGCCCCACGAAAGTAATTGTCCACGGCTGGAACAACAATGGCAACTCTAATATGAATCACCTCATAACAGCCGCATTTCTAGCGGTGGCAGATGTAAACGTAATTGTGCTAGATTGGAATCGACTTGCCAATTCACTTTACAACGCCGCCGTGCGTGGAGTCCCTGATGTTGGTAATCATCTAGGATGGTTTCTAACTTGGCTGTTTAATAACGCCGGTGGAAACTGGAATCAACTCCATTTGGTTGGATTTAGTCTGGGAGCACATGTTGTAGGAAACGCTGGACGCACTATTGGAGGACGTGCAGCACGTGTTACAGGTATATATAATACTAGCCGACCTGGGCGGCTTCGCCCGCTTGAAACTATACGAGTATTCATTAAATATTATGTTTATGAAATTATTTTCAGCTTAGGGGTAAATCGGTGGCGATTTAGATTTTACCATACAATCTTTTAACCCCTATTTAATCGTCTTAGGGTTCAAATTTTTCAACATTATGAAAATTAACGTCTGCCCAAATTTCACATTTCTACGCACAGCGGTTACGGCTGTGCGTGCGTCTTGCCTGAGTTTGTGTGAACATGTCCTTTTATATACGAGTATATAGATTATAGTTTTATATGAAAATTGATATTCTTTTGGTGCTGTTTTAATGTAAATATGTTTAATATGCTATAAATACATAAATATATGTTTTTAATTTTAGGCTTAGATCCTGCAGGCCCTCAATGGGGAGGAAATTCATTAGCTTTAAACATCAACTCCGGACAGTATGTGGAATCCATTCACACAGACGGACGCATACTCGGTATAATGGACCCAATCTCGCACGCTGATTTTTATCCTAATGGTGGTAGGAACATCCAGCCAGGGTGTCTTACTAGCCTCTGCTCTCACGGCCGCTCTACCGAATATTTTGCTTCCAGTATAAGAACAAATCATTTTATTGGAAGACAATGTAACAATCTTAACGAAGCGCAGCTAAGTTCGTGTACTGGCGCTCAACTGCGCATGGGTAATAGCGATCTGAATAAAAGAGGGTACGTAAAGTATATTAATCGTTTACATCCAAATATTTGTTTTCTCATTGTATTAGTAAAAAATTAACTAACATATTAAAAACGTAATGTAAATGCATAGTTAGAGCAAAACATATCGACATGAAATATAATACAACTAAATCAGATGAATCCAAAGACGCTAAAATAGAAACCATTAATATTTTCATTTCTTATCAAAATATTAATAAATAATAATTCATTTCCCCAAATTACCTTTGCCGCCTGCCTCTGTGGGAAACAAAAAAAAATATTATTTTACAGATGAAGCTAAAAAAGCTTAAACTGAAAAGAAATAAAATTATTATTTGTTCTTTTCTAGATGGGGACTTTTCTCTTTACGGACAGGCCATTCTAAAGATGTGGAAAAATAACGGACAAGAAAAAATCTCAATGAAAAAAGGTTTCTTTTTATTTATGTGACAAATAAATTATTCAAAGTTAATTCGAGTATAATATATTTTGAAAATATATGTAAATACCTACCTACTACTTATTAATTGCAATTGCTTAGGCCGCACCTGTAGCTCCTCTGGTGTTACACGGATTCGTGGGCGGCGGTAATCTCGTACCATCAGGTGATTTGCCTTGTCTTTTTTTTAAACGGTTCTATTTTCCCATAAAAAATTACTTGAATGATCTCTAAAGAGGATTATAAACAAAAATATTTGTTTTATTTGTACGAGTATAAATAATAAGCAACGTTCATATTTATTACTTCCATAATTTTGTTATCATATTATTTTAAAATATCGTCGACATCGAGTGTAAACTTGCTAACATCCTATTAGGCAAATTCTTTTTTTTACGCTTTTGAATGGTATAATCTACGAGTACATAAGGACAAAAAACAGATTTTAGAAGTTTACTAGTTTACATTCTAAGCCGACGATATGGTGGTAGAATGCTCCAATTCCTAAATCCTTCCTAAAACGCTCCAATTCCTAAATCCTGAGTCAGATTTTAATACGAGTTTTAGTTCTATTTGCCGTTTTATTGGAATTATGTTTTCTTATCAAAGAAAAACCGTAAAACAGTTTTTGTTAATGTGAAAATGCATAACTGCAAGTCCCCCACGTTCATAATTAGGTTTTAATTTGATTGAAAATGACTTTAATACATCTATCTAAGCCAATCTTATCTTATTTATTTATGCGAAGTTAACAAATAAGTGACGACATGATGTTTTATCAATAAAAGTCAGTCGAGAAATATCGCACCATTTAAAATAGTAATTAGGTAGATAGCTATTAAATATTTACAAAAAAAACTAAACATATGTTTTTTTATATGTTTTGATGATTATATAAAAAATATGAAAAAAGTATCTATATCTAGCAGTTAGTTTAGTACTTGTGATACATTTAAAAGATTAGACTAACTTAATAATATAAAAATAAACCAACATAAACATCGAACATACAACCGACACGTACAGTCACACACTCGTGCCACAGATCCACGACAGCCTTGTGTCAAATGCTAATAATATACTTTTTTTATTTTAAGAATCAGAAGGAATGAACGAATGTAGACATCTCTAGTAATTAACAACTTAAGTTCCTATGTTTTCGCTTTCCATAAAATTAATAGATATTAAATTACCGACTACTTGTATATCGGAATTATATGGATCGAATTATATTATCGGAAATTGGAAAAGCTCAGTACATTAAATATATTAAAAAAACCAACCCGTTGGATACCCATCTATTATTAATATGATACATCAAAGAGAAGAACTGAGACTAATTGACAAAAAAGACTGACGACACAATATGTCGTACAGATAGAGATTTAATTTCATTGATAGCTTAATTATGATATATCGATACATATTTCCAAGTATTTTCTCGACTGGTGGGTAAACAAGTGAAACAACACTATAAGTTATTGATAAACAAATCCCACACACAGCAGGGTAGGCAGAGGGAACCTAGTGTTAAGACACTCCGTTCCCCCCTTTTTTCCGAATTCTGTTGAGTGGCAGGCTTTGCTTTGACACAAGAGTGAAGAAATGGAAATATAAACGTAAATAAATATTTCACTTCCTCAAGTGGGGATCGAACCCACAACCGTCGTGTGGAGGTCACACCCTTGTGACGCTGCGCTACGACGGCCTTTTTTTTATGTTCTTTGTTTTCCGTCTGACTGACTGTCAAGACCATTCATCTCGAGTTCGCATGGAGGTATTACGCTAAAATTATTAGCATATAATTAAGTCTATGTATAAAAAATCAACCAATCAACGTTATTTCTACTATTATTTTATTTCATACAAAACAAATGCATATATATATCCTGAAATTGGTACAGAAGCCTCGGTGGCAGAGTCCGATACTGATTTAACCAGTTTTAAGTATCATTCCAACAGGCCAAGTAAGCAGGGGCTTTCGAGCGATGCTATTCTAAGTAAGTAGTATAGAAATATAAAAAAGATATTTGTTCTCTGTCTACACTAAATAAAGCCAATTAGGGAACAAATCTTTCGCTCAATACATATTATTGTCCAAACGTTTAATGGAGTAAAACAGAACGAATATTCTACAACCGTTGCCTGGGACTCGTCACACATGTAATAAACTCAATGGTTTATCAATTTCTAGTCGTTTATACTTCATTTACGAATCTTGAATTATCGTTAAATAATGTTTGTTTGTGTTATATAAAAATAACTGATAGATCATCTAAAAAAATATTTTTTTCATTCTTTAGTAAAACGTAATATTACATTATGTTTTTATTATATTATAAAATTTTAATTAACTTGTGGAAGCTACTATAATTAACGAAGATTATTTAATATATATATTTTATTTCAGTGGGATACAGTCGTGTGATTCCCCCAGTACCACTGGAAGTACCGGCCAATATATAGAAGGCGTTAGTCATTTGGTTATATTTGGATAACCGAATGACTAAGTTATATTTGGATGGGAGGCGATGATAGTGCACCTGAGCTCGTAGATCTGCAGGCGCCAGTGGATGAGGATATGTTAGATGCTGCTAGGGATGGTGCTAACAATCAATACTGGCTCTTCAATCGTAACAATCGTCAAGTGCTCGTTAACGGTAATATCAATCCAGTAAGAAACTCCAACTACCGAGCAAACTGACCGACTAAAGTTGTTGTGCATGGATGGAATAGCAATGGCAACTCTAACATAAGCCCGATGATCACCTCAGCATTTCTCGATTCAGGAGATGTTAACGTTATCGTAGTAGACTGGGGCAATCTGGCCAATTCATATTACAATGTTGCAGCTCGAGGTGTTCCAGATGTCGGCAGACATCTCGGAAATTTCATCCAATGGCTTTTTAATAATGCTGGAGGCAACTTTAATCAACTTCATTTAGTGGGTTTTAGGTTGGGAGCTCACGTTGTAGGAAACGCTGGACGCACTATTGGACGGCGCGCAGTACGCGTAACAGGTGCTTTAATTACAAATATATTAGATACTAGCGACCCGCACGCGGCTTCACTTGCTATACAGATATTTATTTACTAATCTGGATTACTTTCGTATTCTAATAACATTGTCACTTTGACATGTGAGTCAAAAATTAAGTTTCAGACTATTCAATAAATAAAATCTAACAATTTTAGCGAACCAAATATTTTTTAATTGATATAACGTTCTTATATATGAATTGATTTAAATGAAACAACTCTAAATGTTAAGGGCATTTAAAGCAATTAAGACGATTTTGAGATTAGAATGAAGAAACTCACAGACAAACAGAAACGGACAAACAGACTAAATAAATAAAAAATATTATTTAGGGTTCTATTACAACGATAAATGCATATATTCCATTTGCAGACAACGATCAGCTACAAATGTATTATAAGTATAGATAAAGATATTTTTAATATTACCAAGTTTGGATCCCGCTGGTCCTACATGAGGAGGAAATTCAAATGCCTTAAATCGTAAATCTGGTATCTATGTGGAATCTATACATACCGATGGGAGAATCCTAGGTATAATGGACGCCATTTCACACGCTGATTTTTATCCCAACGGTGGTAGAAATCCCCAACCTGGCTGTCGTATCAGTATCTCATAGCCGTGCTTACGAACTATTCGCTTGGAGTGTAAGAACAAACCATTTTAATGGAAGACGTTGTATCAGCATCCGTGACGCTGAGCCGAGTGCTTGTACTGGAGCTCAGCTTCGAATGGGCAATGGAATATTGAACAAGAGAGGGTGTGTAATTTAAATTTATAATATCTTAATATTGCTTTGCTTCGCTAAACAAACTTAATCAATACCAAAGTTTGTAAACTTGTGATAAAAAATAATTTAAAATGACACTTATGTAGCTGTAACTTAGTTGCATTTCAGTTTGATTAATTCAAAGTAACGACGATTTCGTGTACAAAATGAAAATAACGAAGAAAAACTAAAATGTCGTTATATTTAAATTCAAATATGTATATTTCAATAAGAATCCCAGATACTACTATTAATGAAAATCTTATTATTTCACACAACATAATGATTTTATTACTATTACAGAACGGGAATCTATAGCTTGCGGACTGGCTGCCCTTTCTAGAAAATATAACGTAATACGTGAATGCATAAATTGAATTGAAAACGGATAAATATAATAATAATGGTCAAATTTTTGTTTTATTTTAAATACCTTTAATGAATAGCAATTACGCATAAACAAATTAAGATTATTTTTATGAACAAGGCGTCAGTTAATTTTCCTTTTAACCTAAACTATATTTTTTTATCTTAACTGTTGCTTTCTGTTGCTTTTCAGAGAAATGAGTAAGGCAGAGCTCAAATAAATTATTATAAATTTAGAGTATATCGATATAAATAAGTAGAATAGCACTGTAACTTACTTATTATTTTCTAATCAACTAGGTATAAATATTCAAATAAAAACGCCACAGATTTTGGGTTCAATTCTTACTCGAGAAATGGAGTATTTCATGTTTCATTTCTTTGCTCTGGTAACGAGGCAAAGAGTTGCGGAGAGTTAAGTTATAAATTAAAGTATGAGGGTACTAATTTCACTAACTGTGATTAATGTGGAATATGTGCGATGATATTTATCAGTAACCTAAATAATTCTGCGACAAAAGAAAAACACTACGATTTATATCTTAAACTACCTTTCTAATAATTATTAAATTAAATGATTCATTAAATGAAACAGCTTGTATTGACTTTAAATCTGATAAGAAATTGAAGAAGAAGAAGTTTTGAAGTGTAACATAGTATTTACATAAAAAACACAATCTTCCACGCAAACTGTTATATCAATCACGCACTAATGATATTAAACAAAGGTGCTAGACTACTTATTACGGGTACGCGACCCCGGATCCTCGAGCCGCCACTCTTATATCCTCATCCATCCGTAAGAATGGTGTAAATCCCCCCCCTTCCCCTCCTCCTTTCCTTAGCTCCCTCCTTCTTTCACCTATCCTACCCATTATATTTTCCTCTCCCCTCGGTTTTTCCCCACAAAGGGGGAGGGAGGTCCGACGGCAGTCGCTCCAACTAAAAACCGCCAACCGCCACTTACCCTTGCTGAGATGGTGTGAAAACTACTTAGCAAATCGAGCATACGTGGTTAAAATAGGTACCGAATACAGCGAAAAAGTGGATGTTACTGAAGGCACAGCTCAAGGTTCGGTATTAGGCCCCCTTCACTATCTAGCATATGTAAATGACCTGCAGCATGTAATAAGTAATAGTCAACTGTTCCAATATGCGGATGACACTTGCCTCGTAGCAGCAGACACAGACATTAGGACAGCTGTGGAAAATCTTCAATGCGACTTTAACTTGCTCTGTAAATGGTCACACGACATAGGTCTAGTAATAAACCCACAAAAAACAAAACTGCTGCATATATGCTCAAGTCACAACAGATTTTTGGGCGAGTACCAAATTATATCTCACGACCACGATTGTATGCATCGTAAATGAGCTGTAACTGTAAGGCTATTGATCAAGTTGAAGAGCATCTATATCTAGGGCTTATTATAGACAACAGATTTAATTGGGATAAACACATTGAATATATATGCAATAAACTACGGCCTATTACAGCAAATCTCTATTTAGTGAAAAACAAACTTCACTTCAAAAATAAATTACAATTATATTCAGCTTTAATGGATAGTATAATTTCATATGGGCTTAGTAGCTACGGTCGAACATTCAGAACTCATCTCAACAAAATTTATAATATTCAATTAAAAACACTCAAAATCATTGCACCATCGTCAGTAAGACAAAAATTCTACCACAATGAACATAAACTTTTCGAGTATTGCAAAGTATTACCAGTACAAGATAAAGTAAAACATATTTTACTTAAAGAAAATTTCTTTTATCACAACCGAAACTTCAAAGAACATAAAATATTAACGAGATCAATTTCAAATAATACAATAGAAACAACTGGAGCAAACAATTTTTATGGCAAAAGGACAACAAACTATATAATCCCAAGACTAATCAATGAAATACCGAAAACCTCAAAGATAAAATGACTATACATAATATAAAATACCAAATAAAAGATTTTTTCTTATCAAATTATTAAAGTGAAACAATATAAAATAAATATTTAAAAAATGAAATTTAAAAAAAAACAAATAAATTATAATATATATTTTTCCGTATAATAAAAGTAACAGACTGTAGCTCGACATTCAAAACGTACGCGTAGTTTTTTCAACCTACCTCACAATCGCATTTTTATTTTTTGGTAGTAATTTTGTTTATTTTTGTGTTTGTGCAAAATATTTGTATCTTTGTATAGTTTTTATGTTTTCTATAACTTAATGTACTTAGGAATGTGCAGTGGTCACACAAGCCAAATCGGGCTTAAGACCGCGAAGAATAATTAATTTTAATGTACTTTGTTATAAATAAATAAATTTAAAAAAAAATGGACCGACAACATAAGAGACGGGTTACGGCTAGGGCGTCGCCGCAAAACGACACGCAGGCACATCGCCCTACACCTGCGACAAGTGAGCAAGGGCTACCGTGTCATGTACGGGCACGGTTAAAGACGCTAGTACCCAGACGGAAACTCTGCTTTGCAACGTGGAATATTGGCTCTCTGACCGGACGATGCAGGGAACTCGCAGATGTACTCATGAGACGTCGGGTCCAGTGTGCTTTCCTCCAGGAAACATGCTGGAAGGGCAATAAGTCCCGTAACATCGGACAGGGTTACCGGCTTATATATACTGGGTCACCTTCGGGTGAGGGTACTTATTGAGGGCGTTACCACAAACTTAATCAGTGCCTATGCTCCCCAGGCGGGATGTAGCGCGGCCGAAAGGGAGACATTTTGGGAGCAGTATGAAAGGGTTCTACTTGCTGTACCGTCTACCGAAGTGGTCTTAGTTGGGGGGGACTTGAACAGTCACGGTAAGGCTGCTGAGCCGTATGAACGTGTTCACGGGGGTTTTGGGCACGGTCTTCGCAATGTAGAGGGAGAAAATATTCTGAGAACCTGTATTGCGTCTGATCTGGCCATCGTGAATACGTTCTTCCAAAAGGATCCTCAGCACCTTATCACGTATAAGAGCGGGTCCCACTCAACTCAAATTGACTACTTATTGACCAGACGGTGTCATGGGCAGGGTAACTAACTGTAAGGTCATTCCAGGCGAAAGCATAACGGTCCAACATCGTCTTCTTGTCATAGAATTTAACGTCACTCCGAAGAAGAAAGTAGCCGAGAAACGTAGCCCTCGGATCAAGTGGTGGTTGCTGAATGGACCGATGCAGACCGACTTCCTGGCAGAGGTAAAAAGTCATAATCTTTCGACTACCACCGAGATTGCTCAGGGTGTTAGGGTTCGGGCTCAGTCGGCAATCATTGCGGCGGGTAGGCGAGTTCTTGGCCTTTCTAGGGGAGGACGTGTCATCGACAAGGAGACATGGTAGTGGAATGACGAGGTGCAGGACTCGGGAATGAAGGCTGCCTTTAAGAAGTGGCAGGAATGCAACTCTCCTGAAGACAGACTGGAGTACACAGTAGCTAAACGTGCCAGTAAAAGAGCTGTAGCCAGAGCCCGCAGTAAGAGTTTGTCACCGTTGTATGACAAACTTGAAACTGTGGAGTGGCAGTAGCTCATTCACAAACTGGCACGTTCCCGGGATAAAGCGACGCAAGATATCGCAAAATGTCTTTGCGTCAGAGATTCCCAGGGCACGCTGCTCTGTAATCATGACTCTGTGAAGGAGAGGTGGAGAAGCTACTTCCAGGAGTTGCTGAATACTCAGCACCCATGCAGTCTTCATCACGACCCACCGCCTAACCTAACATATTGAGATTAGTAGAGGCATGTACCACGATTCCGCTTCTATGGTTAGGACTGCTGTTAGCGACAATAGACCCTTCCCGATTACAGTGGGGGTTCACCAGGGCTCGGCTCTCAGTCCGTTTTTATTCAATGTAGTGCTCGATATTGTCTCGGCTCACATCCAGGACCAGCCTCCATGTCTGATGATGTATGCCGACGACATAGCACTCATTGCCGAGAACCGACTGACGCTGGAGCGTAAAGTGACCCTCTGGAAGGGTACGCTTGAAAACGGCGGTCTTAAACTAAATGTGTCGAAGACAGAGTACATGGCCTACAGGAGCCGGGACTCGAGCCGGCCGGGACCATCCTTATAGGTCCTGAGCCAGCCGTTAAGTGGGAGAAGTTCAGGTACCTTGGATCCGTTATGCACGAGTCTGGAGGCATCGATCACGATGTCCATGGCCGGATAAGCGCTGCCTGGGCCAAATGGCGGGAGGTCATCGCCATACCGCCCAAGCTCAAGGGGCTGATATACAAGAGCATCGTCCGACCGGTTTTTTTACACGGCAGCGAATGTTGGCCATCACTATCTCATCACACTCAGGAGCTTCACGTAACGGAGATGCTCGGCGTAACGCGGTCTGACCGCATACGCAACACATTCATTCGAGGTAGTCTTGGGGTCCGTGACGTAGCGGATAAGGTCCAAGAGCGTCGCTTGAGATGGTTTGGCCACGTTACGCGCCGGCCTAAGAACTATGTCGGACGCAAGTGCCTTGCTATACCCAAAACCACTAAGGTCCACTAGACATAGGCCTCCCCCAATGCTCGCCACTCCGTCCGGTCCTGCGCCGTATAGCGCCGTTTGTATATTTTCTATTTTAGTTTCTGTTCTTTTCAGATATGGTATCTATGCATTATCTACTGGAAGCAATTGGCCTTTTTAAACGTTAATTAGAATAGAATAATTAGGAAATTTAATTAGTTGCATACTTCACCAAATTGTATACACCTAAGGAAACTTTAAAAGCTATTGTCAAAGTAATAAAATATTAAAAGTAAATTCGACTTTGAATTTATAATATTTTATTGAATCTTCAGAACGTACTGCACTCGTGCAATCTGTCAAAACCAAATGAAAACAATGTACCTAATATAAAAACATAGTATGATTGGATAATAAATATCCTAATCTATTAATTTTCTGCCTAATCTTTTGTTATAGATAAGTTTCTTCATTAAAATTCTATTGAATCATTAATGATTAGATCAATATGAAATTGTTTTTAAAAATCTCCTAAATAACATCTAAAATCTGTTGATCTTTTACATAAGTTTTATTATGTCTTTTTTTTAAATTCACAAACTTTAATAGAGTTAAAGTTTGTGAAACTTTACCAGTTGCGAGAGATGCAACTACTGCTTTATCAGACCATACTCAGAAAGTAAATATCTTTAAATATAAGTATCCCCGAGCGGGGATCGAACTTTAATCCATCGCTTAGAACACTTACTAATTAAGCCACGTTGGCGTAATTTACCTTTATCTATATTCTAATAATCAATTGTTAGTTAATCATAAGCTATACATTAATTGACCTCCATAAAAGTAATTCAGTAACTGTGCCAAGAAGATTAATATTAATTATAACTAGCAATTAGCATTCAGCATCGCCTGTATTTACTATTTAATTATACTGTGTAAGTAATAATTTATAATTTTACGTCAAGTTCAAAGGCATCTTTATTTCTTGTTGTTCTTTAATTATGGCGATCCGAGCGTGCCAGTTCAGCACTTATCACTTCGCCAATGTTACGTTGAATGGAAAACACACCAATTTCTTTATCACGTAGATAGGAGATATGACGTTTAGCCTTATCTACTTCCGGCTTATATTACGGCACTAAGTTTTAGATAATTAGACGAAAATCCGTAATCTAATAATCCTTCATTTTCAGAAGGAGGCAAGATTAGTAATTTGGCTTTTCATTTTAAAGTCTAGAAAAAATTAAAAATTAAAAATAAAAATTGAATAATTTAATAAATTTAAAATTAATAATAATTTTAATTTTAAATTTAATTAAAATTAATAATAATTTTAAATTAAATTTAAAATTTCTTTTTGATCTAAATCTTCATCTTAGTATATCTATAAAAAAAAATAATCTCACTCTCATCTTATCTGAATATATAATATCTGATAGTTTTAAAATCCTACAATTTAGAATATACATACAATAATAAACTAAAACTATTATTAAATAGTTATAGTTAAAATGTAATAGTTACATGTTATCAAACTAATCAATAGATAAAGATATTTTCGAGAAGTACGCATTGTTTTAAAGGGGCAGTTAAAAAGGGAATAATTTTAACTAGTGCAACAGTGATCCAGTGTTCTCATAAAATGAATCAGCTATTTATTATAATTGTATTTATAACAGGTAATGCTTTAAAATATTTGCTTCATTTCAAAATTCAAGTACATTAATATTTTTATCTATAGTTGCTTCTGCAAATATATTAAGAGAACAATATAACGAAGGAGGAAGATTCTTTTTATTTCCTGGGGATGGTGATGGCTTGCTTCACCTTGTTGATAGTAATGAGCCAGTAGATGAAGATATTCTAGCAATATATGCCAGACAGCCAAGCAATTATAACTACTGGCTACACACACGGTTAAGTATTTTAATAATTTTATGATAATTAATGTAAAATAAATGAAATAATTTTGATAGTTATTATATAGTTCTGTATTATATAGTAAAAAATATTTTTTCATAATCACAAATATGTATATAATAAATTAGATGAAATGTTTAGACTTAGCATTTTGATAAAATTTTTATATTTAAAATATTTTGGAAAAATGTTTTCAGTGTATTATTTTATTTTACATAACTATTGTTTCATTTGGCAGAAATAATTCACACCAATATGAGTCCCTCATTTATAAAGACGTAGACAGTATTTTGAAATCTCACTTGGATTTCAATAAAACAACAGTATTCTTAATTCACGGGTGGCTTGGAAGTGGTACTAACGAGATGAACCAATTACTCAGGGCAGGTAACTAATTAAAACCATTTAAAAAATTTAAAACAACTTTTAAATTATATTTACATAAAACATATTTTTTACCTAAATAACAACATTAAAAAAATATATATGAATATAATATTAAAATTTCAGCACCCTTTCAGCTTTTCTCCAAGACGATGATGTAAATGTCATTGTTTTCGAGTGGAGCGAACTGGCCAATCGTAACTATTTGACAGCTAAATATGGGGTAGTCACTTTGGGGCAAGGACTCGGTGAATTTATCGAATGGCTTGTATCTTTAGGAGCATCGTATAGTAACATTCACCTGGTCGGGTTTAGCCTTGGAGCGCATATTGCCGGTAATGCAGGCCGGAATACAAAATCGCATATTAGAAGAATAACAGGTACAGATATGAGCGGAAATTCTTCGTTATGTGCCATGTATGCATAAATTCAGTATTCTAATATATTGATATTACAGCTTTAGATCCCGCTGGACCACTGTGGACAAAAGATGAAAGTCGATTAAAAGAAACAGATGCACAATACGTTGAAGTAATACATACAAGTAACCTTTACGGCTATAAGGAGCCTTGTGGTGATGCAGATTTCTATCCAAACGGTGGCTCCAAGATGCCGGGATGTTGGATTAGTGTGTGTTCTCACAGCAAAGGTTACGAGTACATGGCGGCCTCAGTGAAATATAATCATTTATACGCAAATGAATGCGATAGCTTGAAAGACGCAAAAAAGGACGTGTGCAATGGAAATCTCTATCCAATGGGAAACAGTGACTTGAATAAGTCAAGGTAATAAAATTTATAATTGCTACTGCATTACAAAAGGGAACATGACTAGTTTTGAAACAAGTTAAATATATAAAAATGTATTTTTTTAATGTTATAATTGCACATACCTACAATGTTCATATAAATATTTTAGATCCTACAGAAAAAAAGTTAAAGAAAGATGAATACTGTGGAAAGTGATCTTTTTGTAAGATCAAGAGTCAATTTAGTTGATCCGCAATAAAGAGATATAAAGAAAGGCAGGTGATAGCGAGAATGTCAGTGGACTTGACGAAAGTGGTATGCTGATTGCAAAGACTGTGACGATAGGCGCTCTGCTTTCCTGGGTACCTACTCCTATAGGAATAAATCAAACAAATTTACCAGCCTTTCTATGTGTATTATACGTATATTTCTTATATACATTTGATTTCAGTTTCGTCTAGGATAAATTCTAAATTTATCTAGTTTGTTTTACAAAAATGGCAAAAACAACTTACAGCAAAAAAAAACTTTATTTACTTGTTTCTTTTTATTGTATTCATATTCTTTCAGGACTGGAATATTCCGAGTAAATACAGATTGATTAAAAACTACTTACGCCATCAAAAACTTGAAAATCGAAATAAATCAATACGACCTTTATCACTTTTTTTTTTCCTTTTGTTCAAAGCAAAAAAAATACCCCCAAAACAACAAAAAAGCCAAGTCTTGCGGCCTGTTGTGGGCCAGGGGCGGGGGCACAAAGTATGACTGAAAAACCGACTGGTTGTGGGTTCGATCCCCACTCGAGGAGATGAAATATTTATTTAAATTTATATATCCGTTTCTTCGCTTTGGTGTCCAGACAAGGCTACTCATTGAGCTCTGCCACTCAACACTCAATGCCGCCAGAATTTGGCAGAAAATGGGGAAAGTGTGTTACATATAATATGAAACATTTTAATTTGTATATTGCAATGAATTCATATATATTACATTTGACTCTCATTAAGCTAAATTGCAAACTAACGAAAATCTTAACATGTGACGTACATGTGTGGTGTGTTAATTTATCTATAAATATAATGTTAATTTTCTGATAAATTTCAATGATAAACTATCTTTATAGATTATTTCTTCCATAAATACAACATCACTTTTACTGAATATCGCGGTAATAAACAATCATGAAAAGCTTATTAACCTTGTTCGCTACAGTAACATGTTAGTTTAATTAATAATTATTTGACGATGTCTTTTTAATCAATTAATATTTTTTTTATTAATATTTTCTAACATTATTGTAGTATGCTCTGGCAGTACAATTCCTCTGGTACCAGGGGATAATAGTCACTATGTGGACGGTGAAAGCCGATATATCTGGATGCCTGATGGCGAAGGAAAACCTCATCTTGTAGACCTTCAAGCTCCTATTAATGAAATTTTGCTGAACGCCAGAAACGGAGCTCGTAACGAATACTGGCTTTTCACCAGGTATATTAAGAAACATTTACAAATAATAAATAAAAGAAGTTTCTTAAAAATGTTAATATATATTTTTATTTTATTATCAGAAAAAACCCAACAAACCGGCAAATATTAGTAAACGGAAACGCCAATTCAATCCATAACTCCAACTACAGAGGAAACCTTCCAACTAAAGTCATTGTGCACGGATGGAACAGCGACGGGAACACCGACATGAATCCACTCATTACATCTGCATTCTTAGCAGTGTCAGATGTCAATGTAATCATTGTTGACTGGAGAAGAACGTCAAGTGGAATGTATACAACCTCTGTTCGTGCTGTTCCTGATGTAGGTGTGCATCTTGCCAATTTCCTAACCTTCTTATTCAATACTGCCGGTGGAAATTGGAACAATCTGCACTTACTTGGCCACAGCTTGGGTGCTCACGTTGTGGGTAACGCAGGTCGCGCGGCCCCTACCCGTCCTCAACGCATCACTGGTTGGTATATTTTATATGTATATATTATATGTATATATTATATGTATATATTTTATTCGGGTTCTTATAATACTTAACATGACGCTCATTTTTAAACAAACAACATTATTTTCTTTTATAAAATGTAGGTATGGATCCTGCGGGTCCACAGTGGGGAGGAAATTCAAATGCTTTAAATCGCAACTTCGGAGTTTACGTTGAGTGCATTCACACGGACGGTGGCCTTCTTGGTATTATGGATCCTATTTGCGGCGCCGACTTCTATCCTAATGGTGGTAGAAACCGTCAGCCTGGGTGTGGAAACAGTATGTGCTCTCACAGACGGGCGCCACAGCTGTTTGCTTCTAGTGTTAGAACTAATCATTTAGTTGGTAGACGTTGTAATAACCTTAGAGAAGCTGAAAATAACCAGTGTTCCGGCGCTTCCCTACCTCTTGGTAACGCGAATTTAAACAAACGAGGGTAAGTAATGAAATATGATTCATCCTATATCTTATAAAACAAAGTGGCATTCTTCTTCTAAGCCACCCAACGGATTTTGATACAGTTTATTCCATTAGGTCGAGTATTGCTCTGGGAAGGCTTATATATAGTTTATTTAATGTACATTGTTATGTAAATTAACATAAATAAGTTAAATGTGTATAAAGTCCTACCCGTTTAGACACTTTCGCGTATGCGCTGCTTTAATGGTAAGTACTACATGAAAATAATGTACTGGAGTATTGTTCCTTTTAATAAGATCTACAAAAAGTCAGCGACAGCATATTCGTATCTTTTAAGAATAACGTGTAGTGATCATATTTCTGTCTAAAAATATTAATTTCAATATATTTTTTATTGTGAGGGATATTTTTCCATAATGGTATTAATCCTTATCCTTTAAAATACTTTATTAATTTTCTACGTTAAACGAAGATAAAATTTGCTTTTCACACTATATCGAAATTTCGAATAGTTTTAGAGAAAAACGCATTTAATTGTTGACACATCACGCCATTGCCACATCAGCTGTATCGAGTCCTGTTTTACTTATCGCTTACTCTCAGCATATAAATAAGTATATTAGTTACGTTGGTCATTTAATGTAGATCAGAACTGTCTTTTACTGTTTTTCATTGTAATAAGTACTTTAGAAGTTTTTGCAATATCAAAAAATCCTTGCTACGAAACGGCTCGCCACTCGCCAGGCATGACCCCCGCGATTTTTCCGCGATTTTTCATATTTTTTGTAGTAGTTGTTAGTAGGTAAGGTTTTGTTTATAATTTCTTTCGTGTAAGTTTTCTGTTGTTTGTGTTATTTATTTAAGTGTGTTTTTTTAAACAATTGGAACTACGAAAGTGCGAGTTGCATTAAAGTTTAATTAATTTTCACATTATCTTAAGTGCTTTGCAAACATACATTACATGAATAATTCAGTAGTTAAAGCGAGCGAAGCCGCGAGTGGGTCGCTAGTATATATATAATATTTAAATGTGTATGAATTTGCATAATTTCATATAATTTGTGTTCCATTTGTTTTGGTAAAAATTATAACGATTGAAATAGTACGATCACAATATTTAAAATTAAGACGATATAAGTACATAACATATATTACAGAAGTCGGTTAAAAAGTAAGCGGTAAGAATGCGAATCCGTGTTATTTTGGCATCAATTTTCATTCTTCTTTAAATATTGCCCTAATAAAAAATATTAATTTAAATAAACATTCAATGTATCACTTATAAATAATTTATATGATTTTATTTATTTCAGAGATGGAATTTATGGACTAACAACAGGAAGCGCATGGCCTTTCTAAAACGAATGATCTTATTTATTTTTAATAATTAGTATTTAGAAATAACGCTTACAAATATATAATTATATAATAGTGTACATAACTGAAAGGTTTATTTTCTTTTAATCCTTCTCATCTTCAATCAAATAAAATATTTTTTAATCAAATATTTAAGTCCAGTTTTGGTCCAGTTCATTATTAGCACTAAGTACCAATACAAAAAGAAATGCAATTTTTATATCCATTTATACTTTATTAATGACGGCATTATAGAACACTAAAAAATGTTTGTTGTTATCGACGTTGATTGTTGGTTCGTTCTCACCCTAAAAGTTTCTTTAGTTACTGGTTTTCATATAAAAGAGAACGATCGATCACACGCTCTATTATTATTATTAAAATACTAGTGGACCCGGACGCGGCTACGCCTGCTTGAAATATAAAAATATTTATTAAATATATTTATGAAATTATTTTCTGTTTTCAACAGAATTAATAAGAAAATATAAGCTTAAATAATCAAAAAAAATAATAAGTAGAAACATATTTTAAAAAAAAATATCTGAGTTATTGAAATGAACCAACATAAGAAGTAAAAGTGCTCGCGTACATACTCGTAGATATCGACTATATGAAATACCTAAATATTTTTCTATATTAAATAAGTTAATTTTTGCGAGCAATATCAAATAAAATAAAAAGAGAACCAAAGTGTAGTTTAAATAAATTATAAATAGCAATTACATTATACTAATACTACTAATACATTAATAGTAATTACATAAATATTAACAATAGTTCGAAAATGTATGAAAATTTACAAAAGCGTCAACATCATCTGCCCGTTCGCGTCGATCATACTATGTCGCCCGAAGGTTAGGTCATTTCGAATCAGTGACATCTCCTTAATTATTGATTCGAATGTTATACAGTAAACTATAATTTCAATCTAGATGAACTGCTAAAAGTGACTTTTATATTTATTTATATAAGGAATTCATCCATCAAAATATAAGTTCATTTTGGGCGACGTTTTCTTAAAACACACTTTGCAAACCGTTGCTTAGCAACGACGATTGTTATTAACATGGCAGAATATATTGCATGTCAAATTAGAAAGTATTTTAATTTATTAGTACATATGTGTAATGTAATGTTATATAGCCTATAGCACTTCTGAAGAATGCAGCTTTCATACAAAACAAAAACATAGTAAATCGGACGAGTAGATCCAGAGATCTTATCGTTCAAACAAGCAAACAAACAAACAAACTCTTCCGCTTTATTATATTAAAGTAAAGATTTAATCAAACGTGGACATTCGCACTATTAAACGTCATTAAGGCGATAATAGTATACAAAATTGAAATCCGCGTTTACTAGGTATACCTCTTCTAGATACTAATATCTTATCTTATATTCATCGTAGATCTTTATTTAAAATCTATAATTAATCATATTTAACAATTTAAAAGACGTCATAACTAGAAATATACGCACAAAACCGTTTTAAAATAGATTAAGTAAATTAAGCTAAACTCTACATCGATAAAAAAACATTTCCTCAATTATTTCAATTTATTATCAATCTTATTATACAAAGAAGATCCTAATTTATTACTAAATTAAGTTAAATTAATATTAAATTATAATAGCTTAATTTAATTTTGAACATATGAATTTATATTATTTTATTTTGCTAAAGTCCTCAGATCCAGGTGCGGTTGTAAAATCTGCAAAATTATAAAAACGTTATACATTTTCCTTTTTTTTATTTTTAAAAATATTTAATTAGTTAATTTCAATTCACTATAACTAATATTATATTACTATAATAAATATTCTTAGAAGGAATCTAAGTACCTCATTACTCTCGAGCAGTCTTGATCGGAAACATGGTGCATACAGTCTATGGTCATTTCGGGGTTTAGACGAAGTTCTCAAGCTCACTAAACACGCCGCTACCACTGTGACTATACAACCAAATGCTGTGAACCATAAATACGATATTCTATACAGGAATGGCACGTCCCTAAAAATAAAAAATAGGTATTTATATATGTTGATATGTAATAAAGCGTTTGGATTGTAGTTATTAATATAGTTAAAAATATAAATATAATTAAAAATATAAAGTGCGGCGCTGAGTTCTGCCACTCAACATGCAATGCCTCCATAATTTAGTATAAAGTGGGGAACGGAGTGTTTTAACACTAGGTTTCCTCTGCCTACCCTGCTATGTGCGGGATACAGCGTGAAGCTGATTTATTTATTCTTATTTAAAAAAATATACAAATAAATTATAAGGAATATTGATTGATTAAACGGTCGGAAATTGGTTGACGTTTCAATATCTTGGTTTTTACGGGGTTTTTTAGAGTTTGTTAGGGTGATCGTAAAGTAGTCTGAAAGGTTAAAGGGGAAAAATAAGAATGGAAAGTTCTCGAAATTCCGACGGGAACGGCAAAATTAGATATATAATCTTAATTCATTGAAATAACATATAAAGTTCTTATATGATTTGAAATATGTGATAGAGAGAATGATAATTAGTTAATTCCTATATGCTATCATTACAATAAACGATAATACTAATAAAGAAGGAATGAGGATGTTTTGAAAGACACATTAGCCATTTACAAATAAATTACATAAAATATAATTATATTTTGTCCAATTTTCGTCAATTCACGTTTAGGCAAAAATATATAAAAAGCATACCCACCCAGTACTTTCACGAATCTCGTCATTAATAAAAGTATAGGAACAATTGAACGTGTATCGTTCTTTCTCTTCAAAGGTCAAAATACGTTGTGCTTGCGCCAACTGTGAATGGGCAGCAATCCACCAAGCGCTTATCAATCCCACCACTCCACCGCTTAGTGCGCTCTACAGAAAAATATAATCAATTTTTCAGGAATAATATTAAAAATATATATTCAATGAAGAAAATCAGTGAAAAGAAAGTGGGTATTCTTCAATATCATATTAGCTACGAATCTGGCGTTACATTGATAGTAGCTCAAGTGAACTGTGCGATAAAAGGCTGCTGTATTATACAGTTTTACACAATAATTAACGGAAACGAGCCTATTTCCATATACTATTTATTTTACTTTTGTATTTATTTCATACTATATACTCTTGATATAATACTATATATACATACATACATATATATATATATATATATATATATATAATACTTACAACACCATCAATAATTGGTAAAAATAATCCCATAATAAATATTCCTGTGAGTAGTCCCATCGACGCTGAGGAAAGACTCATCGCTAGCTGTAGTACCGAACCCAGTCTTTCTACTACAAATACTAGTCCTGAAAAATAAATCGAATCAATATTATAATGACCTAAATATTTCAATTAAGATAATATATATTTATTTCAAACCAGCCAAATTTAATTTCAACAGTTATTACTATTAAATTCTCTTCTTCTTTTCTCTCTACTTTGTCATTCATAATGTGTAAATTTATTTTCATTTACATATATTCTATATATGGGACAGCAGATACAGAGAACTTAGTGTTAAAACACTGCGCACTGAGAATTTTGTCCAAATCCGTTACAAGGTTTTGGGTTCAACTCATACTTAGGGAAACGACTCATTTCATATATTAATTTCCTCGCCTTTGGTAACAAGACAAAGCGAAACGTCTTTAAAATTCAGTGGAAAATGGATGAAAATGGAGCGTTTTAACACTGGGTTCCTTCATCCTACCCTTATACGAGATAAAAGGTTAAGTAAAACACAGATACATTATACCTACAATAGAAACAAAAAATAAGATTTTATTGTAATTCCGTTTATAGATCTAATAAATTATATATTTTTTTCTTACCAACACAAATACAGCCGAGTATAACGACAACAGATCTTACAAGTATTTGAGTTTGTCTTTGACTCAATTTGGGCAAGAAAGGTTTCCAAAAATCTTCTAATACGACGGCGGCCATTGAATTTAACCCAGTAGATAGTGAACTGTAAATGTATAAGGACAATTTTCCAAACATTCAACCAGAATGATATTTTTTATTTGCTTATGCAATTTTACGTTCAATTCCTAATAAATTAGGGGGTGTAATTGCTTTAGTCTTATCTATTTTAATTTTAATTATTTTACCATTTACTTTCAATAAAAAAATTCAAGGTATTCAATTTTATCCTTTAAACCAAATTTTATTTTGTTGTTAAAAACCGAAATTAAAAAGAAATCTTCATGAAAATTTGGTCCTCAAGAGAAAGGCAAAAACTTTCTATTTACAAAAAATTCGGCGGTAATGGAGAATGGAGTATCTTAACACTACGTTCCCTCTGCCTTCCCTTCTGTATGCTACAGCGTGCATAAGCTGATTTTATTAAACATTGAGCCCCTTAACATATTCACCTCAAGGCTGCACTAAAGACCCCAGCAACAAATAACCCAGGCATGCCCTTCCACTCCTCCAGCACGTCCATAACAAGTAAGGGAAGTAGCTGATCCTTAGCTAGAGCTAATTTTGAGTCTAAGGGATCGCATTCATAATATCGGGCATAAGCTAAGAGTCCGCAATAACTACACATTGATACTATAAATATGACGCCACCTAGAAATCCCCATACGGCTCTGTAAATACAAATTATTAAACGTCATCTAATTAAAACTATATTTAATCTAATAACCTTATACGCATAATAGTGCTTATGGGCAAACATTCCGATCGAAGCGTGGAAATCGTTGGGCTCTCTTGGTGTGCTAATGCTTACTGACCTTTTTAACCATATCTTGAACACTGGTAAGATGTCGCATCAGTGGCAGCCTAGCTTTATTACCCCTATTTACAAGGGAAGGGGCAGTGTTCAAGATTGTGGTAGTTATATGGGCATTAAGCTTATGAGTCATACCATGAAGCTCTTCGAGCGCATGATCGACCTCAGGCTCCGCCGAGAGTGTACTGTCTCTAAGTCTCAATATGGATTTCAGCCGGGATCGGGCACCATTGACGCCATTTTTACCCTCAGAACTTTGATGGAGGCAGCATACAGGGAAAAAAGGAGAGCTCTGCATGTGGCCTTTTTAGATCTGCAGAAGGCCTTTGACTGTGTGCCTCGTCAGTGTATCTGGTGGGCATTGCGATCCAAAGGGATCCCTGAGGCCTATATTGAGATTATCAGAGACATGTACCACGATTCCGCTTCTATGGTTAGGACTGCTGTTCCCACTGTGATCGGGATGGGGATTACAGTAGGGGTTCACCAGGGTCGGCTCTTAGTCCGTTCTTATTCAATGTAATGTTCGATACTGTCTCGGCTCACATCCAGGACCAGCCTCCATGGCTGATGATGTATGCCGACGACATAGCACTCATTGATGAGAGCCGACTAACGCTGGAGCTTAAAGTGAACCTCTGGAAGGGTACGCTTGAGAACGGCGGTCTTAAACTAAATGTTTCGAAGACAGAGTACATGGCCTGCGGGAGCCGGGACTCGAGCACCATCCTTATAGGTCCTGAGCCAGCCGTTAAGTCGGAGAAGTTCAGGTACCTCGGATCAGTTATGCACGAGTCTGGAGGCATCGATCACGATGTCCATGGCCGGATAAGCGCTGCCTGGGCCAAATGGCGGGAAGTCAGTCGCGTGGTCTGCGACCGCAGAATACCGCCCAAGCTCAAGGGGCTGATATACAAGAGCATCGTCCGACCGGTCTTTTATACGGCAGCTAATGTTGGCCGGCACTATCTCGGCATACTCGGGAGCTTCACGTCACGGAAATGAAGTTGCTGAGGTGGATTTGCGGCGTAACGCGGTCTGACCGCATACGCAACACATTCATTCGAGTTAGTCTTGGGGTCCGTGACGTAGCGGATAAGCTCCAAGAGCGTCGCTTGAGATGGTTTGGCCACGTTACGCGCCGGCCTAAGAACTATGTCGGACGCAAGTGCCTTGCTATACTAGTTCCTGGGGCGCGACCTCCTGGACGCCCAAGGAAGCGCTGGTTGGATGTCGTGATGCAGGACATGAGAGCCAATGGTCTAACCACCGAGGACGCAAAAGATCGTGCAAAGTGGAGTAGGTTGAGTAGGAAGGCAGACCCTGGTAATAGCCGGGATTAATGCCAGGAAGAAGCAGGTGTGCTTATGGGCAACCAATATTACTTTTTTCCGTATCATCTTGAGGAGGACCTGAACGTACTGGGACATACGTTTCGAAGTGAGAAATTCAACTTGTATCACAGCGTACACACAGCGCCTCCAGAATTCGACGGAAAGTGGGGAACGGGAGTGCCTTAATGAGAATGGAGTGTCTTAACACTAGGTTCCTAGGTACACTCTGCCTACCCTGCTATGTCCGGGATACAAAGTGAAGCAAACCAATACGTATATTAAAAATATCACCTTTTCGACATCTTCAAATCTGACAACGCAAGAAACCTTTGCATCATCGACTGATTCACTGCTATATTTCCAGTCCAATAAAACATGGACCCTATTGACACTGACCAGATTGAATGACGTACAGTCATATCTACAGTAAAGCTGGGAAAAATATTTTTTGTGTGTTTATAATTTAAATGAACTAAATAAATTTTAAAACGCGTTTTGTTTTTCAAATGGTTATTTATCATTTTTAACAATGTTATTCCACACTTAAGGAATATGAGACGCGGGTTCAAAACCGTCGTTCACTTTTTTACACCTTTTATTAAAAGTAAGATATTTATCGTAAGTGAAATTTTAATTCAATCTTCATGTTTCTGTTTGTTATGCGTTGGTTTTGAGTATTTTTTTGTCTCCCATAGATTTTCTTCAATTAATATTAAATAAGCATATTACCTTGGCAGTTCCAATCGTTTGGTTTCCCAATTCCTAGCAATAACTTCATCAAGTCCTCCAACTATTACCGTTCCTTTCACTATAACTAATAACATGGCTCCGATCATTACAATCGTTTGCATTACATCTGTCCATACTACAGCTTTTATACCTCCCTGAAATAAACTTCATTTCTTAGTATTAAATAAGTTTAAGTTTACCTTAAATAGTTTTGTTTTAGTATTTATATGAAAATGACTTTTTTTCTATTTTACCTTACTCCTGTGATGCATTGCTATTCAGACTATTTATTTACTTAAGCATTTCTATTCATAATTTCAATTTTTAAAGTAAAGGTATTGTATAATATGCAAAAAGACTTAAGAGTCTCAAATACTTGCTATTTTTTTACTCACCACACATGTATAAAATATACAAACAAGGCACACTAAGGGTGATATAATGTGTATATTCACACCAGTCACTGTGAACAAGTTGTTACTTTGAAATATATAATAATAAATTAAAATTAAATAAATAGACCGTACATATTTAAAAAACGTATAAAAAAATTAATGTAGTGGAAATTGTCAGCCTCTCTTGGACGTTTTCCCAGATTCATAGGTTCTAAATATGGAATATCACTAAAAACACACTTAAAAACATTAAAATAAATATCTGAAATATGAAAAAATATACCCTGATTGAATGCCAAGGCTGGAACATAAATGACTATAGGAAGCCAAGCCATCTGAAAAACAAAAAGGACATATGTTTATTTTAAATTTCACAATTTAGACTTTTCTTAATATCTAACACCAACTATAGATTAAGATATCTTATACAATTTAGAATATTACCAAATAAACGCTGAATATAACTGATCCAAAAATCCTCGTCCTTTTATCGTATCGTAATTCCAGATACTAAAAATAATATGAATAAAAATAAATTAAAATATATGAAATTTACAATAATAGCTTACTAACATTTAAACTAAATAAATATTTCTTACCTCGTACACCGATGTCAACTGTAATTCATGTAACACTGGAATGAAAGTGTATGTGACTATAAAAGACATCAACAAAGCTCCGATCGTAGTAAAAACGTAGGAAGTCCCATGTACGTAAAGCTCTGTGGGTATTCCCAATAGTGATATACCTGAAAAAAAACTGCACACGATTTGACTATTATTGACTATTTTCTATGTTAGGCGAATCTATTAAATTTGATATTTAGCATACCATAAAAACAAATATTATTTGTTCAATCCATTCCGAAGTGCTAGTAAGAGACTCTGAAAGCATTACACTGGCTTCCATATTTCAGTCTACTTCATTTCTCAGTCTTAAACATCACTATTTATTTAGTGGTTATACAGAATTTTTTTTTGTACTAATTAAAATAATCTAAATACATACCTGGCAACTAAAGAAAAACAAACTGGCACTAGCTTCATATTCCTTCCCCCCATCAAATAATCTTCAGTCGAGTTCTGCTTCTTAACAAAACCATAATAAATCCCAATACCACCACACGCCGTCAACATAAACACAAAAATTGAATAATCGATCCATGAAAAATGCTGAAACGCCTTTCTGACCTCTAAAACGTCTCTATCCATATTTATATTCCATGAACTATGAATTTCTAGTTGGTCTAGTGTCTCTCTCACGCATTCAATAATCTCTGAATTAAAAGTGTTCCAACGAAGACACCAATTTTTCAATTACCGCCTACGATTTTCCTCTTATGCTATTTTAGTTTATTAAGCATATCCTGTATTGTAAAAATAACTTCTGCCAGTTAAGCTTGCTTTGGCTTTGACCTGTATTATTTTTGCATTGTTCAATTTAAGAATAAAATAATATATATTTATTCACACACCATTTAGACACATTTAGTTTTTTTTTTTTACTTAATTTTGCTAAAGGCATATCAAAATAAAATAAACTTTTGATTTAACAATATTTATAATAAATAATAAATAAATTTATAATTTTTTTACATGTATGTTTTCAGCTTCGTTGTTCACATTCTGTATCAGCAATCGGTTTCATATTGATTGAGGTAGAATTTAGATGGTGATTCTGGAATAGAAATAAAGTTGATTTTTCTTTACTTTGTAAAATCCCATACTTTAGCGAGTCTGAGCATACATATCTGCGTATTGTTTCGTAATTGGTAATTTATAAAAAAAATGATAATAATTCAAGACCAAAAAGTTTTATAAAGTAGCTAGCAAATAAAATAGAAAAGAAAACTCGACTGACATAAAAACTAGGAAATATAACTGCAATTTTGGCACTGCGTGACTGGGATCGATGGTTGTAGCATTCTCACTCGGTAAAGGTAAAGGGGGAATGAGAAATTTTCATTCTTCGTTATGGTAACAAGACAAATTGAGTTCTGGCACTCAACTTACAATGCTTTGGAACAATTGGGTGGAAAATGGGCAACGGAATGTCTTATCACTGTGTTCCCTCTGTCTACTCTGCTATATAAACGCTAGAAACAATCCATAACTAACCTTGTTTCCATAAGCCCGTATAAAAGGTTCATCAGTCGGATGCGGTGGTTCCCTGCACATTCTTCTAACACACGGCGCCAGCAGTCTGGGCGCAGGCGGTACGTGCGTGACGCCCGCCGCCGCGCGCGCCCTACTCACCACCACGCCCACCACCACCGTTATCAGGGCGCCTGCCAGCGTGTACCACATGTACGACACGTGGAGCATTGGGTTTACTTCTGCACTGTAATAGTTTCATTTTCTTTTTTGGTTTTATAAATATCAAGTCTACTGTAGCTCACCGCCACAGCATATGACTGTTAAGTTATAAACGCGAATAGTTCGATTCCCACTTAGAAGACTATATCACTATTGTCTCGTTCTTGTAACAAGTTAAATCGTGTAGTTAAGTTTCACCACTAAACACACAATGTCTCGAATATTTCTGTGAAATCTGAGGAACGGAGTGTCTTAACACTAGTCATTTACACATAAAAAACATAAGGGAAAATCATTATTGAATGCTTCTTTCTTTCTCCTATTAACGATTATTTGTTTTATTTGTTTAAAGCTATTTCAATAGGGACTCTTTCTTACAATCATTTCGTTAATTTTAATGGCATAAGAAGACATTTCATATTTCTTTCCGGCCATGTACACTTGAGCGCAAAAAACATAGCATTATATTGTCCTTATATTTTCGATTTTACGCTCTTTATCGACTTATTTTAAAAACTCTGTCTCCAGATAAGGTTAGTTCTAAGGTAGTTAACACAAACAGTCAATGTGACTTCAACACTTAAAATGTAAAGTAGGTACTATACTATAGGTACTATGTAGGTATATACTATACTTACGTTTCACTAACAACACTTGTTTCTACGACAGTGTAATTATACGCACATCCATCTACAGTGAGAGGCTTGTGGGACACGGGCACGAGGCCGCGCGCTACCGCCAGTTGTGCTGAGAGACACCACCACGCCATACATGCGAGGCCGACCGCGCCGCCAACTAGCGCAGCCTATATATTTGGAATATTTTATAAAAAAATTAGGTCCTTAAGAACTTAAGAGCCTATTTTTTTAAAAAAAGATTTTAAGAAAAAAATTACGATAAGGAATAAGTACAATAACATCATAAGAAGGAAAATATTATAATGAATTAACTTAAAAACATTTGTTTGTAACATTACTTCGATAAACTTACTTAATTTACTTACCAAAAAAATATTAAAAGCTTTTCTTTTTTTACGCTAAGAATATTAGAAATAGCATTGCGTAACCTTTATTAAGAATTAATGTGTGTGTAATGCAATAAAGCCTTAAGGAAATAGTGTTAATTGAATAATGTAAGTATTAACAAGAACTTTTAATAGGAGGTGTTAAAATCATTTAAAGTTCGTGAATATTAATTACCGTAGCATCAATCCAGGGCATTAGAATCCCCATAGAAAATACACCAAGTTGGGGACCCATCGTCATTGCCTCTAACGTCATTGTTAATTGTAAAATAGTTCCCATTTTCTCAACTACGAATACTAAACCTGGTAATAATATAATGATTATAAAATCATAAATATCCATATATCCACTTTTCTTAATAACTTTACACAAAAAGATCACTTCGAAGTTAAGGTCAAGCAACCCCTCGCATATAGAGTCAGGCAGTTTCGTATTATATCAGAATAACTTAAATTTTAATGTATATACCTAATTAGGAATATATTATATACACAACTTACCAACACATATAGTTCCTAGAAGTATAACGACGGCTTTTAAGAGAAAATTGGTCTGTCTGTCAGACAGCCGTCGTTTGAAAAATGGTTTGTAAAAGTCTTCTAAAACTACTGCCGACATTGAATTTAAGCTTGTTGATAATGAACTATAAAAATAATTTTCTTTAAGTATACACACATAACAAAATATAAGAAACTAATGAAAAATGACAAATCGGAATCTTATATTTAAAGATAATTAATTGTTAGAGAAAATTTATAGGGGTGTCTTGCTCTTTCCATTTTCCGCCCATTTTATGTTGTAAAATAATCAATAGAGATAAAACATCGAAAGCTGCATATAATCTATAATAGCAATATTCATAATATTTTCTTTAAATGGAGAAAATATAATACAGTATACAGATATCACTGTTGTTAGCAAAACATACCTCAATGCTGCACTGAAGATGCCAGCAATAAACACCCCTGGTAAACCCGGGAAATCTCCTAAAACGTCCATGACTAATAATGGCAGTAACTGATCTTTCGCCTTAGCTAACTATAAAAAAATATTATTTCACATAAAATTATCTTAAAATCGCATTTGAAAACATAATTTAGTAATAATCTGATATTAAATGAGTAGAAGATCTGTTTTTATGTGCTGCTGTGAATCTTAAAATTGTGAAATGAAATCAAATAGATCTCTAAATATGAATATAGGTATAATAATTAGGCTGATTTTCCAAATAGAATGATTTTCCTGATTTTCCAAATTGTGAACTTGGCAAGTAACATGTATATTATTTACATACCTTAGTTTGTAATGGATCGCAATCGTGGAAACGCGCATAAATAAGTAACCCGCAATATAGACAAAAGCAGTACAATATAGATATTCCAATGCAGAATAAGACAACGGCCCTGTGAAATTTTGAATATTATATTTATCCTTTTTACGTAGAAACGTAATATTAATATTTTTTTTCAACTTAATACTTTTCTCACCATTTAGCGCCTCGCAACGTAGGTAGAGCCAAATATCGTTGGACCATGGTTTGATTCACAGCGTTCGCTTGTAACCAGTATATGAGCCCCCCTATAACTAAGTTCCATATTGTATGACGAGCTGTTAGCAACAGATCCCAACTAAAACGGAAAATAATATTAATTAACGATTTATATAACGATACCTTCGTTAAGAAAGAAAGTGAAGATAGAAGGGACACGTTACTCGGTTTGTAAACAAGCGATGACCTCTTTGATCGCTAGAATGGAGTCTATGGACGATGGAAAGAAGACCTCGTCCATCACGAAGGACGAAACCGCAACCAATTTGGATATCTACTGCCCAAGATCGAAAAGAGTGAAAAAGTGAGTAAAAGCGAAGAAACTCAGCTAAAAACCAGCTGGTATTTTATACCATTTATCAATTTGCTTTTAACTAAATTGAATTATTTTAATACGTCAATCAACGTATACGTCAACCAATTCTATTAAATGATATTTTTTGTTCATTGAAATATTCATTTTCGATAACGAAGTAAGGAATCGTCATTAAAAAGACATACCATAAGCTGTCGTCATCTACAATTTTCGTAAGATAAGTGAAATCAAAAATTTACTTAGGAGCTTCGATCCGTCCACTCTCCATATTTCTCTGCCACACAACGCCCACTCCACCGACATCCATCGTCCCTTTTATAGCTACTAACGCCATGGCACCCACCATAGATGTTATTTGTATAACATCTGTCCATACAACAGCTTGGAGACCGCCCTATAAAATAAGAAATATTTTTTAATAATTCTAACAAACCATAATTATGTGAATAGAAAATTGAATTCGATATACAATAACAGATTAATAAAAAAAATATAAAAGCGTTATGTCTCACGTGGACATCTCCCACGGAGAGTCGTTAGGATTTCAGGTTCCCTCTACTACAACTTACGGGATACAGCGTGTTAATACTACTATAAATTCAAGTAGCAGAAAACAGAAAAGCTTAACAGAAATATAAGTACATATTTCAATTGAAACTAAATACTTACCGCACTTGTATAAAATATGCAAACTAAACAAACAATTGGCGTTATTACATGTATATCAACTCCAGTCACTGAAATATAATAATTTCATGAATTATTTTTCAAATCGAAAGGAAAAATATATTAGTACATATTTCAAAATTTACTAAGATTTATTTACCTTGGTTGAAAGCTAAAGCTGGCACATAAATGACGATCGGTAGCCAACCTATCTGGAAAAAATTACAATGATTAACATTTTCTTCGCGTGAGATGAGAACGTGTGATTGTATCACCGTCTAACGTGTTCAGCTACATATTATATTGAAGGTATCTCCATTGCGTTAATTTAATTTTTAATTTCTCCAATACTCACCAAAGTGAAAGCGAAAAGTACCGAGCCAAACAACCGCACTCTGTTGTCAAATCTCATGGATAAGTACTAAAAATTAAAACAAACAAACTATTATATATTGTTAGTAACTTAATGATAAAATTATAGATAATTTCCAATTAAATAATTTTGTAGAGTTAGCAACGGACCTGGTGTATGCAGTATAACTCAATCCGTATATTTATATTTTTGTTTTTCATATATACCTACTTACCTCAGATTTCTTTAAGCCTCAACGCAATAGAATACGGTAGTTGCCAGGTTGCCGACTTTGAAAGTTGCTAATTTCCACAATCGTCTAAATATTGACGTTACGTTTATACGGCGTCGAGTTCTGCCACTCAACACGCAATGCCTTCAGAATTCGGCAGAAAGTGGGGAACGGAATGTCTTTAAACTAGGTTCCCTCTGCCTACCCTGCGGTGCGCAGGATACAGCGTGAAGCTGATCTAAATATTGTCTACGAATTATTTACCACTCTTATCTTCGTTATGTTCTATTTTTACTCGTTATAATTAAATTATTATCAGTTTGTCATGAAATTAGTAAGCA
This sequence comes from Heliconius nattereri, assembly GCA_013403645.1. Taxonomy (NCBI): domain Eukaryota; kingdom Metazoa; phylum Arthropoda; class Insecta; order Lepidoptera; family Nymphalidae; genus Heliconius; species Heliconius nattereri. The sequence continues at coordinate 2,663,162 of JAAIXI010000254.1, forward strand.
TATATTTATTTACCTCATAATTAGAAGTTATTTTGAGCTCATGAAAAACAGGTAAATAGACCTGCGTCATGACTATGGACATGAGGAATATTCCTCCCATTATATAGGCATACTGCGTTCCATGCATGTATACCTCGGTTGGAGATCCAAGTAATGTTATCCCCGATACAAAACTAAAAGAAAATATTACAAAATATAAAAGAATATAAATATAATTTCTTTTTTAATTTACTTTTAAGTCTAGACTCTTTTTTTTAATATAATACAAGGCTTTTTTTAATATAATACTCGCCTAGCTACCAATGACATTGAAACTGGAACGACTTTCATATTTCTACCTCCGAGAAGATAATCATTTTGTGTCGTCTGCTTCTTAAAGAAACCCCAATAAACACCAACAAATGCACTTATTGCTAACATTAGCACAAATACTACGTAATCTATCCATGAAAACTTTTGCATCTGATATATCATATCAGTCACATCACTATCTAACTCACTCATGCTGAGAACCTCTACTTTGTGAAGAGTCTAGTGTCGTCGCTACTAGAATGGCACGTGAACTTCAGATACAAACTCAATCTGTTACAATGAAACAATTACGATAACTCGCAATTTAAAAGAGGATGTTGCGAGAGCCCCTCCAATAGTTCACCAGGACCGAATCGGGAACTGACTAATACCTACATATTTTAAACTTCAAGGTTGGAATATAGCGTTACGACTATTTGGGATATATATATTAAATAACTAAACTAAAAGTTTAATAAATAGTTTCTTGTAACTATAAAGAAAAATTTACAATATATTTTCGAAAGTTATTAATCGTCATCATCATCAGTCTGTCTTCATCCTCTGCTGGATATATATGACTCTTCAATGGTACCCAACAAAGCTAGAGCTTAGGCTCTTCTTGTTCTTCTTCGTTCCTAAAGTTGCCAGCTATTTTGCGTAGGTCGTCACACCACCAAAATCGTAACAGACATCACAATAGAATACTTTTATTAATTTAAGTTAATATTATGTTAATTCTTAGAAAAGAGAGCACAATTTGGTCTCTTTTTTTGGCAAAGTAAACCTATTTTTTCCGCTTCCCTTTGTAGTGTAGCAGAGTAGACAGAGGAAGCTTAGTGTTAAAACACTCCGCTCTGAAACTCAACGCCGCGCTTTATTTTTTAGGGCGAAGACATGAAAATATTAAATGTTTTATTTCCTTGAGTGGGAATCTAACCCACAGCCTCTCTTACTGTCACGCACTTGTGACTGAACCCTGCGCCACAACTGGCGTAAAAAATAAATAAATATATCACGCGTAAAGACAGTCCGTGTCCACTTTCCGCCGAATTCTGAAGGCATTGTGTGCTGAGTGCCTAAACACAACGCCGCGCTTTGAATTGACAGAACGAAGAAATGAAAATATAAATTTAAACAAATATTTCATGTTCTTCGAGTGGGAATCGAACCCACAACCAGTCGATTTTATAGGCACACTTTGTGCCCCCGCGCCACTATTGGTCTCATATATTATTCGGATATATATTATTTTACTTATATTTTAATTTTTTTTTAACATAAATAGTTATTCACCGATAAAATAATTTTGACTTTTGCCAGCATGATTATTGATGATAAATTTTTCATTTGCTATTAATATTAAAATTTTCAAGTTAGAATACTGTTAACTTTTAAGAATTTAAAAAGAAAACTTTAACAATTGCGTAACATCAAGTGAAGCCATATTATCTAATATCATTAGATACACCCATATTATATAAATAACTATTAAAAAATATTAAATATAGCGCTGCTATTGTCCATCCATCTGAAAAATTAAGCAATTATACCTTCTACAATAAATAATTCTTTATAAAAATAATAGAGGCACAATTATGCATGGGTGTAGGAATAGGGAGGGACCTTAGAAATTTTACTAACAAAAACTTAAAAGATCAACATTTACACAAACATATTTATTTTACAAATTTATACGTTTATCATCTTCTTTTTCCTATTCACTAAACATGGCATCGATTATTGATTAAAACATCGATTTCTTAATGAAAAAAAAACTATGAATAACTAAACAGCACTATTATATTTACTTTGAGTTTGACGTTTGATTATCTGAGCTTGTAAGTTGTATGTTTTGAAGGTTATAAATACAAATATGATATGTACTAAAATTTAAATTTGTATTTAGTGTTTATATGTAAAAGTAAAAATAATATATATTGAACAATGGCAGGCATTTTATTGAGTTATACAGAAAAAGTATACATTTTGCATGGTGTTCAGGTAAACAAGAATGTTTTTTTAATCTAAATCACGCCTTACTTCTTATTTATTGTTTAAATAATTAATAATATATTTATCTGCTTTCTTAGGACGATTATCGATCAGATGGCAGGTCAAATATTGACTATAGGCCGATGGAACTGGAGACTGATGTTGTCAGTCATGCCAGTGGTTCGGCAAGACTTCGCCTGGCAAACACAGATATTCTCGTGGGCGTGAAAACAGAAATAGATGCACCTAAACCTGACAAGCCAAACTTAGGAAAAATCGAATTTTTCGTGGACTGGTATTTTTTTCCTATATTACTTTTCCAGATTTTTGGCATTCTTGTTATAAATAATGCTTGCAGTGGAGTCAAGTTCCGGGACCTTTAAATGGTGTTTTTAAAACAGAAATTACATTAGTTCACTTAAAATTTAATTGAAATGAAGACTACAAGCAGTAGAATTGAATGCCAAACTTTATAATCTTTTTCCTTGCTTTTGATTTTACATTTTTTAACAACTTTCAGTTCAGCAAATGCCACACCTGAATTTGAAGGCCGAGGAGGAGAACAGCTTGCAAATAGTATATCAAACATGATGCAACGAGCCTACCAATCATCAGATGCATTTAATTTACAACAGTTGTGCATTTTTGAAGGGAAACAGTGCTGGAAGCTTTATGTAGATATTTTGGTAAGCAATAACCTAAATATGAGACCAATAGAAATGTAGTGGTGTGTAGTTGGACACTTGGAAAGTTGGTCAAAACAAGATATGTCAATTCTTCTACACTATCTTTGCATCCTCATAATTTTGAATCTTATCAGTTTTGTGTTAATTATGAATTGCACACCTGCATTGTGTATGAACACTCACACAAAAAAAGATCAAAGCCTTATGGGCCGTATATCTATACCTTAATTCTCAAACCAGCTCACTCCGTCTGTTGATCTATACAAAAAGAAATTATGAAAATGTAATTGTTTTATTTTCACAGACCACTTATTAAAAAAAGATTATGTTAGTAAACAATATATTTAAAAAAGTGCTTTTTTGAGTGGTCTGCAAATCACAAAGTTTTTAACATATCAGTAAGCAGATGGAGTTAGATGATTTGAAGCAGTGTACTTCAATTCTTCTAAATAACATATTTAACAGATTTTAGAATGTGGAGGCAATCTATGTGATGCAGTTTCACTGGCAGTGAAGGCCGCACTGTTTAACACAAGGATACCATTTGTTAAAGCCGCTCTCATGGACGGAGGGAATGTGGATCTGCAACTATCTGACGATCCATATGATAGTAAACTGTTAGAAGTTGGATGTGCTCCACTTTTGGTAGGCTAAAATGACTTACTTAGACCTTTAATGTATGTTATTATTAAGTGGAATATAAAATTTTTAAACAAACTAATATATTGCTCTTAAGTCTATGTAGTAAATAAATAATTATTGGTATGAATTAAAATACTTACATTCATAAAAAAAAATACAAGTAAAAAAGTTACCGAAGCTATTTCTATTTTAGGTAACACTGTGCAAAATAGGTGACAAATGTGTAGTGGATCCCTCAGCAGAGGAAGAAAGCTGTAGTGTAATATCCCTTATAGTGGGCATTACAGGCAATCCTGCATGCTATAGCGATGAAGAATTGGCTAATGTAAAATATAGGTGTAGTACTATTGGCATGAATGGTCCGGGAAGTGTTGCTCCAGAGACCTTGAAAAAAGCCATTAATCAAGGAATGTAAGTAAAGTTAAGAGTATGAAAAACTTTTTTTTTAAATATTATTCAGTCAGGAAAATATTTAGAAAGGTGTAAAATTTTTTTTCATTTTACTTTGAGCTTCGGAGTGTCGGACCTCCACGTCGCACTTTGTCGTACCAACAGAACAAGGAAAGGAGACTGAAACTTTTAGGCTTAAATGTAAATAGTTGAAATGTGGTCTAAAAAATTTTTTCATTTTTAGAATGGTAAATAATAATTAATTGACTTACTAAAAGTCGAGAAAAATGAAAAAAATAAGTTTTAGATCGTTAACTGATTAAATTCAATCATATTTTATATGACAAATGTGACAACTGATTGACAATGATATTGTGTCTAATGATTTTTGCATTTTCAATTTTGTTATTGAGAGCCTGCACTTCTTGTTGAATTCTGAGAATGTCGAATACATCGAGCGAGGTATCGCCATGTAGAAGATTCGACAGGCGGAGCCGGTATATCAATTGTTCTTTCTTAATACCTAGAAACCGACAGACATCTTTGGATCAAGCAACAACAACCTCTAATAACTCAGCAGTCCAGATTGCCAAAAATTATGTAATTTTCAGACAGAGAATGATGAACTTGAATGTATTAATACGTTCCGTTAAATCATACCGTCTTCATTTCTTTACATTTTGAGCCCAAAAATGTACGGAATCGTTTCAGTTTCCTTTATATAGTTCATCCCCCAAAAAGGGTATTGATTCCACAACCGTCGAGTTTACGGTCTGACTGTGCCGCTGCGCAACAACGCCTCCGACGTAATTTATTTCAGAAATTTTCTTACCAAAATTATATTTCTTTATTGTATTGAAAAATTTTATTTTTTTACAGTAAAATGTAAAAATTAACATTCAAAATGTAAATAGTATGTTGATTATTTATATTTTTTGCAGCGTCGCGGCTAAGTGCTTAGATGAAGCCTTAGGTAAAACACTTCGTCGAGAGAGAAAAGAATGTGATACCTTCAAGAAAAACTCATATGGATTTCTTCAATAAATTTTTGAATTTTTTAAGCAGCTGATTGTATCACTTTTTTCTTAAATCATAAAGCTTAGAAAGTTATTATAGAAAGAGAGGAAGTTAGTTTTAAAATATAAAACCGTTTGACGTTTCAGAAGTTTTGCGTTATTACGGTTTTTTTCAGATCACAGCTATGTTGAGTTGTAAGTTTCCGTAACAACGGTTTTTTAAAAACATATATCGATATGGTATGTTTTCCTTAACATTTCGGTTTGAAGATACGTTTTGATATATCGAACTCATCTCTAGTACAGATTTATTTGGTGGCCACCAGACTATTCAGGGGTGGACATAGGCCTCCTCCTCCCCTTTCCTATTCCCATGGTTAGACTAAATATTGATATGGCGTAATGGTTGTGGGTTGGATTCTCGATCTAGTATTTAATTTTATTTCCACTCTGGTAAGATAAAATGCATCGTTAAATTCCGCCACATAACAAGTTGCTTCCATAAAAAAAATAAAAAATATGAAAATAGCAAATGCAAGTTTGGCACTCCATTCTATCTACCCTACTATAAGGTATAAACCATTAAGCTATTAATAAATGCAAAACGCAAATGTAACTTACTTTATGGGTATGTTATTTTAAAAATAAAATAAAACAATTATAATAATTTTAATTTTAACTTTATTGTGGAATTTCGGCTAACACAATAATGACATCACAATCCAAATATCACATTAAAATAATCTTACTTCACTATATAATATGAAATTTTCATTGAAATTATAAAGCCAATTGACATGGAATGTTTTAATTTTATTTATTATAAACATGGAATCAAAGTATATATATAGGAAATAATCCTATTGATAACATATTGGTGATTACCGCCACCATAAAAACTAAATAGTACCAACATACAAAGGTACATTATAATATTAAGAATACAAAAGCCAAGTTAGGCCATAAACCAATTTATTATTTAATTTGATATTACTCTTATTACATATTCTAGACCACCAAATACATTGAAATAGTATTTTTTAAGCAAAATGGAAAAATAAAGGAGTACAAATTATAAACATAGCACAAAACCATATGCTTAAGTAAAATATCAAGAAAATATATCTATAGCACATCAAACGGCTAACATAGTAAGTGAAAAAATAGTAATGTCTAAATAAGCCATTATCATAATATATGTGAAATATAGAATAAAATTTATTTCTTAGGGTTGACAGGCGTAAGAAGGTCGAGTACCGCGGCAATATTGCCATTTTTGCTCTCTAACAACTGTGTGAGCCAACCACCATCGTTTGTGAAGCCCATTGCTATCATTTGATTGATTGCTGCGTCAATATGTGGCACTGAAAAAAGAAAAATACCGCATTTAAAAGGAATGTACGTCATTTCTATATTATCTCCGAAACTAAGGTTAATTTTTAGTTGCTAACGGTGTAACTCGTATAAAGGAAGAAAGGCAGAGGAAACCTAGTGTTAAGACACTCTGTTCTCTAACCACCGCCAAATTTTCAAGCATTTTGTAGAGTGGCGGAACTTAACGCCACCCTTTGCCTTATATAATGGTATATCCATTGCAGGAAATGAAAATATTAATTTACTGTAGCGGTGTTAATTATCTTGAATTTAAATAAACAATGAAGGAATCATCAAAATTCATCTTAAAATCAAATTTCAACTCACAACTACTAAATTCAATTTGAAGTTTAAAATAATTTGTATTTTAATATTATCTCTTTTTAAGGTATATTGAATATAAATAATAGCCTTGTACATAAATAACAGTATTACTCATTTTAATATTTTAACACTACAAAATGATTAATCATGTGATAGCTAATGATAACCCAGTTAGGTGTTTGTTGTTGTAAGTGACTCATATATGAAAAATATATTTAAACTAATTCTCTATCTATATGTGTATAAATCCTAAGTGGGGTTCACATACAAAGAATAATATAAATATTTATTTTTTCTTTTTAGTATTAGCAGTAATGGTATATATAAATTATTATATTTACTTGGGTGGGGTAGCTTTGCATGTTGTTCTTTCGCAGCGGGTGCAGACGGAGTGGATGTTGGGGCACCGTTTGCTTGAGAGTTTCCAACTTGTGGTTGCTTGGGTTGAGCTGGTTCCGCTTCTTTGGGATTCAACACTAAATGTTAACAAATGTGTCAATGTATGATAGCTTGTGGACACAAAAGCTGTGACAATGTACACACAACATGTATTTTTTTATTCAGCGTGAAAGCTCACGCTGAATCTCGCTGTGGATCGCCGAAAGAATCGCCCAGATTTGTAAACATTGCGCGTTGAGTGACAGAACTTAACATCGCGCTTTGCACAGTATTCAAAACGAGGAAATAAAAATAATTTGTTGTCCAAGTGGAAACCGAACCCTTAACCGTCGCGTTTATTTTCACTTCTGAGTTCTAAAGAAATTGGGAACTTAATATAATAAAAATATTTTTATAATGTATATATTTTGTATTATCAATAATTTTATAAGATGACATACCTGATTTTAAGTAAATTAAAAAAAAAGCAAAAATAACTGTTTATAAAAGTAAATAAAATAAAGGCACTTTAAAGTTGGTAACTAAAGAAAAATTATTTAATTTATTGAACTAAAAAAGGGGAAAATAGCAGTTAATCTCAATTTATCCTTATTTAGTTATTTTGGTACAGATAAATACATATCTGTAAAAATGAGGCCTGTGTGATAATAAAGTTGAATCTAGTTCACTTTCTACAGCAAATTTACTACTCCCATGTAAAATGACCTTGTTACTTTATATTTGATTATTATTATATTTATATTATTTTTCGTTACAATCTTATAAATTTAACAAGTATTCCACATACAAATTAACATAAATATTTAAATATAAACGATGATTAAGCCATTCTGTCACAATGAAATAAAAGATGGTGAAAATTATAATTTTGTTTACCTGCAGTTGACACATTAAGTGGAGGATAGATATTTTGTCCATCGGCGATATTTACACGCTCTTGAAATTCCTTTGGTAGATTAAAACCAATAGCTGGTGCTTGAGAAGAATCGGGTTTGGCAGAATTTTCAGGAAAATCTGCAAATTTTTGTTTGTATAAATTATTACATACTTAAATATCTAAATAAATAAGCCGCGGACTGTAAACGCGACTTGGGGTTGGGGCTTCTATTCCCACACATGGGGAATGACCTTTCATTCCTCCCTCTGGTAATAAAACAAAGTGTGGCTTTGAGTGCTTCTTGGAAACTGTCCAAGCGCTTTAACTACTCAGCCATATGTTCTCATCAAACTTGGTAGAACAGCTACTTAATACAGGTTAATAATGTTGTCAGTATACACGTAACACCTTAAAGTAATTGTTGTAATACCTTTATCTTTATTAATAACTGTCCAACCATCAACTTTGTCCTTCTCCACTTCAGGGGAAGCTTCCCTCCTAGATTCCTCTGAAGATGATGACGCCTCAGATTTAGCATCACCATCATTTTGTTGAGGTGTCTCTTGATTCATTTCCACATCATTATCATTATTAACAGGTTCTTGCGAAGCAGTAGGATTTACTGAATTTTGTAGATTACCACCATTCGCATTAACGTAAGCGCGAATTAAGGCCTGAACATCCTGCCTACCAAATGAACATTCAACAGATGGCCCTTGACTTGTAGTTGCTTTTTCTGCCTTGGCCTCTTGATTTTTAGGTTCTTGAGGTTTATTAGTTTCAATATTAACATCGCCCGCTAAGTTAGCGAATTCATTCATATAGTTAGCAAAAGTTTCCAGCCAACTTGTTCGTGATCGTCGGTGGTCACCATCTCCACCGTGGCGGTGGCTTCGACCATGGCTGTGGCCGTGGCCGTGGCGTTTCCTTTCATTACTACGTTCACGACGTTGCCTCTTACAATCTTCTTCGACTGTGCTTGCAACGGAATGTAGGAAGCGACGGGAACGCCTTAAGGCAGCTTTGATGGTGGTACGCTGCAAATGAATAAATTTTATAATATAGTCTATTCTTTTTACTATGTGTAATATAGTTTATTTTATTATTTCTTTTTTTAGTATTACTCAGGATAAGCAGAGGAAATCTACTATTAAGACACCTTTCTGCATGCATTGTCCAATTTTTGAAACATTGCGTGTTGCATGTCGGAATTCTACGCTGAACTTTATCTTCATATCAGAGTGAAAAAATGATTGTAATTCATTCTCTCGAGTGGGAATTTAACCCACAACCGTCACGTTTATTGCTAGACGCTGCGCGAACAGCTAGCATATAGATCATCGAATATAAGAAATGACAAAAATAAATTATTTTTTTGAAACACATAATGAAAAATTATTTATCTTGACATAAAATCTGAGGATGGTCGTAGAGCAGAGGCACAAAGTGTGACCCAATTATTTTTAATTGACAATACTATCTAATTGAATAAATCATATAAGGAAATAACCCTTTGCTATGACAATGCACAAGCATGATATTGCTTTTTTTCTCCTGTGAATATTTGGTTTAATATTGCAATAAATAAATTATTATACTTATAAAATATTTCCGCGCTATACTACATTTATTCTTTATGGACTTCTTTGTGTAGTATTTTTTTTTTACATTTCGTTTTATCTTATACAATTATACATGAGATCTTTGATAGTAATTCTTCCCCTACTACAAACAGGCAAGTTGAAAGTTGGGCAGACAGTTTATATATTTGTATAAAATATGAAAGTCACAAACACTTTAAACATAGATACACAAGTTAGAAGACCATCAATTGTAGGATAATGAGTGTTGGCAAAAACATTTTTTTTATGTCTTTATTACTTTATATTAACTTACCGCAATATTAGGAGTCGGTAGTCGCACCATACAATGTTCAGAGTGTAAACCTGCTGATTCACATTTTGTACACAAATCGTAGTCGTCACATGTTGTACACTTGTAACGGAATCCAACGACTGGGGACTCGCATCCATCACAAACTACACCACAATGGGGCTGGGTGGAACATGCTGCAAGAAATATCAAATAAATCAGCTTCACGCTGTATCCCACAGACAGAGGGTAGGCAGAGGGTAACTAATGTTAAGACACTCAATTCCACATTTTCGGAATTCTGGAGTCATTTTGCGCATTGAGTGGCGCCAAAGCGAAGTCGATTTTACAATAACTGGCCTCAGAAATAAAAAGAGGAAATATTGGATTTTTTGAATTGGTGTTACTCTGTACTTTGCTCACATATACTGCAGTAACAACTGATTATAATAAGATCTATAACAATTCATTGAATTGAATGTGTCCAAAGAGCATGATGCAATATTTTACTTGTTATTGAAATTTTAACATTTAAGAAGCAAACAATTAAAGAAATTATGAATAATTATGGACAGAAAACTAAATTAACTTTGTAGAGTTGTTTATAAGAGACTAAGTAAATAAGTAATATAATAAAAATATTTCATCCCTATTACACCTTAGAATTTAGAGCTTCTTATTTTTATTGTAATATATTTTTACTAAATACTACAGACATTGGTGATTATTGAAAAGATACTCTTTTTCATCTTTTTCAATAATCAGCTTTTCATTTTTATTTTCTTTATAAAAGGTACTTAAATATAGGTTTATAACTAGACATAATTAACTCTAGGTATTGAATTTCTGTCGTTTCCGGTCGCCGAAGTGTCAACAAGTCTGTGCTGCTCGAAACCAAAAAACACTAATTAAAATATTATATAAAGTTATACTTGGGGAACTACAGTGCTAAAAACATTAATACATCGGAAGAAATAATTCTGGAATATTTTCAAGATTAACGAAGCAAACACCAAAATTCATTGAGGTAAAATTTACAACAACATTCAATTGTTCGAAATCTAACGTCAGACGGCTACTTTGACAACTACCTTCACACAATAAATATTTTCTACCAATCTACATTTACGTTCCGTTCCTCGCATTATTATATTAACATGGATCAACAATTCCAATTATTATTCGATAATATGAAGATAGAAATGCAGAAACAGTCAATTGAACTAAAAGAAACTCTTACGAAGAATTTAATGAACCATATAGATAAANTATATTGTATTAGTATTTATATTGTAGTAGTGAAACGACTAGTTAATTGTATATTCTGTTATATCCGAATAAAAGGCTTATTTTAATTGAATTTCTAAGAGAGTCCAGGATATTTGAATTGTCTTTTTCTGCATATTTAACTGAATACCTTAATATATGTTATCTCTCAAAATGTTTGATTTGAAGTGGCTACTATCTATAACAAACATTTAAATTATATTCCACAATACCTCTCCTTGTTGTTCACTAATATTACAGAGCATTGGCTCTGCTATGTGCAAGGTGAAGCATAAAACTAAAAAAAACTTACCTCCATTGTCAGCTACAGCAGTTACAATGATGTCACAGTCATCATCTTGTGGCTTTGTATCCTTGCAGTAAACATAAAGCTTTATTAAATTCTGTTGCTGCATAGCCACCAATGCAATCATGACTTCATTATCCGATGATATTGTAACGTCATCATCTTCCTCATCTAAAAAATAAGTACAAATCATTATATTAAAAATAATATAACTTATCCCACATAGTAATTACTACACCAAAAAATTAGTTTCTTTCATTATTTATATAGAGTAAAATATATTTTAGATATTTTTCACAGTACCTTTCCAGGAAACCACATAACGTCTGGTTTTCAAGCCAGGGAAAACATCTTGTAACTTAGCATTTATGTAGTGGAAGCTAGTTACAACACTCTTTTCAATGCCAAATCTTCTTACTTCAGGTTTATCATCTTCATTCCAGTATGTAAACACTTTAAATGGCACTTGATCCTCCATTTCTATAAAAAATATGCTAAATTAAAAAATGCCCATTATGTACATACATGGAAGCCATTTTGTTATGAGATAGGAATTTAAATGTAGTATGAAAGCCGAAACAATGCGCGTAACGTTAACATTAAAGACTAATATTTAATTAACTTATAGTGGAAATAATTGAAAATATATTCCTAGATTCTATTAAATATAAAGGTTTACATTATATGTGTACAAAAATAAATAGTCAAATCTATTTACCTGATGTTTTACAAAGTTTTATTTAACAAACAAAGCAACACTAGCAGCGATAGTGACTATTTCAACTCGAATGTTGTTATTGCGCAGCGGTCTACTATTTATACAAGTAGCAAAATGAATCATCACTCACCGAAGCTTGGAGAAAGAAAACAAAATATATAATATTATGGTGCAATTCAAAGTTATTCTGTCAGCTGTTTGAAATGAAAATGACAATGTCATTCTACACATCATGTCTTCCACAGGTTAAAATGGACAATATATAAATATATGAAGAAACAAAAGATTACTTTCTTAAGAAAATAAAAAATCGAAAAAGTCTCCACACAAATTTATTCGTAAAGTAAACAAAATACGAAATATGGAATCCATTAGACCAGTCGATAATGGGTATGTTTAACTTGGCTGAATATACTTATTTAAATCATGGCTACGAATATTGTGGATTAAATCACCGTCTGAACAATCAGACCGCCGTGGCGCACTAACACGCCGTGGCGCACTAGCACGACGTTTGTGGGTTCGATCCCCACCCGAAGAAGTGAATATTTATTTACGTTTATATTTCCATTTCTTCGCTCTGGTGTCTCGACACCTTTTGCTCGGCAAAGCGCGGCGCTGAGTTCTGCCATTCAACACGATTGTTTGACACGATGTTCACATCGAAGTTAAAGCATCGATGTTTGAAATCCAAAGAAAAACATCAATCTTTTATGCACATATTGTCATTAATAAAAAAAACAACTATAATATAAATCGATATTTTATTACAATCAAAAAAGTTATTAAAATTTTAAACGGTTAAAATGAGAAAAAAAAATTAAGTCCTGATGGCTTAAAAATACATTATATGACCGAATACATTTTGCTAATCGACTGTAAAAATAATAATTTTGAAAGCACGTGTCACGACAAAATTTCGATTATGTGCTCTTGCTCACATCGATGTTACAATGTTTTAGTTAATGCAACATCGATATTTCATCTGCTACAACGATGTTCCTTGAAAATCGATGATCGGACATCCTTATGTTATGTTACGTTTAGCCTGAACGCTTCAGTCTCAGTCATAAAAGGCTGATTTTGTTATTCTGCGATCTATCATCAATCAATTTAGTGCATCAGTAAGTGCAATTATTATTAACTTTACGGACATAGAAAATCATATTTTTATTGTATGATTATTAAATGGGAAAGACACGCCAAATGGGGTCAATCGAAGTATTATGGGCTTGATAGAAATAAACAATTGTTGAATGTTTAATGCAGGTACTAGGTAGCGGGGTATGTCAAAAAACTGTTGTTAACGCTTAAAGATAGTTGATACAATCTTCAAATGTTGTTCTTTTGTTATAATACTTTTAAATATAACACCAACTATTCTCTATAAAGAATATGTTTCTTAAAATGTTTACTTAGACAAATAAATGTGTGGATATATTTATATTCCTAATTAAGTATTTGAATAATTATGCAAAGGTAACTTTTTACTTAATTGCAGGTAAAAATATTCAATATGCCGCGCAAATACATAGCAAAGGGCAGCAAAAAATATAATAAATATGATGTAAAACTTATAGCAAAAGCTGTTAAAGCATATAAATCTGGTATAAATTCTCTGCAATCTATAGCTGACAAATATAAAATAGACAAATCAGTATTATATAGGCACGCTACTCGTACTATGAAAAGGCAAGGAGGTCAGACTGCCTTATCAGAGGAGACCGAAAAAATAATATTAAATTATATACACATATGTACTAACTGGGGCTACACATTGGACTCTTTAGACGTGCGATTCCTTGTTAAGTATCATCTTGATAAAATAGGTAGGACAGTTTTAAAATTTAAAAATAATTTGCCTGGCCCAGACTTTGTTAGGAGTTTCCTTAAAAGGCACAAAGATCAAATATCTCAAACAGCAGATTGTCCAGATATGGAAAATGAAGTTGACAAATCTTTATTGGCTTTATTAGATATTCTCAATTCCATGCGGTGTGGAAAAAGAAAAAGAAAATTAAAAGTTGCCTCTTACGAATATAATGAAGAAGAAGAATTGAAAAGTGAAAACAAAAGAGCCAAAGAAATTGGAAAAAGAAAGAAACAAACAAATGATAACGAAGCATTTTCTGACAAAATAGCCATGTGTGATAAAAAATATAAAAAATGCATTCAGAATATCAGTGACGTAGAAGATAAAAACGTAGATAAAGGCAATGGTAAAGGTAAAAAGTTCAAAGGAATGAATGCCAAGAAAGTTGAAGAAAAGGTTAATACATGTCCTGAAAAAATAAATGATACAGACCTTTTAAATAATACACAAAATGCTAGCATAGCTTGTTTCTGTAATGATATTGTCAAGGCAATGTCCATTAAGGTAGGAGATTACATTGTATATGATGGAAATGAAATAATTATAGTAGAAAATTTTTCACATATAGAAGATGAAAGTAATTGAAGAGTATAATAATGAAAGTTAGTACCAATATTAAAGTTAATTCTTGCTGATGAAATTATATCAACTTCAAACCACTCTATTTTCACATTTTTGTATTTTCTCTAAAATTTGTTTTTTTTCCTATGTGTGGAATAACAAGTAATTTGTAATTAATTAAATGAAGAGATTTTTTTTTTATTTTACATATTACCATTTGGTAATATGGTTTGTAAAATAAAAAGTTAGTACCTTAGGTGTTTATTGACTCTACATTTTTTTTGTATTTTGTTTAATATGTGTTTTACATTTACTACAATTTAAATTTATTTTTAAAACACATTTATATTTATAGTGAATGAAAAATGAGTATTAACATAATAAAATGAAAAAAAAAACTACAGCATATATTGTTTGAAATTTAAAATCTAAAGCATTGTGAAAATTGGAAAAGGTTTATATCAACCCTGTTTTGTGGTTGATTTTATGTTTAAAATATCATAATACTATGTATAAAAACGGGAAGTTACAAATTCATGTTTTTTTTATTAGATATAAGCCGATAGTATGTAATAAAAAAAGCTTCACCCTCTTTTACTCCTCAATTATTTATTTTATGATTTAAATTAGTTTCGTCATCTAATAATCAAAGTGCATCTTGAAGCCTTATTCTAGTAATGACTAGATAGTGGCATATGCATCATTATGACTAAATAAATAACAATAACATTAGAATATTCTTAGATAATTTACAAAAATCTACATCAATTTGTTAACATTAAAAAAATGGCTGAAATTGACACGGTGGTACGTTCGCAATGTTGCTACGGGATTCAAAGGCGGAGCAGAGTCGCTTAATCTTCGTTAGACTTCACTTCCCTAGCAGCTTTACTAATCGAGACATGATGAGTTGTATGGACCACCTTATTTAGAGAACTTACTCTAGATGTCAAATAAATCAGGGGTTATACTATATTCGCACAAACAACCCATTTGTTATTTAAAAAAAAAAGGAATTTTATAATTATTATTTTTATTTTCAATACTTCTGTAACTGAATTACATTTTAGAGAAAAACATAAATTATCATTCTTACATTAAATTATATAAACTAATTGGAAATAAATAAATAAAAACAATTAATCTTGATGTAGTTTTTCTACAGTATTTTTGGGGCTGTCTGCAAATTTTATTGGCCCACCAAGTTGGACTGTTTCAGGTATGCATAGTTCTTCATTGAGCTTCTTTGCTAAGAAATATATCTCTGCCAGTGCAATAACTAATGCACACATGACACCCAAAAGTAATCTAAATCCAAAGTCCAAGTTTCCAACCATCCATTCCACCCCTCTAAATCCAAATAGAAATCCGGCAAATATTGAAATAATAAATTGTCCAATGGCGATGAGTTGACGGTTTAGTTGTTTTACTAAAAAAAGAAAATTTATTTATTATATTAGTCTTTTTTGTATAATTTTATTTTTTAGCCACAGCCACAGAGAACCTAGTGAGAAGACAGAAGACATTTGTTTTCAGTTTTTAACTCAAATTATATATAGAGTATTGAATAGTAGGAATTTTTAAAGAATCATTAACTATAAATTTCTGTTTTATATTTCTATATTGAACTAAAAAAGTATATTTAGAAATGTTATTTCTGCTAACACATCTTTTATAAAAATAAAAGGTTTTTTCCAAATTAATTATATGAAACTATTTAACAGGATTAATTGTGTATATTTACCATTTATTTCGTACATTTTAAAAATTTTGGGGTTTTTCTGTGGGTCACAGGCCAATGTAATATAAATACAACAAATTAAATTAAATTATTTGATCCGATTAAATATTTTCCTTTAAAATCTATGAAAATAATTATTTATGAAACTTTACAAAGGATGAAAATCAAAGGATAACTTACATTGATATGAAATACTATCTTCGGGAAATTTCATTCTTACATTATCAACACCTTTTGTCATTTTTCTGTATTCTCGAGCTTCTTGCTGGGCTCTTAGTTTAACACATCTTGCTTCCAAATCAGGGTTTCTTTTAATTGTTTTATTTTCTGGAAGTTTAATTTGAGCATCTTCCAAAAGAGTGTGAAGATACGGAATGTCTTTTTCTCCATTAGACCTTCTGAGTTTAAGATGGTCATATAACCAGTTCAAATCTGCAATTACAAGATAAATGTCATTTTCATTTTTGGATTCCTTATAAATATCATCTTTTTCATCAATGTCATCACTGCAATTTTTATTATTGTCTTTTCTTTGTTCTTCACTTGTTTCTGGAATATTATTATCTGTCTCATTTTTTTCTTCAAGTTCACTTGTGGCTGTTTTTTCACCAGCGCAAGACTTTTTAATTTCATTTAAATTTTCAATATCAGATGAAGTTAAGGATATTGGTTTCTGGTTAGCAAGGCTGTAAGTTTCAAATTTTCCTTTTACACCTTTTACTATTTGTAATATATTATGAGGTAAACTATCAGATATGGGTACAGTTTTCAAAAAATCCAATATTTTTTCAGTTGGATAAATTTTCAAGTGTGTGTCAACAAGATATCCTTTAAGATCCATTTTTTATTTATTGGTTATATTCAACTTATGATTTAAATCTGCATATAAATCTCTTAATTCCTCTTCTTTTTCTTCAAATGTATTATCAATTCTTTGGCATTTGAAGTTCATATCATCAATAAATTGATCCCATTCTTTCTGTCTTCTTTCACGATTTTCATCTACTTTTTTTTTGTTAGCCTATAGAAAAGTTAAAAGAGAAAATACAATACAAATAAGAAAAAAGTGAATATTTAGGTATTAATATAGACTGCCCACAATTTATTTATAAATTATATTTATTTGTTCCCTCGATTCCCATTAAAATCATTTGAATGGGCACTCCCATTCCCCACTTTCTGCCAAATTCTGGAGGCATTGCATATTGAATTGCGAATCTCAATGGCTTATTCCCATAAAGACATGTTGGTTCCCCAATTTTCACTGATTGTTTGAAGCTTAGCATATTAAGTGGAACTCAACACATGCATTGTTACCAGAGTGAAAGAATGAAAATATTTCCTAGTGGGAAGTGGATTTCCCTGGTGGGAATTGAACCCACAACTGTTGCATACCATTTATTTTATTGTTTTATTATATACCTTTTGTTTTTCCTGATATTGTATCTCAATTTCTTCAGATAGTTTAGTAGCTTGAGCTAATTTCTCAGCTAAAACTGGCAATGCAGCATTGGAATTTTTTATTATTCTATCTACTTGAGTATCTTTTAAATCTGTAAGATTCTCAAGTACGGTGAACAAATTTTCAACTTCTCTATCACCTCTTTTTTCCTGAAAATAATATATATATTTATAATAATATAACTTGACTAAATTCAAAATTGTAGATTGAGTTATTAACCAGAATTTCAGGTTATTTCATTAAGTATTTATCAAGAATTATTGTTTTCCTTAAAGTTAGGTTCCCTGAACGATTCTTTAACATGTCACGATAGGATGTGAATATTTTATATAACAATACAAATTCTGTACACAGTTACCTCAAATTCTTTTAACATAAATTTGATCTCCCCATTAAGAAAAGGGCGATGGTCAAAAAGTCTTGACCAAACTTCGCTAATTTCTAAAACATATA
Source organism: Heliconius nattereri (assembly GCA_013403645.1). Lineage (NCBI taxonomy): Eukaryota > Metazoa > Arthropoda > Insecta > Lepidoptera > Nymphalidae > Heliconius > Heliconius nattereri. Next base: position 2,681,409 of record JAAIXI010000254.1, read on the forward strand.
AATTAATAAATTAGAATACCATGTTGATGAGCTTTTATGCATACAAATTGGTAACATACATATACACTTATAATTAAAATAACTGAATGATTCAATGAAATTAAATACCAACATGTATTTTAAATATTTTTTAATCCTATATAACTCATATCGTGCACAAATTTAATATTAGTTGAGCAACATGAAAAATAAACCATACCTCGTGACAGTTCCGTCATTATCACTAAAAAAAATTTAAGTATGTCTATGTATAATTGATTACTATATAATCTGTGCATTACAACAAATAATTTATAACTCTTAATTAGGTAGCAAGTTTCTATTATCTTTATAATAAAAATCTAATAAAGCCAGAATAAATAGAGAGCTTAAGAACGACGTACGTATTATAATATTGTCTATGGTATGGAGCATTCATTCTTCCTGTCAATTATATTTCACTTCATTCGGCAAATCTCACATTCATGATTCAATTCAATTAGTTTATTCATTCATGACTGCTGAGATGGATGTGTTTGTTTGGTAATTGATACAAAATTGTTTTTATTTGCGCAGAAGTGATTTGTGGTTAACAATATGTGTGCAATTAGTCGCGAGTGTCGGCTTAGGTAATTTGGTAGGTGAATTGTGTAAATATCTCTAAACGAATGTGATTGTAGACTTTGATAAGTGCAGTTTTATATTGTGGTCATCATGCCGGGTCTTATTGGTATCGGTGAATTTATTGACGAAACTCGAGAGGATTATAGTTCACCTACTACATCGACATTCGTTTCGCGTATGCCACAATGCCGGCAAACTATAAACGCTCTAGAAGAAGTGAGTAATATTTAAACCTTTTTGAATTGCTCTTTTATTATTTATATAGTGGTTTTGTTCTGTCTATAATTTCATGTAAAAAGTATAATGATTGTCAAAAAATAACGTGAAAAAGTATTAAGAATGTTAATGCAATTCTGAGACAGTTTAACTTAATGACTATTAAAATTGAAGTCAATTGTTTTGATAATGAAATTTCTATATAAATTGACAACAGTGAATTTTCATTATAGAAGTACTAACTTTTTTATATTATTTGTTTAAGTACATAAATTTTTGTACCCGTTGAATAGGTTGTAGATTGCTTTTATTTTATATTTTATTCATTTACAACCCAAGATACTTAATAATAAAAAGAAATAATAATCTAAAAAAGTATGATATATGTACTATAATAATTGAAGGACTATCTTTCTTTCTTTTTAATACACATTTTTAATTTTATTGTTATAATACAATTTTATTCTCTTTTAATAAAAAAAAATACTCAAGTATTATAAGACCTAAACCTGCAACCATTGCATATACTTGAAGTGTAATTATATATCTGTTTGATATATCATGAAGACATGAACAATTTTTTTCATATATCTATATTGTTGGTAAAATCTGTACACCAAATTAGTGAGGTCAACAGCATCTGACTCATCACTAGCAATAATTGAATGCACAGCCATACATTTTTGGAATTAACTTATGCATTAGTCTGACATGTCCATTATGCGCACATCATAATGTGCAACCTATTCAAAAAATTTACTTATTCTTTTTTTTATTTGGCTGTAGGGATACATTAATCTTTTTTTTTAAAATATTCTTTTGTAAGATTGAAAGTAGTACTAATTATGCAGCATTTAGATACGTTTATATTCTAATTAATAGAATAGTTAATAACGATAAAAAAGGCGATACCGATTTTAGTCTAGTAATAGGTATACAAAAAATATATTGATGTTTGTGAACGATATGTCGATACTGACACGAAACGCAAAGCAATGTCAGGAACTATTAAACGGAGAAGAGAAATTCTGTACATGGACCGAAGGCACGAGGACAAAACCCCTTAAATACATTGTCCAAGTCTTTGAAGATGAAACACCAAATATACGTCATATGATACGGAACTTATAATTGCCGTTCAAAGCGTTTCCATTATGTCGGGTATCTTCAAAATTATTCGGTAAGAAAATAGATTTCGAAGAACGCATTATTAGATGCTAATGATGATGCTTTTTATGATAATCTAGAAAAGCCGGGATTTACGCAAAAGTAATGCTTAGCTTGCATTTACGACAATTCTTAAATATGACGTCTAAATTGGCGTTTCTTAGTATGTGACAATAATAATACTCTATAATAATCAATACCTATATTATAAATTCGAAAGTACCTCTGTCTGTCTTTTACGCAATCAGGGCCAAACCGCTAATTTAATTGTGATAAAATACTCATATAGAGATACTTCGACACAAAAACTGTTTTGCGTTAAGAGAAAAAGTAACCAAAAGACATTTCATTGGATATTCATAGGATGATATTGTTACATCACTTCAGAACCTCCCGTCAAGTAGTCAACCAACATAAAGAGAACGATAAGGTGCATGCAATGGGCTTAGAAATGCAAAATGAATATAGAGCATAGGAAAATTCTGTACGCCATAAGTTTTAGAATGGCGCACTCTAATACATAATTGGTCTTTAGATAAATTAATTGTATCTTAATCCGTCCCAAAAGATATCCAGATCAAAGTAATTTGGTGAGATAAAGTAAAGCTATCGGAACAGCTGAAGAACTGTTGGTGTACTCACAGACAGTGGACACTACTAGAGTCGTTATGATAAAGTGTTATTTCTAGAAAATACTACGAAGGAAGCACTAGAATAATTTCGAATTTGGTTAGGTAAAGGGCCCCTTAAACTTACACTTGAGACACAAGTTCCATGCACTGTTCTGAGATTCTCTTTCTGTAAAGCGATCAACCCGGCACCTGAACGATACGACGCGCGATAGTAATTTAAAACTTAGCATTTTTATTTTTTTTTCCATTGAAATAACAAGTGAATAATTTCAAATACATTATGTATATTTTCATGCATTTTAGGTATATGTAAAATGTTTAAGTCCAACATGTTTTATAATTTGCGAATTCAAGCATCAAATGAAGCGATAATTGCAAGCGCACTGCTTGACAGATCTAGTGATTCCAGTATCTACAATCTAAAAACACGAAAACACCTGTCGTATTACAATTTTACACGACAACGTAATAATGATTGTAAATATTTATTCGTAGTTATTGATGTAGAACTAAAAGTTATTTTATTTTATTTTACAGAAGTACTTACAATATCATCATCTAGTTTTTATGTAAGAATGTTAAATGACTTACTATAATTTATAAAATATTTATTAAGTCTAAGTAATAATAATTCTTCGAACTCAAACGTAACTTTACTTACATTAAACATGAAATATGTCGTTAATCTATCTATTTTTGGCAGAAATTTATCGTGTAGGTTCTTTGGTTATTGTAGGGGAGGATATTACGAGAGGTTTTTATAGAAATTCTTAGGTATTATATATTTTATAGTTCACTCAAACAATTGTTGCTTGCTTATTAAATATATGAGACCATTCGTGGCGCAGGAGCACAAACTGTGCCTGGGGGCGGGTTCCGCCACTCGGCCCGCAATAACTCCAGGATTCGGCTGAAAGTGGGGAGTCTAGGTTCCCTCTGCTTACCCTGCTGTGTGCGAGATATGCGTGAAACTAATTTATTAAATATAAAAGAAAGATATTAAAAATTATTAGAAAATTATGAAAAAATGTTAAAGTAGCGAGATATGTATCTTTTTTATAGAACACATGTGAAAGGGTTTAATGCTCACTCATGTTTAGTGGCTCACGTGTTCTTATTGGGACCAGTTCGACCCAGATCGAAATCTTGTTTCAAGTTTTCTTTTACTTTCTAACAACGTTTCTGAACGTTTTGCCATCTGTAGTATTTAATAAATAATTAAATTATATTTCAACAAACATATTATAACATTGTTAATATTAATGTAAAAAAAATATGGCGTTGTTTTTATTTTTAAGCTTTATATAATTTATTATTATATATAAGTTATTATGTATTAGTTAAAATAAATGAGGCTTGCTCATACACATCATGTATGCTCAATATTTTATTATTCATTGTATAATAATAAAATTAAACAAGTTAGGTTACATCTAAGTGCTCGTATAAAAATATTACGTGTACATAAACAATACAGTAAGAACGACAAAAAAGAATAAATGATGCAGAGACTTCTGGGGTTACAAGGTCAACCGCTTTCGCTATCGAATTTACACAAACGTGCACACTTATTCCATTTCCATAATATCCAGCCACTTTGAAAATCTTTTCTCGAGTCGACAAAGGTCACGGATGCTAGATTCACTAATTGGCGTGAATGAGTGAATGGCTTACTGTGTTATGATTCATGGCTGTTGCAATGTTTCACATCACTAACGATCTTTGATAATAGTAATTGAATGAATGGTTTTTTTACAGTTTTTTTTATTACCTCGGTTAATTTAACACACTGCAAAACTCAGGAGTCTGTATCAATTAAAATAAGTTCTGCGTGATTGGTTCGTTACTATTTGTTTACGAAATAATCTATTTGGTTTATATGTAAACAGTGAATTTGTTATTCAGTTATGTTAAGAAGATTTTAGCATATTTCGGTTTAACTGCTTTTCGTTTTTGTGTTGTGAAATTTATTATTTTTAGTTCCTTGCTCTGGTAATAAGGCACAGCGCGGTTGAGTTTCGCTACTCAACACGCAATATATTGGGATATTGAGATTTCGGTGACAAGTATTCCCACTCTACGAAGTGTCTTAACACTAGGTTCCCGCAGCCTATTTTTTTATTCAAGTTCAGAGGGATATATTTTAAATATATATACAAGATATCATTATTGTTTTTTATTCTTACAAAATTACCATTCATTCATTTGCATGTCTTTGTCTTCTTATATTAAAATTAATCCAGTGTAGTGCAATCGTGAAAAATGAAAGTTTGAAGTACATATAAGTTTTTTTATGTTCTTAATTATAGAAGAAAATATTTTTTTATGTGTCACTGGTGAAGAAGAATATATTTATTATATTTGCTCATGATGCTTGGGTTTTTTTATATATAATTAAAAACAAAACAAAAACTAGCAATTGTTTACACGCCACAACAAAAACGTGCTTAAGGAAAAATACCTACAAAACAATACAATGTAGGTTTCGATGTGACTCAAACCGGAAATATATTTTATGATTCAACGCGAGAAATGTAAATATTATTAAGTTAATTCATCTTATACCCTTAGTCTTTTTAACTTTTGTAATGGAATGTTGTTCTACAGAAAAGACTCCTTCTGATTATCGGAACTGAATATTGCAATTTTTTATGGTAAAATGTGAAATATGCATATTACCTATATAGTAGGCCTGTCGTGGTGCAGGGATGCAAGCGTCCGATTGTAAATGTGACAGATTGTGGGTTCGATTACCACTCGAGTAAATGAAATATGTAATATTTTAAATTCCTCGTCCTGGCAAAGAGGTAAATCGCGACGTTGAGATTCGCCACTCAACGCACAGTGTCTCTAGAATGTTTTAATGAGCACGGAGTGTCTTAACACTAGGTTTTCCCCAGATGCTTACTGTGCTATGTGCGCGATACAGATTGCAAAATATTTTGATGGTTTTTTAAATATTTTTTTATCGTATGTTAGTTACTTTTATCAAACCACGAAGTATGCAGGCCTATAGTAGGTAAGTATATAATAGAAGATTATAATTATTCGTTGTAGGTATTCTATAGGTACACTTGTGTTAAAGCAATAGTAAGGACTAGGTACCATATGCTATTTTTTGTGATAACTTTCTACCTTTTCCTCTCCTCTTTGATTTGCAGTTGATAAAATTCAAGGGGTCCCGTTAGATCTTTGTTTAAAGCGACAGATGTTTGGAGCTCCCTTATTGAATGGCTCGTGGATCCTATTGAAAACTGTTCGCAGAGAATGACCGTATCGTTAAAAAATGGGGCCAGGGGCTCACTATAGAAGTTTCAACTGCACAGAATAAAATAAGTGCAATTTTGTGAAGGTTATGAGATAACTGAATGGAAGTCGTATAACTGTAACTTGAATAAGATTTGTTTCTTTGTTGAATTTATAGTATTATTTATAGGGATATTGTGTTTGGTATACATATAAAAAGAAGTATATAATTTTTTTTACAGACCCTGGACTTCGACCGCGATGGCCTAACGAAACTCAAGAAAGCTATAAAAGCAATACACAACTCCGGAAATGGTGAGCTTACAGGAAACTTATATAATAGCTATATTACAAAATATACTGTCGCGGCGCAGCGACTGTGTGACTGTAGCGTGACGGCTGTGGGTTCGATCCCCACTCGAGGCCACTCAACTCGCAATGCCTCCAGAATTCGGCAGAAAGTAGGGAAAGGAGTGTCTCAACACTATGTTTCCTCTACCTACGCTGCTGTGTCCGGGATACAGCGTGAAGCATAATTATTAATGAAATAAAAATAATTTATATACCAAAGTTGAAGAGAGTCTTAATCTTTTATGTAATACCATATGTAAAGTATGTAAGATAAATTTTACGGGTTATTTTCGTCCCAGTTGGTAGGTTACGGTAGACTAAGTTATTATTAAGAAACGGCACGGCAGCGTCGCAGCATTCAAATGTCAGTGGGATAAAAGCAGCACTCTTAATGAATCCGTTTTAGACACTTGAATTTTAGGTTGATGTTACTTCGAACGACACGAGTGTGAGTCGAGAATAGAAACAGAGGAAGTGATATGAATAGATGAAATCTAAATATATGTAAGAACGTCGAATGGAATACTTTTAAATTTTAACACGCGTGTTTAATAGATTCTATACGGTAAATATCTACATATTTCATACTTTGTATTGATTTAGTTTAGTTTAATGTCATTGTTTGTATTGATTTACCTACAGAGTACATAGTAGTAAAAATCAATTTATAGTCATATTATTCATCTTTTTTTTTTTATTCTTCTTTTTTTTATTTTATTATATTCTTAATCTTTCATTAACTTTCATACTTTTTTTTAGCAAATATAAATACAAAAAAATAAATAAAGAAGATATACATTTTATTAATATTTAATTAACAGATGAACGGATGTAATGATTGGTTTTTGTTTTAATTAATTGAACACAAACGACATTGAAAATATTAAATATTGAAAGCGACATAAAAACACCGATGAAATCATTAAATTGAAACGAAAATATATAACTTTCGTTTTTATGCCAAGTCCGAAAAGTAACGAGATAAGAGAGTTTATTGACTCTGCAATACCGTCGCGTGCTAAGGTTTGTTTACTGCGCCGGAGCTGGGCCGCGAACTGGTTGTACGGGTTTGGCTTAGCCCAGCCGCAGCTGGCAAGGTCGTGCGCGCGCGCGTGCAAAAACGACAAAACCTCCGCGGACATTCCTAAACAGTGATGTGGTGTTCAGGAAAGTTCTAACCAATGTTTACAATGTAACTTATCCAATCAAATCGAATGTAAATTATGAAACGCAGTTGGAACCGTTCCAAATAATAATATCTTTGTATATAATCACAACAGTCTTATACTAATAAAACTGTTATTTATATGTCGACTACGTTCACGCTGTATTCCGTACGTAGCAGGGTATGCAGAGGAAACCTGGGAACCTAGTGTTAAGACACTTCTATTCCACACTCCGTCGAATGCTTAAGGTATTGTGTGTTGAGTATCGGATCTCATATATGTATTTAATAGATATTTCCAACGATTTATATAATAACATATAATACGTTGATATTTTCAATTTTTAATTAAAATAATTTTAAGTTATACTAACATAAGCACCCGCGTACATTTAATGGCACTTTCGTCATCATTTTCTTATAAAAGCTTGTGAAGTTTTCGTTTAGTTCATACAGAGTACTACTACTACTGAAATGATTATATGAGACCAGCGGAGAAATTGAAAGGCGTTAGGCTCAAGTGTCGTCATTTAATATTCAGAAAGCGTCGATAAGATAGAGCCAGCGAATGTGGGACTTGACACGGATGACCGTCACAGTCAGTATCTTCACTCCCACTCATATGATATTAACACGCTTAGAGCAAATACTATGCCTAGCCTAGCTTTAGATACATTCTTTAATGATTAGTATTTTTCATGTTCATACACGAGTATGTATATATCGCATTTTGCAGTGAAGGCAAAGAAAAAAATGTGGGTGCTTTTTATTTGAAGTCAACCTAAATACCATAAACATAAAAATTTTACTGAAAATAATAAAAAAATGTATTTTTTGTATATATTTGAAAATTATTTATTATAAATAATTTTAAGTGTATTAATTGTAATACAAATTTTAACATTTAATTAACTCTTCGATGAATCGAGGTGATCGTTATATTGAAGTGATTGAAGCTATCTAAAATTTCATCAAGGTCTGCAAATGCTGTAATAACTAATGAATTTAGTGACTATTACAAATTTACAACTAAACAACTAGATTAGATCGGTTGGTCTCTTTAGTGATCTTAATAAGTGGTCTCTTTTGGCTTATAGAATAAAGCACCTAATTCATTTGTAATTGCTAAGTAAAAAAACCACAAGACGCCATCACAGCGTAGTACTTACAGTCTCCAAAAGTACGATGATTTCTATTAAAACGTTTCGTTTTGAAATACTTCAATGAGAGCAAATGTCAGAGATCGATGAAACCAATATTTATAGTAGGTACGTAAGCTAAGAGAAGTATAGCCACATATGTAATAACTCTTACTGTAATTTACGACTCTACGACTAATTCGCTTTTCTATAGTAAATAGATATTTAAACAAGAACTTTTTTTTTATTTGCCACTCAGCTCACGTGGATAACGAGATGTACTTGTCGCGCGCATTGGAGCGGTTAGGAGAGAACGCACTCAGCAAATATTCTGAACCTGACATTGGCGCTGCATTTTTTAAATTTGCCGTGGTCACCAAGGAGCTGTCAGCGCTCATGAAGACTTTGGTTAGTATGATTATTCTCTTACTAGTATATATTTTCTTTAGCTTCATAGGTATTGTAAGTTGAATAGCGGAACTCAACGCCGCGCTTTACCTCGACACCAGAGTGAACCATTAATGAAAATAGAACATATTTCATTTCCTCGAGTGAAAATCGAATCCATTATCTGTCGCGTGTACAATACATTAATATAAAATACAGTTTAATAATATAGTATTTATATATGTTAATTATTGTTGTATTATCATCAGTATGTATGTTTAGGTGGTGTTGATTACCTACTGAATTTGAATATTCGTTATGATTAAATTGAAACATTGAAATATATTGGTACGCCCTAGTTTAAGCGTGCTTGCACAAACATTAAGTGTTGCGCCGATAATATGAAATAGTAGCGATGTTTAAATGCGGTTTTTTCTTAAAATTTTAATCATACTTTAAATGTTATTATTTCAACATAAAAAACTATTAACATAAAACTCTTTTTCTTGATAGGATCTCCATATTAAATAATATTATTATACTACTGTTCATTGTTTGTGTTCATATTTTGTGTTACTTTAAGGTAAAAAACCTGTTAATTTTCAGTTTTTGCTTAAATTGTACAATATATTTGATGTAATGTAAATTTGGCACACGACCGACCTTATTACGAACAATAGAAAGTAAACATGAGTACAAGTGATTTAAAATCTACGAAAGTATGTGATAAATATTTTCTTTTCTCTATTTAATAATATCATCCTCAAAAGAATATCATCGACGAAATAATGCAATCAAACAAAAAATTACACCTTCTAACCCGGCTGGTCACCGTGGAAGGTACCGACCACTACCCTCCCAAAAGAAAAAAAAATACACAAACACTAAGAATATACAAAGTAAAATTTTACCTGCAACAAATAAAATTTATGTCATGTGCTATAATGTGAGGTCCTTATCTTCTTACGAACGCTTAATCGAGTTAAACGAAGCTTCGAATAATGTCAAATTTCATATAATCGGTCTATCTGAAACAAGAAGACAAGGGACAAAGACAGAGGAATATGACGATTACATAACATATTGTGCCATACAGGCCTTCATCCTAAGAAATATGGAGTTGGTTTTTTATTAAAGAAAAATCAAAGAGAAAATATAGAAAGTTACACGGGCATTACAGACAGAGTGGCTCTTTTAAATTGAAATATACAAGGTAATAAAATATCATTCATTCAAGTATATGCCCCCACTGAAGCAGCAACAGATGAAGAAATAGACACTTTTTATAACAATGTCAATAAGGCCATTGATCTAGCACACAAGGTCTACATAATAATGGGCGATCTCAACGCAATAATCGGACAACCTAAACAAAACGAATATTTAGTAATTAAATTATACGGATATGGAAAGAGAAATTTGAGAGGACAGACGTTAATTGATTTCGCTTTAGAAAATAAAACTCCAATTTTAAACACCTTTTTAAGAAAAAACAAAATCAAAAATGGACCTGGCGATCGCCAAATGGGGAACATAAAAATGAGTTAGATTTCGTTCTTTCAAATCGCCCTTCCATGGTTCAAAACATCGAAGTACTACATGTAAATTTTTCTTCTGATCACAGATCACTACTTTAAAATTAAAGAAGAACAGGGCAAATTTTAAAAACTGGACATTAAAAAACGAAGAGGAAATGACGACCTACAAAACCCGCATTATGTCTAATCTATCATGAATAGACTGCCAAAAAACTCTGCAGTACAAATTTATTATGATAAAATTATAAATACTATCACTCATGGTCAACAATTTGATCGTTCGAAGTCAAAAAATAAAGAGAAACCACACAAAGTATTATCAGAACGTACTTTAACATTAATGTCTAATAGATGGGAACTTCAGAAAGCTAAAAATAAAAGTAGACCTATGAAAAACAAACTGACAGCGCTATTTAAACTTGTAAGTGTATAAAGAATGACTACACACAATATAGATACAGTTGAAAAATATCTACTACAAGCAGGCAGTTCCAAAAAAGCTTTAAAGCAGCTACGTACAGAAAAAATATGGATAGAAGGACTAAAAAAAGGAGAATTAATAGGAAACAATAGAAATGACATTACAACTATAGCAATTGAATTTTACAAAAACATTCAACTAATCAAAAATATATACAACATCAATACAGGCAGAGTGAAACTAGAAGCAACTGGCCCATCTTTCCCTATAAAAAGAGGCGTCAGACAGGGAGACCCTCTATCACCGACTATTATATTTATTGCTGTTTTGGAGTCAATAATGAGAAAATTAAATTGGGAAATAAAAGGATTAAACATTAACAGTAATTACTTGAGCCATCTTCGTTTCGCAGATGATTTAGTACTCCTGTCGAAATCGGGCACACAACTACGCCAAGTGATACTATCACTAAACACAGCAAGTAAAGAAGTTGGACTGGAAATTAACTTATCCAAAACAATGCTTATGACCAATAGTAAAGAGGTAACCATATATGTGGACAACGAGAAACTCCAATACACAGATAAGTACATTTATCTAGGTAAACAAATTGGTTTTGACAAAAGGAACAAGGAGTGGAAAATAGAAAGACGCACACAAAGCACCTGGAACAAATACTGGAGTATGGAAGAATTTTTTAAAAGCAACCTACCAGTTAAGATAAAAACGAAAACTATGTATTCTAGTCTTCTACCGTGCCTTACCTACGCATGTCAGACTTGGAAGTACACCAATAAAATCAAAAACGAAATCATTACCTGCCAGCGCGGTCTTGAGCGCAGTATGTTAAATATCCGCAGACGTCAAAAAGTTCGGCACACAAAAATAAAAAACATCCTAAAGTCCACAGATGCACTAGTCCACGCACAAACACTAAAATGAAGGTGGGCGGGGCATGTAGCACGAGTACAAGACGATAGATGGACTAAAAGAATAACTACATGGAGAGGTCCAAGAGGTAAAAGACGGATAGGGAGACCTCACCCGAAATGGCAGGACGATATAATTAGAATAGCTGGCTCAAACTGGGTTCAAGTTGCTCAGGACAGTCAGTCATGGCCACTTTTGGAGGAGGCCTTCACCCATAGAGGGGTTCTTGCAGATTAATAGTCTCCTAATATATAAATAAACACATATATGCATGTAGATATTTATCTCATATTAATTAATACTAAATGTAACACTAACTAGACCCGTTAACATTATGTCATAAGAATTAAAAATAAAAATTAGATATCATAGAATAGAAATATAACTCCTGCACATAAGTGTACTTATTATGTATGCAAGAAACAATAAAGGCTTTTTGTATTTTTGTATTATTTTATTTATTTAATAATATCCTAATTTAGGTTTGGTTTTAAAATAATGCATTTTATATAAATAAATTCTTTTTTTTTCATTGTAAAAGGAATTATTAAAAATAAAAACTGTTTAAAAAAAACATTAAATTAGTGTAGTTCTAGAACTGCACTTTAAAATACATAAAATTCTCAAGAATTTGCCAATCTTTTAAATTCTTACATGTTAGTGGCTAGTGACTTAATACCGTCTATATGCGTGGGCGCATATAGACGTAGATTATACTCGTAAATAGGTCAGGGTGGCTATAACTCGACCCTGGTATTGTTGCCGGGCCGGCTGATGATAACACATCAATTAGATCATCGCCTATTTTCTATGTTTGATTTTCTTTGCCAAAAAACTAAAGCTTAAATGAACTAATGATTAAATGAAAAACTAACGCTTAAATGAAGTACTAAAATAAATGTTAACTAAATGATGCCGTCGGGACGCAGCGGCGCAAGGGTGTGACTGTAACGCGACGGTTGTGGGTTCGATGCCCACTCGAGGAAGTGAAATATTTATTTACGTTTATATTTCCATTTCTTCGCTCTGGTGGCGAGGCAAAGCGCGGCGTTGAGTTCTGCCACTCAACACGCAATGCCTCCAGAATTCGGCAGAAAGTAGGGAACCGAGTGTCTTAAAACTAGGTTCCCTCTGCCTACACTGTGAAGCTGATTTGATTTTAAAGTGCTACTATCCTATATTTTGCGAATTGCAACAAAGGCTTAGTGGTTTAACAGGGCTATATAATAGAGAAAACGGTGCACCATTATCTCCAATCCGGTAACGTTGTGAGCTTGTTACTATAAGCAATTTGTCTTATCTACTAGCTACGACTTTAATTGGGACTACAAATTGCTATAGACTATTTACTTATATAGAAAACCGAATTCTACATTAAAAAATCTGGCGAAAGAGCAGAACTAATAAATATTTATATTTGTGCCTACAAAAACTATGTAAATACTAAGTACCTAATCCAAAAACTTGAATAAATACTTTAAAAAACTCATTTAATTAAAAGTTGTTAAATCCATTCTTAATTTCTAGAGATTATGTCAGTTGTATCTTGCAAATTTGCGTTATTTATAATCTCTCAAAGTGCTTATTTTTCGCGTTTCTTCAAATCCAATAAGATTAGAGGGAGCAACCTCGTTCCATTTCTGCTCGCTAAGTCCAACCGACTCTTAGGAACTGCGCAGAATCCTTGCCCTGCCCTTGACACGGCGCAATCCTTTGTCCTTCTGAGTGCTCGTTGTTTTATAAGTCTACGTCGCGTAGTAAGTAAAAAATACTTTAATGTAACTCTTAAATTCTAACCTTTCTTCTTTTATTAGTCTTTTATTAGCTTTCTTCTTTTATTAGTAAAAAATATTTTGATTTAATATTACACTCTTAGGCAAAAAAATTCTGTTATATTATTATTTTTGTAAGCTAGTTGCTAAAAAACTAAAATAAATGATTATAATTTTTCCATTATTTGTACTATCAAGCTTAGAATTAATTAATTACCTGAGAACTCATATCAAAGATGCAGTCACCAACTTGTCGTAGAATATTACTCAATAATAAGCCTAGTGTGTAGAGTTTCGCATCAGAGGACACGGAGTTTTCCGCTCCGTTTATTTTTCTTTCTGTGTCGCATATAATTTTATAAGAAAATGCTATTTTTAGATATATAATACATATATTGTGTACAATTTTCGTTTGAATAAATTACATGGGTAAAGTCACACCTTACAGCTTAATGTATGAAGTCACGACAATTTTTCAATGACCTCGCTCTTTGTGTCGTTGAATGTATTGTACTTTTCAAGATATACATATATTTTATTTTAATAATAATAAAAAATATATTTAAATCTAATAAATTGTTTCTATAGGATTACTTAAGTTATACAATTATGCCGTTTAATTTATAATTTGTAGAAATATTAAATTAACTTTTCATAAGATTTTCAGTGTTTACAGCCGTAAAAAATATATATTTATCGCTATTTTTGACACGATTCATTTCGCATACTCTTAACTAATACATCAATACGCTTACAACTGTCTCGCTTAACTGACTTTATCAAAAAAAAGTAATTTGTCAGAAAAAATCTATGCAAAAAAATGTGTATAACATTTTATTTCTATACCAGTCAAGTGTGGAACCAACAACGATCTCCTTGCTAGTCATTTGCATACAATAGCCGAGTACAAAGCACGCGCGTGCTCTCAATTAGAGCACTGCTCATAGTAAGCAACATTATCTTTTTTACTATAGAGATAGTATGTAGAATACGCACAGACGTACAGAATAGCGTAATGTGTTCTTGCATAATGGCATTTGTAATTGTTTATTATGAGCGTAAAGTTGCATTGTAAGTTTTTGTAATAGTATCTTTATGTGCCCTCTAGACAAACGACTCTGATAGTCTATGGTACTTAAGCTAAGATATTTTGTCAGTTTTGCACATGATCAAAGACAAGTATCGTTTAGTCAAGAATTTAGTTAGGTATGTACTTTAATAATAGGAGCCTAGTGTTAAGATACTCCGCTCCCGAGTTCCGCCGAATTCTGGAGGATTTGCTTCTTGAGTATCGGGAATTAATGGCGTGGTCTTGCCTCAATACCAGAGAGAAGAAATGAAAATGTTAAATATTTCATTTCCTCGAGTGGGAATCAAACCTGTCGCATTAACAGTCACACGCTTGCGCTCCAACGACACTACTGGCCCCAACTATATTTAGGTTTTTTTTAATGGACTAGAAGTTAATTGATGAATGCAAAATGTTGAATTGTTAGCAATGAATAGGTACTAAATTCTGTATTAAGTATTAAAAGACTAAAAATTGAGTGGCATACGTAAAAATATAAAAAAATATACTCTGCTCTTATATCAAGTACATTCGCAGATATTGTGAATGACGCTGGGCTCTCAATGTTAGGCTCTTAACAAAATTGAAACGCCGAGTTCAGCGTGCCTTTTGGGTAAAGAAAGGATATTCTCAGAAACAGCTATATCACAAAAATCTACCTATTTTTCGTCTAAAACTACATCTTAGGAGACATGTAAGTAAACAACAAGTAAAACGTTTACAAAACTAAATCTACACAGGAATACCTAAAAATAAACAATCTGAAAGATTAAAAAAGAGAAAACAAAATCTCTGTTCTTTTGTTTAATATCACGCCTAAAATTTTTTTACAAGTAATCGAGAATGTTTACAAGGTGTTACGAGGACGCATTGTGTCCATGTTATTCCAAGATTGCAGCTAGATAAATGCTTATTCGTTGCGCTATAAGAATGTTGAAAAAGAACCAGTAAACACCATTATTTGTACCGATGTACATAATATAGTAATAAGACACTCCGTTCCCCACTTTCCATCGCATTCCGGAGGCATTTGTTGAGTGGCGGAACTCAACGCCGCGCTTTGCCTCGTTAGGAGAGAGAGGAAATAAATGAAATTAATAAATATTTCACTACCTCGATTGGGAATCGAGCCTACAACGTACCTCTGCGCTACGACTGGAGCATATTGTCTTTATTACCTGATTTTTTTTAATATAAGGCTGTAGTTTCTTCGTTATATTTACAATTTATATTGTAAGTATTGCGTAATGTAATATTCAATTTGAAAATTGTAGGCCGTGTATTCAGAAAAATAATTACGTTTTGCCCTTGTTTGTTATTAAATTTCTCTTTAGAAACTATTATTAAGATTTTTTCACTTGTAAAAAGCGAGCGCCGCTTGACATATTTTTTTTAATGGCTTTCATAATATTTCTTATTATTTTAGTTCATTAAATGTTTCTGTTTGTGTGTTTAATGTGTAGAAAAGCTTACACTTTTATATGACTACAAATAAAAATTTAGAGAAACATGATTAAAAATTTAAAATACTGCAAAGTGGAAGTTGTGCAGTCTTCTTTCTATACTCGTACAAAGTCGTTATTGAGGTCGACTTATTAATAAAACGTTATTGATCGATAACTTTACAGTGCAGCGATCATGTCAGCCATTTCGTTTCCTAGGTCGTTTGATATTTTCTACCTTTAAATATGACATTTATTTTGTTTTATATCTTAGGCACTTTCAGTATGTATTTCATATTTCTATTAACATTTATAACATATATTTTTAACCGACTTCTGTAAAAGGAGGACGTTCTCAATTTGACTGTATTTTTGTTTGTTACCTTGAGGTAACTTTCAATTGGGTACACCGATTTGGATGGTTATTTCTTTATTTGAAAGCTAGTGCTTTCCGTGTTGTCCCATTTTTGCCATGCCATCCATAAGAAAATTATATAAATCTTAAATTAGCATTGTTTACTATTTGAAGCGATTAAGTAGATATACGTTTAGAATAATTATATTTGGCTTTTGAAATACTATGTTGTTAACATTTGACTAATATTATTAACTTCTTCCACATTTCAAAATAAAGCGAACCAGAAAAAACAAAAAATAATTAACTAATAAGGGTTGCATGAATTTTTAATTCGAACATGCGTTACCATTCTGTTATCGGATTAAAGTATTCAACATAATGAAGCCGACAAGACATGTTAACAACAATTTCCCTCTTCCATATTAATTAGCGGAGTGCTCAATGGCCTACGACAACATCCAGGAAGGGTTTCGACGTGACAAGTTGACAACCCCTTTGTTCCTCTGACCCTCTCTCAGTGTCTGTCGGTGGCGCGTTCGCCCCATTGATTGCACAATTATGTCGCGCTTCGAGTATTCGATTTGCTAGCGTTAATATTTTGCTTATATTGCATATTTTTTATGAGGAAAAAAATGCAACGGTTGCACGGCATGTGCGCTTCCCTTTTTATTATTTTCAGAATAAACGCTCAGTTTTTCTTCGGTATTTTCTAAAGATAATATGTTTCAGCCGTGGCGCTAGGGCAAGAGGTTTTGGGTACGATTCTCCCTCGAGGAAGTTGTTCATATTTTCATTTATTTGTTCTCTCTGGTAGCGAGTCAAAGCGTGGCGTTGATTTCCGCCACTCAACTGTGAACGGAGTGTAACACTGGATTCCCATGTTACCTCAGCCTACCCTGCTATGTGTGAGATACAAGCTAAAGCATGAAGAAGAGTATTTTTTTTGCAGCGGAGTTTTTGGGTCATGGTTCATGGTACTGTGGTCCCTGTGTCTAGATATTCAATTCGCTACTACATTATGGTTGCTCAACAACCATCGCTATTCAGCGCACCACGTTCGACGCCTATTCGGCCGGTGCATTTGCAACCAGGTGGAACGTTCTAACAAAACTATGAGGTAACCGAGTGTACGACTGTACTTCAGTGGTAGTTCAAGCTGACGCCGACGCTCGACTCTCGTGGAATGCAGATGTTTGGCAACTGATTAATATGAGCACAGATTGTAAATTACTGTTTTAGTGATATTTGTTTTTTTTTTTATTTCATTTAATGAATAAATAAAAACTATGCGTAATAAAAAAACTATTCTGTTATAATTTATACATTTTGAATAGGATTAATATTATGACAGACGATGATTGTAAGCTTAAATTCTTTTAGAGACTATGTTTGTATTTGAAATGCATTATGATATGTACATACAATATAATTTTCTAATAATTAACTTAATGTTAAAGTTATTTTATATATTTTTTCCGTTGTATACTATTAATTTTATCTTTCATTAACAGATGCAGAACATAAACAACATAGTGATGTTTCCTGTAGACAGTCTTCTCAAAGGCGATCTCAGGGGAGTTAAAGGTGATCTCAAGAGGCCTTTTGATAAGGCATCTAAGGACTACGAGTCAAAGTACCTGAAAATTGAAAAAGAGAAAAAATCACAAGCAAAAGAAGCTGGATTAATACGAAGTGAGGTTACATCGGCTGAGATTGCCGATGAAATGGAAAAGGAACGAAGATTGTTTCAGTTGCAGATGTGTGAGGTAATTTACATCAATATAATTTCCTTATTTATAATAATTTATAAAAAAAAAATAACTAATATATATTTTTACTTGAATCGTTTAATTGATAAAAACATGCTTTAGGTCTAAGTTTGTAATGATTTCTGTTAGGTATTATACTTATAATGGAACTTTCATTCTTTTTGGTTCCGCTTATGAATACTTTTGACATAGAGCCTAATAGCAGTTAGAATTGGCTTTTGTAGTTCAAATCAAAACTTTAACTATTACACTAAACTGTAATTGAAATATACATATTGTATTATTCTCAAAATTTAAGATACAAATATTAATACATCAGTGATTCTTATCATTATAATGAGTTATGCCCTAAGCCTAGCGTTTTGCATATTTTTAAACGTCTTTATTATGTATATAAGCGTATCAATTTCTTTTTCATATTTTCTTTCGGAGAAAATCATTTTAAAAGAACGCTTAGCGTTTTAGAATAAACCTACAAAAATATTCGACACATTATATATGATAAAACTTATCACCCAGTCCTTTATTTTAATATTTATCTAAAATAAAAAAAAAACACATGTTGTACGTCATGTAATCTTGAAAATTATCTTTGCCGATAACAATGAATGCAGAAGCAGTAAATATTGAATAAATAATCATGTTACTTTTTTAATACATTGAAATATAGGCTTGCGTTTCAAATAATGTGTATAATTTAAGTTGCCATAATATTAATTTATGGTAGTCCACATCTGTGTCAGCGACTGCGGTATATGCCGTTAGCCACGCGTCTACAATTGCTTCAAACAAAATGTACGATTATTTACGCAGGATGTCAATGTGACATGCGAGAGTAACGGAACGCGGCCTGGCCATATTGTAGATTAAACAATGAAAGATTCATATTATTATTTTTTATGTATATGGAAAGTTTTACGTTATTGCTTCTTAAATACATCTGTCAACATCTATGCACATACTAAAGATAACCTGTAAAAATAAAACATATTATCTACTGTCAACAAGCGGGTAGATGTGAAAAGCAATTGACAGTGACATCCAGTTGTCGTTATTAGTTTTTTTTTAACTGAATTTTAATTAAAATATTTTTAATTTCTTTGCCAAATTCTTTTAGATGTTTAAAATAAATAAAAAAATAGTTCGATTGGTATTCAGCATTTAAACAATGAAGAAAATTTTAGGTGCAATCTGTTGGCACTAGTAAAATCCGCGTCGTCGTCGGTCTGGAATGCCAAATGTCTGTACGTCGCTTATCTATGGATGTTGGAGTGTGCGTGTGTGTGAAACGTTCGCGGGCACGTTATTGCACAACTGCCAGCCTGAAATTGATTGCCCTCGCTCCGTAGCCTACGGCGTTAACGATGCATTTTGACTTTATTTACTTTGACATTGTATTGAATAGTGAAATATGTAAATTGAAAAATAGTTTGTTCTAAATTTTACTATTATATAATGCTATTTTTAAAATAAAAATAAATAAATATTTAAAATTATTGTAATATTAAACATTTGCTTAAAAGGATACGCTACGATATTTAAATAACAAAAGTCCCTCCTTATTCTTATTTGATGTTTACCAAGTTTTTCGTTCGTCTATACCTCAGCGACGGATGAATTTCAAATAAGGTTATTTAAATGTCACCAAAGATTTCTCTCTTAAGTGTTCTATCATGTTAGTAGTACCTATATATTGTTAACATTTGCATTTCTAAATTGCTTTTATAGTAGATACTTATGTATACAAACTGTCAAAGGAGCATTCCGTTCGTTGAACAGGAGCGAACCATGAACCAGTACGGACCGTTTACGGTTACCTTTTGAGTGAACCTGGTGTGACGATGATATGCTCTACTGCCCACACTTCCTGATGAGATTTGATCATATTTCATGTGCATTTGCGTGGATATAATTTCTTTTCCTTTCTATTTTCATATCTTTACGAATTATAGTTTTATTATCAACATATAAAGCCTATTAACAAATGTGTTTTAAATATTTGACTGTTTAATACTGAGTGGAACGAATATAGTACTAAAAACATGAAAATATGTCTTCTAAGAGTTAGCTATGATTAAAAGGATATATTTAAGTATGTACCACCGAGAACTATCTCGCTGGTCGTGGTCGGCGCGGTAAATAATGAAAGAAAGACTGAGCTGGGTTAGCCAGTGCAGTACTGTGGCGGCGGGTCATCGACCGGCCTTGCGCGACGCAGGGCCGCTACCGTGCCGTCTTGACCCTCGCTTTGTTCGCTGCTCAGCGAAGACACTCCTGCCGTTGATGCCAACTTCAGCCTAAATCTACATGTAACGGACGATACTTGATAGGATTATTCATAATTTAAATGTGATAATCATTAAAGTTTATTTTATGTATACATAAGTATGGGTATTATCGATATTTTTTAATTAGCAAACGTTGTATCGCTTTTTATGTAATATCCACATTGTTACAAAAAATATTTGGAGGTAGTCATGGTGCATTGTATCCAACTATAAACGTATGACTGATTGTGGATTCGATTCCCACTCGAAGTAATTGTCACTTTTATTTATTGTATTCGGTCTGGCAAAACGCAGCGTTGACTTCTTCTTCAAGTCTCCAGAATTCGGCGGAAAGCGGTAATTGGAATGTCTTAACGCAAGGCTCCCTTTGCTTCTTGCCCTGTTACATGCGGAATACTGAGTGAAGCTAAAAAATATATATATTTGCGGACATAACAGATGGTAAGTTATTAATACTGTATACTCGTATATATACGGCCAGACGTCAAGACAGTTGTGCAAGGTCGTGTCTCGTATTATTATTGCACAACTCTGAAATATAAATCGGGATCCACCATCGTACACGCGCGTACGGGTGCGTCATCATTTGTATATTTAGCTGCGGAAGGGCAAATAATCTGTGTTTTCACAGTACGATTCCTACTGGAGTAGACTCCGCGTGATCTTCTGATGATGCGGTAACATGCCCGCGCGCCTCTCACGGCGTCCAACCGTCTGTTGAACTACTGGCTATTTTCCATGTGTAAAAATTTGTTACAGTACCTGATAAAGTTCAACGAAATCAAAACGAAAAAGGGTATCGAGTTGTTGCAGCACCTGGTGGAGTACTATCACGCACAAACTAATTATTTTCAAGATGGCCTAAAAACGATCGAACATTTTGGCGTTTACGTTGCGGATCTTAGTGTCCAATTGCAGAAAATTCGACAGCAGCAAGATGACGAGAGACGAAGGCTATTAGAACTCAGAAATATGTTACGGGCGGCGACACCGCAGGATAGAGAGGTGAGATTGTAGACTATATCATTCATATGCAAATTCTTTGAGACGCTTAACGTTTCAACTTGTAATGTACTTAATACTATTAATGTATTTAAGATAAGTAGATTATATGCTTTAAGAATCCTTTTAAATGTCAATGCTTGTACAGCCATTATTTCATAGGATAAGTAGTCGTGCAACAGTTGACGGCTTCCCAAAGCTTACCGTTCAAGTTCATGTTCGTATTTATTTTCTTTGAATTATCCTTCTCTAACTGTAAATAAAAGGCAGTAATGTTTGAAAATTTGACTAATATATTATCCTCTTAGGACACTGTCTATTCTTTTTTATGAACCCAAATTTTAAATTCACGCTCCTGCAATAGTAAAAATTTTATTCTCAAACAATAGTCAAATCCAATTGTCAAGCTAGCATTGTAACAATGTACAAAGGAATTTTGTTTGTATTGTATAGAATATGGACTATATAAAATGTACTCACAAAAATGTCTAAATGAAATTAATATAATATGTTTGTTATGTTTGTATATAATTATAAACATAGTTACAATTGCTCTTAGCATACAAAGTAATAACGATTGTTACACCATATTAGGCGGCATCAGCAGTGGGTGGATATTCTCTCCACCAATTGCAAGGCGATAAACAACATGGCGTGACACGCAGTGGGTACCTTCTCAAGAAATCTGAAGGTAAAGTTAGAAGAGTGTGGCAAAAGAGAAGATGTCGGGTCACGGCTGAAGGATTTCTGGATATTTTTCATGCTGATGAAAATAAAACGCCAGCCAGAGTGAATTTGTTGACGTGCCAAATTAAGGTTGCATCGGACGATAAGAGGGCCTTCGATCTAGTCTCATGTAAGTTGATTAAATTTTATTTTATACTAGCGGACGCGCGCAGCTTCGCTTGCGTATTTTGGGGATGGATTCTAATAAACCATAAACCATGTGTTCAATGAAATATTTTTAAGAGTCTTAATTCAAATTTTATAAAAATCGGTTGCGATTTAAGATTTTTTCCATACAAACTTTCAACCCCTTATATCCACCCTTAAGGGAAGAATTCTAGAAAACCATGAAACATGTATTCAAGTTAATACTTTTAAGAGTGTGTATATCAAATTTTATAAAAATTGGTGCCGATTTGGAAAAAAAATCTATACAAACTTTCAACTCCTTATTTGCACCCTTAAGGGGAGAATTCTAGAAAACGATGAAACACGTATTCAATTAAATACTTTTAAAAATCTAAATTTCAAATTTTATAAGAATCGGTCCCGATTTAATTTTTTTTCCATACAAACTTTCGACCCCTATTTCACCCCTTTAGGATTAAAATATTTCAAAATCCCTTCTTAGTGTATGTCCAGATTACAAAAGTAAACATCTGTCCAATTTTGACGTTTCTACGCACAGCGGCTCGATGTTTGGCACGTTCGATATATGGTATTAAGTTGATAAGGAATACCGAATAATTAATTTGAGTCACCATTTTATTATAGAAAGATTGCTTGAAAAGACTTTATTTTTCTTTTTATTTAAATGTAATACAGAATATGGTCTTCTATTTTGGTTCTTATTTTATTAGTTCACTTCAAGATCTGCCCACGCTGTACATCTAGACGTGGGTTCTACTATAGATCGTTGTTATCCCATTGACCTTTGCCAAATAAAAATAAACTAGGCGTCTCATTGCCAGGTTTTTATTAAAATAAGTTCCTGCCTTAAATAGATTTTATTATGTATATTATAAATTTTGAAGTTTGTGAGGATAGATGGTTTTTCCATTTTCACGCAAAAACTACTGAACAGATTTTGAGGTATACTTTACAGAAATATAACTTACATACATACTTACATAAACTACAATTTATGTAAATATTTGGTATATTTATTGGCTAAATAAAAATAATAAGTTTAAGCGGGCGAAGCCGTGTTTAGGTCGTTTGTAATCGTATATTTTTACATAAAGTACGTCATGATAAGCGAACTGCAATAGATGAGTAATGAGATACTTCTGAGTGTGCGTTTTGTAGAGATAAAGCGAACGGGTGTATCGTTTCGTTGCGTAATATATATTTTTTTCTTTGAAATAATATGCCATTTTATGGAGTGGATGGCATCGGTTCGCTACGTTCATTGGAAATGGTTCTGTCAATTTCACAGCTACATGCAATTGACATGATTACGATGTTCAATATTGTAGGCAGAATAGATTTTAGTGTTAGTTTTATTTATTAATGTTTACTAGAATACTTGAGACTGGGATATTGAAATAATAAATGCTCTAGTCAAATTCTATATAGAAATACAAAAAAATATACTCAATTTTTTTATGATAGCTAATTAGTAAATTGTGCATGATTATTAAAGCGTACGACAATTTCGTTAATATTTTTTTGTTAAAAATGACCCCTCGGAGCTTTCCAAAAACAATATAACAACGGATATCTAAATATTAATGACACGATCCCCAGATAACCGTACATACCATTTCCAAGCGGAAGACGAAAACGAGCAAAGGGCTTGGACGTCGGTACTGATTAATTGTAAGGAAGGTGCGTTGATGAGGGCGTTCCATCAGCAAGCTGGAGAGAGTAACGACCCGGGTCACTCTCTGTTGGACCTGCAGCGGTCTATCATACGGGCGGTCAGGTCTCTGCCTGGGAACCAGGTGTGCGCTGACTGCGGCTCCACTAACGGTGAGTTGATTTTTTGATTTAAATGATTAATGATGTGTTAAGTTCTTGTTTGTGACGTTTGACGTCACTTGCAATTAGTTTCAACTAGTTTTTTTTTTAATTTAGATTTTCTTTTTGTTGAGAATATATGAGAAGTTTTATTTACCAGCCTGTACTCTCAGCCTATTTATTCAACAAAATACTAAACATGATTTAAGTTATAAAATAAAAATATTATTCTATTTCATATCGAAGTCTAGGTTTCTGCTACATAATAATCTAGTAGAGTGATGTGTGTTGTTTAAAACGTATATACATTTATGTAATTAACATACATTTTAATTTCTCGTCGTCTAATGTTTTTTTATTAATATAATATTTTTTTTTTTTATATAAGTTCCTCCAACCATGTCAGACATGTTAGCTTTGAAATGTTGACATTGTTTGAAGCAAACTTTTACTCGAGTCTCTGTTCTAGTTTTATATTTTACTTCTTATTATAACTTTAGTTTTAGTTAGAAACTATATTATAACAGTTACTACGCTTTATTTTATAAAATAGGTATATGTACTTATAAAAAATATTATATTTTATGGAATCCGTAACAAAGGCAACGGCTTATCGTATTCAGTTAGACTAAACGCGGCGCTATTATTATGTCTTAAATTACGGTACTTAAAATGCTGATGATATTCTCGTAATTACAGCAATCATTGCAGTAACGTAATGTTTGTATGGTATCTCTACGTTTGTACCGATTGCATAAACGATTGGATTCGTAGATCTTAATAGGGTAATTTAGAAATGCTTGCAATTTAACTTTCCATAGTATTTTCATAATGTGAGAGTACATAAATTTATCTATGTACATATTTATCTATGCCTTTTAAAAAATAAATCAGCTTCACGCTGTATCCCGCACAAATCACGCTAGACACTATCCGCCCAATTCTGAAGATATTTGTGTGTTGAGTGGCGGAGCTCAACGTAGTAGCGCTTTCATTTCCTCGAGTGGGGATCGAACCCACAACCAATCGCATTTACAGTCATACATTTGTTTCCTGCATCACGACTGGGCTCCTTTTGTAAGATATAATAATATATACAATACTATTAGAGTAATGTTCGTGGCTTAAAAATATATCCTAGTTTTGTTAAAATTTATTACTGTAAGTACTTATACAATGTCGACCTCCTTTTTAAAGTAAAAAGTCCAGCGCGACCGGTTAAAATGCAAATACGGAAAATGCTTAGTACTAAACTCGTTCATTAATTTCAATAGTATTATAATATTAATGGTAGATATGTACATGAACTCTATGCACCAAAATGAATTATAATTCTGTTTTATGTTACATTATTTAGTTTATTTGCATAAAAATTAAATTAAAAATATTCTATATTAAAAGTGTTAAATTAAAATAATAATATAGATAATTATTATAACGATTTTGAAACGTGTCTAGACGAAATACATGATTAAATTGCATTGTCAAAAAATGAAATGTTAAATGTAAAGACAAATATGGCACTAAAACGGAAATAGAGTCTAGTTCGCCGGGCGTTATTTCGTTAGTTTTGTCGCCCAACGAAGTCAAGAGGGGTCGCACTGGCACGGACGGACATGGAGAAGTAAATTGAATACCGTTGGATAGGTCAATTTTTTAAGAAATTTATCCCGTTATCCCATAAAAGCGAAGTAAATTAAATTTGCGATAGAAAGATAGATACAATTAATTACAAAAATGGAGTTTATTGTCTAATACCTATTTAATTGAATATTCACATATGAATACTAAAATAAATCAACTACTTCAGTCCATGTATTAATTAATATTATTTGTGTGACCACAGACCTTCACAAGAAATTAGTATTTTCAGCAACAATAGGAAGTTCACTTCCTTTTAGAAATTGATAAGAACGTTTAAAGTGTTCTCGATGAAACAGTGTAATACAAACAAATTAATTAAAATATGTTATTTAACTTTTATATATAAAAGGTTAAAATGAAATACAAGGTGATTAAATATAGAGTTTTTATTTTAAAAATGTAATGATATTTCACTATGCCAAACGTTTTGTCATATGTCTCGTTATTATTTAGAAACTGGGGCACACTTGGAATTACTATCTTACATGTGAGATACATTGTAATTATTTGTAGTTTCTTTTTGTTAAACCTACACTATATTGTTTACCTGAATCTTTTCAAATTATACTGTTTTTAGAATTGCGGAATCATTTATTTTCGACTATACTAGTGGACCCGAACGCGGCTACGCCCGCTTGAACTATACGAATATTTATTAAGTATATTTATGAATTTATTTTTAGATTTCATTAGAGAGATGCGTTAAGCAAGTTCATTTTGGGTGACGTCTTCTAAAAATAAACTTTGCAAATCGATGCTTGGCAACGGTCGCATAGCGACGGTTGTTATTAATATGGCGGAATAAATTGTATGTTAAATTAATAAGTATTTTAATATATTGATATATATCGAAAATATTACAAATGTGAGAAAAAAAGTATTCTATGTTCATCCCGAAACCCTCAAGTATCTCTATATGAGTATTTTATCACAATTGAATTAGCGGTTTGGCCCTGATTGCGTAAAAGACAGACAGACAGACAGACGGACAGAGCTACTTTCGTATTTATAATATAGGTATGGATTCTTATTATTATTTCATTCGTTAGCTTTGTGTATTGCACGAGTGGCAATCGAAATTGGTGTTAATTGCCGATAAAGTTGTATTGTTTCTGTTAACTAATTGTGGCTATAACTCATCAGTTTTATAATTTATCCCATTGTTCTAACGAGGCGCATAGTTTTTATGAATTTTAATCATAATCTACCGACAGACTTGTATTGTATACCTATTGTTATGCAAAGGTCATTCAAGATTGATAAAATAATATACTATAGATGCTTTTTTTTTGTAGATCTATACGTATATTTTAAGAGGGAGATCCCATTAAGTAAAGCGCTTTTCTGTGTCGAACTTGTTAAGTACTGGTGAAGTTACGAAAGTTCAATGTTCTAAACCTATTTCAGAAGTAACTATCAGTGATTTGTTAAAAAGTAGACAGACAGTATTATCGGCAATTAACATTACAGTATACAATATTACAATTTTATATTGAAATATTATTTAATTAAGGCGTGACTTAGTGAAAGAAAATTCTCAATTTTTCACTCGAACGAAGCCGAAAGTAAAACCTAGTATTAGATAAAACGATATTTAACGGCTGCATTGCATGTAACTTATAGATTACTAGTTAGCAAATCTTTGAATACGTCGTCGTTACCCGTCACGGTTAGAATTAATTTTATGGAATTGTTATACCTATCTATAAATTCTTACAAATAAAATATTTATGTAATATTTTTTATTCTGACATAAACATTATTACTTTTAGATCCTACATGGCTATCTACAAATTTTGGTGTCATTGTATGCATCGAATGTTCTGGCAGCCATCGGGAATTAGGTGTTCATATATCGAGGATTCAATCTTTAACGCTGGACAGACTGAGCACGTCACAACTGTTGCTTGCGAGGCATATGGGGAACCAGATGTTCAATGAAGTCATGGAGAATACCCTCGACGAGAGGGATAAATTAACTCCAGAAAGTACTATGTTAGTAAATATGTTTTTACTTAGTCACCATATTCTAAGTGGTTTGCCAATTGCACCTTCAAGAACAAGTGCTAATTTAATTATATGCTGGCATCATGGTTTTATAATTTACGTTGTTGTTAAAATGTTTATTAGAAGCAATAATATTATGTTGTAGAAATTTATCTTATGCTTTATAATTGATATATTTTTTCCCCGTTTCAGGGAAGAAAGACTAAGGTTTATCAGGGAAAAGTACGTGTACAGAACGTGGGCGGCCCAAACTTGTAGGGACGCGGCGGAACGCCTCTCAGAGGTGGAACACGCGGTCAACAATGGACACTTGCAGAATCTTTTACAAGCATATGCTGAAGGCGCTGACTTAGCTTCCTCGCTGCCGAGCTCTGTAAGTAAAACATCTCTTTATTAAATAATAAAATATTTGGTTATTTTCATCAGTTTATCAGTCGGTACGTACTCGTGCACGGGAAATGCAGTTTTTTCTACAAAAAGCGATGCAAAAACAATCACTTTTTATTAATTGAAAACTATTTTCGTGCTTAAATTCCCTAGTGAACGATTACGTCATTGTGAAGGTGTCTTATCTTTTAGGAAATCATTTAATTTCATAGTCTTTGAATTGAATATCTTTCTAGAAATAGTAAAAGTATACCTACTCGTAATATCGAGTATAACTGGTATATATATGTTTATTTTTATACATAAAATATTTGTTATGACTAAAATTGTAAAATTATTTTGGGTATTGTATGCTATTGTAAAAAGTTAAGCTATCCTATATATGTATTATACAGATGTTAATTTTTTATCACATATAACACGTTCGATATATAAGAAGGTAAATATTCATTCTATTTTAAATTATTTACCATTGTTTTCCTTTTATTATAACCATGTGCATTACTTTTATAATATAACTTTTTAACACGACAATTATCATATTATTGTTGTTGATATCCTTATAATTTATCCTGTTGACCTTTGTTGACCTTTAGAAACCGTATCCACGATTCCGAAGGAAGGTCACTGCTTTAAAGGGCAGGGCTGTGGCTACAAAAAATGTTATTTAATTGTTCTTTCAAATATTACAGGATTGCGGCGAAACCGCGCTCCATTTAGCCATATCACGAGACGACGGCGATGGTTCCTCTCTCCACATAGTGGATTTCCTAGTACAAAATGGCGGATCTCAACTCCTCGATAAAGCAACTGTATCGGGTATGACCTCCCTACATTTGTGTGCGGCCATCGATCGCACCGAGCCAATGAAACTCTTGCTCAAAGCTAATGCCGATATTAACCTGAAGGACATTAATGGCAGGACGCCATTGCAGATTGCAAGACAGTTGGGACATCATGCGTGTCAAGAGTTGGTTAGTTTTTTTGTTAATTTTGGTCAATATATTGCGTTCTAGCGTAAAACTCTTAAGAATGATGTGTGTATATCTCTACGTAAAATTGTATCCACCTAATATTAGAATATAGTAAGATAAAACCTATAAACAAAATTAATAACATAAAATAAAAAAATATATATATTTTCAGCTGGAAAGTGTAGATAAGAGGGAAAAAAGTATTTTCGAAAATATCAACATTGACTGGAATTTGTCACACGACGATGGATCAACAGATTTTTCGGACGACGACACGGTCATAGATGAAAGAGTTAGTAAATCTACCATAGAATATAATTAACGTAATTATTTATTAAGTTGAATTTTATGGTTTGATAATCATAATAATTATATAATCAATTTATTGGCAATGTCAAAATTACAAGTTAAGGATAATATTATTTTACCGAATTGAATGAATATACAGGTTATGTATAAATTATGAAATAATATAACATAAGTGGTACAGCGTCTGACAGTAAACGCGGCGTTTTCAGGTTCGATTCCTAGTCGAGCAAATTAACTATTTTCATTTGGTACTTATTTTCTGGTACGCAATGTCCCTAAAACTGGAGGGTGTGTGAGGAACGACGTACACTATACTTCCTATATGAATATACGGGACACCGCATGGAGCTAAAACTTGAAATAATTACCCAAATAACTAATCTATTTTATCTATTACCATATTGTTATTCTAGCAAAACGGCAGCGTAACACCCGAGAAGAAATGTCCGCGGTCGCGTCCCCCCTCGTACGCGGGCACGTGCGGTGGCGGGGGCGCGACGGCGGGCGGCGGGGAGTCCCCAGTGCTGCGCTCGCGCTCGTCTACGTGCGACTCGCTGCACCATGCGCCGCCCACGCCCACCACGCTGCCCAGAAAGCCGAATGTCTGTGAGTGCAAGCTTTGTGTATATTGCTGGCTGCTTCTTGATTCGTGATTGCATAAGCGGGTGCGTGTGTTGGTGGTACGGGGTCGCTAACGGGAGTGGGGGTGAAGTGTGCGTTGACCGACTGTAGCAGAGTGCTTTGTCAAGTCGGTACGTGCGTTCGTACTGGGGAGTAGGGAAGTGGGAGTGAGAAGGGCGGGGTATTTAGAGAGTGGGAAAAATAATAGAATCATAGTTGGCTTATCAACCGTACATACAAAATTTCTGCATAAGTTTATTAAAAAAATTATAATATTTATTATTATAAGAATTAATTTTATATCATTTATTAATAAAGTACATGTAGAAATCACATGTAGAAAATAGGTCTCTTGTCAGGAGAATTGTCTTATTTGTTGGTCGTAGCTCATAAACAGATCTGACACTATTGACATTATTATATAAATTGTCGATTTAAATTCCCTAACTGAAGAAAGATAATGAAGAAAGATAATTGATATTTTAATGATAATGTTTGATTACAGACGCCATAGGCAGCCTGAAGAAGCGCGCAGCCCCGCTGCCCCCCGGCGTGGCGGGCGCTGTGCCGGGCAATGCTCCACACCCGCGCTCCACGCCTTCCCCGTCCGCCGACGCCGCGCGCTCCATACACGGTATGTGGTGTAGCCATCGATACCTTCATTGGCAAACCGCCTAACTAAATCTATCTGCGTCAACTCTTATGTTATTTACGCCATTTTACGTTATTTTTTTCAGACCACTCATTAAAAAAAAATATACTGCTTAGTGTATTGTAGTAACAACAATATACAATATGTACAATCAATTTATTATCGATCCCAGGTGTAACAATGGCGGCCGTGGGCGTGGTTAAGCACCGGCCGCAACAGCCGCCCCCGACGCCGCCTCCTGTGTTGCACAACGGCGCGCATAGGGATGAACCCACTCCGCCACCGAGAAAGGTATTTTTTTACTTTAACTTCTTACTTTCTTGTATCCAGTATTCAACAGGACAGACCGAAGGAAGCCTAGTGCTTAGATACTCCGTTTTACAATTCCGACCTTTTTTCAATGAATCGCATATAAAAGTGGTTCAAAGTTGTTTTTTTTTGTCAAAATAAGATATACTTAAAATATTTAAATTTCGATACTTAGTAAACATATATGGAAGCTTGGTTATGGACCATGTTAAATATGGATAGTAGTATTATTATTTTCGAATATGCTTGAGAAACAGAACGAATCGTGCATAATTGGTGTATTTGTCATTTTGTTTGGTAGAAGTCATTTCAGTTAAACATAATATGTATTGTTTAAAAATTTTTTGCTATTATCATACCTACATCATACTTTGGTATAGATATATCATCAATTTTAGAATTGTCATTATTTTATATTAGACCTTAAAATATATCAACACTCGATTATTTCTATGGATTTTTTAAAATATTTTTTATGAAGTGACTATATGGCGTGTTTTTAAACGCTAAAAACCTGTGTATGGTATTATGTACAGTGTCATATATTAAATTTAAACAAATATAGCTAAATAATTAATTAAAAAACCAAAAAGGTTGAGATGACGTCATTACTATCACTTTAAAAATCACTAACGTAAGAAAAAAGTACAGGATTTATTTGTTTTTGCTTCAGAAGAAAAATAGATTGCACCTGGAAAATGCAGTGAAAGGGAAACTAAAGAGGGTAAAATACTGAGAGAGCTTTAGTGTAATAACTCGCTTACCCTTTGTTTACATCTTACACACGATTTGTATTTACGTTGTACCGTCGTTTTATATTGTCAAGGGAGTGACGATAAATTACTTAATCGATTATTTTTGTGTGCCTCAAGTGTGAATCGAGATATTTTATTTAGTTTAAAAAACTAATAATAGATTTTTGATATAATTGTCTTGATTGGATATGATTGTGTTACATTTGAGAAGTAAAAAAAATCTCGCTTCATACTTCATGGATTCTTCAAATAGCTATTTTGAATCTCACTAGTATCACAGTAGTGTATAGAGCTATTTTCTGTAATATAGTAGTTTGAAATCCAGTAGAACATAAAACTATATATATCTACTTTCTCTACTGTCTTGACAATTAAGTACTTATTATTTTTTTAAAATGCTAAACACATTTAATAGATGTGTATGCCCAAATTGTCAATAATACTTGGTTTTATAATATTTATGCATGATTTTACTATAATGGAAAGCTTTCTCCGATTTAGTTCTTCGTAATAAAAGATATTGCGAAATAGATTTTGTTTGTAGAAAAATGTAACTAAGCCAAGACCTATACATAGTGGAATTCTAACAGAAATGTTTATAAATTTTGAAGTTGATAAATAACATGCACATTTTTGAACTTTCAGATTTTTTACTAACATGAATTACTGTTTTATTAGCATGATTTTACACCTTAATAAATACAGACAAAAACGTGTTTATATTAAATTTAAATGAAAACTTTAAGAGGAATATCAATATGTCAATAGTTTCTCTTAGATTGCTTTAAAATCTTTATGTCAGTCAAGAACTACAACTGACTGCAGCTTCTACACTTACCAGCATAGATAATTAATAGAGTTAGATAAATATACTTAAACTGCTCTTTATATTTATCGTCAGAAAGTGTGAAAACATTCAATTTTAAATCGATAGATTGGTATAATAGATTTTCTTTCAAAAACTATAAAAGAAACACGTTAATATCATGTCATTTACTAAAAGAAAAAGGACATAATATTAAATCACTCTACCCTCTATTTTCGATTCTTTTTTCATATTTAGGTTTATTTGAATGTTTTGCACTTTCAACATAAACAAAACAAACAGTTATAAACAAAACAAACCAAAAAGTAACCATCTAAACCAATGTTTTCCAGGAATGTTCTAGTCAAGACTCATCACTCGAGCTGTGCGATATAACGGACGGTCTCGACGACAGTCGCCTTCAGTCGTTTGATAGTTCGCGGTCAAGAGAACGTTCGAGAAGAAGCGACAGTCGCTCGTTAGACGTGTCGGATACATCGAGTGTACATTCGAGGTCACCATCTAGTTCAATTACTATGGTTAGTGGATGTTTTTGGATTTTTATATGGGTATTTTTTTGGCGACGCTGTATTGTATCCTGTATTTAGCAGGGTAGGCAAAGGGAACTTAGTGTTAAGGCATTCAGTTGAACATGTAACGCCCAATTTTCGAGACATTGCGAGTTGACTGGCGATAATTTAACGAGAATAATTCATAATTTTAAAATATGCAAATAATAAAAAAACAAATATGATTACAAATAGGATTAAAAATATTAACGCAAGATATCTTCGCCGTAACTGTTATCCGAACTTCTGAAGAATTTATTCTATTACAACTTTCATATAACTTGGTCATATAGGAGTGCTGTTAAATGTGCTGTCTAATGGACTAATTAAATAAAAAATAATTTGCTTTTACTTTTTAGATGGGAGGCGGCATGCGACGATGTCGAGCTCTGTACGACTGTTCAGCGGATAACGAAGACGAGCTGTCTTTTAGAGAAGGCGAAATCATTGTTGTTATTAACGAGCGCACCGAAGACGATAACTGGATGGAAGGTCAAGTCGAGGGCACCGCGCGTCGAGGAATGTTCCCCGTCTCTTTTGTTCACATGCTCCCCGACTAGTTAGAGAGAGACAAATATACGTCTTTCGATTATCTTAACATCAGCAACGATCCCCGACTAGCTAGAGATATATCTCTTGACATCATCTAAGATCCTCGACTAGTGAGAAAGAGATAAATGTATGTATCTCGTTTCAATGAATACCAACGAAGTTTCTTCCGAACCATCCGTCTTTCACAAAGTAACGCTGCTAGACAGAGACGGATAATATCTACAAGACCATATCCGATAAATTGATCATATATGAGTAGATACAGCAATGTTAATTTTTTATAAAAATATATTGTTGAATTTACGTAATTAAGTGGTTATTTTATTTTCTAATACTATGTAATTTGCATTATGATATTCTCGATTATATTACAGTAATATTTGTTAAAAAGTTACAAAGCAAACAAATTTTATAAAAAAATTCTAATATTTATCTTAATGGGCATTGCTTTATTTGCTTCTATGTGATTCAAATCAATAAATAAGTGTTCACAATTTTCATGATAAATAAATATAATTAGATCTAAAGCGTTCTACTTTTAAGTAACTTAGCAAACTACTTTGAGTAGAATCTAGTGCTTTCAGTTCCATCTTAGTTTAAACGTAATCTTAGAGTCTAATAACATCTAATAAAAAAAATATAAGTGAGTGAACGTTTTATGTCGTTTTTGAGGAATTCTCATTATAAATTAGCGTATGTAGTAATATTTGAATCAGAATATTTATTGTCACCAAAATATTTATGTTAGGACAGAGTATTAATGGAACACCACATTTTTGGCCTAAGCTTCAGCGTTCATTTGAAGAGCTACGAGCTTATTTTACTCTAGCATTTTATATATTAATTATAATTCCGTCGTGCGCAGCGATACAGCGTCCTACTGTAAATGCGACATTTGTGGATTTCAGTTTGGGAGAACGAATTGTTTCGATTACTCGTTCTGGTAACGCTAGTTGACACACAAAGTCTCGAAAATTAGGCGGTATATGGAGAACGTTTTGTCCTAACACAAGGTTCTTTATACCCATCATGTTATATGCGGGATATAATAGCGTGAATCGAAAAAATATATTGATATGAGTTTAAAGATGCACAGTTCGGTAGTTGCGAAACGCGGCCCCGATGTATTACTTTAATGTGATATCACCTGCACAAACATTGTTTTTATACAAGAATTTTAATACATACATTTTTGAATGTGATTTTCGACTATTTTATCATCTATTTACACGATTTTAAAGGTGTTTTTTATTAGATAATTTAACAAGTCACAAGCGCTCATTACGAATACCTAATTGATTAGAGTAAAGTTATTACTGATTTAGTATTATGAACAGTGACACCAATATGAATAAGATTTGCCACTAGTTCCGTCCCGATACGGATTTTTAATTGTTTTTTTTTTGTTTTATTTAAATACATTTTTATTGTGTGTGATCTAAACAACGGCTATAATAACAATGCTCAAATCAAAGCAATAGCTATAAACTGGCAAACTTGTCGATATATTGTTATATGTATTGATATTTAAATGTTTGTGTAGAGTCTATTTACGTCCTTCGACGTTACAGCTCATATAGTGATTTGCCAAAAATTATGATAAATGTGATCTTTTATAGTTGGAGTGATATACATATTTGAACGACAAACTATTGGACCAGTGACCGTTTGTTGTGTGTAGTTGTTCTTGTAGGTAATGTCTTAGATTGTTAATACATACATGTTTCATAGATATTGTGTTTATTTGGATACTGGAAGTGTTTAAATGGCATTCGTATATATGTAATGAGAGTTGAGCACTGTTAAATATCATGTAGTATCATGTATATGTACTAAATGAACGGACCATAAATATTTAAGTATTAATTGTTATTAACGCATTATATGCTATTGTGTTTTTAAATATATTCATAATGCTTATAGTATCCATGTAAATGCTGATTTTGAATCTTGTTATAAATGTTAAATTTTATCACTTCACAGAGACCGTAGCCATGGTAATATGCGCTCTTTCACTCTAAAGTTAGCCTTGCGATATATTGCTATATACGTACAGATTAAAGAGTTATTACGTTTGTAATGTAAAATAGCTTTTGAATCTTTAATATATAAATGAAAAAAAAATATATTTTCACACTATTAACACAGTACAAGAACATTCTATGTCCCTTGTGAGAAGTAGGAAACAAAGTTAAAATTAATTAAAACATGTATTCATTAGTCATTAGTGTCTTACCTTATAAAAAAGATAATCCTGTAATAACTTTATTATTGTGATACACACTACGTACCACACATTCCCTTGTAATTATATAATTGTTTTGTGTACATTAATTTGAAGAAAAGTTCTATTATTTTCGTAGCATTAAGACCGCATCCATTGTAAAGTTACCTTTATTAACGCGCGTTGCCATAAAATAGTATTATAAAAGTATTTATGCGACTAATTTAATTATTATTAACACATCAACATGATAACTAAAAATAAAATAAATCTTAACCCAACACTTTTAATTACATTCTTAGTGATTATGCAATGTTAAAATTTCACAATTGTTTTAATCTAAACATACAGTTTAAGAGAATGTTATGTTGTAAATAAACTCCTTATAAATATTTCTTTTAATTATATATGTATGTATGTATGTGCTCAAAACTGTATAGCATTGTGTATTCTCTGTCAGTAGTGTTAATTGATTCTATTTATTTAATTGTACAATTTGTGATGAAATATTTTAATGCCATTATAGTGACCAATTTATAATAATTTTATACAAAGCTAGACTAAATTCGAAACAACAGTTATTTATTTAATAATTAATGGAAATATAAAAGTATTATCGATTTTAGTGCAACTTTGTATTAATTGTTTATAAGTGGTCGAGTATGTTAATTATTAAAAATTTATGTAACCAAATGATGCTATAGATTAAGATGTTTTATTCTCTAATGTAGTATATTAAATGGAATGTAGTTGAAATAGTTTTTTCTAAAGTGTATTATCTGAATGAAAACCTGTATGAATTTATCAATACATCATTTCGATGTGATATCTGCATTTTTATTTATGAAGTCACCTTTATTTTACTGCAAACTTATAGTTGTACTCTTTTTGATTTAGATTTTTAGTAGTCTAAAAATCGGATCGAAATAGTCTCTTTATATGTTATGTCCAAGGTATATAAATAAATTATAAGAACCGCAGCATTTATTTACATTTTCATCAATTATTGATATAAAAAGCGAGTCCAAGCTCAATAGATTTTATAAGAGCGTTCCAGTCAAGACAAGCCAATTAAAATTTTAAGATTTATATTTTTTTGTGTATAATATTTCGTACAACACCTTTTTCTATATTTTGAAATTATTGTATCCTGTTTACGAGTTACGAATAATTAAGATGCATAATAGATTTTGTGAAACTGTTCTGTAAATGTTGAATAATATTATGATAAATATTTAATTACAACGTATATTTCTACAAAAGCTAATGGGTTATGTAAAAATATAAAAAAACATTTTTAGTTAAAATGTAAGTTTTTTAAAGTTTTCACTGTTACTTGCTTATTGTTAATTGTCAAGATACCAAGAAGCTTGACAGCTTATATTTGTCAGATTATCTGTCATTCGAAAATAAAAATATTATGAAAAGTATTCTATAAATATTTTCTTACTTTGTAGTTTTCCTAATTTTATTTTGTTTTTAAATTTATTTCCATCTAGTAATTTTAAGTTCAATAATTTACCATTTACATAAATGTACAAAATTTAGTTTGTGATATAATCATTATAGGAGAGTTTTTGTTATAGATAGTGTTACAATGATAACACAACGTTGGAATTATTAGTATAACGTCAATATATTAATAATTGAAAGTGAAAATTTAAAAGATTAAAATAATTAGTGAAAATATAGTGGCGAAAGACTGATCTATAATTCTGAAGAAAAACAATACATACTTAAAAAATGGTTTCACGAAAAAGAGTATTTGATTTATTTAGAACCATTAATGTCGCGTCGTAAGTACTGTTTATTGAAGAAATATTTATGTATAATTTAGTTTATAATAGAAAACTTAACATCTATTCAAATCCACGTAACTTTTGTCTATTCAAAACATAAAACCTATTTTCAAAAATTAGGATAAATACATAGCCATTTATAAAGCTATTTTATTTTATTTGTCAATAAATATTTTCATTTTAGCTGCCAGTGTCCAGCACATAGTCATAGGGGAAACTTTCAAGTTACTCATGCTACTCCATCAAAGGATTATGCCTTTGAGGTAATTTTAGAACATTTTTATAATTCATATTTTATAGCTCAAGTATACTCTCAATATTATGAAAGATCACCAAAAACTCTTTACAACACTCTTTATTCACATAGGGTATAGCTTCCAGATTTATTTAATTTTGTGTCTTAGTCTTATTATCATAATTTCTTTTTCTTATTTTAACTAAATAAACTCTGTCCATTAGTTATAGTGGTGGATATATGATATCAAGTCTTACTCAGTGGAGTAAAATATTTTTATTTCTCTACTTCGACATTGCAAAGCACACTGTTGAGCTTTTCCACAAAACATGCAATGTCTCTTATTTTTCTAATTCTACCAGAAAGCAGTGAAAGAAGTGTATACTCACTAATTCCTGCTATCCATACCTATATTATAAATTCGAAAGTAACTCTGTCTGTCTGTCTGTCTGTCTTTCTGTCTGTCTGGCTGTCTGTCTTTTACGCAATCAGGGCGAAATCGCTAATTTAATTGTGATAAAATACTCATATAGAGATACTTTAGGGTCTCGGGATGAACATAGGATACTTTTTTTTCTCATATTTGTGATATTTT
The DNA here is from genome assembly GCA_013403645.1 of Heliconius nattereri. NCBI lineage: Eukaryota > Metazoa > Arthropoda > Insecta > Lepidoptera > Nymphalidae > Heliconius > Heliconius nattereri. The sequence continues at coordinate 2,720,029 of JAAIXI010000254.1, forward strand.
CGATATATACCAATATATTAAAATACTTATTAATTTGACATGCAATTTATTCCGCCATGTTTATAACAACCGCCGTTGCTAAGCAACGATTTGCAAAGTTTATTGTTAGAAAACGTCACCCAAAATAAGTTTGCTTAACGCATACATGGCGCGCGCCGACTCAACCTTATTTTTTAACTTATTTTAATTATTTAGGCTTATTTTTTCTTACAAATTCTATTGAAAACCGAAAATAATTTCATAAATATATTTAATACATAATCGTATAGTTCAAGCGGGCGTAGCCGCGTCCGGGCCCACTAGTACTACTATATATGTGATCAAACATAAAATTAAGATTTTTTTTTAAATCTGCAGATAAAATGTTCAGCAGTGAGATATGGTTTAGGTGTTACAAGAGAAGTTGGACAGGATTTGGTGAATTTGGGGGCAAAAAATGTCTGTGTTATGACAGACCCTAATGTTATGTCTCTGAATCCAATGAAAGCAGTTCTTAATTCTCTTACAAAAAATGGAGTCAATTATGAAATATACGACCAGGTTAGAGTGGAACCAACTGATTCAAGGTACCTAAATAAATAATTTCTCAGATACCATTTATTATATTTGTTTTTGCTTCACATTACATGCAAGATAGTTAGAGAAAAAGGAGCCCCAAACACTAAGGTTTCTGCTACATTTTTACTTTCTGTACAAAGGCCAAAGAGGCCTTGTCCACTGTTGTAAAGCTTGTCATATACACCCTACAAGGTTTATCATCTTTGAACCGAGGCCTCTCACAGCCAGCTTGACAATATTTTTTGGTACATGTGATAAAATTATCATTATAATATATCAATGTTGTAAGTATTGTAAAATGTTTCATTTTTTATGATATTTTGTTTACTCCTAATTTTAGTAACACCGCAAAGTATTGAAAAGAAACTCATGCTAGACTATCTTTTTTTTAATAAATTCGAATTCCAATTTAATGGAATATTTTTATTACAGAGAAAGTAAATAATAAAGATATCTTCTTAAAAGTAATGATCGCGAAAACGTTGGTTTTCGCGGTTTTTTATATTTTAAAAAATCAGCTTCACGCTGTATCCTGCAGACAGCAGGGTAGGCAGAGGGTACCTGCTGTTAAGACACTCCGTTCCTCATTTTTCGCCGAATTCTGGAGGCATTGCGTGTTGAATGATGGAACTCAACGCCGCGTTTTGCCTTGGTACCAGAGCGAGGTAATGGAAATATAAATTTAGATAAATATTTCTTTTCCACCTAGCCTTCTATCTGCGGGATACGGAAAACTGAAAAAAAAATTATAGTCGCGGTAAATTATATTTATTGTTAAATTAACTTATGAAATATTAAACTAAATTAACGATATAGTCGTTTATTCTTACTTAATAAAAAATTACCTATTTACTTACTACCCAAATCTATTACAGTTTCAAAGACGCTATAAATTTCGCCAAACAAGGTAGTTTCGACAGTTTTGTGGCTATCGGCGGCGGCTCGGTAATGGACACGTGTAAAGCCGCCAATTTGTATTACTGCGACCCGAACGCGGAATTCCTCGATTATGTAAACCAGCCCGTGGGCAAAGCGAAACCGGTCGATGTGCAATTGAAACCAATGATTGCGAGTATGTTATTTTATTATTATATTTTATTCTTTCTTCTGTTTTTTATTCTATTCGATTTGCAATTCGAGTTCTTTTTAAATTGGGTACTTCTCGAAATATTGTAAAAGTGAAAGGATATTTTTAATAACAACTTGTTTAGAATCTTGTCTTTTAATATAGCGTATAGTAAATATTTTACTTATTTTTATTGTATTTAGATAAAATTGACAAATATCCATGAATGTAAATTATCCATGAATACTATGTTTTTAAACAAAAGTTATGTAAAAAATTAACAGTTCCTACAACCAGCGGTACAGGCAGCGAAACAACTGGCATGAGTATATTCGACTACGAAGAAATAAAAGCCAAGACTGGCATATCTCATTCCGCCTTACGGCCGATCCTAGCTCTAATAGACCCTTTACATACACTGACTGTGCCAAGAAACGTGGCCATTTATTCGGGTTTCGATATATTTTGTCATGCTTTAGAGAGTTTTACGGCTATACCGTATACAGAGAGAACACCTGCCCCTGAAAATCCCGCTTTAAGACCAGTTTATCAAGGAAGTAATCCTATATCTGATGTTTGGGCTAGATTTTGTTTGCAAGTGAGTATTTTAAGAATTAAAGCTTTTTTAAGAATGAAATATATTTTTGTATATAATATGTCAAATCTTGTTCAGTAGTAGAATTAAAAACAGCCACCTTTGTTTGGTTTATATGCTCTGCTGTTTCTATAGTTGGGTTTTACAAATTTACATAAGTAAATATTTTCACAATCAAAATGATGCATTATAATATTTTCTCGAAATGACAACTTAAACTTTGGATAGGAACTTACGTGTTTTATGGAAACAACTTTTGTAATAACTTTATCCTACGACTGTTGCAAGGACTATGCTATTTAAATTCTGTAATAATAAACTTTGGTATTAGTCATAAATCATAAAATTCTGCATAAACAAGTACACACTCATAAAGATGAGTAATCTTTCTGTACATTATATCTATTTTGTATTTTCTTTTAAATTTAACTTTAAAATAACAAAAGTGAAGTTAATTTTAATATATTTAATTAACTTAAAATAATTTTAAAATCACAATAGTTTGAACTAATTCTCCTCTTGTTCAACACATATGGTAGAATGGGCACATATATATCTGTCAGGGCCTCGCTTAGCCATTATATTTTTATTTTTTCGTTCTGGTGTCAAGGCAAAGCGCGGCGTTGAGTTCTGCCACTCAACACGCAATGCCTCCAGAACTCGGCTGAAAGTGTGAAACGGAGTGCCTTCCTAACACTAGGCTCCTTCTGCCTACCCTGCTATTTGCGGGATACTATGCTGCTGATTTAATTAATACAAAATAATTTTGAATCCCGAAGATCTTGCACAAATACTTCGCTCGTTCAGTGACCAACGCGGACGACATAGAGGCGCGTTCTAACATGCACCTCGCGGCCACCATGGCGGGCGTGGGCATCGGAAACGCGGGCGTGCACATATGCCACGGCCTCGCTTATCCTATAGCTGGGAATGTTAAACAGTATGTGCCTCAGGACTATGGGTAAGTATTATACTTACCTGATCACATTTTGCTAACATCCCAATAACACTTCGTTATTGCATCATTAATGCTATTGCATCAGCGTAATTATATAAATAATAATTTTTCTATTAAAAATATATTTTATAACAGAATAACGTATATCAGTTATACTTATTCTATTATTAATTTTCAGATCAGATCCCATAATACCTCATGGTTTGGCCGTAACAGTAACAGCTCCGGCTGTTTTCCGTTTTACTTCACCCAGTGACCCTGAGAAGCATCTAGAAGCAGCTCAATTACTAGGTACAAATGTGACAGGCAAGAAACAGGCCGATTCGGGAAAAATACTCGCCGATACTATAATACGATATATGGAGAAAATGGATATTGACAATGGGTTGACAGCCTTCGGTTATACAAGTGATGATATACCGAAGTTAGTCAAAGGAGCATTGCCTCAAGTAAGTTTTTATATAATTTTGAATTCTTTTTTTTTATAATAAGACCCTAAGAAGAAGATTGTAAATAGCTCAGAAAAGGTATAATTTACTCATTCAAACTATTAAACATTTTTATGTTAACCTACACTTTTAACGAAACTTGTCCTGAGGATATGCTCATAATATTTTTTTAATATGTGTCTGAACACCCAAAATTAGTAGTATAGCTTACTAAGCAAATTAATTGAATCAATCCACTTTGTTGGGCAAGTAGCACAACTCCCACGTTTGTGATCACTGTCCATTGTTTCCCCGACTAAATAGGTTCGACTCTAATAAATTACTCGAGTGTATTAGTTTCCCCAAATATGTAAAATACAATATGTAAAATATTATTCCACTTTTTCTAAAATATCATTTAGGATTAGTTTAATCATTTCATGTATTGCCTTGTAGTATTCGAGCATAGTTAGAATGATTTTTGGGCAGTGAAGTAGTTTTTTAGCTACTAAATTACTCACTACTTGATTAAAATCTAGCATAAAGCGATTTAGGCTTAAGGGTGGTTGGAGGTGGATTTATAAAGTATTTATAAAGTGGATAAATACAACATTAGTGAGCTTTGATCTTGTATTATTTAAAGCAATATTTTATGAATGTATTATTAAAATAATATGGGAAATAATATTTTTTTGTATCTTGTAACATTTTAGGTTAAAAATGAAATATATTTCATGTAAAGTGAGTTTTAGTAGCTTACTAAGATACTAGTAAAGATAAATATTTCTTTGGAGACATCAAAGACAAAGTAGAATTTTTTTATTAAAAAAATATATGTTTGCAGACTAAGACCCTAATTGGAGTAGCTATAATTATAATAATATAACAATTTTATTTCATTTATAGCATCGCTTACTTAAGATTGCCCCAGTACCACAGTCTGAAGATGATTTAACGGCCATTTTGGAAGAGTCGCTGTCTATATACTAATATTGTTTATACTATAATATATGTATATAATGTAAATTAAAATAATGGTTGTTGTTATTGTTACCAATTTATTATCTGTTATCAATAAAATAATATAACATTTAAGGTTTAATTTTTATTAATTTTAAGTACATAAAATAATACCTATCAACTAATTTGTATAATATATAATTATGTATATCTTACATTAACTAATTTTAATTTGTATCCGATTTGTTATTTCACTATAATTATAAGAAAAGCGCTAGATTTCAAGATTCGGAAGGTTCATTTCGGAAATAATCAGAAGGCACTTACTTAATGCTCAATTTTCGATATGTAGAAAGTTTTGTTTGACTAGCGCTTACGTCTATCACTTACTGCTTAAATAAAATGTTAACGCAGTTAATGTGTTTACAAATGTTATTTGTACCGTGACTTAGACCGCCTCGGGGACGATGTTCTTGTGGTGGAACGGACTGCTCTCGTACGACATGTTGGCGGCGCTTACGCTGACGTTGCGGAGTGGAGCGTAGCGATTGAGGCGAGGGGTGGTAGGCCCCGTCAGCTCCTCGGTCAGCGGCTGGTACACCTGGCCGCAGTCCCGCCGCAGCCGGTGCGGCCCGGGCGGCGCCATGTTCGCGAACACCGAGTTGATGTAGCGTATCTGCTTGTTCCGTCTCACAAATACCATCACTACGAGCTTGGCGACGACGATCAAGAGAAGTAGCGCACCCAAAATGGCTATCAACATTGGCCACAAGTACTCGTAGCGGCCGTGCTCCGTGTCCTTTACAGATGTTTGTATGTATACTTCAGGTTCGAGGTCGTCGTACATGTTATCGTTTTCTAAAAGTTTGATATCTATCTTTACACTATCGCTTTGCGCTTTATCAATCGGTTTTGGTGACGGAGTTGATGATTTCTCGATAAGTTTAACTTTGAGATCGAGATTTTCATCGTCTTCGTCATATTCCTCGCCGGATTCGTCGTCGTCTTCTTCGTCCTCACCTTCTTCTTGGTTGTCATCGTCGTCAGCGTCTCCATCAGTATTGTCATCGTCAGTAAATTGGTTAGTGATGTTATTAATCATTTTAGTATCATCGGCAATCTTACCGTCGTCTAATGTGTCTTTCAAGTCAAAGTTGCCCTCTGCGTCTGTGTCGATTCTTTCCCATATTTCTTCATCAGAAACTGATGGCAATGGCTCAACGCGATGTGTAGGTGTACCGCACGTTTGACGTGTCAGTATTTCCCAACTGTACGAGCCCTCGTCTTCCTTAGCATCAGTCGCTAAGTTAGCGATACTGGCAGTATTTGCATTAGGAGAAATTTTGTGACTGCTTAACCAGGCCATGAGGTTTTCAAATTCATGGCTACAAGCTAGTAAGTTGTATGTAATATCAAGAGAACGTAATTTTTTGAGAGTATCTAATTCAGTTTCTTTAATTTCAGTAATGTGGTTATGTGACACGTTTAGGAAGCTTAAGTTGTTCAGGAGTGTGTTTGATTGATTTTTCTCTACTTTCCAAAGAGCTGTAAGTTTAGCATGACTCATGTCCAACCATGTGAGACCTGGTGTGTTGATGAAAACTTCAGCTGAAAGTACTTTCAAGGGATTGCCTTGGAGGTTTAATTTTCCGAGATCTTTGTTTTGTTCAAATACTTTGGCCTCTAAAGTTGTCAACAAATTATATGATAAATTAATTTCGATAAGTTTAGGACTTCTAGAAAAAACTCGGCTGCTAATTGTTTTTATCTTGTTTGCCGACAGATTAATTTGCGAAAGTGCAGTAAATGTTCTTAATGAATCATCATAAATTTCTTCGAGGCCGCAGTTGGATGCATCGAACAGGTAAATGTTAAATTGTTCTGCGGAGCAATTGAAGCCTTCAGTAGGCAAATGTTTTAATCGAGGGTTGTTGGATATTTTGAAAATATCCAATTCTATGTTTTCCTTGATAAGAATGCTCGAAATGAAATCCAAGTCGTTATAGGAAAGATCCAAGTAGTTAAGTTCTACCAGTTTGTGGAAAGCTTGGTTATGAATTTTTTCAATGTTGTTTCCGCTAAGGTTAAGATTGGCAATGTATGTCATACCGTTAAACATGGATGGCCCGATAAATTTAATATTTGTTTGGCCTGCATTTAAAGTAAGTAAGTCTGATATTTGAAGTCCATATACGGAGTCGATTGGGTTTCTTTGAATGTGAAGAGTAGCCAATTCAGTGTTCTCTGAGAAAATATCTTCGGGAAGTGATTTAATGTTATTGTCGCTTAGGTCTAGTTCTTCTAAATCGAGAAGAGTCCTAAATGTATCAGCTTCCATATCTGATAAATAATTGCCAGCCAAGTTCAGGTACATTACGCCTGGCATATTTTTAACAGTATTAGCGGTGATGTATTGCATGTTACAATAAGAAACATCGAACTCTTGTACTGAAGAAGCATTAAGGAAATATTCACCTGATCCCGGGGCAGGGAATTTGAGCGGATTATTTGACAGTGTTAAAAGGAGCAGTTTCTTGTTATTTGCAAACGTTTCAGGATGTAAGCTCTTAAGTTTGTTGTTAGACAAGTTAACAGCGTAGAGTTCGTGGAGACCATGGAAGGCGTTTGCTCCTACAGACGTTATAGTGCTGTTTACAATTTTGATTGTAGCAATTTGGTGGAGACCCAATTTTTTGAAAATAAAATCATCCAGTTGAATCTCTGTCTCGGCGTTGTCAATTACGAGATCCGTGATATCGTCGCCGAACTTTTGAGTTCCCATTTCTAGACGGTTGCACTTCGCTGTTCTGTATCCTTGAGATACAGTGCATATGCAATCTCTAGGACACGGCCTGTCCTCATTGAATAATACTTCTTGTTCATCTGCGTCATAGTCTTCATATTGAAACAGGAAATTGTCAGAATCCTTGTTATCTTTCTTTGCAGTTTTGTTAACTGACTCTGAGATTGCAAGCGCACAAACTGCCAGGAGCAGTAGCAACTCCCGGGACCTAGCCCCCATGTCGTAGCGAACTCTGAAATTAAAATAATAAGACAGGTCAATATTTAAATAACATAATTCAGTTTGTGCGCACGAAGCGAGTTCAAGTGCAAGGTCATCAAACAACTCGAAGGAAAGAACATATAGATATTGTTTGGACATATGAATTGGTAGAAGTAGTATGTATTTGTATTTGTTAATCATAATCAATATTACAAATACATATAAAAGTTTTTGGCCGTGTACATTTTAATAAGTACAGCTCAAGAATGTAATTATACCCATATAATTTTAATATTTAACTAACAAGCATAAATATTTATGAGTTGCGAAACAGATGTGGCCGTATTGTTTTCATGAAATTTCATACGCGAAATATATAGATACATTTGCTATTTAGTCATAAGTATAGAAAATGTGGTCAGAATTTGTTTTCCTTATTATCACGTAATTTAACCACAAATTATTTTTTATATAATGTTTTAAAATTAAAATACGGACATTAAATATAAAAACAACATAAAAATAATAATTTGAAATAATATTTTAAACTTGAAGTTTATATATCGCATAATGGCGACTCTACCAGCTTTATATACACCATCCCATGGCCATATAATTATCTACTGCATAAAGTATAAGCCATAGTTATCTCAAAAGGTAAGTACCGCTGGGTATTGATTAATTATTGTACGCGGCCTCAAGACAAGATACTCCAGTTAAAGTGTTCTATTAAGTGACGAAGTTATCTTTGTTTTCATTGTAATTAAATTGCATTGCATATGTATGTAAAATGTAGGTATACTCTTTAGTTTGTACATGTAAAGTGTAAGCAAAATATATTTTTGGGAATTAGGTTAGAGGTAAATGTGAAATCACAAGTATTTAAACATTTTTTCAGTTTTATATTGGAAAAGGAAAATTTTTCATATTCACGGATAAAAATTCAACGTTAATTTTAATGAAAACAAGTCTGACAGTGGTTGTCAATTTTTTTTGGATATCAGCTGTTTTTTTAACTTCACATATCTTTTGAATCTTCAGCGTAAGTAATTTTTTGAAACAGTTTTTGATAGAGATATATGCATCAACAAGAATTCTTCACATAGTGGCATTTGACATAATTATAATGTTCATAAAATATTCTTATGATATATGTAATATCTACTTATATATTTCAGCTACGAATGAGTCAATGACCTCATATTACAATTGACCCTATTCTAAAATAGATTGAAATGTAATATATCTGATAAGTACAAATACTGGCTGTGATAGAAAGTTAACACACTTTCTCGCAGTCCGGTCACAATGCAGTGCAACAAAACCGTAGCTTTGTCATCGTGCGTGCAAACGATTATCGAATTTAGAAACATTGTAGTAATTGGCGAAAATTATTTATATTATTTTATATTTTACCGACTGTAAACGCTTGTGGTTGACTGGTCGTGGGTTCGATCCCCCTTCGAGGAACGGAGTGTTTTAACAGTAGGTTTCCTCTGCCTGCGCTGCTGTATGCGGGATACAGCGTGAAGTTGATTTATATTTAAAAGTAGAGAGTACTGCCATATTACAAAATTGAAACAAAGAACGGTAAGCACACAATCTCCCCGCGCTAGCGATATCGTAGAGCTCCAGATAAGATTAGATAACCGGTCTCAGAGAAATGTTCCATAGAGTAGGCTCGATATTAATATCTCGTTTCGTCTCAGAATCATTTCACTCTACATATGCCATTGCCTGTTTATAATAAATTAAATATTTGTGGGTACATATAAAATATGTAATTACATTTAAAGTAACATAAATGCTACTACTGTAATAACATAGGAAAAAGTAAAGGTAAACAAAATGCTGGTAAATAGAGTTATGTTTATATATACAAATATAATTACATATGAAAAAAAAGTTTTTAAAATAGACGAGTCAAGATTAAAATGAATATGATTAATACTTTTATATGAAAATTTTACGATGATTGTTACTTCATCCAATATCCAACTCACGCGTTGCCAAATTACCTCTAACCCAAATCCCCCTTCCCCCAACTATCAGAAACTTCGCAAAGCGATGGCGTAAACAACTCCATATATGGTCAAACATACTAATAAATAAACATGCTTGCATCGTCTCTACCATTACATTGGTGACAATTATAATTACAAATGCAAAGTAGGCAGGTGCTAGCGAAATGTGTTTCTGTACGCGAGCATCTGGTCTGCGGTGTATGCCAGCATTGCCAGCTGAACGCAAGGTGGATCAAAAAATTTGTATGACATTATTAATGATAAATATAAGTAAGAAAATAGCGTTTACAGTTATATATATTTTTTGCTTGTTTAATTGGTATACGAGTATTATACCGGAACGGAGTGTCTTAACACTAGATTCCCTCTGCCTATGTTGCTGTGTGCGGGATACCGCGTGAAGCTGATTTCATTTGATTTGGTAATACTTATTTTGATATATTATATCAACTATAAATTAATGAATACATAAAATATTTAAAAACAATGGAAAATACTGCTTTAATTTACTAAATGTTTTTTTTTTAAATACAAGTATTTATAGATATTATTTATACTGATAATTACACTTAATAAACTTTATTTATAGAAAAGAAGATAAAAATAATTATGATAAAAAACATTTAAATATAAATGAAACCAAAAGGAATAAATAGTGAAGTTCAACGCGTCGAATACTAATCCCTATATAAAAACAAATGATTTATTTAGCATACAATACTTTGCCTACATTGGCGAGGCGTGCACAAATGCGTGCCGTCACGTCGCGTCACGCCGCCCGCCGGATAGATGACCGATAAATGACGGACTACAGAATATAATCCATTCGACCTTATTTACATAGTCGTTATATTTTTAATAGCGAATTTTAAGTAAACAGACAGATTTTTCTGCAAGAGTTTATTTGAACATTATGTTATATAGAAAATATAAATCACTATTATATTTATATAGAGAACCTGAACTTAGTGTTAAGATATTAAATTCCGCCGATTTCTTCCGCATCTTCGGCCGATTTCTTAGGTTGCCCTTGTCAGAGCGAGGAAAATAAAAATATTTCATATTTCCTAGTGAGAATCCAAATCAGATCAGATCCAAATCAATCATTAGATATTGAACTAAGACAAATTCATGTGAGTATGGTTTTAATTATAATTTTGATATACCTAATAGGTATGTGTTTCCTTTCACAATAACACATTTACAAGTACATACATATTATACTATAATATAGGAATATAGAACGATATAAAAGTATATAATTTTATTTATAATTTACCACGCTTCTTATTCGTAATGCATACTATAGCCTATACATCCATATCAGCTATCAACTCGCCTCGGAGAACTTTGCATCGCGTCGCAGTAGTTTGCATTGAAAACTTGGCCATACGCCGAAAAATTGGAAGAAATACCATTCATATCAAAGCATTAAGGTGCAAATTAGATTACGCTTTACACGTGACATAATACAAGTTGACAATGTAGAGACGGCGCTCGGAGGAAGGAATTTCGAATGTACTGTCACATGATATAAGCCTTTATGTTTCATAACGAAGGCTCTAAAAGATCCGTTAGGCCTGCGTGTGGAGATACTGAGAGAGTGGCTACAACACCCATATCGGAGAACATTTCGCAAGCACCTTCGCCTCGTAATGAAACATCTTGTAAGGCTTGTGGTTTTTGTTTTAGCGTCTTAGCCATTTATCGCACTCTATTAAAATACCTATATATGTGTTTACTTCAGATAAAATATCTTATTGTTACTAGGTATTTAATATTATAATATGAAAAAAAAACAATGGCAAAACGTACCTCTGTCCTAGTTCAGCCGCCCAGATACTTCGTTAAATGAGATCTGTAAAAACAAGAAACGTAGTGTGTTATTGAGTTATATTTTTTTAAATAAACGTTTAATATAAAGCCAGTGTAACCTAATTTAAGGCTTCACACTGTATCTCGCATGTAGCACTCACTGTAGGCAGAGGGGGCCTAGTGTTAAGACATTCCGTTCCTTACTTTCTGCCAAATTCTGGAGGCTTTACTCATTGAGTGACGGAAGAGCGAAGAAATGAAAATATTAAATTTTAATTTTCTCGAGTGAGAATCGAACCTGTCAAATTTACAGTCACACGTTTGGGCCCTTGCTGAACGGCTGGCCTCGAATGTACAGGAATACGAACGTGCATTTTTGTCATAAATTAACATTTGTAAATACATATGTTTTTTATTTAAGATTTCGATGAACGCGGGTTGTGACCTGGCAGTGCATGCCTATTGCATGCAGTAACGGTGGTTTCGTATGAAAGTCGTAGTGACTCATACATGACGCTCTTACACAATAACATTTTAGATCCCTAATTGAAACTTTATATGATTGTATTATTATAAATAGAATATAAGTATTTAATTCTACATAAATAGAAGTAGCGAAGTCGCTTTTAGCAGGGTTAATTGTAACTCAGTTACTAATTATCAATCGGGGTCTGTGAATCTTTAGCTTCTGGCAACCTATTTTGCATAGTGCTTGTTAATTACAAGCTTATATATCTAAACGTAGAATTTACTTTGTATAACTATCGATGTTTGCATCTATCGCTTGGGTGAACTTATTGATGTGCAGAGGCGTGGTTGCTCAACCACTAGAGCTTATACAACTGGTTTTAGTTTAGTTTACGGTGGTTGTCTCCTTTTGTGGTCGTAATATTGTAGTAATTTAGGAATAAATTACAATAGATTGTACCAAATAAATTGAATGACTTTCAAAGCAACAAATTGTTTGCTTTAAAATACCTTTAACGGCCTGGTTAAATACCATTTACTATTTAAAAAAATAAAATAACATGGAAAAAACAAAATGTCAATACTTTTCCTGGACTGTATATGTGAATTGAAAACATATTAAACATGCTGGTCTCTGAATTAAAATAAATAAATTAATACAAAATTCCATCACCGAACCGAACCGACCATATCTTATCGAATAATACAGTTATACGACATTAAAGTAAAATTAATTATTAGAGTAAGTAATAAGATTGCCTTGAATGTAAAAAGAAGGTCGTTAAAATTATCCGCGTTCTGAATAATAATGCGATAAGTTCTAGACTGGCGTGGCTGATGGCGGCGGTTACTGTAGGTAGGCTTTGGCAACATTTGATCGATCTTTTCGCAGTTTGTTTTGCCAATCATTGGGAGAACGTTAAATGCAAACGTAAATTAAACGCATCCTATGACATTGTAATCCAACCATGGTTATATTTACACAAAACCTTCACACAAATTGCAGCCTATGTGATTTTCTAAGTTATGAGCTATTTTACTCTAATGTTTTATCTAAATCCAATCCGTACTTTTTGCGTGAAAGAGGAACAAACACCCATCCTCACAAACTTATACATTTGTAATATTAGCAGGAAAATTGTAATTTTCTATCATCTCTTATTGTCTTCTTTTTTTACCTGTATAACTTATATTTTTTTTTCTGTTAAATTATTTAAACATAAAAATCTACCGTTAAATTGTTCAAGTTAGCACAAATAGCGAATATTCTAAAGGCAGTATAAAGAGAACTAGTTCATAAAAACCGCCGCGGCCTTGCGCTCTATGGACACATTTGCGTATATTTACCGTCTCGCTAAGCGCATCTTTTGTATCCAAACAATAAGACTAGAGGACAAAATTGCAGTATAAGATGAGGAAGCAGAATTTGTAAGAACTATAGTAGTTTAATGTATTATATCTGAGATTTGAAGAGTTTAAATTTTTCTATAAAGAACAAAAGTTTTATTTTTATGTAGGACAAGCTTTTCTTTTTATGCTTATCTTTTTCACAAACTTATTTCAATACCATTTACTACTTATATTGTAAAATAGTCGTTACTAGGGAAAAACCATCAGTGTTTCTATTGTGGAGATAAATCAGGGGTGAATGTAATAAAACAATACCTTTTTTCTAGAAGCACGTCAGATATAAAACTTGTATAGATATAAGATTTGTCAAATGTCAAGAGAACATTGTGATTAGATAATAATTGAGAAATTGAAATTTATTTATCAATATCACTGAACTCTAATAATATTTAGTTAAAATATATTCATAAAAATAAATAGTATAAGAATATATTTTTATATAAAAAAAATAATATTTAATAAATGGTATATACATATCAAATTTCATTTTAAATATAGAATTTGGACAAGGTGACCGCACTGGCTAGACACTAACTGCTTACCTTAGCGGTAGATTATAAAAGATATATCTCTTACGTATAAAAACTTAAATGTGATTAATATTCAAGATCTTGAAATTTATAAATAAATAATTTTATGTTTTACCCATATAAGTTGCAATTACTTTTTATTATAATAAATCAAATTCGAAGAATTCGAAATGTCAACAATACTTTCCTTACAGCGCTTGACATTATTTTCCTTTAATTATTAGTAGTTTATTTAATTTAATTACATATATGACACAAAATGAAATAAAATTATTTTTTAATTTAAAAATTTAATTTTATTCCGTGAGCTTAGTGAGAAATATAATGGTAACTGCCAGTAATGTGCATAAAATTATTCATGCTTTATTGTTGTCAAATTAGTTTTTAATTTTTCATTTAAAAAAAAAGTTTAACATTCTGGGTTCTAGAAAAATATTCTCATGACTCATACATATTTTATTGTGAAGAATGCACAATATTTCTAAATTATGACAGTGGGTAAAACCACTGCTGTGTTTGAAGATTTTCTTTCATCATACGGTCTGGTTTGAAAATGACTTTTCATCTTTTGTGCATCTTTATCAGATTGCACAGACGTCTGTGTTTACCTTTGTCCATATATTTCATCTTTTGTGCTTAACGATTGCCGTAAGATCTTTAAATTTTGTTTATACGTTTATAATGACGCTTACAATGAAGATAAAAACGGATTTAATTGTCTTTGTTCATTTGTAGATGGGTAATTTAGAATTTTACAATCTCAATAAAATTAAATAAAATATTTATCATAAACAACGTTAATAAACCAGTAGGCTACTACCAGTTTTTGTACGAATAACACTAAACCTATTTAAATACAATTTTGTGGTTTCCATAATAGATTTTTAATAACTATTGATCTGTTAACAAACACGTTTATAGGCAGTAGTAGTATTGAGCTCATATTGCGCGATTTATTTTAAAATTGGCCGGCCTGATCGATGACTGTGAGTACCGGTTCGATTACTCCAGTCCGGTCATTGTTTGAGGTCACGGAAGGGAGCACTGTCGCTTTACGTAGTCTAGACGAATTGAATTAATTAGTTACCTATATGGAAATGTAGTATTCATTAAGTCAAATTTTATGGTTATTTTATAAATTTAACAGAAAAATATATTTTTTAATATTCGTTCATTAAGAAAGTATTTTTTCTGACTAGAGATTAGACCAAATAAACTATTGTAAATATGAATATTATACCGGTGAGTTTTGAACCTGCTACCGTCAGTCGTTCTAAAATAGTATATGGTCAAAATGTATATGTGCAATGTGTATAACCATTCTAATGTTAATACCACAGGCTCTAGAACTCTTAATTTAGAACAAGTACATGAGTTTCTCTGCAATTGCTTGCAAAGTAATGTGGTTGTGTTTTTTAAATAAAATAATGCATAACTATATTTCAAATACTATAAAAAAAGATTTTTAGATGAATTTTGATTTTCAGATAAAAACATATTATGATATAACTTTTTATAAATCAATAAGCTATGTATGTAATAAGCAACAGTTTTGGTTATCATGCTTTAGAAAGCGCAAGTCATATTTGTTATATTCAACGTAACTGTAGGTATATTTAAAATTAAAATATTAATGTACTAAAAATGTTAAATATTTAACACATAAGCTTAGTAAAGGATTGATAGAATTGTATACTAAAGTATCTAATATATTATAAAAATTCATCTCTTCTAGCTCTACAACTACAAGAAATGAGTCATAGGTTTATTTAACTAAGCAATATGTAAAATAATAAATTTTCACAGTGTTCGCTTTCTAGCACACCTGCTTGTGGCTAATGGGTGTTTTTTGCAACTAGTAATGTTATATGTGGTTTTTGGGCTCTATCAAATTACAGACCACCTGGCACAACGAATATAATTAATTATGTATAATAATTTATGCTAATTTGAACCGTCTTCCAATGTTTTTTAAATAATCTTTAATAATTAAACATTTATACGTTGTTTTATAAATGTTCTACTTCTATTCAGATTTACTTGAAATATTATGTAACGTAAAGGTAATTAGAACGTTTAAAAATAAATAAAAGGTTTACCCAAGTATAACGAAAAGTATTCGTATTTGATTGTAATTAGTATTATCCAAATTATTGTTAACTTTAAAAAGATAAAAAAAAGGAAATTTAAAAATTAATTATAATATATTAATATATTTTAATTTATTTTAAAAGTTTTTGCAATTAACAATTGGATAATGTCAAATATATGAACATATTAATGTTAACTATTAAGTTGACAGTAGCAAGACGTAATCGCAGAAACCCCAAAACGCAATTACGTCATTGACATTTCATATAAATAATATCCAATGTTAATAAATAATACATATTATTATTTATTAATAACAAGATGATCAATTCTGGTTTATTTTTATGCGAAAGAGAAGCAGTTTCAACAAACACCTGTTAAATAATTTCCATATTTCTGAATAGAATTATCAAGCTTTAGATCCAACAGAAAGGACGCTAAGAGCAACGTACGTAATTATATCTCAAACGTCGACCTTGTAGTGTTTCCATATTACTTTTACTAAAACTGTAAATACTTATACAAAACTAAAATTAGAATATACATAAATTTCAAATTCAATATATTCGATATGTCTTGGATCTATATCACAATAAGCTATTTAATTTCGGCATGTTCCAATTAGAAGAAAATTTTAAATATATCTAGTAAAAAACTGACTGACTGACTTGTTACAGATATTAATGTAGTATCTATGTAGAATAAAAT
Organism: Heliconius nattereri; assembly: GCA_013403645.1. Classification (NCBI taxonomy): domain Eukaryota; kingdom Metazoa; phylum Arthropoda; class Insecta; order Lepidoptera; family Nymphalidae; genus Heliconius; species Heliconius nattereri. The sequence goes on from JAAIXI010000254.1 coordinate 2,736,644, forward strand.
TATACTGTATGTTGAGGTTAGTGTCATTTTATTTCTCCGTGTTGCAGGAAAATCTGACTCTCTCTTTACTCTCTGACACTCTACTTTGTGAACATCACCAGAGTTAAATTTTCAATAACAATAATGATGAATTATCGATTATTATTGTCAGTTTAAGAAAATATGTAAACTTAACAAGGCTTTCCATAAGATAGTTTACTTATAGCACTTGTTTATTTTGCTGTGACCCACTTGACGCATCCTTGTTCTTAATTTCCATGAATAGCGAATGATGTCTAGTGAAAATATGAATTTAAACTTCAGTACAGTACGCTCAACAAGTTGTGGCCGACCTGAGGTTAGGTTTTCTGAACTTTTTTACTACTCGGTAAGAAAATAATTAGATGTAAAAATCATAGTAAAATCATATCTGCGCAGCCAATGACAACTGACTTCAGAGCGGCCACGACTTGTTGACAGTACTATACTGCAGTGCGTCAGGTGTTTGTGTTGCGCCAGACAAACCAGTTCCGTCACAGTCTGGTACCCGCGGCTAACATGGACATGGATGTAATAAAGACCCTGGATTCTCTACCATCTCGTCTCGCTCACACAATCTTGATGTAAACCATAATAAAGTCTTAATTAAGTTATATTTAGACATAGCTAAGAACTTGCTATGGGTTTTTTAGCTTTAGAACAATTTATTCACGCTGTATCCCGCACACAGCAAACAAAGAGAGCTTCAGAGAGAGCTGCCGTTCCACTTTTTCCGCCGAACTGAAGGCGTTGCGTGTTGAGTGGCGGAGTTCAACGCCGCGATTTAACTCGACACCAAAGCAAAGAAATTAATGGGAATCGAACCCACAATCTGTTATGTTTACAGTCACTCGCTTGTGCCCCCGTGCAATGGCTGGTCTCAAAATTGTATTTATTGTTTTTTTTGTATTTAAAGCTTATCACTTTAAATAATTGTAACTTATGACGTAATTGAACCTTAACAAGTGCAAGCAGCAGATTATTAAAAGCAACACGCAACTAAGTCACGTAGTTTCAAAGCAAATGACATCGCAGGGGAAATTTATGTGACAAATTTAACATTAAAATAAATGTTTCCAATGACTTTGAAATTGGCGTATACCTTCTAGTGATACAACCTAAGCTTGTGTAAAAAACTTGAAAAGAAGTCTTGGTAAAGCATTCTCCTATTGTGTAATTCTTCTCTTTTTTACCGTACAGTCTCCTTCATGTGTTCTCCGTTCAACGTGACAATGGCGAAGTAATTAGTTCTCAACTGGCACGCTGGAACCGCCATAAATTAAGAACTGAACTGAAGAAGGTCTTGGTTTTGAGTTAAAAAGGTTGAGAATTTTATTAACAATGACTCCGCCAAAATTCTACGTCTGGGTTCTATATCTAAAATAGGAGAAATGTGTTTTACATTTAGAATAACGCCTGAAAATGTATGAAAGTAAGTGTATCTTCACTATATATTTTGTTTATTTTTCTTAGTACCAACAGGAAAAATGGCGATGTTTTACATTTCGCTCGCAGTTTATTTTGCAATTCATAGCTTGATATTTAAACATGTCGAATCCCATACGTATTCGATTTCGCTTTTTATGCGCAGTTGGCTATTCTTGTAGCTATTAAGATCCTGCTTATAACACGCTTGAAATCAATATTTAAATATGAGATCTGAATATTTTTTTAATTTAATTGATTAATTATTGCTGCCTTATTTATTAAAAAAAACAAATAATGCCTGGAGAAATAATTTTAATATTTATATAAGAAGTGCTAATATGACTTATACATGATTTAATGAAACAGTATCTATGTTGTATATATATACTCATATATGTGTAGCTAATTTCCGTAATTCTAATATTGGCAATGTAAGCTATACGAGTATATTGAAATTAATTTCATTTGGAAGCAATAATACTAAGCCATAAAGGAAGTTGAACATAATATTGCTGTATATTTGCCTGTATTTGAAACAACAGTACACAATCCATACCTAAGGATTTCAGAATTAGATAAATAGGGAAATTGGTTAAAATATTTGAAATTATATATATCTTTTAAAATAAGTATAAATCTTGTATTGATTTGTTAATTTCGTTTAATAACACAAATTAGAAAGATCTGCTTAAATTATACGTAATATCACGTAACAGTGGGGTATTTCCGTAACGGAACGGTAATTTTACGCCGAGCGCTCTTATTGATAAAGGACAAGGTAAAAAACCTATTGAAACTGATTTCCATCTCGCAAGCCACCATATCGTTACGTCATAATTGACGTTTCATATTTTCCTGCTATACAATTATCATAAGGACTTATTATCGTCATAAGGAATTATCTTAAGGACATAACGACATTTGTAAAAATATGTTGTACAAGTTGTAGGTTCGATTCCCATTCGAGAAATTTAAATATTTAATATATTCTTCTTTCGCTCTGGTGGTCAGTTGAAGCGTGGCGTGGAGCCTTCGCTTCGCCGAATATGCAATTCAAAAATTCGGAACAAAATGGGCAGCGGAGTGTCTTAACACTAGGCTCTCTACCTTGCTACATGTAGCGTGCAGCTAAAAAAAAAGGTTTCCATAAAGCCATTGTTTCGTTTTTAAATATAGACGCATATACTTCCGCCAATTTCGCCATTTACGTTTCATTATGGCTATAAATGGCGCGACACCATAAATCGCGGGGCATGAAGCTGTTTGTACTCTATCAACTGTATGGCAGGCTGGCAGCCATGGGTCTTTTTCAAAGGCGAACGGAACATTGACCTAATTCAAATAGGTTAACTGTTTGGCAAATGTTAAATTAAACTTTACGAGACGGGTCGATTGAGATTTGTGTACCGTGTCGTTAAAGTAAGATAAAGAAACTTATATATTTTTACTAGCGGACGCGCGCAGCTTCGCTTGCGTATTTAGGGGTGAATTCTAATAACCCATGAAACATGTGTTTTTAAGAGTCTAAATTTCAAATTTTATAAAAATCGGTTGCGATTTAAAGATTTTTCCATACAAACTTTCAACCCCTTATTTGTACCCTTAGGGGGTGAATTCTAGAAAACCATGAAACACATGTTCAATTAAATATTTTTAAGAGTCTAAATATTAAATTTTATAAAAATCGGTGGCGATTTAAGAATTTTTCCATACAAACTTTCAACCCTTTATTTGCACCCTTAGAGGGAGAATTCTAGAAAACGATGAAACACGTGTTCAATTAAATACTTTTAAAAATCTAAATTTCAAATTTTATAAAAATCGGTGCCGATTTAACTTTTTTTCCATACAAACTTTGAACCCCTATTTTACCCCTATAGGGTTAAAATTTTTCAAAACCCCTTCTTAGTGGATGTCCAGATTATGAAAGTAAACATCTGTCTAAATTTCATGTTTCTACCATCAGCGAGTACGGCTGTGCGTGCGTCTTACCTCAGTCAGTGAGGACAAGTCCTTTTATATATATAGATTATTGTGTTATTTTACAAGTATCTCATATTTGTATTGAGATTGTGTGTTAATGAAAGTAAATAAACTATATAATAGGAGGTCGTTATTTAAGTCATTGGAGAAATAATACTTATAAATATTATAAGTAAAACTTTATTGATAAAACTCATATAAACTAGTATTTAACCTGATTCTTTTCTTTAAATAACTTCGTTATTACCTTTTGTAACTAATAAAGATTAACATATCGATTATGACAAGATAGTATATACGATAAATAAATTACAAGTGTATATAAGAGTGCAATAAAAACAAATTAAAGGACACTGTAAGACAATGAAATAAAGTAATTATTTCTATAATATATATAAGCTTTATTAATATTATAATGTGAAAAAAAAGTATTTAATTTACGTTACCTATATCAATTTTCAATAAATAATTGCAGACTTTGGACGTACATTTATGTAAGTATTTGAATTGCAAATGATAGATGCAAATTTGGTGTCTTATAAACTTTGCTAATATGTTGTACTTACTGAATAAATTAGTATCGTTCCCTATTCAATTTCAATACATGTACTGTCAAAGATTTACGATTCGCCTTCGAGGCTGCTCCGGCGTCTGTTCTTTGATTTACACTTCGCGCTGTCGAGTTGACGCTCGAAATAAATTAATTGTGTCCTTGCAATAACATGTTGTTACTGCCGAATAAATATTCGCATTTTAAATTATTAAAATCCCCTTTTGTTATCAATGTTATCAAAAAGTTCTGTAACTAATAACCCGAAACACTTCAATGAGCATTGTTTTCGATCCTGAACTAAACGCTATATAAGTTGATATAGCTATCCTTAGATCCATACTCGAAGATCTTGCCATATACGTTCAGTGCGTCATATTGTAATAAGTTCCACTTGACAGAATGACGGCTCCATCCTGTTTTAAGGATGCATTCAGCTTCAATCTCAGGCTTTCAGTCTATGCCATTTTAGTAAAACAATCGCGCATCATATAGTTTGTGACGAAGCATTCTAAGCTAACGTTTTAACTGAAGTTCATTCCAGTTTAAGTTCTCTCTAGAGAACAAAATTAAAATATTAAGAATTAATAATACTATAGAACCTCTCAGCAAAGAAATATTTCAAGAATCTACTTATTTTACCACAGCAATACTTAGGAAATATTTGAAAAACAATTAATATTCACTTCACCTCGAAGATTCCCTTTCTTTCCTTGATGTTGTTATTTCTTTTGAAACTTTTGATAATGGTTCTTATTACAATGTCAGAAAATCTCTTATTGGGCGTTTTTAATATAACTAAAGGCCGGCGTTGTTGGTTTAAATGACATTTATTCTTAGGTCGTTTTAAATTACCGTTACAGTAAGTACCTCGCTAACAGGACAATAAAGAATACTATACTACCTAAACCTTTTAATATTTTTTTTATTGTTTTAAATGTTTTTTAATGCATTCTATTATTCTCTGCATATTTTCTTATTGCCACAATTCAAATATAAAGTGTTTCCTTAACGCTTCGTTCAAAACAATAAAAAGTCAAATAAATTGTGATATTTTTTTTCCATATGTTTTGAATAAAAACCCTAACTTCAAACTTTAACTTCTTGCGAAACGATAGATATTATAAAAGTTGATCATATAATATATGTATTTATATATATGAAAAAAAACATAAAAACAGATTAAAAAACAATAGGTCTAACCGTGCAGCGCCACCCACCAAGTCGACCTCATACGGCGAAGTCTAAACACTACGCGTTCACGTCATGGTGCCTAATCGGCATCCTTCACAGTTCACACTATACAACTAGTTATGCATTATTCATGAATAAGAGGCCAGTCCTGGTGCAGGGTTACAAGCGTATGATTGTAAACGTTCACGCTGTGGGTTCGAATCCCACTCGAGGAAATGAAATATTTTATATTTTCATTTCTTTACTCTGGTGCTGAAATAAAGCGGCGTTGAGTTCCGTCACACAACACGCAATTCCTTCAGCGAAAATGGAGAACGGAGTGTCTTGGATATTAAGTTCCCTCTGCCTATTCTGCTTTATGCAGGATACAGCGTCATGCTGTTTTTATACATTGTAATATTTTTTTAACCAAAATTTTTCTAAGACACAATTTTATATAAAGTATTGATCCAGACTACCTTCATAGTTATATTAAGACTATTTAAAGTCAAACTAGCTAACCAGCAAAGCTGCCATTACTTCGACTTATAAATAAATTAATATGAAGTAAATTGTTACAAAAAACTAATGGTGATGACAGCGCGTTGACCTTAGAAGTGTCTTTTCAATGCAAGATATAATAATAACAAGATATAATAATACATTTGTACTGATTTCAGCATTTTGTCCATTAATTCAGAGTCGTAGGAAATATTTTAATTTTTCATCATCTTCACACTGTATCCCGAAAAAAATAGGCTAGGCAAAGCGAATCTAGTGTTAAGAGACTCCGTTACCCATTTTCCGATTAATAAACGCCGCCACCGGGTTTTTGCCTATATTAGTATGTAATCCCCCTTATATACCATGAGTGGGGGTCGAACTCATAACCGTCACCTTACAGTGACTCCCTTGTCACAAGGTTCTCAAACATCTAAAATAAGTGAAATTATATTTTATACAGGCCTTTTTACTTTAAAATACTGGAAGGTCTAACCGTAAGTCAAGTAAATACAATACTGCCAGTATTGACAGCTCGCGACTCGACGTCAAAAAGACGTCATCGACTAAAATAAGTTTATGGATGCCTTCTTGTGGCGAACTATATTAGCAATATGTTCACACCGAAAAACTATTACGAATTTTATTATTTTGCTGTGTAATTATAAATATGTCGTTTTTTTAATGTATTATAGGAAAAAAGGGTAAAAATCTGCTTGTTTCATGCATAGCAGAGAAAGTAGAGGGAAGTAGGAGAAAAGTACATAGATAGTGATTATAATTGTATGGTTTTAAGCATATTAGAATTTCATGAATTTTGAATTTTAAAGCATACAATTATTGGTTACATTATTTAGAGTCAAATCAAGGTTCGCTTAAAATAACGACATTGTGTTTAACATGTGAGTTATAAATCTACGCTAAACAAAACTTATAATATTGATATATAGTACAATTCTGAAGTTTACCTCAATTTAAAAGATATTTGAAATAAATAGACTCTTAGTGATTTAAAGTTTGGCGTTGAGTTACGCCACTCAATATGCAATACCTCTAAAAAACGGCGGTAATTGGGGAATGGGGGTGTTTCAATGGGAACGGGATTTTATAACTCCACGTTTCCAGGTTCCTTTGCCCACCCTGCTAAGCGCGAAATACAGCGTAAAGCTAAAAAAAATAACATTAAAATATATCTTATGTAGACTGAATTGGCTTCCAAAATAATTATACCCTTTAGTATTAGTTAACAAATGCCAAGTTAAATCTGTCTCCAAATGAGTGTGAACCCTACAGTTACCGTGGTAAATAAGGTTTTACCGTTGGTCCGAACGAACTTTCTGGCCGGTCTGGCTACGAATTTACTGTTATTTTTCTTATCTTAAGTATTTTGCTTGTAACTTATCAACAAAGTACATTGTTTAACAAATGCTGCGAAAGCTGGCTTTGTTCGAATACAAAACATATAAATAAGCGATTTCTAAACGTTCCTCTCATGCAAATCGATTTTCACTGTATTTAAAGATGTTGAAATGTTGCAAATATTTAAAAGTCAGTAAAATACATTATAAATGCTACAATAATATATCAGTTGCATTTACCAAAGTTTTTCTATAAAACTAAAGGTTTTCTATAAGGTTTTTTTCTTAATTTCACAATATATCCTGTAGATAACAGGGTACCCCGTCACCCACTTTCCGCATAATTCTGAAGGTATTGCGTGTTGGGCGGCGGAACTCAACGCCACCGTTTGCCTCAGTAACAGGGCGAGGAAATCAAAGTAGTAAATATCACAACTTGTGGCTATAAAGTTGTCGTAAATGCAATTTTTTTTAAAAAAAGTATTATCACGTTTTATTATAATAAAAATATTTTTTGAGAAATTACCAATGTTTACTTGGACGGAAAATAAATTAATGTTTATTTCATTTATACGATTTGTGGTAAAACCTCACTATGGAACTGGACAAACGGCCTCCATTAGATACAAAATGTTTACCTTATTACTTATTGCCGCCGACGCGTACAGAAATAAAAACACGCCCACATTCATATGTGTTTACCAAAACTACCAAATGAACTTTATTTTGTATTGAAAATTGTATTTTGTAAGATCTTCTTAAATTGGTCGCTTTATACTACAAAAGGAGGTACAACGAGTGGTGCGGTGTCCTAATCATAATGTGGAGTTTGGGTAAGTTTGAATGGCTTGAATATGGATTCTGCGTCTCACTCATACTTATTACTTTTTGTATTGCCGTAAATGAGATAAAAAACGTTAAAATAGCGTTTAAGTCCGTCAAGTAAGTTTTATTGTGAATTTCGCATACATAAACAAATTCTCGAAGGATTATATGAATTAACCTAGCAACCTATTTTTCATGTAAACTAGGTAAGCTAAGGATAGGATATAAACAGCACATAATAATGACAACTTTGCAATTCTAAATCATATAAGTACATTGTATTTGTCACCTTGAGATGTAAGGTGGTAAATCTAAAACGCCCAGGAATTTTACTGTATTTATTTGCTTTAAATGAACATGCTTCATTTATATTGGAGGCTTTGGAGTGAAATACAACCTTTAAAACCCATTAGGCTAACTAGCTGAAGACTTAGCTAAAAGTTATCTTACAAGAATAATAATATATGTATACTAACTGAAAAAAAATAATAATATTCAAGTAGACAATTAACTTGAAGTTCTCTATGCCTTCTTTTCTATAAAAGTAAAAACATACATTAAGATACATTTTGAGGAAAAATCGAAAACGAGCTGGCTCTATGACTAAGATTCTTTAAAGTGATCTACTGCGGTTCCCTGATGCAGACATCGCCTGATTTTGACGATGAAATGTGCATCGCGTGACTAAATCTACCACCTCACTAAATTAGAACTAAAATTGATTATTATTGGAAATTTTGTACGGCAAACTACCATACATGCGCATATATGCATTTCTTGTGTGTCACACCCTAGTGCCGCGCCAAGACGGAAACGCTTATTGTTAGGAAAATTTAAAAAACATTTACAAGTATTTTATAAATAAAACCTAAAATCACATAGTAAACAAATAATAATAGCTGTAACTACTGTTTTTGTTTTTCCACGGCCATAATGTAATAGTTACGTCGACTAAGTCTGATTCAATAAATGTGAGACTAAATGTTTAATTCACGTTTAAACTAGTATGGCTGCATTTATATTGCATGAGCATTTTCATTTTTTATTTATAGATTTGTTTTATGCCTTGCTGAATGATGGTCGATATGTTATAAGTGAATTGCCTATATTTTATCGATTTGCTTAATTTATAAAGCCCATTTTTTGTCAGCTTCACGCTGTATCCCCGTACGTAGCAGGGTAGGTAGGGAAACTAGTGTAAACTAGTGTAAAGACAATACGTTGCCCACTTTTCGTTTCACAGCCATCCATTTTTATTTAAGATGTAATTATTGCAAAATTTTACACTTGCTTTAGTTATCCGATGTTTCTTCGGTATTAATAGAAGAAGGTTACTTTTTAAAATGAAAAATGAGGAACGAAGTGTCTTAGCACTAGGTTCCCTCTGCCTACACTACTGTATGCGTTAAGTAAATTTTTAAGACTGAAGCCACATTTTGTCTACACATTAATATTACAAATATAAATATTCGCTTAAGTGGAATTTGAGGTTGTACCCATCGTATACAGTAAGAAGCGTCCCAATTAAGCTGTTATGAGTTATGTGGCGACGATAATAGATTTTTTAAATATTTTTCAGGGGTTGTTGGCTTGTATGCAGGTCTCATTCTTATCATATAGCTTGCGAGTGACTAAGAAAGAAAATATCATGTTTTTCTGGTACGTTTTACTTTGCTTATAACATTCCTTAGCGATAAGGAGCTCGGTATGGTAATCTATTAAAAACTGTGTTATAACCTAACCAGTCTTTAGTATTAATTTTTTTATTTTAACTACGTTTTAAGTTTTCAGTACATGTACTTTTTGTGTTTTTTATACGAACATTTTTAAATTAAAATATATTCTAGATAAGATTTGAACGTGGACTTTGTGAACGATGAAATTCTTTTGCAGTAAAATATGTTATTACATTTGAAGCTACTACAAAATTAGAATGGATGTTTAAATCCTTAACGTGCTTAGCTTACACAGCTGCGCCTGTATTGTTTCTGGTTTAATAAAAAGGTTGTCGACTTGTATTTATTATTTTCTATATAATAACAATCGATTGAGGTTATCAGAAAAATGGCCTGATAACATAATTACTAAATGAGCCGAGTTAAAAACTTCTAAAAAATGTAAAGTGTTAACCATTGTGGTGCCTATAGAATATGCCTTACTGAAGACTGTGTTTTAAGGTTCAAATTGTTAATTTTATAAAATAATTTTATAGTCTCGTTTGCGAAGGCCATATTTAAGATACCATTCTAAAATATATGGGCATTAAAAATCGTGGAAAAATACAAAATGCAGGTGATATACAAGGGTATTTAAATATTATTTTTGATACTAGCGACTCTTAAGAATAAGTTATTTACTGATAAAAGATACGATGGTGGTTATACAAAACTACTAACATGCGTTGGAAATATTTTATGCAATATTTTGAAATATAGGGCAAGAAATACTTAATACTTTATCTTATAGAATATCTAAGAAGTAATAAAATAAGCAAAGTAGGTGTCGAACAAGTAACAGTTAAATTTTGAATGGTTTTTTAAGCAAACTTATATAAAACATTGAAAAAATAGATGTTTTCTCTTTATGCCGAATTGTCGATGAGTCACCGCCGGTCACCGCCGGTCTGTTGGGACTCGTTTGATTGGATATCGGACTGGTTTTATTTTCACTTAACTCTTTATTCAGTTACTTATTTGAGTCGATCTATTTATTATTTAGTTACTCATAAAATATTCCAATAATATAAACAGTTCAAAGTACTCTAATAGTAAAAGCAAAGCAAAAATGTTTATATTTACAAAATCGAATTCCCAGAAATGTATTTTAAACAGATTATAAATAACGAAGTTGTATGAATGACGTAGACGTATTTCATGTTGATTTTCCATAAATATCTTAATTTTTACTTTGTTTATTTGCCACAGAAGACCCATATACAGTGTGCAAATTGGCTCTCTCAAACTCTCTTCACTAATGCATCCTGCTGTTGAAACTTGACACAACTAGCTTTCTTTTGTCTGACGGAGAAATTTGCAAAATTATTCATGGCTGTTAAGTCATTACATCCGTGTAGTCTCCCTTAAGAAATGTATTTCCTTGTGGCTTATAGGTTCAACTAGGTTGCAAATACTTGTAACAAAAATCATATATTCATTAATAAATCTGACGTCTGACTGTAAACGTGACGGTTGTGAATTCAAGATAAAACGAAGTTCCGTCACTCAACATGAAACATGGGGAACGGAGTGTCTTAACTCTAGGATTCATCTGCTTTTATAATTATATTATCCGGACTAAAAAAAAATTTAAAAAATTATAATGGAATTAATAAAGTTAAAGCTTAAAAAAAAATTACCACACGTATCACGTACGTAGAATGCTTAATACCCACATCGAGTATTACAGGTAATTAACAATAGTAACTGACGCTTCGAAACTCGATCTTATGTTTACAAAATCCCAAGCGGAAACCGTAAGCCATCAGATATCATCAGATGACTTCCTTAAAACGCAAACAAAACTATTTGAAACGGCTCAATAAAGGCTCCGGCGTGCATGTTGTTAGTGGAATGCCAGAAATGTTCTGCAGATTCTAAGAACCGGAGCTGTTCCCTTAACTAACATGGCATGGGTGTATGTTTCTTGCAATAATTACTATTGCTGACTCTCATCTCGATATTTTATAGTTACAATCAATTGACATTTAAACACGTAAGATATCATGAAGAAATATTATAGGGTAAAAAGTTAAAATGCAATTATAAAACAGGAAAAAATATTATAAGTTTAATACAAAAACTAAATATAGATACATCTTCGTTGCAAGTATTGAGGAGCAAATGTAAAGGTAAAGACAATATATATGTGATATGTAGGTTTAAATAATGAATGTTAATGAGAACGAGGCGCTATACGTATACAATGTAAACTAGCTCCACACAGAACCATTATTCCTAGCATCTCATCTGTTAAAGAGAAGCCGACTTCCTTTGTATGAACGTCTGCCTTATACGTGCAAGATTACACATTCAGTTTTAGATTTGTACAGATATACTCGTAGCGAGATAAGTGCTGATTTTGTTTTACTATCAGAAAAGAAAAATATTATAGCTTGCTATAATAAAGAGTAAAAATGGATAAAATGCGGAATTAATAGTAGTTTTTGCATTAGTTCATTAGACCGTTTCAATTGTAAATTGGTTGCCCATTGTCAATACTATGGTATGAAGTCACCTTCCTTTCAGTTGACAACAATTTAAGGAGGTTAATTATAACAATTGAACGTCGGGAAATTCGTTACGTATATTTCATGGATCAGTTTACTCGTAGTAAAATAAAAACTTGACTCATTCATAGATTCTGGTAACTTCTTGTTTCTTATAACTTATTTTTTATATGAAATATTGACAAAAAATGGCCTCCCTTTCCCTTTAAAGTGGATAAATGGGCCGCCTCCATTACAGGAAATGGTAAAACAATAAACATTTATGTGGAAGAAGAATACAATTCAATGATGAATAGGATTAATTCAGTATAGAATTTGTGCCCGAGAGTTGAATGTCGATATAGAGGTCATTCAGTAAATATGTGGCAGACAAAATTGAAATCAATTCTATGAATTAATTAAATCTGGATTGAAGTTTATTTGTTACATTTAAAAGCTATGAGGTAATTTGTTTTAAATCTAAATATCGAGAATTCAAATTTGGGTGTCTCAAAACTACAAATACTGAAAATTCTAAAGGAAGTCTTTACTATATTCTGTAGAGTATTATGAGACTATTAAGCATCAACTAAGGTTTTCAGTCAAACTGGCCATTGAAATGTGAAAAATTACGTGTAACCTAATGAAGTTTGAGATTTTCAGTATTGAGACTGACGTAAGATTTTAAATCCTGACATCAGGTCTCGAAAATGTTCTTAACAATTTTTTACTTAATATAATGTTAAATGGTTAAGTTATTTCTAGAATATAAGAAAAAATATGTTTTTAATTAAAGCCAAGTCATTGTAAGAGCCAATAAAATTATTTTTATTGTTTACACGACGGACCGTTTTGTATGTAGGTATAGGTTTGTATGTATGTATGTATGTATGTATGAGTAAGTAGATACCACTTTTGTGAAGTGAATGACAATGATTAGATAAAAACGGTGATATATTTTCTAAGGTGTGAATCGTTGTAACACAAATCATGCCGAAGTGCAAATTAGAAATATCTAAATAAGTATTATATAAAGAAAAGTTGTTATTCAAAAGCAATCATATACGAGTACGTTGCTTCGAAACAATATTTACTTAACACATATCTACTAAAAAACAAATAATTTATTAATGCTTAAATAACTATATGAATAATAAAACGTATAGTGATTATGTAAATAACTGTATTTCTTAATATACATAGCTACGTCAAATGGCTGTTGCACATTAAAATTTTATAGACCAGATACCCACCAATATGCTAGGCAATTGGTATCAATTAAGGCTAATTGCTTCAGTTTAAGCTTATCTGCAATATTCAAAAGTAGTATTGTGGATCAAAATTACATTTGTAAACCTAAAGCATCGACGTAAATTTACAAAATTATAAAGCAAGTATAAGTATATGTTATTAGTTGATTGCTAGAGCGAGATAAGGCATTCAACCTCGACGAGAATTACTTAAGATGACAAAAATGTGCGCAGACGCAAGGAATCCAAATGTTTCGTACAGCGCACAAAGGATCCGAGCGAGCGACGAGCCGTAACGCATATATCTTTGTTGTTATACACAATAACCGCGTCACAATAAAGGCACAATCAAGTAAACACTGTACAGAACCAAAAATAACACGCAAATTACTAAAAGTCACTAAAAGTAGCGTAGAGGGTGCGCAGGCGGCGGTGACAGCGCCTCTCGCCGCGCCTCGCCCGAGAGCCTGCGACTTGCGTATGCACACCGCCTTCGCTTAAATTCTATGCATAAATAAGCGTGAAAGCTCCTTCGGGCACTACAATTATAATATTCACTCACTCCGCGAAACTAGACGCACTGCTTCCGTAACAATTTATAAAATAAACTTCCTTACCTTACACTGCGCAGTAGTGATGTTCTAGCGCGATCGATGAAGGGAAAACAAGCGGTCACAGTCACGTTCGTACGGATACGTCGGGCGTAATGGCGCCGGCTCGGCACTGCTGTCTGCTTCCAGCCCGTCGAGTGTTGCTCAGACTCGGAAGGCTAAGCCTTGTTTGCTCAATGACGCGGTGCCACGGTCTGCTCTCTCGCTCGCACCAACGCTTTTATCTTATATTAAAGAAAGAGACAGCTATACCTTATCAGTGTCGTGTTTTATACCTGTGCAGCAACCTACATCACCGGTGCGCTCAGCAATGTCACTGTATTTATTCGTCTTAAAATCATGCGAAATATTAAATATACGTATAAAGGTTATATTGTAAGATTGTCGAAATATTTCAACATTATAATAAAATTTTCCGATCAAAGTCCAAATATTGACAGTAATTAAAAGTTTGAGAACTTGTTCGAAGTTGCCGCTACCTTATTTTAGCTTGACTGATTTTTAATATAAAGATATATTTAAATATTTTTGTAATATATAATTGTTATAATATATTTAAAATAGAATATAAAGTATATTTATTATTACAATATAGTTTAAGGTATTTTTAATGAAATAATAAGCAGTTGAAAATAGCGCCATCTGTTGTAAGCTTTTTCGTATCATTTAATAGTGTAGAGTCATATGACTTAAGTCAACTTTCGCTACAAAGTGTTTTGCTAAATATATCATAGATGGAGCTGTAATTATTTTAACAATAATTAACTTTTTAAAAAAAATTTAATTGTGTTATTTCTTACAGAAATCTTTATCTCTATGAAATGCATTTCAGATATAAAAATAATATATACTAAATCTTTTATGAAGTTATTTGAATTCTACATTAATTAAGGTATCAAAAATAGTTTATTTAAAAAAAATACACAAAGATAAGTAGTAAGTAGCTCTAGCTTCTACTACAGAAAAAAGAAAAAAACAACTTTAACAAGAACAAATATAACGGTTAATCGAAGCTGTCATAGGTAGTCCTGTTCTCAGTAGTAGACATGATCCTAATCATATCTACTTAACCTTAAAGCTCTAATATATGATCATAGCTTAAATGCCAGAAGCTTTATTATAGTTTAAAGAGAGATTTAACGACTAGTTATTATATTACATTTTTTATGTATGAAAATGAAATATTTCATAGTTTCATTTCCTTGCTCTGGCAACAAGGCAATGCGCATGTCTGTGAACTTAGCAGAGCATTGTCCAGCAGATCAAAAAAAAAATGGAGTTCTCTTCGCATGCACCTGAGTTCTATAGTTCCTGATAGGTTTTATAAATAGTTCTGTCGTTTTTACCCCTGAAAAAGTTATGTAAAAAAATGATCTGCTAACTTTCCTTGGAAGATCATCTTTTTGTAAATAATAATCGGGGCGAGATCTGCATTCATAGGGATGAATAAAATAGTTCCTGATAATTTTTTACAATAATTCTGTTAATTTCACTAAGAAAAAATTTTTAAACAGAAAACCAGAACGTTCGTTTCGAAAATAGTTCGAAGAGTAAAGTAATTATTAAAATTAATAAATTGATACTCAGACGCAAGAACTCTTTATTTTAAAATAGAATATAAGTAGTTCTATGATATTTAGCCTGAAAGAAAACCAGAAATTTGAAAAAACTGCTAGCAGAGCGCAGTTGAATGTATGAAATATAGAAAAATTACAATTTCAACTCTACATATGTAAAAGTACTAAATATTTTTTTTTGAAAGTGTTCAGATACGAGAACTCTTGGATTTCTAACAGAATATAAGTTGTCCTATTATACAAAGTCAATTACAAGACCAGAACTCCTGTAAAAATACCAGCAGAGCTTACCTGAATATTGAATTCGTCGAAAAATATCAAATTTCTTATTTGAAACGAAGAAACTGAAAGAATACCAGAACTCTGACCAGTGACCAGACAAATTTAACTCTACATATGTAAAAGTACTAAATAATTTTTTCAGGAACTATTTTATTGATCCCTATGAGTGCAGATCTCGCCCCAATAGTTATTTGCAAAAAAATTACCTGCCAAGGGAAGTTAGCAGATCATTTTTTTACATAACTTTTTCAGGGGTAAAAACGACAGAACTATTTATAAAAACTATAGAACTCAGGTGCATGCGAAGAGAACTCCATTTTTTTTTACCTGCTGGAAAATGCTCTGCTAAGTTCACAGACATGCAAAGCGCGACGTTAAGTTCCACCATTCAACTCGCAATGCTATCAGAATTCAGCGGAAAGTGGGGAACGGAAGTGCCTTTACGGGAGCTAAGTGTCTTAATTTCTTATTTCCTTTCTTTATCTCTCCCTCCCAATCAGTATTTACTTATATTAACTACTACAATTCCAAAAGCAATAACTACATAACCGCTTTCAATTTTAAATGTAAAAGTTAAATGATAATAAATTCGCCGGAACATGCGAAACGATTAGTTTGTAAACTACAAATACTCGTACGAGTATATAGGTCTTTGATACGCCGCTAGAACTATTATTCAAGTAGGTGATAATTCATCAATTTGACTGATGGTAAGCTTGTGAAAGTCGAAACCGATTAAACTTTTGATCAAACGATCGTAAAATTAACTGTGATTTTTTGCAGGCTATTAAATATATATTTCATTGTAACTGTAATTCTTTTATATTCTGAATTATCTTACGTAATGAAAACTTTTTGCGAGCTTTTACTAAGATTGATGCTTTGAAAGTTATAGGAAAAAATCAGCTTCACGCTGTATTCCACATACAGCAGAGTAGGCAGAGGGGGAGGGATAAGATACTCCGCGCCCCACTTTTAATGAAGCGCTAACTCAACGCCGGGCTTTTGTCCTGTTGCCAGAACTAAAAATATTAATAAATAATAATTAATTCCCTCGATTGTGGATAGAACCTACAACCGTCGCGTACACACCCTTGTCCCCCTGCGCCACGACGGCGTTTGAAAGCTACGAGTATATGAAAGCTGATAAAAGATAGAAATCAATTTCCTATATATACCCAATGAAGATTATCAAGTTTTTGCCACCTATATCACTACCTAATACCTCGATTAAATAAACATTAATAATTCGAGAAATGTCCGATCGTTAAGTACCGTGGGTAGCTAATAAAGATTAATTAATCTTAAGTTGATCGCTGACCACTTTCGAATGGCAGAAGTTTATCCATTTACTGGCAATAAATTGATATGAAACTAGCGATCCCATATATCACTGTTGTTAATTTACAGTAGTGAAACACTAGCTCGCCCGAGAGAAAGGTAAGTATTTCGAACTTGTAAACAGAGGTGGTATTTTGAAGATTTTTATATTTTCTTCATTAATTAATATGTCTAGTCTTTAATTTAATAATAATACTCTTTATTGTACACCCATAAGGAAAATAACAATAAAATAGACAACAAAACGACCTTATCGCTAAAACAGCGATCTCTTCCAGGCAACCTTAAGGCATAGGATAAAAAAGGGAGGAAAAGGGTTGAGGTGTAAACAATAATTATAATAAATTTATAAAGCAAACAGCATACATATATTAAATATATACAAACATAAATACCTAATTAAACGTACACATTACACATGTATACTTATATATATAAATACATACATACATAAATACATACATACATACATACAAACATACATACATACATACCTACATACATTTTCATATTTTATAAGTATAATACAAGAAGGCAGTTTAGAGGGCATGATAGTGTAGTTTTAGGAGTCGCTTAAATGTTTTTAAATTTACAGCATGAGCAGCAGGGTTAGAAGAAAAACTTAGTGTCAGGACGTTCTGTTATCTGAATTCGAGCTTCACATATAATTAAGACCACAGTGCTAAGACACTCTGGTTAATTATGTTGTCATATTCAATCATATATTTTCATGAAAATTATTAATTTTGTAGAAATCATCACAAAAGCAATAATATTTAAGAATAAACATAAATTATTCAAATATTTAGTAGATACAAAAAAATTGAACACTCTTACTTTTA
This sequence comes from Heliconius nattereri, assembly GCA_013403645.1. Lineage (NCBI taxonomy): Eukaryota > Metazoa > Arthropoda > Insecta > Lepidoptera > Nymphalidae > Heliconius > Heliconius nattereri. Next base: position 2,754,587 of record JAAIXI010000254.1, read on the forward strand.
AATTAATATTATCAAGGTTTTATCAAAAGTATAATATAACAAGAATCGTTGACCGCGAACCACAAATATTGTTTCGTGGAAACTAGGAATGCGGTGGACACCCCAGCTCGCCCAGCTCTGAACGCAATTGTGTAAGTACTAGTACCTACTACGAGTAAGTACTGACAGTGGGTGAACAACCGCTAGAAGGCCAGCTTGTCAATAGTAATGCATGTATGTATGTATGTCCAAAGATTTTACTATACGCAAATGTAATTGCAATATAATATTCAATGAATAAAGCCATTTCTGTGTAATTTTGAAGATATAATATTTGTATTGAGTATTTAATTGTTTTATACTTAAAAAATAAATACGGAAAAGGGGTGATTATTTTTTTTTAATTCGTAAATCAATATTTATGTATGCCAAGTTATGGCACAGTAGAGAAATACTCGTATATGATGATATTGAGACAGGATTCAATTCCCAGTCCACCAGTCCAGTCCAGAAAATAAAATATATAGTTAACTTATTTTTAGTCATCCCGTCACATTCTGGATTGAAAATAATACTAAAAAGTATATATAACAGCAATCTGGTTTGTTATATAAGAAAAAAAAAAGTAAAAGTAATTGAAAATGTTAAATTTAATTATTTTTCAATATAAATAATTAATGAAATTAAAATTAAACATGTGAAATCTCCTTAATTTTTCGCACTCGGTGGTAAGCTTCCAAGCTTTCACCGGCATCAGCTCATTACTCCGTATCTACAGTCATAATATCTCAGAGATTTTAATTAGGTGCATGTTCGAACAGTTATTAATATTCGGCGTACAACCGTTAGTTCAACATTGTTCGGACATCGTAGCGCAATTTTTCTCGCTGTATTTTTTAAGTGACCTGTTCTATTAAATTCGACCTGGTTTTTGACTGTACGCAGTCTGTGTCTTAGTCATTATGTAAATTTAATATTTCATAAGTAGAAGAATTAGAGAGGAGAAAAGGATTCAGGAAGTTGCCATTGTTATGAGTTTTTGCATTCTTGCACAATTCTATGCAGTTACGTGCAGTGGCTTCGTAACTTTTGTATTCCAAAATCGTTTTAGTGCTATTATTCGTTTGTTATTTATCATGAAAGCTTGTTTTTTCGATTATTTTACGTCTCAAAATATGAATGAATCTCTCTTAAATTTGTAAATGTTTTAATATATAGTGTACCTATACGGATATATATAATAAAAAACCTAATTAAATATAATCTAATAAAACAATATGTGGACCTGTAGAATAGATTTCCTAGATCAGATATGTTTCGCATATGGTGACATTATTTTAAGCGTCTTAGGATTGACTCGTCGTCTAAAGTAGGCTCATCAAACATTCCAACTTTGTTAATTTAGCATTATTACCGGTCGTTACCAAGCCGTTACCGACGTTAGCCTCGATGTAAGGTTGTTAATGGTTTTCAAGAGGTAACCGATTTCTGTGTTAGCTTTCATTTACCCTATTAGTACAAATATCAAGAAAATATAACGTATGTAAAAAAACTAAATGGTTTATATGTAAAAATTGATAATGACTACATTAAATTACTATTATACATGATTATTTTAAATAAATATTTTTAAGTATTTTTTAGTAAATTTTGTTTTAACTGCTAGCTGTACCTCCTGATTTATATGAATGTAATATGTGAAAATTAAAAGAAAATTTTAAATATAAGTAGGTAAGTCTAAGCTTTATATAATTCAATATTATGGTTTTTATAAATTTTACTATTTAGTAGGTATGTAAAATAATAATTAAATGTGATTTCAAAATCTCTTTATAAGAGAAGATTATAATTTAATCTACTCTGTTTGTAAAAAAATCTATTTTCTGAAATATTAAACATATATTCAGGAAGATTGTATTAACCGGTATCTCTTGTAGTTAAATGAATTACGCATATAATACTAGATAATAAACATTATTTTCACGGTTGTTTGTAGTGAAAGATTTACGACAGTTTCCGTTGAATAATAAATCATCAGTTAGTGCATTTTCGATTTCTCTAAGTATTTTAACGCGTACAATATTTCATTTTGTCGTACAATAGCACTGCCTGAGGCGTGTTCTGATATCCTGTCATGGAGTTGTATAGGGATTAACTTTATATAGATATTATTATAAACTAACGATGTACTATTGGTTTTCTCAAGATAAATAAAATATGTCTCCATATTTATTTACTTAAGAGATATTACCTTAGAAACTTAATTGTTTAAGTCATTCTCTTCATTGTTTTTTTGAGAAAAATTTTTTTTTGTTGTTTTATGTTTTATGAACAATAAAGTGTTGTCACATAATTAATTTAATTCTGCCAAATTGCCATATGTAACTAAGAAATAAATTACAGTATATTTTTATAACAATTATTCAAAAACTATTGCTATTTTCATTAATTGATTTTTTATTTTTTTAAAGTCTATAATGTAAGACGCTTTAGAAGTCGCATATGCTAAAACTGACTCCATAACAAGTTGCCATTACTTCGTAGTCGTACACTCTAAGTTCGATTCCGTGTACGAGGTACGGAAGTGGAATAGAATGGGTACACAGCTCGAGGGCTATCTCTAGACAGACTGGCTTATGTAAGCATGGTAAGCAACACGTCGGGCCTAGTAGACAGGCTGCCAGGCAAACATGAAGACATCATCTTTGATTTATTTACTTAAATAGAAACTGTTACTTAAAGATGACTATATTTTTATTAAATGCTGAATTTTAAGGCTTAGCTAAAGGTCGTGGGTTCCAATCTAGGACTTTTATTTATTTACTTTAATCTTATTATATATTTATTTATATGACAATCGTCGTCAATTTGGTTCTCAGTTTTTGCTATGGTCCACAAACTTACTACTATTCTATTAAAAATATAAAAGAAAATCGCTATGAAAGTGAGCGACTGAGATAAATAATTATAATTTATTCGACGAACAGTTAACTGGTGCGCTAATCACAAAGGCCTATATTGCTACACTGTAGAGTACTCAAGTACAAAATTCAAAGCAAATATATTTTTATAACAATTAAATAATTTTAGTTCTGGAGTCAAGTGTTTGACTTAAAATCTAGCCAAGCATGGATTCTTATATTATTTTAATAAAAAATGATTAAATTTGTATTTACATTTCTTTGCTCTGGTGTCGTGGCAAAACACGGCGTTGAGTTCCGCACTCAACACGCAATGGCTCTAGGATTCGGCGGAAAGTGAGGATAGGAGTGTGTTAACACTAAGTTATCTTTGCCGATCCTGCTGTGTGCGGGATATAGCGTGTAGCTAATCATTCGATTAAAATAGTAAACAAATACCATCGTATAATTACTTCTTCACTAACAGTAAAAAAATGAAATTTTGATATCGGATCAAATCAAAGTTATTATATTACAATATCTTATATTCAGATACTTTCATTTCCTCGGGGCATCAACTATTGCTATTGCGGTCTAGCTTTAATTTCTAGGCGTTTGATAGCAGCTGTCAAAAAAAAACTTACATTCAGTCATTTAGATATAGATAAAGAGAAAGAGCGTATGTTTATCAATTCGAATGGAATAAATATAATGATAATTGATAAAATTTACATAATTTTTATCTGTAGCACACTAATGAATACTTATCGAGCAAAGAAAGTATAATTCAGGTTTTAAAAAGCAACCAGTGGTCATTGCAAAAATATTTTTTTATGTAGACAAGCTTATTAAGAAAGTAACACAATTTTTATCTTTATATATCTTTCGTAATATGTGGAATATATGGAATAAATTTTGCAATACATTTGAGTAGTAAGTATTTTTGTTTCCAATTTAGTATCCATTTTTTTTAACATCAGCATTTTCTGGGTGAAAAACGAACGTACGTTTCCAAAACGCATTGCCTCGAAAAATTCAGCAGAAAGTGGGGAACGGAGTGTCTTAACATTTGGTTCCCTCCACCTTTCTATGAGCGGGATAGAGCGTGAAGCTGTTTTTTTTATTTTGTATCACAACATATCATGACCATGATATTCTTATAATTAAAATATAACTTCAGTCCACGATGCTACATTCTGCGGAAGGCGCGTGCATCCTGCAGTTTGGTAAATATCACATGAACTCGATGACCCTGGCGAATGCCACGTGCACTCGCGCTTTGTTCTCTTATGCTTCCTAAATATTTAGTTTAAACTAAATTTGAAATGGATACACTTTGTAGTTTGTTTTAATTTTCTATAGTTCTATCAATAAGAGCTTAGTTGCGCTGATTATTTATAAAATATGTTTCACAAATTGTTATACAAAGTTAGAACCGAAAATGAAATCGTACTATAATTAAAATTATTTTCCTTAACAGTACTTATTAATATATAAGATATTACAGTTATAATTTGTAAAAATTGGGTGTGAATGTGCACTTTTATTATGACTTTTTAAGTTCATCTTTACTTCTTCGGTTATGTTTTTGATATTTTTGCAGGATATTGTAGTGAGAGAACACATTATGTATTGTATACCAGAATCAGCTCCAACATACAAATATTTCTTTTTCTATTTTAATTATAGCATTTCCTGGATAGCGATCTCCACCTTAACCTAAGAGTCCTGCCAGGTACGTCTTAATAGAGCCACGAGGCCATTTTAAAAAATCTGACGCCATTTCAATTTTTTAATTAATTAATTTTCAATTTATTTATTAAGTTAAAAAAACATTTTTTAATGCTTCCTTTTAGTATTAATATGGCTTGCGCGTCAGTTGTCAGTGACAAAAATGTGAAGCATCTGATCATATACTGCATACGTGTGATAGGATGTGAGAGAAAACATTCTTTCTTTAATCAGCGGTAAGTCGGTAACTTTCCTCAGTAACTACGTAATTAAATAGAGTGTCAATGTTAATTGATGTTTCTGTTTACATAGTAATTTAATGTCGCTTTCTTTCTATAGACATGAGACAGGTCTGAATATTTTTTTATTCTTTGGTACGGCAATAATAAAAACATAATAATTGCAAGAAACACGCTTTTTGTGTATCCTAGAAATATTAAATAGTTCATTTCCTCGAGTGAGAATCGAGCCCACAACCTGTCGCGATTAGAGTCACACGTTTTGTGCCACTGCGCTACTACTGACTTCAATAATAGAATAAAAAAATCATAATAGCAGTTAGCTAGTATCTATTTTATAATTTTGCAGTTAAAAAGCAGATCAAATTTAACACCCACAAAATAAATTAAACCAATATTTTTTTTCTTAACTTTCTTTTCTCTCTGTTCATTTCAAATAAAGCATGTCACTATGAAACTTAAAAACTTTAAAAGCTGTCTTTTTGTTAAATTAAATCAGATTAGACAGTATGTTATAACAATGGCCGTTATCTGTAGACCACCCAAACGACAGGTTGAAATCTACATTATAACTTATGTGTTTCTTATTGAAATTGATAAATATAATTATTATTTATAATACACTTCAAATTGATTCAATTTTTAGTATTATCTAATATATTCGACTCTGATTCTCGTAAAGTGCGGCGTTGGGCGTTAATTACTAATTAGTATTATATATTATTTTATCGTTATTATTAATTAATATTATATAATATTTTATCCTGTAGTACCAGGTTATTTTTACCACAAGATAATATTTTTCAGTTATTTATTAATGTTTTAGTTTGTAGAATGCAAAATTTAAATTTATTTGACAAATACATTTAAATATTTTGTTTGTTGAAGTTGTCACAATTTTTCACTTATAATATAGCAGCTTAATTAGACACAGTTTTAAGTTATCATATATAATTTATTAAAACTTGCTTTGCATATACGATTTTATGTATGTATTTTTTTTATAATTTAAGATTACAGAAGTTTAAAAATTTCACTTATATGACGTAAAAAATTGCAGAAGAACGAAGCGCGTCAATCAGTCTATTAGTACAAACTTGTTTTACAATGTGTTCACGTTCATACGATACACTCTCTCTTTTATATTGCGTAGGCGCAGACCACACAGGCCGGCAGACAGGCGCTTACTCAATAAGGCACCGAACACACTGTGCAGTTGGCTACGGTTACAAGAAAGCATTACGACAATAAAATGGTCTCGATTTCCAATTCGCTGGAACAGATCCTATTACCTATCCTTTTGCACAATGCTTGGTAAAAAATGTTCCGTAATAGCCTTCCTTGTTGGTATTGTCCGGTTGTTTTTTGTGAGGAATGTCGCTTAGAAAAAGTTATAAGGTTTTTTTGTACGATACTATAAAGAATTTTATTTGGAGCATTTATAGTAATATTATTTTAGCCGACTGGTTTTTTCGAAAATCGAAAATTATTTACGATTACCACCAAGTTAGGACGTGAGGGAGAGCCTCGAATTTTATAGGCAGATATTATACGTGTTCATCAAATCATTAATGGTCAAAATGGCCTTATTGAACCATTTTCCCCATTTGATGATGTGAAATATAAACAGAATTCTGAACGTAATTATGCGTGGGTAATAACTAAGAAAAAAATTAAAATATCTTAACAATTATTAATTTATAGGTAAAATAAATTTCATAATTAATTTTCAGTATATATTCCAATGTATAAAATGTTTGTACTTCAGTCCGTTCAAATGATTTGGACAAACACCATTAATATAATGCAGTACAATTGTTTATTAGAGTTCATTAACACTCAACGTTAGGGCGCTTCCTGCACTATTTTCTGGTTTATTTTCACACCATATGGTTACAAAGATCTCGACATATAGATAGATATAATATTTAAATATATTCATTCTTATTGAATTATCTGTTTCATTTAGAAAAATCATTTTTGTAAGGCTAAGATTTTTTGCCAGAAAATAATTAAAAAACCAATTTAGAGGAATGAGCAAAATGACAAAATCAGTTTTTTTTAGTTTTATACTATCAAAGGCAAAGGTAACCTAGTGTTAAGACGTACATACTTTAGCCGAATGTCCCGCATGGAATCCATAGCGCCACGCTTTGGTGGCTGTTATAGGTGGGGACCTCTTACTACCCAGTGTGATGGGGGCCATGCTGGAAAGTGAGAGGAACTGATCTGCCATGGTCTCCTTCTGTGAATCTGTCATGGCATTGAAGGAGGCCGCGGGGCGGCTTCGAGAGTCAAGAGCGAACGCAGACTCGCTCCGACGTTGAAGGACAGGTGACAGGAGGAGGCAGTACCTGCATCTCTAGAATACCCTACCTACCCTAGAATTTGTACACTCAGTCCTTGAGGTTGCGGGTGCTTTAGAAGGAACCTAAGGGCGATGGTGGCGCGCAATAGGCGGGCCTACCACCGAGGCGTCGTAGTAGCATACGCGAGTGATCCTGTGGCGTCTCTATTTAGGTGGTGAGGTTTCCGCTGGGTTTTAGTGGGTAGTATCGTATTGCTCACGATGAGTCCCACAGTACCATCCGCACGCAGAATGGTCTGCGGACGGATGGTCTGCGNCCATCCGCACGCAGAATGGACTGCGGACGGATGGTCTGCGTAAAAGCATTTCCCAGTGTCAAAAAAAAAAAGTGTTAAGACGTACGTTCCTTCGCAATCCGCCACATCCTGGAGGTTGATAGCGTAACTCAACGCCGCGTTACTTCTTTACCACAGCAAAAAAAACATTTTTTTATCTAGGTTAAATGTTATTTCTGTATTTCCGATAGCCATCTTCAGTAGGTACTTCTATAATAAAAACGTTCCACAAAAAGCTTCTATGCTCTTATCAGTAACAAACTTTTTATGCGTCTAACAAAGCAATTCAGGAAAGTAGCATTTGATAACTTTATCATCATGACCAATTTCCTGTATTTTGTTGTTCTGCAGATACAACAGAGCTGTACATACAGACTGACTCACTTATGATATAATATTTGTTTTAACAAGAAATTTTGCGGTCTCTCTATCGTTTTTCGCAAAAACATTTGAGGAAAACGAAGTGTGACGACACGTTCACGGTCAACGACTGACGGACCTAAATTCAAATAAAAGTTGGCGAGGACTTGACAATTGTTCAGTTATTAGTTACGATAGCCTTAAGGTAACCTTTAGGTATCGTGACAGTATTTTTTTTAGTTATCAGTGACATAAAACTTGTTGGATTGGTTATGTTGAGTTATTTAATAACTTTATTTTAATATCTAACGAGGACGACGACTAAAGACGATTTTGCATTTTTTTAGTATTTGTAAAAATACCTGCATACAGGAGGTTAGGCATAAGGAACCAATGGTTAAAATATTTCGATCCCCAGTTTCCGCCGAATTTTTCAAGGCATTGTTTGTTGAGGGGTGGAACTCAACGCCGGGCTTTTGCCTTCGTGCCAGAGTGAGAAATCAAAATATTAATAAATCTTTATCATTTTACGTCAAATTGGGGGAACATCTGCACATATATCGCAATTGCGATAGCGCTGTTAGTCAGTCAGAATATTCTCAGAATTCCTCAAGTTATCTATGGCGAAGTTCAGATATAATCTAAAAAGTTCCACTAGGTTTTTTGTTGAATAACGGTTTTGTAAGGACAAATGTATAAAAAGTTGTTTTGCTTAACTTATAATTTTTTACTAGACTCATTATAAATATTATGATTATATATTTATTATTTAATACCTAATGCATTTTAATCTGATGATGAGTAGGTAATATGATTAGTATATAATATTAAGTCACGGATCCTCAACTTCTCATAAGGATTCATTATTATAGCACCAGCAGCAGCCATTCCAGGGTCTGACCGTATACGATGGTTGTAAGTTCAATCCTAATTCGGAGAAATGAAATATTAAAACGCAGAATAAAATATATATTTATAGGGGCACCCATTAAGCAAACGTGATATTTTTGTACGTGATATTTCGTGTGCGAGTCTTGCCCGGTTTTTTTTATTTAACGCATTATGCTTTTTGGTCTTGAAGTTTAAAGAAAAAGAAAACTTTAAATCCTGAAAATTAAGGTCTTCGTGACGTAGAGGGACAATTGTGAGGAGATGGTTTTAGATTCGTTTAAATTCCATTCGGGTAATGATTGTATTTGAATTATTAAATATATTTTCAAGTTCCACCTAAACAAAGCGGGGCGTTGAGTTACACACACAAAGTATCAAAATTTTAGCTTAAAAATGTCAGTGATAATGGAAGCGTAAAAATATAAAGCCTGAGGTGGAGCGTTAAAAGTTTCAGTAATATTTATTGAAAACGCACAAAAATTGAACTGAGGCGAACTATCTACAATATATCTTAACAGGTCAATCTGACCTGAACTTTCCGCCGGGGTATTCCCATGCACGTAAGTGCATGATGTATGCAGATGCTTGGAAATTACACAACCTTCTCATTGCATTAGTATATGTTTTGTTGATTAAGTAAATAATTTTATAAAAATAAATTATAAAGATATATCTGCTTAAGGAAAAGCGCGGTGTTAAGATCCGCCAGTCAACAACACACAGTACTTTTGAGTTCATATTGCTATATAATATTAGCGAAACATTTTTTTTTATATAAAAAACAGATATTACATATAGCTTCTTAGAAACAATGTCATAAATATATCCAAGCCGTTATTGGCTAACTTTGGTTACCTAAAAGCGAATAAGGAAAAAGAGAACTAAGTAATTATGCAATTCAATTTTGTCACGCGATGACGTCATCACGGTCATTGATTGTCACGGTAGTGCGCCGGATAACAATCATCGGTTACGACCGATAGAACCGAATGCTTAGGGTTGATATCGTTTTATATAGTATCTTTATACAAATGAATCAAAAATATATATATTTATGGATATATAACTTGTTTTGAATATTATGTTTATGAAGATAATATATGAAGAGCCTTTGAACGAGGGATTTTTGTTAGTTTTATTATATAGCTGTAGCGTGGTAGCCAGGGACAAGGGAGTGTCAAACCTAGTCAGTATCGTCATACCTCTTTCGCCTCGTTCACTGTCATCAATCCAGTGCATATATACCTTCCGAGGGGTCTTTATGCTTTCTACGTATCTTTCCTTCAGTATTTTCGAAGGTCAGCCGAAGTCGAAAAGGAAAGATTTATAAAAAATAATTATATATTTTATTTATATTTAGGGCTTATTAAATAGTCAGCCCTAATATATAATTACATAGTGTAATAATGAAAATGACAGTGATGGCTTTGATACCGGCTCTACAGCGATGCTCGGTGAGCAACTGAATGATTCATTTTGTTTTGTTACAAGATACTTTTTTATGTTTAATATAGTAAAAACGTAGACGAGTATGTCTGGTTTCAATGAGACTAACGCCTAGATTAGTGGCATAGGTTACTAAATCCAAAGTCGTCTCAGCACGTTTTCTCAGAATAAATTTTAAGGATAGGAATTTGTATTTCTCAATTCATATATTTTAACTTTTAAAGTATATTTTACAACTTTGTACAGCTTATAGAGCCACGAGTTAGTATTATTTATTTCTATAAACTAAATATCGACCCTTTTTTGTAGGTTTTTCATTTCATTTATTAGTTAGGAGTATAGTAGCATGTATTTAAGTTATAGACTTGTAGAGATGGCCTATAAACATTTATATGAATACAACGCAATATAAGAATCAAAATAAGATAAAAGAAATAAATCTCACAAGAAAGTAATCATTTAAACTGAGATCAATAAAACGGAATGAAAAAACATCAAAGAAGCTGTAAATCAAAATTAATTTCCAGAATCAAAATGTCACGTATTCCATAACGCATTCACACATGAAGTGCTGTATGACAGCATGTTTAGCTTACTATTTTGTAGGATTATAGATCTTATTTTTATTATGCTAATGGTTATTTTTGTAATTTTAGTTTATTTTTGTTTGGGTGTCTAAAGTATTTAAAGATTTAATGTACCATTAACATTCTTCATTTCAGTAATGAGACATGGAGATACTTTCTTATAGGGATTAAGATTTAAACAGTGTAACTAATTTTGTGAGTTATTTAAGAATGGTAATATATTTGTATGGATATGGACTTTGTCCATATCAGCTTTACGCTGTATCCCGCACACAGGAGGGTGGGCTAAGGGAACCTAGTGCTAAGACACACCGTTACCCATTTTTCGCCAATTTGTTAAATATAATAAATGTGGAATGTAACCATATCAGTCCATAGTTATATTATATGCTTATGAAATTTTTTTTTCATCACTCTTTGTAAATACACCTCATGTTTTTTTTGAGACATTGGCAGAATAGCTGATATGTTAAAAAATACATATACACTATTTACTCTACTAGTATAATTGTATATTTTTTTATAGTTACTTTTTTAAATTTTTTTGTTTTGTTTTTCTTAAAACAGTATTTCGTCTTTAGTCATACATAACTAAAGATAGGTTGTGTACAATCTATTAAAATAAGTATTAAAATATTGATTTATGTAAACTATTAGTAATTATGGCATAATAAATGATAGATGAAAATAAATTACTTAAATTATAGCTTTTAATAGTGGAAACTAGGCATTAAAAGTACTATAAAGACCAGAACCATAAATAAAGATATTAAATGTGATTAAGTGAGGGATAGTTGTAGATTCAATTTTTTTCTCAGGATTGAGGGTTTTGGTTTCCCAAATTTTTACCAGTATGCCAAATTACAACTAGGAAAGAATTTCTCCAAATGTGTACTGAAACGAGCTATATTTTGGAGGAAAAAAAACTACAGACTACAGACTTGTCTGATATGTTTATTTCAAAATAATTTAAAACTTCCCAATTTTAAATAAGAGAAATATGTTCTTTTTAATTCACAAGATAACCAAACAAGAGGTAAGCGTAAGTAGTCAGTGCCACAGTGGGAGCGGCAGCAGAAAGTAACCGATCATTCGCCAATGTTTATGAGCTGAGAAAGCTATCCATTCAATAACTAACTGCATTTTTATTACATACCTGCCTTTAGTAATAATTTCTTATGAACGTTGTCTGTGTATTTGACATTTGTATAAAGGTATAATTAGGTTTTTCTGCTTCACGCTGTATTTCGCACATGGCAGGGGAGACAGAGGGAACCTGGGGACCTAGTCTTAAGATACTCCGTTCTCATGAACGTCCTTTACCCGTTTTCCGCCAAATATTTAGCATATTAAAATATGTTGCTGAAATACACTTACCACTTTATCTGACTAGACTAGGAACACATATAGCGTCAAGTTCGAACACGCCATCACCTCGTTCAGTCAGGAGTCTCCTAACTGTGTGACCATTCAAAATCTTTTGGCAGCTTTAGCAGTTTTAATTTCAGTTTAGTTCATCTTCTAAAGTAGTGTTTTTAATTGACATGTATCCTTACATTTTATAAAATCTAAATCATTAGGTTAATGTTCTATGAAAGTAAGTTAATATTTTAACCTTATCTATAAGATTTAATTTTATCTGGTTTTTATAGGCTTCAATATTGTATCGTTACGGTTTTATTTTATATAATTGTATACCAATATGCTCGTTATGGTAAGGTGGTATTAAAACTAGATTTTTATCCATGTATTGCCGTAGGCAGATTGCTAGTAATAAATACATATATGAGGTGATTAATATGGTCTGAGGCTATAAGAGAAAGGTGATGAAAGTAATTTAATAATAAAATAATAGACTATCGATAACGGGTCCCTGCACTTGTTTCACTCGTTTAGAAGAAAAAAACATTGTGATCTATATATATAAAATCGAAAGGTCACTCACTCATCACGAAATCTCAGAAACTACATGTGCCAGGAATCTCAAATTTTGCAAAGTAGTTATTTATAGGACGTAGGTGCTCGCTAAGACGGGAGTTTGCAATATTCGACTTCTAAGGGGTTGTTTTGGGGGTTGAAAGTTTGTATGAAACTTCGTTACTACAAATGCTAGGACTCTCAAATTTTGCACAGTGGTACTTTTTAGGACATATGTCCTCATGGAGACAGAAATTAATAATAACGTAGTTCACGCAGGCGAAGTCGCGGGCGGGCCGCTAGTATCATATAAAAGTCATTGCCACCTGAGTATGGGCGGTTAAGATATTTTATTATTTTATTTATTTACATATTAAGATAAACCTTTTTAATAATGATATATTTCATATAATGTAATTAATATATTTTTTTAAGTATTTACAGATTAATAATTAGTGATTGAATGTATATATTTATAAAATATATCGTTACTTATCCAGTCATATTATGTTCTGGTACTTATACGAACTGTGTGTGCCAACATTAACTCTCTCACAAATAATTAATAAATATTTTTCTTAAAAGCAATTAAGTTAATTTAAGTAAATTAATCATAAAATCATTATGGACCCAATGAGCTGTGAAAGGCTTGACACTTTGGGTCTGCGTAGAGGCGTCTCCTCGCTGTGCGTTCTCTATCGCATTTATCATGGTGAGTGTTCTGAGGAACTGTTTGACCTACCGCCGAATTTTCTAACCGCACAGTAGTCACAAACTTAAATATCATCCACACCACCTGGATACGTGGCACTCCACTACTGTGCGGTTTCGTAGAAATTTCCTCCCACGCGCCACCGAACTGTGGAATGGCCTACCCGCGGCAGTGTTTCCAGGTCGGTACGATATGTGTTGAAGGTACACATATCGTACCGACCTGCGCGTCTAGCGCGTCTATCTCCACCTCAAAGGCCGGCAACGCACCTGTAGCTCCTCTGGTGTTGCACGGGGTCGTGGGCGGCGGTGGTCACCATCAGGTGACCCGAACGCTCGTTTGCCTTGTCCTTTTTCCATAAAAAAAAAAGATATAAAAATCTTTATTGGAGTTTATTGTTATTATTTATATTTTTATACCAAATTTAAAAACAAACGTTATTTATTTTACAGAAATGTTTTTTTATAAATCTTAGATAAATATTTACCTACATGAGGGTTACTGTTGGTCTATATTATTGTAAGCAAATAAATAAATAGCAGTCAAGTTATTTTCTACAAAAGGAAATTGTTATTTCAATACCTCAATTAAAGTTCTGAGAAAATAACATGGACGCAAAGTAATAAATAGATGGTTAACCGTACGTGCTTATATGACGCTCCGGGCGATTCTTCTATTTAATTTTTGTTAAGTGAAACTATATTTAACTAGGTAGTATCTTCATTTTCTACACTTAACTTGTACACTAGTAGATAGTTAAGTAAATTGCTGTAAATTATTATTATTTTACTGTTGTCACAATTGAAGATAAATATGTTTTTATTAAGTTATGAGAGAGAGAGCGGGAGAGAGAGATTCAAATATTTATTTTAAGTAAATTAAAAGTGTTAAATACTTACGTTGTAATATTTGTGTGATAATTTTAAATTATTCTTGAATGAAATTCCGTTTACACAGTAAATATACCTCTCACTAAAATATGATGGAAAAAACTGGTCAAGTGCGAGTCGGACCCGCCTACCAAGGGTTCCAACCCAATCTCATGATTGTAGGTCAATGGGAAGTATTACTTATAAAACTTTGTTAGATTTAAGTTTGAGGACGTATACACTAATTATATATATATTAAATTGCAAACATTTGAAACCATAAAAAAAGGACCATTCATGAAAAGCGGCAAAAAATATTACTTAGAATTAGGAAAAAAGTTACAACTCAATCAAATCATATACATATAATATATTATTACGTAGGTAAATGTTTTTGTAAGCTTTATATTTTAAGTAGTAAGTAGTAAGCTATATATATATATATATATATATATATATATATATATATATATATATAATATTTTTATATTTTATGATAGCAATTAATACTTCATACCTATATAATAATATTAATTATTCCACTCTTTGAAATAAAAACTCAAGTTGGGTTTCTGCAATAAATACAGTGTATTTAAAATTTAATTCCTATTTTAAAGATATATAATTAAAAAAAATAGCCCCACCTGTGATTCACACCTCCAGGTGATTTGTTAAGTTAATTATTATTTTTATAACAATTTAATATTTTTCATTACAACTGACATTGCGGACATTGGGAACACGACATATTCAAATTTAAGAAAAACGCCGCTTCGAGTGAATGAGGATCGTTATTTTTCTTATACGTATAGAAGAGTCATAAAACAAAAAGGATGTACCTGGTCGTCGCGCCGCACTAAAACGTCAAAAGAACGTGTAGAACACGTGTGTTTCGCACATGCGCACGCGCATTGTTTGTTTTTTCTTTGCCAGCACCATCTTGGCTCTTGCAACGCTCCATCGACCGGTGGACGTCGTTACCAAGACTGGCGTACGCTTTGTTGCTTCATTGCATAATATGTTTATGATAAGACTCTAGGAACAGTTTATTAATAGCAAAGTTTAATAATTATAATGGCGGTTGAGTGACCTATGTTTGAGGCCACTCGTGTGCTGGGGCACAACGTGTGACTCTAAATGCGACTAGTTGTGGGTTCTATCTCCACTCGAAATAAAATAGTTATTTATATTTCCATTCCTTCGCTCTAGGAAGGTCTTCGCGCCGAAGGTCGCCACTCATCTAATATCTCCAGGATTTAGCGGAAAGTTTAAAATGGAGTGTCTTAACACTATGTTCCCTCTGCCTACACTGTTGTGTATGGGATACATCGTGAAAATGACCTATTTTTATATATAAGTTGTTTATATTATGATAACTTTATGGCTTTAGATCATGATTTTCACCGTAAGTTAACTATTCAAATGGTTAAATACATTAGTTAAGAACTTATTTTAGTTATTAGTCAGTTATTGCTCTATTATGAACTAGATTTTTATCATAGTTCATAAAGGACTGAGTGTGGTTTAAAATTATTGCAAATTAAATTATATAAACTATTTAACCTTCCTTTCACATTATTATTTTTTAATAACTTCCATGTTACCTTCAAAATAATATTATTGTAGTATTTAAAAAGGTGATTTACAATAGTTTAATTTTTATTATTAAAAAAATGTAAACATAAAGGAAATAGATTGGATTGAGGTGACGATACAATAAAGGATTTTATCATATCCGTAAAAATATATTTGTTATAATATATTGAAAAACATCTAAGTCGTGACGTGTTAGTGGAGGCACAGTGGTACAAGTGTGTAATTGTAAACGCAACTGGTTGTAGGTTCGATCCCCGAACCGATCGAGGAAATGAAATATTTTTTTAAAATTATAATTTCATTTCTTCCTTCTGGAAAAGAATTCAGCGGAAAATGGGCCATGGAGTGTCTAAATATTAGGATTCAGAAAGGCCTTTCCTGCTGTGTGTTGGAGACAGCGGGAAAATGATTTTATCTTAGTAATAATTAATAATTTGTAAACTTAAGCTTAATAAGCTTATTTTTCATTTTTTATCTCTCAACCCGCGCTTAGAAATTCCGCTTCATCATCCAGACTTACTGTTAAGTGTTGTCACCAGCACCGGCAACAGACGCGGAGTCCGACCGTAACGACACTCGACACGCCCGCCTTGCCTCCAGTTACCAATACTTACATTATTTTACATTCAAAGACCGTAAAATCAAATTAAATTCATCTCTACAAGTAACTCTACAAGTTTTAGAATTTCTAAGCATTGTTTACAAGCTGCTTAAGCTAGAGTAGGTGTAGCGTTAATTTCGCGCTATTATATAATCGGGCAAAGCGAGAATGATTTCGTGATGGACGTTAAAATTTTATATTTAATATAATTTTGGTAACTAATTACTTGTTGTCTGCAGTTAACGGCTGTATCAGAACCAGTGATGCAAATTTTTTTGCTTGATTTAGTTTTTGTGGTAAACAAATGGCCATGCTATAATCATCTTACTAGAATCTTTTTCTGCTTATTGTTTGTTGTAGAACAGTTAAATATATTGCATTATATATATATATATATATATATATATATATATATATATATATATATATATATATATNAGCTGTGAGTGCAATCTTTAGAAAAATTAAAATGATAGATTTTCTTGTTGTCTTTTTAGATAGCATACTGCTTTTAAGTTGACAATGAGTCTCTAGGTGGTAAGTAAAGAATATATTCACTTATCATTAGGTTGCACATCACGCATATCCTGCATTTTACTCTACAAGATGCATATTTTATGCTCGAAGATAAAATAAATTTATTCCTCAATATAAATATATTTCATTATTTCTTATATAAAATTATAATGTCAATTTTGTTTATATTTTTATTTATATAAATATTAAGGTTATTATACAAAAAAATAAAACCAATGTCAATCGTGAGTACTTAAGTACAAATGGACAAATGGATAGCTATCTAAAGGTCAATTTTAGCACATTTACAATGCTTGTTGCTTTTGCACGATCTTCTATTTATTGCTCTATTACTAGATGCTTTGTTGCAAAGTTTCAGCTTAGATTTAAGATATTGTCGGTTTAAAAGTTGTAAGTAATGCATACTATGAAATATATACATATAATGTTAAAACTTTTGTACGTTCGTTAAATAATTTCTAAATTAATGTATTAATACGAGGTAATATAATGAACAAAGCGAAAGATTTTATTATTATTGACGGTGGCAAATTTCTAATGATAATTTTGATGACCTGATTTTAAATTACATTATGCATAATGGTAAACAATTTATTCATAAGTTAGTAAATATTAAACAGTAATCTAGTTAGTTGGGATTTTTTAAAGACACGCAATGTTAGTATTTATGAGCGATCTAAAAAGATGGTGAATGTCGAAATTTAATTATCTTTATTATTTATCAAAATAGAAGTACTGTCCTACTCAGTATAAATTAAACGAATTTTTCGAGACGCCTTCGTGGCGGTAACGCGGTGTTTAAGGGTTCGATTCCCACTCAGGGGACTGAGTTATTATTCATGAATATTTTCATTTCGTCGCTCTAGTAACAAGGCAAAAAGCGCGGCGTTTAGTTCCACCACTCAATATGCAGTTATGGGGAAAATGGAGAACGGACTTAACAGTAGGTTCCCTCTGCATACCTTAGTATACAGCGTGTTAGCATGATAAATTATTCAGTTTAAATTATTCATTTGTAATAAATGTAACTCGAAATAGGAACATCATGTTTAAAATCTATTGCAGTTCGTTGGCTCGTTCTCGGAAGTGATAGTGTTAAACACGTGTAATGGGAAACGCGTGTTTCCGTGTGTTTGGCGTACAAATTAAAATACAACGGGATTTCATTTGGAGTACAAGTACCTGGTTAAATTATATTTGTTTTTTTTTTCATATTGTTTATAAAAGAAATGCAAAAAGAAGTGAAGTGAAGAGTGGCATAATCACTATTTTTTGTCTACCTTGACTAATATATAGATTGTGAAGTTAAGGCTTTTTTATATAAAAATAAGGCGTGTAGAGTTAGAAACTTGGCTCTACATGAGATTTGATACCTTTTTGGCAGAGTGAGTCATCGTCTTGGCAACTTTTCACATAAACGTCTTTGGTTAGATACATTTAACGCATTGCAACTAGTATGTATGTAACTAATTTCTAAAGTTAACTTTTAATACATTTCATTTATTTAAAAACTTCTGGTATAAGATAAAATACAAACGGAATATAAATATTTTAAAAACATGAATTTAACCTACGAATAAGCCAACAAAGACAAAAATTTTGCGATAATAGATAAGTTCACAATATCGATACAAATGTCGTGACAAGTTCCGGTAAGGAACCAAAAATAAAACCTGCAATTGTATTCTGAATTATATTTTAAGAGAGACGTTCCCCATAACATTAAAAGAAAGGTTAACATATACAGACCTTGTGTAAAATATGTAATGCAAAACGACTCGGTCACGATTTAGAAAGACGTTCTATACATCTGTTCGCCGTAATCGCTAGGCTATAACACGTGTTGAAAAACTTTAAAACATTATGATCTTTATTTATAAAGTGTTAAATACTATAGTCATTTATATCTCCACACATGTCTTAGCATGCAAGATGCATTGTCTATAGAATAGAGTGAAATCTCAATAATAAATAATAGTATATCAATGTTAATAAGACCACCCGCTACGCCCGACCATAGGCTAATTTGTTATTTACTAACTGCCATATATAATTATTTAGTTGTAACAGGAAACTGACGATTGTATGTAAAAAACTAATTTATATATGTATTGTAATATTAGATTTAGTGTAATATTCGTATTATATTTATTTTTAAAGTGAATTTTCTATATAAAATACATTTTTTTCTTGTTATTTTGTAGTTATGTAGGCTATGAAAATAAGGCCTATTTGGAAAAAATATAATGGTTTAAGGAGTATTGGGAGTGCTATCAAAGTGCAGTATTGATTTATAAAATAATAAATTTAAAAAATCAGCTTCACGCTGTATTTCGCACACAGCAAGTACGTAAAGGGAACCTAGTGTTAAGACACCCCGTTCCCCACTTTCTGCCGAAGTGCAAAGAAATGTAAATAAATAAATAAATATTTCACTTCCTCGAATGGGGATCGAACCCACACCGTTGCGCCGTGACGACCTAATAGAAAATAAAATAATATATAAAAATATATATATTACAGGTCTGTTGATTAAAACATAGAACTAGAACATGAAACGGAAACAAAATGATCTGAATAACGTAATCTGAAACGATCAAATTTTAACCGCGAAAGAGGTTACATGCCCAATTATTTCTTAGTTTCCTAACGTGAGTGCCTACTGCCTATTTAGAACTAGATTATTCGCTCATATATCATTTACTAGTGGCCACCCGCAACTTTTGCCTTGCGTGGACTTTATGAGCATTTTCATACTCTTTTTTTTCGAACATGAAGTTAATGCGTTTAGCCTTATTGGCTTTTACAGCGACACCGGTTGGCTAGGGAAGAGGGTGCTCTGTCCTTGAAGAAATGCCAGCACTATGTGGCTGCCTGTGAGGAAGTCGACGACTGTAAGGGCGCTCCCTGCGGGACTCGAACCTCGACTTGCGGGCGTCGAGCGGACTGGGATTTCACCAAATCATACTCTTTGTTACAATAAAGAGTATTAAAATGTCTATTCCATATATCTAATGTATATGGAATCCAAGACCAATTTCAAATTCATTAAATATGGAAACAAACTAGCTTAAATTTACCAAAGTAACCTACCAAGTTCATTATATATTTTTGCTCTATTTCATTTCACATATGGGCTCGAGTGTGATAAATACAGTACGCACGAGCTGCTATCGGAGGCGGGCTTGTGTAACAGTAGTGCTCGTTAAATAGCCTAATGTTATGATTCATTCTTACTTTTATGGATTTTTACAAATATTTATCGATGGAATGGGATAAGAAAGAGGGACTTCTCCGTTGTTCAGTTTTCGTCAAAATAGAAAAAAAAAAACTATAATTTTTAGATCATGAGTCGTAGTTTTATTTAAATACAGCATAACAGCCGCGAAAACTTAGTATCGAACTTCTCAGTTCTCCACTTTCCGCCGGACTAAGATATATTGAGATAATTGAGCGTCAACACCATAATGAAAATAATTTAATACCTTGAACGGAGGTCGAACCCTCAACTGTCGCATGTATCAGACGCTGTCAGTGCGCCACGAAGGCCTTGTAATTAAATCAATATACACTCGTAAATATTTATGTAGTCTTTCAACAAGTTTCAATTACAGACATTTCATTCGCCATCAATCATTATTGTGGGTTAAACAGTTTTTACGTTATTTACTTATAATTTTACATAATTAAATTGATTAGAGACCGTCGTGACGCAGGTCACAAGAGTGCTTCTGTAAACGCGAAAGGTTGGGAGTTCGATTCCCACTCGTAGATATATTATTATTTTCATTTCTTCATTCTCGTAAACAAGTAAAGCGCGACATTGACTTTAGTGAAATGTGGCGAAAGGAGTTTCTTAACACTAGGTTCCCTCTGCCTACCTCGATTTTTACAAACCTGATGAGATATTGCATCCGTATCACCACCGAATTTAGTATTGACAAAGCAAAATAATATTCGTATATTTTTGGATGAATCACTATATTTAATTTAATTAATGATTTTAAATGTTATTATTTATTTAAATAATTACAGTTATATTTTTTCAACATTGTAACAATTATATTTAAAGGAAAACTGACTGAATGACAAAGAGAAAGAAAGAAATTCTCAAATAATCTCGTATTAGTAACATCGACATAAAAAAAATGTAGGTACTCTTATATCGTTTTACCGTGAAATTGTGTAGTGATTTGACCTCATTTAAAAACGTAATTACCATAAGTAATTATAAGAACTTATTTCCTTATCTTTAGTAACTTAATTATTGCTTCTTTGATTCTTAAGTCACAGTTCAAGGATAATTGCCAAGTTCCATGTTCATTGCCAATAGCTTGTTAAACGCCATTTCACAACAAAATATAAACTGGTGATATTATTAGGTTGGGGTCCTTTGAAAAAATGGTCCAATGGGGAAATTAATAACTTACAAATGACCAGACCAGCCGAATGGTCGTAGATCCTGGTCATGGGTCGGAAATCTCGCTAAGGTAAAAATGCATACTTCTTCACGCCGTATTAGGTACGGTAGGTAGGCAGAGGGCGCCTAGTGTTTCTCCATTCTCCGACGAATTCTGAAGGTATTCCAGCAAAAAATGAAAATATTAAATATTTCAAAGAATAATAAAGTACCTATCTACGAAGATTAATAGTCTCATCAATTTAGTTCTTCAACTAATTATGATTAAATTATTTAAAACATCATTTCATGTCACAATAGAGCAACATTATTACACAGATTACTAATATAAAAAAGTTAAATCAATAGTCTTTTTGTGCGAATCAAACTTGTCCATCGGAACATATAACGGTAAAAGCAAAAGAATCAAATAATATGTAACGAATGCATTGCTGGTTATATAAGGAAGTTAAATTAATTATCTTATTATAAATTACGCTTTGTAAGGTGGATAGTTGGCTTGGTTCACCTAATGACTTTTTAAGATTGCAGGAACGTGCTGTCTGGCCGCGGTCTAGTCGGAGTCATTGGAGTCATTGGCAGTCCCACTTTCACGAGTCTCGTGTAATTCTTTTCGGCCGTTCTAATAACTGAACAGCTATTGTGATTGCGGGGAACGGACGACGGACTTCGATTATTTGCGCTGCAGTCATTTATCTAAGACCAGCTCTTCTGTTCTTGGAAGTTATGAGAATTTAGTATTTTCGTTTGTTTTTTTTTAAAAAATCTATTTATAATAAAAAATGTGTTGTCAATGTTATTTATCATACACGAAATGTTTATTTCTGTTTTGGACTTGTTTGTAAGTTATTTTGAAGCTAAAATATAAATAAAGTTTCTTCTTCATTCATAAAAAATCATGTATTGAATTAAAATCTTAACTTTAAAATAGATTTAATGGATCAATAGTAATGCTATAAAAGAAATACGCAGCCTTATTCTAAAACTAGTCTAGTCTTTTCACTTCAACCTACATAATCAGTCAATTTGTACAGGTAAAACTATGTCTTGACCTCTTAAGACTTTTTATTTGATTACCCTGTTTTAAGTGTTGTAGCGAGAGTGATAATTCACTTCGTTCTTCGTATTGGAACATCTACTTCTATATTGTCTCTTATCATATCATCAACCTCTCTTCATCCACTGCTGGATTCAGGTATCTATACGAACATTTGAACATATTAACCTCAGGAACTTTTGTTTTGAATTAAAAAACTTTTTGTTATTAATAGTCCATTTATCGAGGAAGCTATAAGGCCGTATAGTTTTACGTTAATAGATTTTATGTCACCCGATGTAATAGCAGTAGGAGTTACCTCGGGTGTCTTATCTCTATTTTATTTATATAATAAGTAAAAAAAAAATTCACCAATTATATAACATTATTTACGTTTGTAATTGTAGACGTCGACGTGTTTTCTATTAAGCAAACTTAACTAATAATCTAGAATAGCCAATTACTAAACGAAGTAAATTGAATATAATAATTTACTAAGCTAATAGCATGGAGTTTCGACTTCCGGTTACTTTTCTAATTAACATAAATTAATCGATGTTGATTTTGCCGATCTTAATTAGGTGATAATTAAAGAAAATGGATACTTTTAATGTAAACTAAATTATTATATATGTGTTTAATTGTATTTACTGTTAAATTTATGATCGCTTATAATATGTTTAAATAGTTTAATAGTTATTGTTATTAATATTAATTATTAATTAGATGCTGCAAGATTAAATTAATAGATTTGAAATGAGTCAACTTTTCCATTAAGGTACTTACATGTTACGTTGATTTTTGTGATAATATTATTATTATATCCACTTTCTTTTTTACCATTTATCTAAATTATTATAATTAAGCTTAATATAATACTTTTAATGCTCTTGGTTAGGTAATTTTGATCGAATTTAATACAAATTTAAATATAATAAACTTTTAAATAAATTATTGTATTAGTAATTGACATCTTATTCCTATATTGAAATGGAAAACTTGGAGCTCAGAAAAAAAAATACTTCTAAGTCAAAGCAATAAATAGACACAAGTTTAAATTTTGTATTTGCCGCGCAATGTTTGAAATTCGCCGCGTACTTCCCGTTGAGTAAGGTAGGTAGAAAAAACTCAGTGTTACCTTTCTCACTCTCACTCTCGAGTAGAAAATGGAGAGAGTATATATAACTGACTAACACAGTTCCAGAGATAAAAATCTCGCTTTTCCCCTTTTGCCTATCGATTATTATTAGAAAATATCTATCTATCGACTTTCTTTTACGTAATAATATCAGCAAAACAAAAAGTTATGTCGTTAATTTTGCACTGGTTTCTTTATAGACGAAAATTAACATTGTGGCTTCAATATATTACACAAAAAACTTAATCCTCCGAACTAATGAGACTAGTGTTGTCATAATCGGCCTATTCTGATGTAATGGAAACCTCGTGGGCGCTTACCGTGTCGATAGGGTCGTTTAGCAAAATACTATTATAGAAGAGAATTTTAATTTAATTTTGATTATTATTTAATAGGTAGGCCAGTCACAAAGCCACAAAGTGTGACTGTAACGTGACTGGTGGTGGGTTGGATCCAAACTCTAGGAAATAAAATATTTTTTATTTAAATTTATTATTTATTTTCATATCTTCACTCTGGTGTCGAGACGGGCGTGGTGGGCGTGGAAGAGTTGCGGCGTTTAGGTCCGCCACGTTCCTACTACCTATCTTGCTGTGTGCGTGATACAGCGTGAATTATTATTAAAAATATATTCAACATCCTCTGTTACAAGAGGCTAATTAGTTAGTTAATTAGGTTTATTATGTAGAGTTGACTAATTCAGCTAAAGTTTAATTACTGAACTGCAGCTAAAAAGTAAACCGCAAAGTTAAATTGTAGACTTTATAATTATAATAATTAACATTTTCTGTATTTTACACCTAATATTAATTACAATTTCTATATAAAATTTCTATATAAAAAAGGTTGGCTGGAAGAGATTTCTTTCAGAAATAAGCCCGCCATTGTAAACATAACTTTTTAACTGTTTTCTTACTATTTTACATGTGCAATAAAGAATATATATATAAAATAAGAATTTAGTGTGTGTGAAAGTGAAGTGAGTGTGTGAAAGAAGCGAGAGTACCACAGCTGTGTGCAAAAAATTGAAACTATCCCATCAAATTGGAGCACGGTTATTTAAACTGATAATTTTTTAGTTTCACACCAATCAGTAATAATTACCATGATAATATGAACTCGTGACCTATAGGAAAGGTTAATTTTTAACCAACAGGTCATCTGGTACCAATTTGAAGCTTAAACACGCAGGATACACTTTAGAAACCAGGTTTGACTTGGTTACTTGATAACGGTAATTATAGTTTAAGATTGTGAAGCAATTTCCTTTTCGCCCGCAGTCGTTGGTAGGCGGTGCTTGAGTTATACGAAGATCAGGTGAGGCCAGATCAGTCATTATGTAAATTTCTTTGGTCGTAAATGAGATGGTAATAGTACTACAATCACTTGGCGGAATCATCCTTTAGATATTTAATTAATCTAATTTATATAAATGGCAATTTACATAATTTTTTTTATTGAAATCTTTAATTTAGGCCTAATTTTATTGGAATATTTTTTTCATTTAGCTATATAAACTGTCAATTTTTAAATTATAGGTTCCGATTGAGTGAGCTCAGTGAATGAGTAAAGCAATGATATTCTTCTCTTCACCAGAATAAGTGTTTAGATAGAGTTAGATTTGAAGACGTTGTAGAGCTAAATTGGAGGCAGCGCTGCAGCGTTTGATTATTAACGTGATTTTGTGGGTTTAGTTCACACTCAGGGTAAATAATTATTTTCATTTCCTCAAACTGGTAACAAAACGAAGCGAAGCATAGAGTTCCGCCACTCGACTCGACATGCAATGTCTCGAAAATTAGACGAAAAGTAAGAAACAGCTCATTCAATGCATTTAAAACACAATTAAGCGAATTCATTATTAAAAGCTACCCACCCTAAAAAAAAAAAACAAATGCATTGAATGAGTAAGCAAAAAAAATGTTTTACTTTAATTGATTAATGTACGACCGACTACAATTATTTATTTCCATGTAAGTGGCCTATGTCTTTTAATGGAAATAAATATCTTTAACCGTAAACAGAGTATCTTAACACTAGGTTGCTTCTAACTTCCCTGCTATACGAAAAACAAGTGAATTTTTAATAAAAAATGTATTAAAAATAAAAAAAATGTAAATTTTAATCAAAAATTTTTAACATAAATTATGAGGCAAACGACTTCTGACGCCATTTAATGTAACAAATTTACTTATAAATATTACCTAATCACAAAATATTAGTTCTAGTTATATGTATATTTAGTTTTTTTAAGAGTACTTTGGTGTAAAAATGCACTCAAGGACCTGTCTCACTGAAACATTAATTGTATCCTGACTCCTGCGGCAAGGTCGACGATGATAGCTGTATAATGCGAAGATTGGTGATGCGGGTTCTTCAAGGAGTGTCCGAGAAACAAGAAGGACACTTTTTTTCTTTAAGATTTTAGATGCAAAAATAAACCTTTTTTAAAAAATACTAAGATCGATTTTTGTACTGTCAAATTGTTTAAATAATTTTATTAGGGCATTATTATTTTTTTGGGCATCTTAATAACGATTTTATGCGGGCGTCGATCGACAAGTACTAGCAAGTAGTTCTGCAAAAACATAAAGTAATACTTAATACAATTGTTTTTCTTACTAATTATTGACATTAATAATTAGTAAGAAAAACAATTGTAATTTATAGACAAACTATATTTTTCTTGTTTTTTCTTTTATTCAAAAAGAATCATTTTGACATTAACTCACCTTATCACTAAAAGGAAATAGTCACGATAAAACTATTATCCTCTTTTTCCCTATAACGTGCTATAAACACTGCAATAATGAGGTAGTTTTCACAGATGCGGACAGGGTTTTCCATTGTTTTGCCTTGACCTCGCGACATCGATTGACGTCTTGACATAACGTGAAGCCATAGGCAGAAAAACTTCATCAAAACAGTGTACGGTCTCAATATTATATAGCGTAGAATAGAGAAATAAATAGTGATGATATAATATAGTTACATGCTTACGTGCTTGCTTACGTGCTACATTTTGAGGATTAAATGCGGAAAATGTAGAGATACATCACTGTTTTCCATTTATTGACCTCTTTGGAGATATTAAAGGTGAAATGCTTATTTGATAATTATTTGGCCCTTTTTTATAAGTCCTCATATTACAGTCTTTTATTATCTACCATAATCATATACCTACTTATTCGATTACAAATATTCATCATCATCATCAGCCTGTCCTCGTCCACTGCTGAGCTCGGCACTCCCCTGAGCTCGATCTTCATTCAGCTCTTCGCATCCAGCCGCTGCCCGCCACTTTGCAAATACCGTCACCACATCTAGCTGGAGGACGTCCTACCTTACGCTGGCCAAGGCGTGGTCTCCACTCTAGAACGGGCTTACCCCAACGGTTTTCGGTTCAGCGGCAAATGTGACCAGCCCTGCTAATCCTTTGGGCTATGTCGATAGCATTGGTTCTCTGTAGGATAACTTCATTTTGAATTAAAATTTATATATAAAAATATATATATTTTTACATAACACATTGCATTTGCATTGCGTACTAGCCTATGTTATTGCATACATACATACAAGTACATGCGGATGTAAATTTATTATGTCAACCGTACAACGATATATTTCGGTTTGCGAATGAAGATTGATGACGTCTGATTATTTTGTCTTCACAACAAACTCCCAACTTCCTCGTTCTGGCTATTAACAGGTAATTTAGCTTAGATGTAGACTCGCAAAAACTGCAGTCATTATAGCTGAAATTTATTGAGTTGAAAAAAAATTGTTTCAAACTCGTTCGTATGGATATTTGAAATTACTAGCACGAGTTTAGCAAAAAGTATGTTAATTATAGAACTAAATAATTGATTATAACTATATACTGCCACAAAATTTGGAAGCACTTACGAGTATAGTGTATGTACTATGTAATTGTTTTGTAAAAATAAAAAAGAATAACTATTTTCTGAGAAGTTTTTTAATAATGCTTATTTATCCTTAACTAAAAGCACTTAAACTGTGAAATAATATGGTGCATGGATTTTTTTTAGCATCACGCACACAGCATATTATTCAATTATTCAAAATATTCTTTATTCAAATAGGCAATTATTACAAGCACTTTTGAATGAACATATGAATAAAAAGCTACCACCGGTTCGGAAGGCAGTTCTGCTGAGAAGAGCCGGCAAGAAACTCAACAGTTGCTCTTTTCAAAATCAATGGTACAATCTATTACATTAGCTGGCAGCTATCCTGCATGACATTCAATAGACATTAATTCCATACATGTTTATCCTCTAAATATTCTTGAACAGTGTAATACGCTTTACTTGTTAGAATTTTTTTTACAGATATTTTAAATTTTTGTAGTGGCAAACTAAGAATACACTGCGGAATTTTATTATATACACGTATACTCAGACCCATAAAGGATTTACTAACTTTTTGGAGGCGGAAACTTGGTGTAACAAGCTTATCTTTATTTCTCGTTCCTATCGTATGACTGTCGCTATTTTTGCTATGACAATGTATATTTTGTCGGACAAAGAGAATGTTATAATATAGAAATTGGGAAGCAACTGTAATAATACCTGCATCTTTGAAAACATCTCGCAGAGAATCTCGAGCTCTTAGATTATAAATATATCTCACGGCTCTTTTTTGGAGAACAAATATTGAATTGATATCTGCAGCACTGCCCCATAGCAGCATTCCATAAGATAAAATACTATGAAAATAGCTATAGTAGACTAGTCGGGCAGTTTCAACGTCCGTCATTTGTCTTACTTTTTTAATTGCGAACGCGGCAGAGCTGAGTTTATCTGCAAGTGCTTCCAGATGAGCGTTCCACTGGAGTTTGGAATCTATAGTTACACCTAGGAAAATAGCTGATTCCGACAAATTAAGAGCTTCTCCTTTAATTAGTAGACTAAAGTTATGTTTTTTAACATTTTGTAAAGTAAACTCAATACATTTAGTTTTTTTAGCATTTAACATTAGATTATTAACATCAAACCAACGAAGAATATGCGACAATGCACTATTCACTTCGTCATAGTTTATTTTATTTCGGTCAACCTTAAATATTAAAGAGGTGTCATCCGCGAAAAGAACAATATCACATAGGTTCTTCACATAAAAAGGCAGATCGTTAATATAAATAAGAAATAAAAGAGGACCGAGAATAGATCCTTGTGGAACGCCCATCTTTATAGGAGATCCAGATGATTTTACATTATTTATACTAACCTTCTGGATTCTTCGGTTTAGATATGAGGCAATAAGATCAAGGGCGGTACCCTGTATACCATAATGATATAGTTTTAATAACAGAGTTTCATGGTCTACACAATCAAAGGCTTTGGATAAATCACAAAATACTCCAATAGCATTTTGTGACTTCTCCCATGCGTCATAAATGTGCTTTAGGAGTGCAGCACCCGCATCCGTAGTGGACTTGCCTTTGGTGAAACCATATTGCTCACTATGGAAACAATTGTTAATATTTAAGAAAATTGTGAGCTGGTTAAATATTATTTTTTCAAATATTTTACTTAGAGACGGCAAAACAGAGATCGGTCTGTAATTTCCAGGGTCAGTTCTATCTCCACTTTTGTAAAGCGGCACTATTTTACTATATTTCATTAAATCAGGAAAAGTACCGGATTCTACACAATTGTTAAAAATTAAAGCTAGATAAGGAGCAATGTTAGGTATAATTGTTTTAAGAACCTTAACAGACATGCCCCATAGGTCACCAGTTTTCTTTAAATTAAGGCTTTTAAAAGTTTTGACTATTTCATCCGGTGACACATTCTTAAACACAAAATTTTGTCTACAACTATTTACATGAGTTTTTAGTATTAATTCTGCTTCCGAAGGAGATGATGGCAGTGAACGTGTTACTTCAGTAGATATATCAGAAAAAAATTTTTGAAAAGTATTTGCCACTTCTAAATCTGAATTTAAGATTATATTATTAACTTTTAATTTAATAGGTTCACTGACAGCTCTAAATCTCCCAGTTACAGTAGTAATAGCATCCCATGTAGCTTTAATTTTATTATTAGAGTTCAAAATTTTTGCTCTTATATGCATAGACTTAGCCTGGACACATACCTTTTTAAATATTTTTGAATAATTTCTAACTTTTAACAAGAACGCCGGATGTTGATTCCATTGCCTCATATTATATAATTCGTATAGTTTGTTTCTGCTTCGGTATATACCAACAGTTGCCTAGTCGCTAAAAGTTACATACTCTGCTGCAAAGGGAACCTCGTGTTAAGACACTCCGTTCCGCACTTTCCGCCGAAACTAAAGAGTAGAGCCAACTGATTGGTCATAAATTCGAATTCCGTTTGGGAAAAAGTTACATTCATTTATAATTTCTCACTTTAATTACACACTATTTTCCAAACGAAAAAGAGAAAGAATTGTTCTTTTACCTACTTCAAAAGCAAAAAATGTGTGAATTAAAAAAAAATTCTTGTTAAATCGACATCCCAATTATATAATAAAACAATAACAATAAAACATTAACTTTATATTCGACGAATCAAAAGAAATGACATATAAATTTCGATACGCATAAAAGAGATTCATTTCATCCCGAAGTATAGCTCGACGCCGTTATCGCGCGTCGCCCGCGGTCAAGGTGCGTATTAACTTTGGATAACCTTCAAGGTCAACGAACACTTCATTTTAGATATATTTTCATATATTAAAAAGTTGTATTAAAATATAAGCATGATGTGTATTTTAAAAAATATATAGCAATTGTAATCGTTATTTTTTCTACTTTACGCTATGTCCTACATATTGCATGATAGGCAAAGGAACCTGAGAACCTAGTGGTAAGACACTCCTTTTAATATTAAGACACTTCCGTTCCCCTGTTTCCGACGAATCCTTGAAGCATTACCTGTTGAGTGGCGGACCTCAACGCTGCGAAAACAGGGAAATGAAAATATTGAACATTTCGTTCTCGCTAGTGCGAATCCAATCCGCAACTGTCGCGTTTTTCGTTCGGAAATCAGACGATGGAGAGTCTTGACACTAGTTCTCTTTACCTATCATAATATGTGGAATTAAGCATGACACTGTAAAAAATATTTCACTACAATAATTATTATTTTCTCATTTAAGTAATTAAGGAACGTCAACATCCGCGTGAAGCGATTATTCGTCCCATTTGACATTACAATAACGTTTTTTATTTTATTAGCTTGTTTACAAATATAGTGTTAAAGAAATATATTGTATAAATAAAAGTAATATTATGAATATACTGCATATGTTTAATAATAAATCTACCAATATAATATATAAGCAAAATAACAAACAAAGTCATTTAATAATTACCAAGAAACTACACTAGACTAATTCGGGAGACAATAAGTAATTTTCTAATTGAAGTTAAACTCTAGCTTAACTCTTGAAAGTAAATCTATGAAAAGGCAGATAATTATACCTATAATTGAACTACATGTTTTTGTAGGTTAACTTTGTATCCCATATACAGTAGGGTAGGTAGAGGGACACTGGGAACCTAATGTTAAGACAGTGAGGTGTTGTCACAGTGTATGTACCTTTTGTATTTTGGCACTTAACAAGCATGATTTTATGGTAGTGATATTTATATTTTATGGGAGTGATATTTCACTCTGCCTACATCATTAAATATTAGGTGCGCTAATATAAAACGTATATTGCTTATACACAATAACAATTGACATTATAAATATTCCCGAGTCACCTTTTTATAAAATTCTATAATTACCTCGTACGTTTAATTATATAAATAAGACTTTTCTATGTAAAGATGTACAATAAAAACTATATTTTTATACACGCGAGAAATGTTAATATAAGTGTTTTTTTTTTTAATTATATATCTTAAGCTGCTGCTTTGTATATCACACATAGGCAGAAGAAATCTGGGAACCTAGTGTTAAGACATGTTCTTCTTTTTTTCGTCGAATTCTGGAGGTATTGAGTTGAGTGGCAGAATTCAACGCAGCACTTTACCTTTTTACAGAAGAAAATGAAAATATTAAATATTTAATTTCTTCGAATGGGAATCGAACCGACTACCTATCGAGTTTACAGTCATACGCTTGTGCCTCTGCCCTACGACTAGTCTCATGTTTATAAATATGATACTAATAATTAGATCTATTATACACAAAAGTCCTTTAGTAGTCTTTCTTACTACCTCCATATGTACATACAGTACGGCCTTCGCAGGGACTTATCTTGTTTAAACGAGGTCATTGTTTATGTACCGGTAAAGTAAAATTATTAATTCACAATCAAAACTGGGTGGGTTATTAAATAAAACACCTGCTGTAATAAATATTAGATATTAATTGGGTCTGGGATACAAATCCAATGGACTTACAATATTTACAATTTAGTTTTTCTAGACTAACTTCAAGATATTTAATGCTTGTTAAGTTATTCTGTTACTATCATATTTTTTCTCGTAAGGTGCAGGGGCGCAAATGTGCTACTGTAATTTCAACAGCTTGTGGGTACGATTCCTACTCGAGATAATAAAATATTTTATATTTTCATTTCATCGTCCTCGTACCAGGGCAAAAGCGAGGCGTTGACTTCCTCCACGGAGGCACGAAAATTCGGCGTAAAGTGGGGAACGGAGTGTCTTAACGGTAGGTTTCCTCTGCTTACCCTGTTATACGCGAGATACAGTCTGAAGCTAATAAAAGTTAACAAAACTGCATTCTCTTGGTATAGATTTTGATAGGAATAAAATGAGTAACAATAACATAGCAAAATAGCAGAGAAATAATTAAAATATTCAATATTTTCAGTTACCCGTTCAAATAGAAGCACTCAAAACAATCTTCGAACAATAAATTGAAGAAATGCTTCCCACGATTATTTAATCAAACAATTCGGTAAGGACTTCCCGCCAATTATCGAAATGGCTCTCGAAACTCAGTGTTCGAGACTTCTCGCTGCTCTACTGAGGTTCCTGGACTTATACCTATTCATTTTTATATACATAAATATAAAATTAGATAATTTACTACTAATGCAGCTATATAATGGAAATTTATTATGTTATATAAATCTAAAAAAAAATCATTTTTGGGAACTAAAATATATAACATGTAAAATGTAAATGTAATTTTGTTAATTAAACAGCAATTAAATATAATACAAATATTAGTTAATTGTTACATTGATATAGCAGTGATTAAATTTGAATACAAGAACGGAGTTCGGAGGTTCCCAGATTCCACCTGACTCCGCGATATGAGGAATACAGCGTGAAGCTAAAAAAAATATATAAAACTGACACAACAGGCTACGAGTATATGAGTAGTTCTTTGCAATATAAAATTAGATCAAACGGAATCATTTTCGTGTGCAAAATAGTTGATCGAACCCGGCTATATTTAGTAATATAGAAAGGAATAAAAGCTCGATATTCATATGGTACTTTCAAACTTAAAATTATAAACAACAAATTTAAAGACTGACTTTGAAATCTTATGCATACATTATAAAGTATAGGAAACGAATATTGTTTTTTAAAGTGCTTAGATCCAAATAGTTTAAATACAAATATGAAATCAAAATAAAGAAACCTAAAATACATGTTCTATATCGGTGATAATTTTGGATATTTATTAATTTTTCTTTGAAAATAAATACCTAAGAATATAATATGGCTTTCTAATTATTTGCGATATAATTAAATGATAGAGAAACTGAGTATAACATCCTAATATGGGTGGACAATAGCACCGCCCTCTAAGACCTCAGGTCAACTTTCAATACGAAGTTTCTTAGTGACGATAAATTAATATATAGCTAAATGTTTTATAAAATAACAATTTGCATGTCGTCGTCATATACCTACTTCAAAACTTTACTTATATAAAAATTAGTTATTATATTTAATTGTTACATACAATCTTGAAAAGTCCATATGTCGAAATAGATAATGTCAAGGATAAGGCTCAAAAATTAGCTTTAACATTTAATTAAATAGAACAGCTTAACGCTGTATCCCGCATGAAGCAGGGTAGGCAGAGGGAGCTTAGTGTTAAGACACTTCGCTCTCCACTTTCCGCCAAATTCTGGAGGCATTGCGTGTTGATTGGCGCAACAACGCCGAGCTTTACCTCTACACCAGAGCGAAGAAATGAAATATTAAATATTTCATTTCCTTGAGTGGGAATCGAACTCACAACCTGTCGCGCTTATAGATACACGCCCCTACGCCGCGACTAGCCTGTAATAAAATAGTGCTTTAATATAAACCTCCTCACGAAATCCATATTAAACATATACGAACATTATTTTTTATCGTTTTATTCACCCATCACGATGGGAACTTCCGTCTTAAGGTCTTCAGGCACCAGCCGATGCAATTAAAAATGCTGGTGATGCCCATAACGGGAACTCGTATAGGATACCAAGTAGTAAATCAACGGATGTCGGCTACAATAAATGCTGCAAGTCCTGGTCTGTCCGTTGTAAACGTGGGCGTTCGTTGATAGGGTTGCTAGCGAAATTGTCGCATCCTCTCGATCTTTGATTGGACAAGTGGTTTCACGAATGCTTTATTTATTCTTTACTTTTTTATAAGTTGGTTAAGTTTATTATACGTTTTCTAATATTAAAAAAATATATATGTTTTCTAAAAAGTATTTTTCTTTCATAAGTGTGCGTTAAAAATGTAAAAAAAGTATTGTTTCTTTTTATTTTTATATTTCTTAATATTTCCATTCCGTAAATATATATGTTTAAATATTTTTACATTTACATCTTTACATAAATTAATGTCATTACATAATGAGCGTCTAAAACATCGTATGATCAAAAATTTGCATAAATCTAAGTATGTCATTTGCATACGTTTTCTAACGGCGATGCATAATTTTAATATTTACTTATATTTAGTCGAAGGTGCGCAATTTTCGTGTTAATAATACAAAATTAAATAAATTTGTGTTATTTATAAAAATATAAGGTCGTATATTATAAACTACTTTAAATTAACTATAAATCTATTTTTAATAAAATGACTTTTTTATAACAGTTTTTTTTATATATTTGAGTTATTTGTATATGTATTAACATTTAAGGAAATATGGAAATCTATTTTCTTTCGATGTACTTCAGTTCTTTTATTATGCGTTTCTATTATGTTTTTTTTTTCATAAATTAATTAAAATGAAATCAGATCGATGATGCGACTTCCCTACCCACCTTGACACCTTGACGGTAGAACTGATCCTTTAACAATCTACACTATATAAGTAACTGCTTAGGCCGTAAATTATTCATCTGTGGGCGAACTAGCACTAGACCCACAGCCTATCGCAGATACTAGTTACTTACTGGTGTACTTGAAATTCTAGCCTAATAATAGTGACCTACGCGTATAATTCAACAATGTATTAAATTAAACGTTAAGCAGAAATATATATTTCTCAATTGAAATAAAATGAAGGTGTTGTTTATCGGTGTACAAACAATCAAGTCCTGCCGGTCATTTCGCAATGTATTGATACGAGCGGAAAGCGGAGAATGGAGTGTCTCGACACTAGGTAAAGCGTCTAAATAAAAAAATGCTTATATAGTGTTTCTTGATATGCTTGTAGTTTCATATTTCTTAAATAGAGCATGTGAGTATAAAATATACGAGTAATTGTTAAAGAATTCTCTGCGTAAAATGTATTCTTAACATGAACACTTGTTTTCTTATGTGAAAAAAGAAGGAATATATTATTTTGTTTTTCACTTTCTCATTTTCCATGCATGAGAATCCGCGACCGTCCGTGCTCCTGCGCATATATTTTACACACTTTCTTCAATTATCTACATGGACATGAAACAAACATAATTTATTGATTACAGCTTCTGAATAAGTATTTGCCATAAATATTGAAAATTATATGTATTAATTAACGTTAAAAGTAAATGCCCTTTGCGACTTTCACTTATTCTAGTGAAACTTGTTTGTGTTGCTTTTGTCAATCTATTGCTTTATGAATATACTAGAAGTGAAAACGGTTTTAGAAATTTTTAAGGTTCCCTATCTCAAAAGTAAAATAGAACTCTTATAGGATCATTTATTTGCTGGTCTGTCTGTCTGTCTGTCAAGACCATTTACCTCCAGATCGCGTGGAGGTATTAACTTAAAATTAATGTCCAATATTTACTCGGTTATTATTTCTTGGAGCATAGAAAAATCATGCTTCTAAGTGAACACAATCAAAAGATTCGAATACTTATGCATCATTTTCGCTGAATTTCATGTGAAATTCGGTGCTTATTCAAAACCTACAGGTGCTTCCCGTCGACCTACAGGTATGAAATTTGGAACAAAGCCAGAACATATAATACAAATTAGGTCTTGTAAAATTAGCTATATATGGCTAAATACAGAATCAGTTTTTTTACTTCCTTATATAAAAAGTTATTTATCCAAAGATAGTTATTTATATATCTTGCCCTGTAAGAATTGGCCAAATTTTTATTTATTCCATTAATTCTATATACTATAAAACAATAAGCGTAAATAATAAGACCTAAGCTGGTACACTTACTTAGTGTAAATAAAGGTAAAATAGTTTTAATTGGTCTCTCCGATCGTTCTGCCTGATACTGGAGATTTTGAAAGGCTTAAAACAAGACTGGTAATAATTGAAACCAGGCTTACTGCATACAACTGTGCAGCTTGGTTAGTTCAGTTCAAGCTATGGAATTTTATAGAATTTTGTGAAAAATAATATTTTTTCATAATTTTTGTTATCAAAAAAAAAAATTTTTAACGTTATCTTAAAAAAAAGTAAAATATTCTCAATATTATTGTTGTTTCGTACACTTGGACCTATATGTCTATATATGAAATTAATATTATTTATTTGTTTATTATGCATATGCATGCATTTTATAAGTTATATATATTTTTGGATATACCTGCTGGATGAAAATAACTTTAATAATCGGACACTATGCGAATTTGAGTCAAATGAGAGGAGGATATTGTGAAGGAAGAAAAAAAGGTATTAAAATTTATAAATCTTAGATTGATTGTGACTTGATTTTCTTCATTAAAAAGTATATATTTTAATAAAGAGTATCTTATTTCCTTTCTAAAACCCCGTATTTAAAAATTGCTCTCAAGTCTCAAGATCGATCTAGAGATGCCGTTTGTATATCAAAGTGCTGAAATAAAAGTGAGACTTTCTATGGGAGACATTGGGTAACCTTGAATTGTTTGATAGGTTAAGCGCTCCTCGATATCTGTGTTAAGAGCAATTGAATTCGCTACTTTAATAAAAGACGAAGGTAGAATGACTTTCAAGCGTTTTGTAGAGGAACGTTTGACTTTGTCTGAAGTGAGAATTATTTTTGGGTTAAAAAGTAGTGGGAATGAATACTAGTGTTATATTAGTGTTTTTCTAACAGAAAACACTAGTATAACACTGGTATTTACTATTTTTTTTATTTTTTCGGCTTCAGACGGAGCCTTGTGCCAAGAGCTGTCAGATTCCTAGAGGCTTTGAGTGTTGGAGGCAACGAGTTCTCATTTCGTGCCAAATTTCATATAAGTAAGTCCCAATAGTTAAAGTCCAAGGAAGGACCCAATAGTTTTTGATTATAGAGGAATTTCAGCTTGTTTTGCTGTGCTTCAAAGGACTATAGAACTAAATATATAATAATAATTTAAGATTGATACTTCTACGTGATCATGAGATAAATAAATGACCTTGACAAACGGACAAGGCTGCCAACAAAGTGATCCTATAGCGGAATTTTAAAATGACTAACAAATTAACTTAAGACACCATCCTGAGTCACTGTTCTTGTGTTATTGTGTAACAGAATACACATGTAACATCATATCTGCGTTTAAAAATTTATAAACTACGTATAGAGCGCATTTTATACGCAACTTCTCAGCATCCTTCCGGATGTTGGCGTAATTTTGAACACGTACGAAGGTAGAATTTGAGACACATCCTTGCTCTCATGACATGGACGCCGAAATCGTTCATTTCCCTTTCTTATGTTCTTCAAATGGAGACGAATAGATGCAAACTGCGGGGTTTACATTTTAGTAATATGTGCTGTACGCAAAACTGCAAATTACTACGTTTTAATATTACTTGTTAAAAGTCAAAGTCGAAGTCAAGAGCTTCATTTTTTGAACGTCAATTAGTTTAATATGAGAACCAGCACAAAAAACGCAATGGTGCTTTTTTTTCAATTAATTAGCAAAAAAAAACATTTCAAACAATTCAAAAGGTTAAAAGATCTTTATGACGCTGCTCATTCACAATATTTATGCCAGAATTTTCGTCTAAAAGTTACGTTGTTTTCTTTTTATATGTAGATATTTATTAAATATTTTTCTTAGTTACCCAACATTCAAAAGAAGTAAAGAAGTGTATCATGGTTTTGGGGCTGTATTTGCATTGTGTGCATGTTTCCTACAGTTGATGGCCTATGTAGATTTGAATGAACGAAACTATGCTATTATACGAGTATATAAAATCTCTGTATTTTAAATATTATTAACTTATTGTACCTAAGTACAATTTGGGGAAAAATCAACTATCTTCTTAATTTTATGCAGTTTTTCAGTAGAATCATGGTAAAATGTATTTGTTTATGAGGAACATTTCGTCAAAATTAAATGCATACATAGTCTCTATGTTATTTTTGCATTACGCGTAAAGTTAAGATCAATCGATCACATTCCCATTTACTAATCAAAAGACAAAGGATGAGTTAAGAAATTGAGAACAAAATTTAATTCCTATACTGTCGATGTAATGTCTCAATTAGTGAAACTAGGCCACCATTTTCTACGGTAACCGAACATCTAATAGATTACCCGTTTCCATCTACTTCCATTATCTTGCAAATGCGGTAATTGTCTCCGTTATCGTACGACGACACGGACTCGGCCACTCATTGTGCCGTTCACGATTACCCAGCTTATGTTAACTTTCCTCCAGTGACAGCCATTTAAGTAATTACTTCAGATAGTATACCCATATTACGTGGTGGTATGGTCTATGAGACATATACAGGGTGGAATTGTCAGTACCACTTTAAATGAAACCACAGTTTTAACTACTCTATAAACTTGGAAATAGAAATAGAAATATAATTCGGAAAAAAATAATTCCCAAAAATGAAAAAGTTATTTTTTCAAACAAAATAAATAATGAAATTATCGTTTTAAAATAAAACGCCATTTGTAAAGTATAACATAGGCACTCACACACTTACCTGTCAAAGTGGCAACGTCGCATACGTATGTGTGCGTCACACGAAATACAGGTATGGATAAAAATCGTGAAATGGAAAAAAATCTTACGTCAAAACTGTTGAGGTACCTTGATTATTTTTTTTAGTTCTGGGTTTGAAATATTTTACCCTATATGCAGTTTCAGTAAAAAGAGCGCTGCCTCTTCCACACTGTATAACCAAGTTTCATATTGTCTTATATCATGTTTCTTTTATGTGTAGAATAATTTTGCGGAATATGCTTATAATTTGTAATAGATCCGTCATTTGCATATTTAAATAATGTTAAGTTTTTCGAAAAAAATATTAATGTTAATTTACATTTTAAATATCGCTATATAAATTCGAAGAATAAGTGTGTGTTGTATAGGTATAACGTGTATTCGCAAATTGCAGAAAATTTGTTTTAGCGTATAAAGAAATAAGAAAACACAATAAAAAACTCCAAGGTAAAACCATTTTTCATTACATGTCACAGTTGGTCAAGGTCAATGATTTACCAGTTAAATTTGTACCGAGGTTCATGTACCGGTATTGTATTTATAAAAAGTTTAATGTTATTTTTGTATATAACGTTAGGCTATCAGTAGTTTTATATAAAACTAAAGGTCAGAATTAAAAATATTAAATAGCATAAATATCGTTTCTGGACATTACAACATCTATATAAATATCACAAAGAGATTAATCATAGGAAAAGCTGTGAAATTAATGATTGTTTCTAAATGGCGGTAAGTGTGGAACTTAACGCTGGGCTTTGCCCCGGCTTCATTTCCTCGAGTGGGAATCGAACTTACAACCTATCACGTTTACATTCATACGCTTATGCCGACGCGCCACGTTTGGCCTCATGTATACTATTTAATATTTGAATTTTCAGCAAATTTATACTTCTGACGTAATAATAGCAAATTATTCGGTATTTAAATTACATCATAATATAAAAAGACAAAATTGTAAAATATTTACTTTCCGTATATTATCAGAAATATTTAGGCAAGGTCTCCTTTATAGAGGAGATAAAGCTGATAAGATATTTTTTGAAAAGGATTAAAACATGACTAGGCCTTCAAAATATTTGCACTTATCTAACACACTGATTATTGGCCTTGTATAGAAATCTCAAATAGTGACCAATGCTCAGGAAGTAGAGTATAGTAACGCACACACAGTAAGAAAAATATTTGCAAAATATATTATATACTCTCTAAGGAAACGAAAATATTTTAATACGTATAAAAAAGTTTAAATAACCCTCGCCTGTTAAAATCCGTCCAAAAGCTCTAGTCAATTAGGCCATAACTACATATGTTTTTTTCCAATATTTTTCATTTCATATACAAATATACCTACTAAAAAATTCAATTTTAATTTCGTATTTTTTAGTCTTTATATAATTATGTTAGTTGTTGACAAATAACAAAGGAAAAGCATTTAATATCGTGGTAACTATACTTATTTATACAAATACCTACATAAATAAATCTTACTAAATTATAATAAATCATAAAAATAAAATATATAAAATTGAATTTACGTGTCATTGGCAATAGTTCCAACAAAGATAAGGCACAGCAGTTAAAGCTTACGTTCTCGACGGGGTCCATTTTTGTAAACATCGCGAGATAACTGTCGTCTGTCCGTTGTTATTTCGTGCAAATATGAATACTATCAGTCTTTCCTGTTAATAGAATGACTTTTCTAAAAACAATGAAATGTAAATAGAAATGCAAAAGTTTTTAGCTAAATAATATTCTGTTAATTTAAATGCAGTTGCTTTTTTACGTAGTTGTATTGCTAACTATATATTTTATCTTAAAATACTGTTATAATAATTATTCGATAAGCAATAATTATGGTCCTAAGTAATAAGAAACCAAGTAGTAAGTCAGGAATATAGTGCTAAGAAACTCCATTCCCTACTCTCCGCCTAACTTACGAAAATAAGCTATGGGACCGAAGTCTCGGAGCTCAACACTGCCCAGAACGGACAAATAAAAATATAATAATTTACAGACTCGTTGCCCCACTACTCGACGACGCCTAACTACTACTAGGTACTAATTAATGTTAATAGCATAATTAATAAAAATATTAGTACCATAATTAACATTTATATATGAAGCTTTAACTGTTTTAATATTTGTATATGAAGTATTTATGATTGTTTCCACTTTGAAGTCGCCGGCGCAAGCGTATTTCATATAAATATAATTTTATTTAATAAATATAAAAATTATAACGAAGTTTATTTTGTTATTAGTGCTTTAATTTCGAACGATCGATATGAAATATTATAATAAACGATCGGTATATATTATGAATGGGTATGGCACTACTTACCAACTGACTAAAGAATAGGTTAATTTGTACGAAGTTAAATGTAGACGTAAAAGCGAGTGGTATAACAGCAAAGTATCTATATAGACTGCTAAAAGAAAAAAAAACTCGGCCTGTTATAACAGCCTCGCTCTATATAATTGTCATTAATTACAAGCCTTCATTCATTTCTAGAACGTAATTGGAAGGCAGCAATAGTAGAATTATCCAGGATAGTGGAGATAAGCGTTGATAGGTTTTTAACAACTCCTTAAACCAGACTATATTTTCGTCCTAAGTTCCAGAACTGTTCTGAACTTTTCACCTTGCAATGCGATGAACCCGGTACCCTCAGGATGTGTCCATGGAATGCTAAGTAGTTTCTTCTCATGTTTGTAAGTAGTCTACATACATACTCGGATAGTACTTAAAATTACTTAGAAAGTATAATGTCAAGAAAGGTCAAGTTCAATCCATTGTCCATTGCAGGCCTAATGTGTCGTATTGTTTATACATATTTAAACAAAATTTTTGCTTCAAATCATTACTCACTTTTCACTTTAAATGTCGACTGAGTGAAATTTGAGTGTAGGTACAATGCCAACGAAACACGGGCGGCTTTCTGCTTACGACGTTTTACTTGATTCTTATAATTGAAATTATTTCAAGTAAGTTTTTATTTGCATATTACCGTTATTTATTCGTTCTCCCAATTAACAGTATTCCAGTAAATTATTGAAATTGAAGCTCGCAATTAATATAATATATGACATTTTATTTATGTTCGTATGTTTCACGATGTTAAATGTTTATTTGAACAGTGATGGCTTTTATGTAATAATAAAATCTCCTTAAAATATTTTTACTTTGGTAATTTAAAAAATCTTATTCTTCAAAATTTCACTTAATTCAATTTGCATTCAATCAATCTTACATTAAATTTGTCACCTAAATCAATATTTATATTACAATTTAAATATTATTAAATACTTACGATATGAAAACTAAAAATAAAATGATAAGTTGCTCTCTTATGAAAAGAGGGTAAAAAGCAAATATAATTGGAATTTCAATCGTACGAGTGAGTTCTGGGAAACCTTGAATATTACATAGCTATTAAATCGAGTATTATCAGGCCTATAAAATAAATACGTGGATGTGTGAATAAGACTTATCTACTGAGAAAAAATTGTTGCTAAGGTCATTTGGGGAGATAAAAAATAATTAAGAATTACAACGTTACAATTGTAGAAATAGTGCGTTATAATTCCGTTATTTATGTAAAAATATGAAACGCGAATTTTGCTCTTAGAACATATAAGCATTTACAGTATAAATGGTATTTGTATTAGGTGGCGCGATTGTCGTACGATGCCGGGTCGGGACCGGTATTTTAGACGGCTCGCTAAGGCGTGTATCGGTACTGCTTTGGGGTCAAAACACACTGTTCAGGGGCGGAGGCTGGTTTTCGTAGATATCGTTTAAACTAGATCAGTTACTTTCATATTTCTCACACAATTTGCTGTTTAACAACTATTATAATACTTAACTAAAATACTTATTTTTTTTATTTATCACATACAGATTTTCAATAGATTTCTAGTTCAGTTTCATATCTATCCAAGTGACTATTATTAACGAGTCGTTAAAACCATTAGCATTGTATTCATTTATTCAAAATAGATAAATGCAAAACATTTTTAGAGGTCCACGGAGTTTGTGCCCACAGAGGAGACAAGTGAAGTCGACAGTCGTTGTAGTCATACGGCGATAGCGTGTACGACCCGTACGCTGTAACCGCCAGTCCGTACCGATCCGCCGTCCAGCTAACACGCCACGCGTGCAGCCGCAGACGCGACGTGGCGTGATGACCACAGAGTAAAAAAGCCGGTACTACCATTGAAAAGTGACAGTGCGTCAGTGAGAAGAATTTGTGCTCGGGATTTTTTTTTAATTTAATATCTAAAATAAAGGACACATTCAATCTTATTTCAATATCAGCTTCGACGACTTCTTTTTCATAATTTTTTTAGGTTGCACTAAGCTATTTAGGTAAGTTTTTATTTTTGCATTTTTTTTAATTGTAAGGCGGCGTGGTCTGAGTAATTGTGTATTTTTGTATATCATAATTTTTAATTCAAATAATAGTTACCGCTTGACAACATCACAGTTCAAACAAGTTTTCAAGGTTCACGATTTAATGTGAAGTTAAGCATAAATCATACTAAAGTTAACTTGTAAAAAATATTCAAATACCCTACCGAATACATGTTTTTTTATACTATTGACGTACATATTTCAGACGCGCAAACATTTTATCATAATTTTTTGCTTAGAATTTTACTTAATGTCTGCTAATTATTTTATTATTTGCATTTTAAACGTAACCGCTCGCACCGATAGAATGTCCACAGAAATGAATTATTTCGTAATATTTGTCGATTTCGTAGATAAATTGTATTTTTATTTCATTTTCAACATATATTTCCCATTTAAAAATGTTTTTTTAGTAGATTAAAGTATTTTTGTACGGGAGGGCAGTTGAGAAAAGTTTTAATTAGTTCTTTATCTTGCGTGAGAATTATCTTTAAGTTTGCTAAAATCAAAATGACT
This sequence comes from Heliconius nattereri, assembly GCA_013403645.1. Classification (NCBI taxonomy): domain Eukaryota; kingdom Metazoa; phylum Arthropoda; class Insecta; order Lepidoptera; family Nymphalidae; genus Heliconius; species Heliconius nattereri. Next base: position 2,798,430 of record JAAIXI010000254.1, read on the forward strand.
TTCGGATGTTTAATGAAACTCGAATGGATAATCACTAATAATAAATATTTTGTCAATGTTACAAAACATTTTAAAATATTTTCTTGTCTAATCTTTTTCTTCTGTTTCTAATTTTTGATAACTTACCAAAACGGAAAATTCATAAATTGTAATTATAAAAAGTGTTAATACCTACCCATAAAAAATCTTCTTTTCTTTCAAAAATTTTCTTAAGCTTTGCACATTATTAAAACTAAAACTATAGCCATTTTACTAATTTCTTCAACATTTAATATAATAAAAAAAAATGTTAAGCGTTTAAAAATAGTTAGCAATTATAAAACGCCCTCCTCATCCACAATAACTCAATTAAAACAAACTTACAGTTCAACAATTATAAATAACAATCAATAAAAAAACATCGCGTAATTGCTTTTGCATACACATAACATACGTTGAGCGGGATTGCAAAAACCACATAATCGAGAGGTCTATGTCCTGGGATATTATTTTTACTTATTTCCCCATTTCAAGGCTAGACCAAGCCATTAACCGGTGGTAGACGGCTTGGAGTCTGAATTGCAATATTATTATGGTAATAACGCGATTTGCAAACGACTTTGCTTGTGGCTTATGTTGAATTATTTGAAATGTTTAGATTTTTAGTAATTTAGATATTAAGTATACAAAATTCGTTGAGAATAAGGAATTGGAGGAGACATTATTGTATTAGGACTATACATCAGCCAGTCGTGTCCCAGGGGCACAAGATTGTGACTGTAAACGCTGTGGAAATAAAATGTTTAATATTTTCATTTCCTCGCAAAGCGTAGCCTTAAATTCAGCATCACTCCATACGCAATGCTTAAAGAATTCGGTAGAAAGTGGAGAACAGAAATGTCCTAATGGGAACGGAATGTCTTAACACTAAGTTCCCAGGTTAGTTCTGCCTGCCCTGTGCGAGATACAGCGTAAAACTTAAAAAAAGACTATACGTTTCTTTCCTATAAAAAAATATAGTATATATTCTATACAGTTACTTAGGAAAAGATTAATTAACTTGATGATATCGACAACAATTAGCGCCATGAGGAATTTCAAGTTTTATATTTTTGGGTTAATAGTGATATTAATGAATCTGTTCTTAATGAATGCGAATATATTGCTGGAATTTTATCTATCTATTTGTAATTAAGTACCTATGCCAATATGTTTTAACGGTAAAAATAATCACATTGCTTTAGAAGTTATGTTTTTATATGAGTTTTATAACTTATATACTTTTAAAACTCTCATAAAAACGTAACTTAGCCCCCGTAGAGCAATTTAAATAATACGACTTGTGTATGATATATTCTAAGTGCCCTAGGTAGCCTTCAGGTACAGTTGATTAGTCTTTACACAAAAAAAAACTTTTTCAATTCAAATCAGTAGTTCCTGAAAATAATTGCATTTCAGTCACCAATATAGAAATCTTTTTCTTTTCTCAAATTTTAATTATAATAATTATTCTAATGATAAACGTTTTACGTAATTATATAATATTGTTAAACTAAGACTTTAAAAGTTAAACCAAGACTTTACTTTTATTGTTAAACTAAGGCTTTAAAAGGATTTGTCACGAATCATCGTTATATGAAGTCTCTTAGACATGATGTGTAAACCACATTTATGTTAATTTAGTTTTAACTTGAAATAGTCGTGATTCATATCTCACCTACATATATGCATATACATATGCAGATGCAAATATATGAAAATTTCTATTATATACATAGATTTGTTGAGTTCTACGAAGATTATATAATAATTTAAATACTGGTTTTATTAGATAGCCAAAAAAATATGAAGTCAAGGTGATTTATTTGAATAATATTGTAACGCAGGTACTAGGTAGCTATTAATATAACAAATATTAAATTTAATATTAAATTTTTAATTTAAAATATTAATATTAAAAAAAAAAAAACATATTAAGACGATAATGAAATCGTTAGGGTACATAATTATAATATATTTTTCGAGTGACATTTTGTTTTGCTCTGATGTAGTTACGTACATTTTTATATTGCATAGATAAAGTGTTATTGCCGCGGTGGAGATAATTGTTGGTATGTACCTATTGCCTTTTTATCACTTAAACATACGGGTGAATGCATTAAAAGTGTATATGTACAATTAAGTTATTTTTATATTATTTTAATATTTTTTTGTATCTATCTTTGGAAACCGTAATGTCTGATATTACTGCTAAAATAAATGTGTTTAAAGAAAAATTATAATAAACGTATTTCCTTAAATGTCTCCTTGAGCATTTCCGTGCTTTTAACTAAAACCTTGGTCTTGTGGAGATGAAATTTAAAAAATATTGAAAAAATATATTTTATTATTTAAAAATATGTTAAAATGAACGGAACGTTCGAGAAACGTGAGAAGCTAATAGCCATGTCATTAGTAATACAAATAATTCACAAACACGAGTAAGTGTAAACATTATGCTGAGCGCTCGATGTGTATAATTTCACTAAACTAATTACGTAATACTTACTAATTTTGTATCAAAACATTATTGGGTAGATACGTGTTATTTACATATGGGTATATTATAATATATATGATGATACCGATTGTATTTGAAGACATTGCAAGCTAACCTAGTCAAATGTTTGGTGAACTAAGCTGTAAAAACTTTTATATTATAAGTTAAGTATTATTACACACGACAAACTGCAGGGAAATATATAATAAAAATCATATTTTATTATTACTTTATGTTATAATATACGAGTACGTACGTAATGTATTTCAAGGGAAACCTTTTCTTCTGTTTTTTTCTATGAATAACTATAAACAAAACGAATTTACTACAATTTTTTTCAGTAATTAAAGCTCATTAATGTGACAATAAAATACAAGTTTAATTTTATTATAGTAACGTATAATAAGTCGGCTTAACTGCGCTATAAAAATTGAACAGTAGTAACAAGCGAATAATAAATATTAATTTATGAAACTATTAATTGCAGTGAAAAAACAAGTTTTGCAAGTGACTCACATTTTGGTACGAGCTATTGCAGCTTGTAGTGTTAAAATTTTAATATTGATAATTATATATTTATCTTATTTTTAAAATATTATAATTTAGCATGCATTTGACATGTTTGAATATAAATTAAGTAATAAATAATTACTATTAAAAATTAATAATTACTTAATAATAAATAATTTAGAAATTATTGATTTTACAAGCATTGCTCCAATTTTTTTTCGACTAATTAGTCATTCCAATCACAAAACCGTAATTAAAAATTTTAATTACTTACTTAGATTAAAAGAAGACACGCTTTTGCCAGAGCTCTGTGCTCTAGAAAAGTCTAAAAGATATAAAGAATAGGCTTGACATTTAACGTCAAAGATTTCAATGGCAGGTTTTTTAAAGTTAACTCTCGCAGAAGTACCTCTGCCCGGCCCTGAGGTCATCACATATGAATGGACCGTATGATGCTGTCTCTGCATCTAAGGAGTTATCTTAAGTTTTTGTGAAGTTATGGTCTTTTACTGTAAAGAGAAAGTCGCCTCCAAATAATTAGCGCGTTGAACTGTATCAAGTTTGAGCGTGCAAAAAAGTATGCCATTTTTTCTTCGGAATATCTGTATGCAACTTATAAGAGCATTAATACTGACATTTTGAAATACACTTTATCTTAATACGCATGAAGAAATACTATTAATGTTGTATCTCTTTAAAATATATCTTGGGAGTGCATTAACTGTTGTTTTGTAACTATTATGTGTGGCTGTTGTTATAATAATAATTTATAAAAATAACAATTTTAACGTATAATTTATTTATCTAAAGTTCTAATTATTAATAATTTACTCGATAAATTATTAACAAGGTAAAATTATATTATATATTTCTATAAAGGCATACACCAACACTGTGAACATGACCTAATTTAATAGTAATAGAAAAAAATACATTTATTATAATTAATATAATTATGCTGATAAGTAAGATATCTGCCCATTAATTGCGAAAGAAGTACTTGCTTATGTAAATGAAATTGTGTAATTGCAATTATATATTTTTTCCAAGTGCCTATAGGTTTAAATACGTTAAGCTGAGAATATTAAAAAATAGAACACACAATACAGGAATCGACTAGAATTGTTACGTAGAAATAGAAACAAGGAAGTTTCAGGTTACATTCACAACCTCGGGTCATTGCGGTGCTTTCAGTTGCTTTCTCCCAGTCTTATCCGATGCGCGCATTCATCGACACTAATTAGACAAACATTTGCACCAATGCCTCAGGTTCTTAAACTGAGAGGTTCCCACGATAATAGCGAATTACAAGACGATTAATTATATCTCGTTTACAACGAGTTTCATACCATTTTAGAGAAATAACGATTATTATTACGACATTATGTATGTATAGTGTATATACTTTATTTAAGTCAAGTTCGGATTCAGTAATACCAGTTTTTACGTTACAGTTCAATAAACGTTTAATATTTGCAAATTTGCATACATTTTTAAAAGTTATAATTACATTTTTCGTTACATTTTTATTTCATTTTAAATATAACTGTTTATGTTGTTTTTTCTATCGATTATTTTAATCATTTATTTAGACATCTATAAAGATCCTAGGTGGTACCTAGTTGAATCGAGGATCTAAAATCGGGTCATTTGACAGAGGTGCGTAGCAAATGGGTCAGAGGTCATCACGTGAGCTGAAGCCATTGTAATCGTATCCATTGTATCACAACAATAAATAATTATTACCATATACAAATACAATAAGCATCTGAATGCAGCGCGGCGTATCCTAGAACAAATACGACCCATTGTTTGTAAATAGTTTTAGAGCGTATAAGCTTTGACTTTTTTTTTGGTAATATTTTTAAAAGCACTGTCTTGTCACTGTGCTTATTATATGTGAGTGGGAAAATAAGAATACTTAAATAGAAAATCGATTTTCTCTCAAGCTCAATAATAATGAATAATTCATTAATAATCGTTAATTACGTACTATTTTTATATTTAAAATGAGTTTAATAATATATTACAAGGACGCCAACTTATCGTGGCATTGATTAAATACCTATACTTATATAAATATCTGTGGAAAAACGTCGGCGCCACAAACTCTTCAATGATAACGTTTATCAACTCATTAATTGTTAGAATGGAACAACGTTGGTACTAATGATTAAATATTTAATAGAGATTATTTGACACAGTGACAGAGTGAACATAATTTCTATTCTAATTATTATCAAGCACAAGGTTAGCGTGTTAATTTGGAAATTTAATTTAATTATCATAGAGTTATATTTTAAGGTAAGTTATTCAAATTTTTATATTGATTTTCTCTGCTTATTGGCTTCCCAATACATTAATTGAGCACAGTATGAAAAATATCTAACAAAATTAAAAAAAAAATGAGAATTCATCCCGTTAGTATCATCACTTATGTAATTCTACCATCCACTAAGCCATTAGAGGCAATGCTTAAGAAAATAGGCATACATATCTTAGTGTTTTGGCTGTAAGAATTTCTAATAATGTAAACATTTTGGACTTGACTAACGACTCTCTTACAAAAGTTGTTGAGTACATGACACTTCTACTGTCTCTTACTTATTTGTTATTGTCAATTCTTCGTAGTGAAGCATTATAACGTTATCTAAAATTAATAGCAATAGTTATTTTTAACAAAAAGTTATTTAACAAAAAGCAAATGATAGATTAATATAAAAAATGTAAGACACTATTTATTTATTTTATTAGCGTTCTCATGTCAGACAACTTCGCTTACAATTCGTTGTATAAATTAAACGATGTTTTTTGTATTATGTCATACCATAAGTCACAATGTCAAACAAGTATATAATAATAATAAATAATCTCAGTTTGGTCTAGGAAACAGTTATCGAACAGCTTTCCAAGTGTCAGCTATGGCAGAACCGGCAGTTCTTTATATAGCCAGCTCCAGCTTACCCTTTGAAGTGCACTCATTAAAAACCAGCAGCAGAAATTCCTTAGTTACTATAGCATACTACGATTACGTATTTGATTAAATTATTTACACAACATGAAATAATAATAATATTATTATTAATAGGAAAAGACTTTAAAATAATAATAATTTTCTTCATTATTACATTTTAACATCTGTTATATTTTTATTTATCTTTGTATTTATTATTGTATCTGTAACTAAGACTTGCTTAAGCTTATTTTTATATGTACTTGCAAATATTTGATATTTATTAAAATGCGGGTAGAACACATTTGACATTTCAATAAGGAAGTTGCATTCAAATTGACAATTTATTAACCCTACTGTTTAATGGTCCCTTTATGCATGTAGCGATGCGTTAGAGGGTTAAATGTTATATAGTGGGGGTTCATTGTAAAAATAATTATTTATGTTTATAATTATATATTCTAGTTCGTATGTAATTAATGTTAAAAATGAATGAAAAAATATGTTCTTCCGCTGCAAATTTAATGACATATTATCTAGCTTGTAACTATTTTAAGATTTTATTATAATTTTATTACTAATTAAAATAGATGATGTATACGTACATGTATATATAAAGAGAAGGTTACAAATATATATATATGTTTTGTACAATTCTATAGATACTCAGTACTTAAATGACTGCTTGCAATTTTGAGTTTTCAAAAGAAATGCCAAAGATTGTTTTCATCGATGTATTTAATCCATCAACTAATGTGTAGTTTCATATATAGTATGTTTAATAACTATTATATAATAATTATATTAGATCCAATACTATTCCGCATGCGCCGTCAACATTTTGCTACAAAAATTAAAACATTATGGCCATTTCGATACCACTCTATTTAAATTTTAACTATTTAATAATAGGTTATAATAAAAAGTATTTTTGTATTTACAGTCAAATTACGGTTCAGTTTTTGCTTTATCATAAAAAAGTAATTTCATATAATGATATATGTAATTATTGTAATTATTTTAAATTGTTTAATATGTATGTATAAATTCTACCATTATTATTTAAGATAGATATTAAAAAAATGATTACAATATTTTTTGCATTTGAATGTTGCAATTAAAATGTTACCGTTCTGGTCGAAACAACATTTGACTCTACGGAAAAGATTTTTTTTAAATAATAAAAAATATACGATTTTTATAACTTTAATAGTTATTTTTCGTTCTGTCAATATGTTACCCCAAAGTGTTAATAGTCTGTTTGGGTGGGGGGTATCGATATTTCTTCTATCAAGGTAAATCCATTACTAATATTGTTATTATTCTTAATATTTAACAACATTAAATATTATACGAGTATATATATATATAATCTCCGATCATGTATTGTTTGAATGAGACGTTAATCGGCATTCACAACATTCATTTTATACATTTCTAAAGAGACTTCGATTTGAATGAATTGAACTTTCATGGACGATGCGTCAAATATACCAATGGCTTTCGTTTGCCTTAAAGATCGTCGTCGGTTAAAGTCCAATAAAAGCATCCAAAGTTAATACCGTTGTAATACTTTTTTTAATCTACATTCATCTCTTGCATTTTGTGTACCTGGTGGTAGAAAGCTAGCTAATCATTCACTTTTCCCCTATAAAATTTGAACCTAGAACCATGAGCAAGGCACGTTCCAACGACTCTGGTACATCAGATGGAGAATCTATTAAAAATATCTATTGCGAATAGCCAGAGGCCCATGTTTTATTGACGATTTCACATTGCGCCGTATTTCTATATTCTAGGCAAGGAGCAATAAACTGTTCATCTTATAAAATATCCTTTATGATGGCTATCCATGTTTAATGTGGACGTTTATTGAGCTGCTTCCTCTGAGAGTTCAAGTGGTACTATTAGTATGTACATTAGTGTTGCCAATGAAAATAACGATATGCAAATGTGACCTTAAACTTATTATTGAAGTACCATTTTACATTGATTCGTCTTCGACAGTTTAGAAACTAAGCATTAACTTTCCACCACCCAGTATAATATAATGCCATATTTTTTTTTGCTTATTAATATAAGCAAAAAAATAGTTAAGTTATAATTAACTGTATGATATAACTATAAGCAAAAATAGATAATATTAGTAGTGACTAAAAATTAAGAAAAAAAAGAAAACAAATAAATAAAGTAGCTAAACTTTTACAAACAAAGAATCCAGAGAAATCTGATAAATAACTGTTCAACTTGAGAAAAAAAGGTGGCACAGCGCTATCGTTAATTCCAAAATAAGAAAATAATTTCTCCAAACGAGCAAAAACGCACTTAAAATGTTTGCCTTTAGCTAATTAGGCAGTCAAACGTGCCGCGGTGGAAACTTATTGCCTCCATTACACACTACGTCTTTAGAAACATCAGCCAAATTGCTATCTCATAGAGTTACCGTGTTTTTTCAGCTTTAAGGTGTGTGTGGTAGGGGTAAGCAGAGGGGGCATAGTGTTAAGACACTCTGCGCTACTCTTTCCATCTAACTCTGGAGGTATTGCATGTTGTGTGGCGAAACTCAACGCCGCACTTTGAATGGACGTCAGAGGGAAAAAAATGAAATGATTAAATATAGGAAATGGATTCATCGAGTGAGAATCGAACTGACAACTCGTCGCTGCTTGTGCCCCTACGCAATTTCTACCATGTTCTTAGATCATAAAATTCTTAGTTAACCAGTCTAAATTATTTGTCTCTGTAAATGGTGGTAAGGATATGTTATATGGTCATATGGCTTGGACAAGGCATGTTGATACGCCCTAGGCCGTGATAATGATGGACAAGTACAGTCGGAAGCTATATACTAGTGTAATTACAGTAATAGTACGCAAGCATGCATTTTCTGAAGCAGTTCCTGCGCTCGTTTAAGCGCTAGTTAAACTAGAATAACGAGTATTTGCGATGGCTTAGCATTAAAGAAATTAACAGTTTCATTGAGGCAAAGCACGGCGTTAAGTTCCGCCACTCCAGACGCAATGGCTCCAGAATTCGGCGGAAGTTGAGGTGATCTGAACGGTGATGGAGTATGTCAAGGTTCCCAAGTTTTGACTATTCTGCTATGTAGATACGGAATACAACGCTAGCCTAAATAAACAAAACCGCTTCATTACTAAAGAAACTGAAGTTTTTATGTTGTGTTTAAATCGATTTTATATTAAATTAAGAAAAATAATCAATAATAATTTCACATTTAATTACTGTTTTATGGTTTTTAGTATCGAGATATTACGTTATATCTTAATGTATTTATATCTCTATCGGGGCGTCGACCATTTACGTAGAGACTTGTTTGTTCGCTATTCAATTACAATGTAACTCCTCACTCGCTACGGATGCTAAGACATTACACTATTTTGTATTACGTTGGTTAATTCATGATTGGCATGATTGCCCCTTGTTCTAACACTTTTGCTTCTTTGTATGAATCGACACCTAATTTGAAGCGAATCTATGGATGGTGTGATAGCATATGTGATGAGAATATGTCATCTCATCCTCATCATCAGAGTTTAGGATAATATAAGCACTTTTATGAATGGAGACTTACGACAGAATTATTTAAACAATTAATTAAATCCGCTTCACGCTGTATCCCGCACACAGTATGGTAGGTAGAGGGAAGCCTAGTGTTAAGACACTCAGTTCACCACTTACCGCCGAATTCTGGTGGCATTGCGTGTTGAGTGGCGGAACTCGACGTCGCGCTTTGCCTGGACACTAGAGCGAAGATTTGAAAATATAAAATTTAATATAGATATAAATTAAATTAATATTTACTTTCTATATATATTGTTAAAAAAATCCTAAACTAAAAATTCTATACATGTAGACATGTGTTTGTAAATTGATTAGTGGTGGGAAAAGATCACGCACTGCTGTTCAGTTTGCTGGAAGGAAACATTTGAATAGAAATAAACGGAACTTGAAAAAATTGATTATTCGTAGAACGTGATAAATATTTAGAAGGTGAATTCTAATCGTGTTGACCCTGTCTGGTCTGCACCCGAACTCCGCTAAGGGTACATAGTTTAATGTTATTTGATTTAAGAGGCTTATTCTGATCCTTTTCCTATATAACAATGGTATTTTTAGATTTTTATTTTTAGTTATTTATTATACGTTGGTTTTTGGAATCTTGTCATAGAAACTTTATAGCAACTGCTATTATGTAATATTTTCTAATCGGGACATTTATTTTATTAATATTAAAAAATATTATAAAATAATTATATAAGACATTTAAATTTGTTTAAATTATAAGAATACAATTTGTACGTACATTAAGAATGAGGAACAAAAAGTTACATTTCCATATATAATGAGCCTTACATATTTCCTAATATAAACAGTAATGTAATTTACAAAGCCATGTAAAGGCAACGTATTATACACATAACGGAGTCACGTATGCCAGCGGTAGAGTGGTCCCTATTTGCGCAAACAGTCTCTGAGATAGCAAAGTTTGCTCAAATGTAACCACGGTTGCTGAGATAATATCGACTACGGCCAATGTGAACTCACCGCTAGGAATTCCTACCTGATCTCGCCCCACTGACGCCCGAGTCTAAATGGCTTACAAAAAAGTCGTTTCCTATACATTCTGTTTACAAGACCTCCGACACTGAGGTCCCTTTGTACTCTCTTCCGTCCACTGCGGCCTGGCGACCTTTTTTTTGTTTGGGTTACTTTAAAATTTCTTCGGTTCGCGCGTCTAAAGCTAATTATACATAATCTCCGTTAGGGATTTAAGGGAATGTTAATGGTTCTTAACTTTTTGCCTTGCGATCAGGAATTTGTCACAAAAACAATAACAAACTTGCTTTAATAAGTTTCATATTTCGTTTTTCTAACATAATTCAGCATGTGGATGCCAAAAGTATAATATAATATGTAATTTTAGTTATATATGCTTAGATAATGATATCACTTTTCGTGTAATTTATGCGATGAATGTTTCGTTTAATATTATATCTAGTCTCCGTGTTCTGAACGCAGAGGGCGAGTGCTCGTTGCGAGTAAATAATGTGAATCAATCACACCCACCAGCATTTGAAAGGTGTCTCTTACATGCTAATCTGTTTTAACAATATTCACAGTCTATTTTTACTACAAGTTTGTTTTGCAAGTGCGTTTTTAGTATTAACAGTCTACTCAGATACAATTTATATACGAGTAATTTCTGTTTTTATTCTCCATTTTATCAATTTAGTTCTCAAGAGATAGCAGAAAGGCGAGCAAATATGTGTGTTCAGTTTAATATGTCAACATGGTTGCCGACGTCCCCGGTGACCTTGATGCGAACACGTTTATCAGTTTAGAGGACTTTCATAACCATTCCAATATGCCATTCAATAATAATTTAATATACATTTTAATATGCTAATTGTTTATAATTAATTATTATAATCAATTCGAAACTGGTCCGACTTGTGATCGCGTCATTTAATTAATATTATTGTATTTAATTTCATCTTAGTTTTACTGATATGTTCAGATGAGCTGGCGCTACAGAAATAGCTTTGTTACCTTAATATTGTTATTGGATTACTATTAGAAGGTAAATAGCAGTTCTATTTTTAAAAACTGCATATCGTATTAGTGTAATTGTGTGTGCTATTCTCGTATTTAACTCGCTTAGGTACCTACGTCTGCCAGCTTTGTCATTTTGTTATATTAGCTTCAATGCATTCTGTGTGAACTACAGGAATTTATTATAAAATTTAAAGTCAATTTAGCTATGTATTGTCACGTGGAAACAAAATTCTACAACAATTAATTACCAAGAAATATCAATTTAATCAATCAAATAATTTTATTTAAAATAACAAGGTACAAGCTTTATTTTTTGGACGTGAAATAATCTACCAACAGTTTACTAAAGTTAATGCCCCAGACCTGAGAACCGGCACAAGAAACTCAGCGGGACGTTTTCTTTAAAAAAAAAAAACAAATATACACAACTTAACATTTCTGACAATGATACTTTAATAAATAATTGATTTTCGAATGACGTCGATTTTGACGTTAAAGTGCAGAAATTTCCAATGTAAAGTTCATCAAAGACTCCCCAAGCAGAATTCTAGATAGATGACAAAATATGCATGAAATCAATGTTCTACGCTACTAAGGAGGTTCCCACGGCAGCCAGTACTCGCATGTTGGCTAATAAACGCTAGCCAGATGAGATTACTCCAACTCGCATAAAATTTACGCACTAATGCGTAACTACAGACAACCGCAAACGTTTCTTATTTGCACGATTCAAATGTTACCACGAGTGATGTAATATTTCATTATGCGTGTTATCATACGGCATACGAGCTTGTATTAACGCAATTTCAACGCTGTTCTTTGAGGCCAATCGTGGCGCAAATCGACTGTTTGCGGGTTCGATTTCCACTCGAGGAAATTAAATATTTATTTAAATTTATATTTAAGCTCTGGTGTAGAGGCAAAGCGCGGCGTCGAGTTTTGCATGCAATGCTTACAGATTTCGGTAGAAAGTGGAAATCGGAGTGTCTTAACTCTAGGTTTCCCCCTACCTTTGTCTATTTTACTTCTTTCGCATTCTATTTACGTTTTTGCGCAGTTTTCACTGCAATTATGACATGTTGTGGCAGTGTATCTTCCATCTTCTGACTTTAGATGCTGTATATTTTAAACATCGTAAATGTCATCTTGCAACGGCTATAAATTTTTCTAGTCTCGTATATTTTTATGTCAACCGTGTCCTTATAGAGAAGTTAAACTTATACTCCTATTTAAAATGTCATGATAGTGACTAAGTCGGTAACATCGATTATGAATTTAATTTTATTTTTGAAAGAAAAATCACTATCTATAATTTCCGTATTTATATAAAGTCGTTTTCTATAATAGGTATGAAATAAATTGTCTAAACATTGTAAAGATTTTTCATTTCGTTTCATTTCGCTTTCATTCGTGATATTCTCTTGCATTATCTGTTCTAGATGTTATATTTGCTAAAAACTGATAAATATTTGATATCACCATGTCAGTTCATATTTAATTAGCGATATTTAAGAATCAAAAATTGTCATAAAAGCTGCAAAACTGTCAACAAATGAATCTAATAAGTCTATAACTTTCACACTATCGATTGTATTTAAATGACTGGGAGAAATCAAGGTGGTATTGTTTCTGATCTGTAATTCACTCGGTAGCTTATAATTGACAGTTCTGTGATCCGTTTTGCAAAACAATTCATGGTTGCCGCCCACTCCTCCACTATTGTACTTTCACTTCTTCCTATAGTGAGACTTGACCACGAATTCAGATCTGATTGTCAGATAACTATGTCAGGCGTGAGTATGTTGTACTGTTTTATATCACTTTCTTCTAAATCTCAGTGCCTAAACTCTATTTCTATACAAATTTTAAATAGTAAATTTGAACCCACTAATCTTATTAACTACTGTTTCAAATATGAAAAAAATATATATATTGGATCGCTTATTTATCGTCTATTTATCAAAAGAAAATAGAGAGACCGTTATTTTAAAAGTGGAGAACAGAGTGTGACACTTAGTTATATACATCGACTTCCTCAACAAGGAAGAGGCAAATGTTGAATATTAAATTTAATTTTGAATATTAACAATATTCTAAATAAATATCTTAAATCAATGTAAGATGTTATCTTCTCTAAAGTTGGTAATAAAAATCCAGTACGGTATTCGCAGCGGTTTACGTTTACTGTTAACCTTAACTATGTTACACTTATTTAAATGACCGCGTTGAATTACGTTGCATATGGTGCAGGGAATTTTTATATGAAATAAATATTTTATATTTATTAAATAAATTAAAATAATAGTAATAGTCAAATATATGTAATTGTGTTGAAACGTTCGTAATTTTTAATTAGTAATAATATAAATATGTGTAAATTAAATTTAGAAAATTGTTCATCTCAAAGTTTCCTTAAATATTTATTTATCAGGTTTTTCCAATAACATGCATGTGTTACCACACTTACGTTTACGTCATACAAATTCTAAACAAAAAAAGCCGGATTCTCCAGTAAAAGTATAAAACATTAAGATAAAACAAGATACACAGACATTTCTTAATCTACACAACCTTAGCCTCATTATTGTGACAATGATTCATAAAAATTAAGCCGGAGAGATATGATTATTATGTATGAATTGTAAATGGCTTGTTGCAAAAACCCTTTACTTTTATTTATTTAATTAAATAAAAAAATATATTATTATTCATTTTTATGTAAAAAAGTAATTTGAATATTTTACAAAGTATTAATATTTTCATAATAAGTATAATATCTTGTAAATCTGTTTTTCACAAGCAAGCAACCTTACTGCAATATGGTCATATAAGCAATAAAACTTTGCAATCTCGTCGATAACCTACGATTCGATATTGAGGCCGAAATGTCAACCGCAACAGTAATTTATATTAAAGTACTCTTTGATATAGCGATTGCTTGTTTCAATTAAACAGATTTAAAATGTAAATATCTTTAATGTAATTAATGATGAATTATAGCGGGAGTGTCTTAACACTAGGCACCCTGCTACACGCGGTATACAGAAGAAGAAACTCAAAAAAATATATAATTCTGCAGTCGACTTTAGCTCTTAAAATAAACAAATTACAAAAATACCTCTTTATAAAGTATTTTCAAAGGACAAACACAGCCAATTCAGTGTAGTCAATTTGGCCGTTGGCAAGATGGTCCAACTGTTCATATTTTACCTGCTAAATAATAGTGTTCCCGAAACAGCTGTTTGGATTCCGATTATTGAATGTAATAATACGGGATTTCGTTTCTCATGTCCTATAAGATCATTGAAACAGTTTTTTTCATTGTATTCTTTATTGAACATTTGTACGTGCAGCTGCAATTTTGTTGAACGATCAAAGTGCACGGCCGAATGATTTAAAGCGTGCTCCTTTCTTTCTTCAATTGATGCCAGTTTTTTCTGATATATTCATTCATTTTTATTTTGTATTGTTCCAGAAGTGCAAGAAGGTGGTGGGATGTCTTAGCAGTTGAAGCTAATTTTTGTTTGGTGAGTAGCAATTTTGACTTTCTGAGTACAATTATAATCAATAAGACCCGTTATTTGAGAAAGCCATTGATTTATTGACGTCATTACGCGTTTCAGATTGCAATCTTAATGAACTGATTTCTTTTACGAGTTCACGTCACTTTTGTTTGACGCTACTTGATATGAGATAACAGTAGCGATTGTTAACCAACCCCTTATTTCGAAACACGTGTTCTAATACATATGTATAAGGTTTTATAATTAATTTTATCATCATATTTATTTATAAAAGTACAATAAAATATATAGAAATAATATGAGTAAAACCATTATTATTTCTGTACAGTACAAAGGTTTACTCACTTGTATTATTATTTTGTTCTAAATCCATATTAAACGAAGATGTTTTAAAACATTCGTCACAATATTTGTATTCATAGTACTATATTTACTGTTCTATTGTCACGCATGACATCAACTTGACTGACTAGAAATCTGAGTCATTAGTTACTTGAGAATAAATTAAAATATTTAACGGAACGTGGAGTTTCTTAATTATTTTTCTATGGCAGAGAAAATACAAAACCTTAATATTACCTTTGATTTACATATTATATTTCGATATTGCATGATAGCTGGCGATTCCCAACGTCCCGCTTTCTCTTAACTGTTATTGTTCACTTTCAGTATGAAATAAAATATTAAATAAAAAACACCTTTTTAAAAACAAGCTTTCTAGACCTCTTTTCATGGTGTATATTTTACATTTGATAACCTAATATAGGTGGATTGTGCAAAAATTGTAATCCGCCATTTTATTGCGGCGGCCATTTTGGATTAAAGACGAATATTGATTAAATATAATTTTATTGTCATCAGAACTGAAGTCGTAATCCAAATTTCAGCTTAATCTGACACTAGAAAGTAGGTCACAGACACTAACACGGCAAGTCAAATAAAAGTTTGTGGAAATAAATATTGCTTTTACAAAATTGCAATTTTTTTATTGTATGTATAAAATTATAAATGTAGATTCATTACATATGACACAATAACATGTGTTGCCATACTATTATGATAACTTTTTTTGCATTGTCATTTTGTTTTTATTGTGTTGAGATGTAGAGATCAGTAGTAGCGCAGGAGCACAAGCGTGTGGGTTCGATGTCCACTCGAGGAATATTAAATATTGTTATATTCAACTTCAAAATTCAGCTGACAGTGGGGAGCGGAGCGTCTTAACACTAGACTCCCTCTGTTTACTCCCTGCGTGAAGCTCAAAAAAAGTTTTTAATGTGCTACATTAAAATTCGCCAATTTATGAATCAATAAATAAACAAAACTAAAAGAATGAATCCATTTATATAATTTAAGATTAACTTGGCATGTTTATCATTTCAATTATCATAAATCGTGTACGCATCAAATTTGTGGCTTACGGGTTAGATATATAAATATATTTACAGCCAATAGCACGATGTGTTTTCCAATGATATCTCATTTTCAAGTGACGTAATACGTCCATAGTCTAGTCCAATGCTTAAAGTCCAATTTTGTTGCTATATTACAAAATGTATTGATATATTTTTTTATTGTAATTAATATTCTAAAACTGACAAAATAAAAGTTTTATTTGTATATTATATAATACGATTTTTATTACATTTATAATATTAATTGATAAACAGTAATTATAATTTTGATTATAAATTGGTTTACGTAAATTGTTTTTACTGAATCAATTATTTAAATAATTAATTATAAATTATTTTTGCACTTATCTTTATAATCATATTTATTAATAAAATACAGTATAAAGTATTAAAGAATTAAGATATTTTTATGAAATTTCTAGAAAATACAAGTAGGGAGATAGATACCTATCAAATATATCTCCCCGTTTTCTCCGTTCCTCTCTCTGTCTCTCCTGTATCTTACACGGATTGATAAATAGATTTAGTGAACTGTTCAGTTTTTGTGTCCAATTAAGTATATTCTGATCATTATTTCAGCTAAAAACCATTCTATTAATATTTTTAAGTACTACCAATGTACAGAGTAATTTTTAAAAACTATATAAACTAAAGTTTTTCGAATAACATGTGAACAACAGTTGGTAGAGGGATAAACAATTGGTTTTAATTAAACTGCATTACATCGATCGACTACCAATTATTTGTTGTTGGACTGGTGCAGCAAGAACATGCAGTTAACATACATACATATATTAATTCACGAAATGCCACGCACTTAAGTGCGATTGCAAGAAATTGCCATTTTTTTGCATGGAACATGTTAAGATTATAATAATATGAAGATTTGTTCTATTTAGATCTAAACGCGGCGTTGAGTTCCGCCATACATGATGCACTTACAATGGACGGAATTTCTAGATTCCTTCCTTTAGCTAGCTGCTTAGCTGGTTTATTTAATTAAGTTATTAAACTAAATTCTAATTTTTAATTTTCATGGTCAACGATGGTTAACATCGTATGTACGTTCCACTGCGCCATAACTACACGTATTCCCCTTCAGTTGTTATTATAGTAATATTTATTGTATATATTAAATAGTCATATATATATAGGGCACCTCGTGGTTCCCCACCTGAAACAGGATATATACAAGTGGAACAAATGTCATGTTGATTAGCAAATTTTATCTATAGATAACATTGTCCCACTAAATTAAGTTCTGTAGACGTTTCTATGAATTTTGGAATATTTTTCTCAGGGTTTCTGATATGTTTTGAAACACAAATGTGCCATTAAGTGGGTCGAACCTTTTTTTTGCTTGTTTCACAGTAGTGTCAATTTCGAAGAGCATGCAAGATACTTCTAATATTTTTTGTTACTTTAACAATTTTCAGTAAAAATAAATAACATTTTGTGCATTCGATTCCCACATCGGAAATTAAATATTCGTATTATCAGTCAGAGGCAAAGTGCGGCGTTGAGTTCCGCCACTCAACCTGTGACGGACCTACTCTACCCTGCTGTGTACGGGATACAGCGTGAAGCTGCTTACAAAATAATATCAAAATTAATTATATCCTTTCCTTGTCCGTGTTTCCTTTGAATATGTCGTTTAATCAATGCTCTTTTACATCTAATAGATAAAGGATATGAATAAGTTATCAGTGAGGTCGTTCGTGTAAGTAAATAATCGATAACGCTGTATATGTACTGTTGCGTCAAATATTGATTGAAATAACAAAATGCATTGATGTGTGACGCTATTCACTTGTTTAGCTAGTTGCCAGCTGAAATAAAATGTAAGAATATTATATTTTGTGGCAATTTGAATACTGCATTAGATATCTATATATATTTGTATGAGTATTTGTATTAAAATAGATAAAATTATTTTCCTTTATATTTCTATGAAGATAAGCTACTAGTTCTAGTACAAAAGTTTCAAACTTCAACCTAAATTCACATCTTTTGAAAATATTGAGAATTAAACTACCTACTTAAATGCCATTTTCTATAAACATACGATACGAGTTACAAAACCAGTTAATTAAAATATTTTTATAATTATGTTAAAGTAACACTACCTAAACAATATTATTGAATGAATAGAAAGCATATTATCTATATATATATAAAAGGACTTGTCCTCACTGACTGAGGTAAGACGCACAGCCGTAACTGCTGATGGTAGAAACGTGAAATTTGGACAGATGTTTACTTTTGTAATCTGGACATCCACTAAGAAGGGATTTTGAAAAATTTTAACCCTAAAGGGGTGAAATAGGGGTTCAAAGTTTGTATGAAAAAAAAATTAAATCGGCACCAATTTTTATAAAATTTGAAATTTAGATTTTTAAAAGTATTTAATTGAACACGTGTTTCATCGATTTCTAGAATTCTCCTCCTAAGGGTGCAAATAAGGGGTTGCAAGTTTGTATGGAAAAATCTTTAAAACGCCACCGATTTTTATAAAATTTGAAATTTAGACTCTTAAAAATATTTCATTGAACAATGTTTCATGGGTTATTAGAATTCACTCCTAAATACGCAAGTGAAGCTGCGCGCGTCCGCTAGTTTATTAATAAACTGACGTTTATTTTAGTCCATGCACGTTTCATTTGAATTAATTATAATTTATTATAATTATAATTATACATTATAATTTATTATAATTACAATATTGTACGTCTTATCAGTTATCAGTTTCACCTTCTGCTTATCTATAACAAGAGTAAAGTGCATAATATAATTAAATTCTTAACTGAGTACATAATCATTTAAATTAAATGCATTGAGGTAATGTATAAGTAAATAATTTAACATTGATTATGAAATATAAACATAATATTTTAACTTATCGTAGACTTTCAAGAAATCGACTATCTTTTATTTTAAACGATTTTGAGTAATTTTAATTGAAATTTTGCATTTTGCACGTCGTAAGTGCTATAATATAAAAAAAGTCCTTCAAGTGTTTTTTAAACATTACAGTCAGTCTGGCTGTTAACTTGACAGTTTACTTGACAGAATTACTTTTTTTATTTCCTTTGGTAACAAAACAAAGCACGGCGTTAAGTTCCACCATTCAACTGAAAAATAATAATTTTATAATAGGCATAAAATATATAATAGATAAGAGAAGACAGACCCAACCTTTCTGCTCACGTGTTTCTAATCCAACTTTGTTAATCCAATATGTATATTGATTTTTACGTTTTACTCTACTCATATGTTCAATAACAACATTCTTATAATTTATAAAACAAGTTTTAGAAATTGAACTGATATTTATATCAATATTAATTTAATAAAATAAAAATAAATAAAACATTTTCCTGATATATATATATATATTAGAGCGCTAATAGTGTTTGGTGATTCAAATTTGGTTCATAAAACGGTATTTTTTTTATTTGAAATAAAATATTAAATATTAAGTTGATAATACAAGGAGTTGTAGAGTTCGGAGGGGTAGTGTTCGTATTGAAATGTAATTGTCTCATAAATGCCTTTCTCTCTGTGGTCAACTGCAATACATATGTGGAGATAGGAAAAAATAATTTTTACTTAAAATAAAGTCACTCACCGTCTTTAGAATAACGCAAAGAATTTTTACCGCATAAAAGTTTTACAAGAGAAAAATTTGATAAAATTGAAATTTAAAATTGAAACACAAAAGAAAAAAAAACAAATAGAATATTTTTTAAGAACTTAAAATGAAAAATATCATATTTTTGACTCCACAAATCAATATTTTTTATTAAATTATTTAAGTAAAATCAGATTATTCTGTAATCAATTTTTAAAACTTAAATATTTAAAGGTAATCAATGTAATAATAATATTAAATATTCTCCAGAAGTTCCTCTATAAAATCTATAGATTCTCATATTATACTTTCCATGTTGAGTAAAAGAGTATAAATATAATCTATATCCAGCTCTAAAAAAAGAAATTATTATGAGTATAATTATACTTCATTATATACATATCATAATATATGCAATATGCATATTCTATTATAGCTATCAATGTCAAAATTTTATGATACAATGTCATAAAACATATATATTTTGTGAGTATAGTTTAGTTGACACGGGGAAAGCCGCGTGCGCAATACTTGTATATAATACGAGATACGAATATAAAGTGGTCTTCAATTGTATCGGGCGACACAGCGTCTCAAGCACCTGCCTAGGCATTGGCAATTGTCCAAGCGAAACGGATTTTTTTCATCAATTGAGTGAAACTATGTCTTTATGTCAGTTGTAACTGAAATTATTATTAGCTGGTACAGTTCCTCTAGTTGACGTAATATCTGAACTGGTTAGTTTTTATAATAGTTAGGTAAATGTTTCGTGATATAATAGAACAGAGTTTTAAGTAACTTCACAAAATAAGAAATTTATTTCGGCTATTTGATTTGTACTTATGGTTTTCATATTTTTTTTTATTTGAAAATAACTATGCGTGATTTAGCTGTGGGGAGCGGAAGCTCCCCCTACCTTCCCTGCTATGTGCGGAATACTGCTGGTGTGATCTATTTCGTAGAAATAATGGAGAATATTAGATAATAGTGCTTATTTCATATTAAACGATAACTTAACAAAAAGAAATAGAGAACGGAACATATCGCTCTACAAGCCCCAGTTTAACAAAAAAAAGATACGCCAATTGAATACCATAATAATTCACCATTATATTTCTTATACGATACAAATCTAACAGTCACCATGACAACGTTGTCTGTAGATACGACATAATTTCGTATAATACATATCAATTACGAAGTGCCGAAACACGAAAATTATATATCCTATGTCTTATTTCTGTACGGCAATAACGCGTAACTACAGTAATTATAGGGGAGAGTAATAAAATTAAATATTCTGTTGTCGACTTGTTTACAGCGATTTAGATCACAAAAACCTATGACGTAGGCATAATATTAGCTGCTGCGTGTTGTGTCAGTAATGTCAGTCTAGAAGGTGTATGAGCAAAAACTGAACAAAAATATCCTACAATTTTATACTTTATGTTTATAGATGTATGGTAAATACGGCTTTGGACGTCATAGATTACGTGTGACCTCGTTTTTTTGAATTCGTAACCAGAAGATTCTAACAGGATCTTGCGTTTCTTGAAGCTTTGTTTGTTGTAGTCGCTTGGTAAGTTACAAAAAAAAAAACAAAAATGATGAAAATTTTAAATAAGAAAATAAAAAGATGATAGATGGAATGAGAACAATTTAAATAGGCATTTCAGGTTTACATTTTGTAGATATGTTGCTTATAAAATAAAACATTTTGTTTCGATACATCGTTCCACACAAA
Source organism: Heliconius nattereri (assembly GCA_013403645.1). Lineage (NCBI taxonomy): Eukaryota > Metazoa > Arthropoda > Insecta > Lepidoptera > Nymphalidae > Heliconius > Heliconius nattereri. The sequence goes on from JAAIXI010000254.1 coordinate 2,820,302, forward strand.
ACATACGTAACGTTAGCATTTCTTTAATTAGTACACATTTCACGTCAAATGGTGTCAAATGAAAATCACATATCATATTTATTTAATATAACTGAAATATATAATATATTTTAGAATTATTACCTCTAATTTAATAGCATACTAGTCCTACCTAAGTTAAAGTCAAAAACCATCCTAAATCCAAAAATATATTTAATAGACGAAATTAAAATTTAAAAGACGAACGCAGTGTAATGTCGGCCGTACTCGAATGTCTAAATAAATGCCGTCAAATTTTCAAAAACATAGTTGGAATGAGTCCAGCGAGACAATAATGTCCTCACCTTGAGAGAGACCGTGAATGATGCCCGTGTCCCGCATGCAGCCCGTTTACATTGCGATTTGCGGTGTATCGATAACAGCTTTTTAATTTAAAATTATAAGTATATGTATATTTGTATGTCTTTTTTTTTTGTTTTTTTTTTGCAGTAGAGCGTGAACTTAGCCTATATTTTTAATATTTTTTTCTCTGCATTCCAATTATTTATAATGTTCATAAAAACTAAATCAAATTGTAATTTCTACAATAACAAGAAATAAAACTACATCATTTATATATTTTTTTGTATTTATTAGGATTAATAATATTTGATTTACGATTATATAAAATATTCAATAAGAGATGTCACAATGATTTGAAAACCGGTGTTTGTCTCTCCAATTGCACTGTATTCTGCGAAAAAAACATTTCCACCGAAACCCGACACATTGTTAGTAATTGCTGCGTTTGTTTAAAAAGTATGTTTGTAATTGTGTGGAAACTGAATAGTCTTGTATATGTATAGGATTTTACTCTTTAACTAAAATGTAGGTATCTCAACTGTTATGGCGTATTTGACGTATGTTTATATATAAAAACTACACGAAATAATTATATAATAATAAAAATATTGGTTGTTTCCATTGTGGTAAGATAATTTGGGGTATAGAGTTCCATAAAATAACGGATTCACGTTCAAATTGGATGAAAAATAAAAAACGGAGAGTTTAAACAAATAAACTATGTGCTTGCCTTTCCGCAAAGAAATGATAAATATGTGAAATTATCACAAGATAATTACTACTTTGTTGGATATAAAATATAATATAAACTTTCATAATTTGCAATGTCAACCTCTTATTTATTAGAATTAATAATTTATTTCACCCTTTGCCTGACAGACGGCTATTATTATGCATAACCTTGAGGTACGAGGATAGAACACGTGCTTACTTTGAGTTTTTATGTGTATTTATTTGTTTTCATATAATTCTTTAAAGTTACGTCAACGTATTATGACGTAATAAAGTATATAATTTAGCGGAACACGGTCAGGTCATAGAGGTTCAGGGTGCCAACGTTTATACGACGGTAACAATTACACGGCATTTGCGAGCTATAAGTAAATGTACTAAATACATATACTCGTATATGTACATCTTAGGTTGAGGCCAATAGCTTTGTTTGCGTGATTGTCAATACGCCATGGGCGTTAGTATAAGGCCAGGTGAGCCGTGTCCACCCCAGAATAGTTTTATGCCCATCCCAGAAATTTGATCCAGAATCTTAAAAAAGAAGTTTGCACCAACTCTAGCTCAAAGTTAAAGTCCAGGCCTCCCCCCATAAAATATCTGTAGATACGCCCATGTTTGTTTTGTTTTCTTATTAAGACTTATTATTATAGGTAGTAATAAATGTGCGAGATTTCTTATAATAATTTTATATAATTGTTCTATGTCCAGCAATTGGCTAGTTACAATTATATTATCTGTAATTAATATGTATTCAATGGACTTTATAACATGAAATCTTGTCTAACACAGAGGTAAAATGAGTTAGATAAGAATGATTCACACTGATATTACATATTTATGTTCCAATTGAAATAATTAATAATAAGAATTGTAATTATTAATTATATAAAGCATATGCTAGTCTAGTACACTTGTAAATATAAATGATATGACGAAATAACGAGACATAGGAAAGGGGGGTATATATGCGCGTCATACGTCTGGCACGTCAGAGAGCACGCGGTCGGTAAACCATCTGTTGAGCATTCATTTTATATAGACAGCGTTTTATGCAATTACAAAATATGTATTGTTAAGATTAAATTTAAAAAATAATAATTCATTTTCACATACATTTCATTGGTAAGAAGTAGAAAAAACTGAATTGAACTGATAAGACTCTTTATATCAAATTGGATACAGTTTTTATAATATTAAAATAACAATCTTTATAGTACGTAAATATTTAATTTTCCAATAGCCGGAATTAATGCCAGGAAGAAGATAGTAAGTAGAATTTAAAAAACAAGTCTAAAGTTTTTACGAGGATATAAACGATGTCCTAGGAACACGATCCGAAAAGAAATTGTTCTAATCTCTAAAGTTTATAAACTTTACGACGTGATGTGGGCGCGCATAAAATGTCCATTATTATTTAACTTGAAAGTACAAGTTAGGTTTTATGTTTTATAGCTTCAGAGAAATGATCTTAAGGAGATTTGAATTACCAGAACCGATGAAAGCTCTTAAGGCAGCTTAGAAGTAAAAAGATACAGGGAAAATTAAAATATTTAATTTTTTTTTAAAACTAAATTTTTTAAACTTTTTAATATAATGAACATAGAACATAATTTTTTTATTAGCTTTCAATTCCAAAGCAATATATTTATATAATAAGTAGCAATTTTGGCCGTCATTTTGATGGAAGTATCTATTTTGTAGTCAAGGAAGTAGAAATGGAACGTGCTGCTGTATACTTTGACAGAGGATTTATGGTCAATCATGCCCACGCATTTCATACTGGAGTGAAGAACTACATAACATCGCTGTTCGAGTGCAAATAATAAAATTAATCAAATTTGTTTAATTGTGAAACACTTATTTAGTTGTCCTTGAAATTTTATTTATAAATTGCAATACTAAAAGGTAAATTTTATCGGCTTTTTAAGTATCGGAGCAGGGGGAAGTTTTAAACCAGTTTTATACTTAATTTAAGTAGTCCTTTTCAACAGCTGGATCTGGATATTTCTACGGAACAAAAGATTCTAGTATACCGAATACACGTTGGCCTTGAGTATTGCGAGCCCCCTATTAGTATAACACTTGTTTAGATTAATTTGGTCTTATATGTTTTTTTTAATATTTCAAACAAATATTAGGGAGAAACTTGTGTGTAATCTATAGAGAAGATAATATTTTGAAACAGTCCATTGTAATGAGATCATTTAAAGAATTTTGTGACTAACCAAATGTTAAACTGTAAAAATAACAGTTCTTGAAATGACCGTCCCGCCGTCAGTGTCAAGGGCTTTTGTTACAAATACAGAAATATCTCAAAGATTGACCAGGATTAATGTTACATGTTACATTACCAATTTAGGAGTAGGTTAAGGTTTCTTTGTTAACATATTAATAAGATGAGGAAGTTTTTTTTTAAATATTACCTCGTTTTACCTTTAACATGAACGAAATTGCCTTGAAAGGTCTATGTTTATTATCCTGTTAATTGGCAACTGTGACTTAATCGTATAAGTTATTTTAAATAACTTTCATGTAGAAATTGTTGTATTTATCGAAATTTTATTTAAGGAATGCGCCCAAGAGCACCAACTAAAGTGGTATAAAAGTATAATTGGTTTCATTGTTACTGCCAAATGACTCGAGAATTATACCTACGATTAAAATCTCATTTTATAGCTAAAGCCGGGTCGAAGTTATTTTAGGATTGAACTAAATAGGGTTACTCTTTTACCTAACGGCAAGTATAAATTAACTCGATATCAAGTTCTCAAGTTCGCACTTGAGTGAAGTTAGACATTCTAAGATCTAGTTACATTGCAAATGATAACTCAAATAGAGCGTCGCGTTTTAATGTATTTTCACTTAGCAGTATTATTTTATAAACTTTATGTGGCAAGGTAGGCAGAGGGAGCCTAGTCTAAGTTAAGGTACTCCGCTCCCCACTTTCGGTCGAATTCAAGACCATTCAACCCTTTGCGTCTATACTAGAGCGAGGAAATGAAAATATTAAATATTTAATTTACATCACTGGCGGTTGATTTTATTGTAAAACTCATATGTATACAAATAAGGTTCACTTTAAATATAATTCAGAACACAAATTACATAAGTAGGTGGGATATCCTAGATATTTATTATAGCCTTCATTTCGGCGTTACCCACTATAAAAGTATAATGACGCACATAGTAAATCCAATGGTTACAATATAACTCACGTTTACGCTGTATCTCGCACATAGTAGAGTAGGCAGAGGGAATCTATTGTTAAGACACTCCGTTCCCCATTATTCTAGAGATCTAATAAATCGAAATATAAATTTAAATAAATTTTAAAATTTTAAAATTTTACTTCCCCGAGTGGGCATCGAACCCACAAGCAGTCGCGTTTACAGTCACACCCTTGTGCCCCTGAGTTACGACGGCCTCTAGCAACTATGTAATAGTTTAAACATTAACATAACGTGTTTTTTTTACCACGCGATATTTGGGCGTCAGACTTTCTGGATTCATGACCTTTAATTACAGAACTGGTTCCATCTGTTCGCCCAAAGATTGCTAATGTGTATAATAAATGTCATTATTTATTAACATGTTATAATATAACTTTAATAATTTTAATTATTTCATAACATTTATTAATATGTCACGTTACGTTAGAAAAGGGAAAATTGTTAAAATATTATTGAATTTCTTTTAATTATAATATATCTTTTACACATTTATTTTTATGGTTGTTTTAATAGGGAAGTGTAAAAATATGAATAAACATGAGGATATGTACTGAACATACTGAACACTTCAAATCAAACCCTTGAGGACTGACTTCTATCACATTAGGGGTTCTTAAAAAACTTTGTAAAAAATGACTAATAGTAAGAAATAACAATAGTTTCATTATGCAACTGTATGATAAATTCCACGATGAATGTTTCTTTTTTTTCACAACGTACATATGTATAAGCTTACTCATATATGTCTCTTAGTTTCTGAATATTTTATCAATTTCTAAGTAAAAAGAGAACTACAGACGTGGGAATACCATAAGGAAATTCCATCTTCAGGATCAATCAACTAGGTGATAGCGCCCACGTACAATGCACATATTTATTAACCGATATTTATGTGGAATTTGTGAATATTCTAAATATTGTAATGTGGCTTATATTATACTGTAAATAAATAAAGATAAAATAAGATATTTTTTATGTAATTTATTATTTATATGCAAAATGCAAATTACATTCGATTCTTTTTAATAATAACAAACTATTTTGTCTTTTATCTTTTATTTCCATATTTAAAACATAATGATGCAACTAACACAGAAATAAAATCTGTTGTTACATATGTAGGTACAATGTCGTAAAATTAGTCCGGAACAAGTGTCATTTTATAGGTTTAATTTCTGATTTTCTATTTTATTGTATCACCTTGGCGCAGTCGCGCGCTGTCCGAGAACAACAAACGCGGTGGTCGTGAATTCGATCTTATATAAGGGGAATGGGTTATTCTAATCATCATTGATAGTCCCTAATGTGGTTACCAAAGTACCTACAGTGTTGATATTCGCTACTTAACACACGAGTGTCATTGACACTAGGATTTCTCTACCTACCCTGCTATAACTAAAAAACAATTTTTTTATTTATTTATTTATTTTAAATTGGGAAACAAACAGCTTTTACAATACTTTTTAGCATACTACATATCTATATTACATTGGCCAATAAAGTTTCAACTTTTACATGAAACATATTAAAAATGAAACGATTATTTTGTAGATATATTTCTATAATAATATTACACAACGGTGTCTTTATTATATGCGAACATAATATTCGCCAACAATTTTTAAGTAAATTATTATTATTTTTTTCATGCCAACCGATTCAGGCCCCACGGCCATTCAATATTTATTGCACCGCCATATCCTTTGCATCGACCTCAGTGAGTCACTATATTTCATCATTATCTGTCCAGCCTTTACCAGACCACTGATATTATCTCAACTGTCCGAAAAGGTCATTTCTGTAGTTATATTATTATTACTTATAATTCAGTGCAAAAAAAGATAAGTTAACTTTCGTTAAATTCAAAAAAGAATTTACGTTATAAAACGTGTTACTTCATTTATGTTAAGAGGGGGGAGGGGGGAGGATATAATAAGTAGGTAGTTATATTATGCATAAAACATAAAATATTCTAAAATATTTAAGAACATATGTTTAAAAATATTTGTCAGGTTCTCACATATATTATAATAAATGCAAAAAAACAAGACACAAACGCTTGTGACTTTAGTAGGATTAGACATATAATTATATGTTTTCTAAATCTAAATCCAAGGCCAAAGATATCACCGACAGACGGAAGAGTCTAATAGAAGCCACTCGATGAGTTTGCTTGTATGACTAAATTGCTCCAGGAACATGCATTATGATAATAATCCTTGTTGTATAGAATATTTTTTATTCAAAATAAAATAATAGATATGTATTTTTTAACGGTAACCAATATACTCTCAATTTATTAAATAGGACTGACTTGCGCTGTACGTCGAGATTCTTTCAGTAACCTCAAAATAAAAATAAACAATGTGTTGATATTTTAATCACATATTTTTATTATTAAAAAAGTTGATTTAAAAGAAGCGACAGATATTTTAACTACCAACACGCAGGTTGTCTTAAATGCGTTTAATCGATTTAACACGAATTCTTTTAAAACAACTTAATTCACAACTTGATGATGGTGATGTTAACGAGGTTGCGTAAATAATTTACAAGAAGTATAATTTTTATATTTCTCATGTTCTTGCTGTTTTTATTATGTTTGTATTATGTTGTTTTTGTTATTATATTATTTAAATAATTTGTTGCCCCCCGAGAAGAGAACCCAGTACCCACGCAGTCACACGCTTCCTTACTGCGTCCAACGTTGAGCTTAAAAATAGTTTTGGCAATGTAGAATCTTTAACAATAAATGTGTTGTGAAGAAAATTTACATAGAATTTCATTTTTATCTGTTTGGCCCTTATGATTTACTAACATTAAATGTAAATTCCAAAAAAAATGTGTAGGTAATATTTTGTTTTTAATTTATCAAAAAATAAAAGTTTTTTTAGCGTCGCACTGTATCTTGCAAAAAGCAGAGTAGGCAGAAGGAACCTGGGTACCTAGTGTTCCCCACTTTCCACTGAATTCTTGATTAATTGTTTGTTTAGTGTCGGAATTCAACGCCGCGAATTGCCTCCTTAGCGGAGCCAGGAAATAAAAATATGAAAAATTTATTCCCTCCCTTGTTTACAATCCCTAAAAATGTTATTACAGCTTGAATGTAATAAGTCCACATCACCTAAGACATGTCTCCCGCGAAGATTTGACGGCATTTGCACAAACGGTTAACAATTCTCTTCCTGTCTCTAACATTGAACTACTTCTGGTCGAGCGCCGGCCAAGTGCACCGAGGATGTTATTACGTGCCTACAAATAGAAACTGATTCTCAAATTATACTCCTACTTGTGTTGGGATTTAATGCTAGCTCTCGCTTGTGATTGATAATTTTCTTGTTATTTTTTTGTTTTTTAATATGTTTTCTTGTTTCTTTGATTGTTGTTTTCATTGAACTGTTTTTTCGACTATTATGATTAGTTAACCTACTTTTTTACGTCACAGCGCAGTTTAGACTAACCCATACCGCATAAGATAGTCCTCAGTTCAAAGAATAACTCGGTTAATATTTATATTTAAAATATATAGTTAAAATATATTGAGTTCCTCTATCCGCATATATTATTATGATATCTTCAGTTTTATATTACGTAACGGTATTTCATGTCACGATTTATCATATGATTTTAATTTTTCTTATCGTATCTAAAGATACTAGTGTGACATAAATTGTTCACGATTTGCGGCTGTAATGTGATACAAGATTGTCATTGTTAATAAAATTAATTTCCTTAGAGGTTTCAGTACACTTGGCATAAATCTGACGTGACGAAAAAGAAGTTCATTTTGTGTAATGTTAGAAAAACTTAGCTGATTTTTTTTTAAGTTTTACTAACTAGTACTACTTAATAATTAGTAATTTTACCATCTAAAATACATAAAAAAGTCAAACAGTGTCCTGCAAAACTCTTTGTGAGTTTGACTGCAGGATCTCGAGTCTCTTTAATTTAATAATTTAAATTAAAATTAAATTAATATTAGATTAAAAATCAAATCAAGAAGTATTTTTTGTCAACTGTTAATTGAACAGTTGCCAAAAAATACTCCCTAAGTTTAATTTTAAATCTCCTTAAATCTGGCTCGCGGCGTATGTCCCCAGGCAAACCATTAAGCACATAGGGTACACGTTTTCTTAAGGTTCTGTCGCCATAATAGTTGTGCACCTTAGGAACCTCGAATATATAATAATGATATAATAGGAATATATAATAGGATATAATGATTGTTAAATCATATATTAATATCCTTGTCGCAAATAAACGCTCGGCAATTAGCATTATCAAAACTTTATTTTTATGTATCCCATATACCTTAAAAAAATACGTTTTTCCAATAGAGTTGCCCAGACGGGAGTTATAAATTAAAAGATAAAATATTTATTTGCAATTTTATCGTTTCAGGTGACGTCTAAACGACAAGATGGCGTGGCTTCCTATATGTCTTCTTGCGGCATCACTTCTTCTATCGCCGGCAACGGCCGCCGTCTACCCTAACAGCTGCGTGCCCAGCACCACGCGGGATGGTCTTCACCGCGTCACCTGCAGTAGTATCGATGACATCTACAAATATACTATCCGACAGAAGCATCATAATATTAACATTCTAGATCTTTCCCACAACAATATCACCAAAATCACTCACGAGCTAGATAAATTAACAGAAGTCGTCACCATTGATCTATCCACCAATGGACTCACAGAACTAAATAAATTTTTACTTAATGCAAAAAAATTAGTTCACTTGAACTTAGCGCATAATAGAATACAAAAACTCTCATTGACGCACTTGCCCTCTAGCATAAGTTCATTGGACCTAACGGGTAATCTACTAAAAGATGTGCCTTCAGATATAACACATCTGCCAAATTTAGAACATTTAGAACTAGATGGAAACCCCCTAGATTGTTCATGTGATAATATAATGGCTCGTAACCGACTTTTACAGGCAAATGTATACATAGATAGTGCCAAATGTCATACTCCAAATTATTTGAAGGAACATTCATGGTTGGAAATAAAAACAAAAGATATTTGTAAAGGCCATAAAGCAGATTTTATGGATGTAATGATGGGTGATCAACCAATTGATGCCGTGCAAGTTGGTGAAGAAACTACTGCACTAAAATCTATGCCTTTAGTTGCTAGTAGTGATTTAGATGACGGTAAAGTAATACATGGTGTAGACTCCGAGGTTGATGATGATAGTTCACAATTTATAAATGCCAACTTTGCTAAGCCTTCATCTATTCAAGAAATAGAAGGGTCTGGTGAAGCAGAAAGTACAACTATCAGTGATATAATGGAACCTATCCAAGAAAGGAAGATGTATAGTAATTTACTAGCAAATGATGAAATTTTACCTGCAGATAATTATGAAACTACTGAAGATCCTGGTGAAGGTTCTGGAGAGGGATCTGGATTTGGCTTCTTGGGTGGATTTCCCTTAGAAAATGAACCTACAGAAAAGGTACTAGAAACAACCACACCGATAATCGAAGATTTAAATCCTGATCCAGTTGAAAGAATATTTAAAGATGATGAAAATACTACAGATTTAGAATTTCCGATACCTGAGCCACCGAGCATATATCAGGGTGGTCCGGATTGGCATAGTAAGAAAAACGCTGAAGTCGTTACTAGCATTTCTGCGGCACCAGAAGTTACAAGAGACACAACTGTCTCGGAACCAATTCGTGTAACACATCTTTCAGAAGTTTTAGGCCAAGCGCCACCTGCTGAAGAAAAAACACCACATAAAACTGGTACCTATGTTTGCATAGCACTTATTGTTATTTTATTAGTTGGCCTGATTGGGTTTGCGATTGCTAAAGGACAAATGAGAAAGCGTAGAGATCGAAGACTTTTGCGGCAACAGAAAAGAGACATTGAAAGAGCATCAAAAGAGATGGTTGATATGAATAAATCTTTATTAGGTAAACCTGCAGCAATGGAAAGTGCCGCTGAGAAAAAAATAAATGGCAAATATGAATTAGTGCCCACGCACGAGACACATTCTAAGAAAGCCGAAAATGGTGAAATGGGAAATGGTATTAAACGCTCCGAAAATGAAAATCAGAGGACTGATAGCCCACGAGATACTAACCAAAATAAAAGCAGTTCAATTGATAACAATTTAGCAAATGACAATCATCTACCTGCGCAGGAGACGTCATTTGAATCTGATCTAGGAAATAATTCCAGAAAGGACACAAATTCTTTATCGAGCGAAGATATTTTTGTTCCTATAAATGATGATGATGGTCCCAGGATAAACGGAAACAGAGATTCAGATGTATCCCAACCACTGATAAATGGAGACCCAAATATTGATTCCGATTACTTGTCACCATCCCGTGAATATGCGCCAGTATATTCACCCGATATGGGGCGCGTTCGGATCAAAATGTCTGAAACTCCAAAGCCTAAAACACCTGTTTTAGTTACCAGAAGTAGGTCGAACGCCGGCGACATAATCATAACGCCACTAGAAGGAAATGCGCCAAAGTCGACTACTTGAGATTTAGTCTCATCGAACACGATAAAAACAATTTGTGTATATCAGTGTCAATTTGCAAACGTTTCACTATTGGCAAAGATCTGTGACTCAGTGTGCGCATGCGAAGGAACAATTACCTATAAAAGTATGAAGTTTTTGACTGTATTAAGTACTGCCAAAGTGTGTTAGTCGACAGTGCCTTTATCATACCTTGTTGGTGGTTTTAATATATTTATGAATGTATACTGTGCGATAAGTAAAATATTTTTATACGTATAAAAATGTTGCCATTTTCATTATAGATGTTAATGTTTAATGTTATTTAAATCACTGTTGAAACTTTATAATATGGTAACACAAATTATATTACAGTATAATTTTACATTTTAGTGTATGTTCGGTTTTTGGGTACAATTGTTGAGATGTCAGTGGTTGTGTACTTACCTTCTCGTTTTGCATTTCATTTGCAAATGGCTATTTCGAACAACGAATAATTCAACTGGTCGTTGTTTTAAATCTTTTATCTATCTACTTTGCGAGAGATTTGTTTTTCTCGTTCTATGCATAAGTTCCTTATGAGTAGTTTTATTAAATTATTAGTTCTGTAAGATTGTGATACCATTTATTTTAAGTGATTCATGCTATTGAAGGATTATGTATGTATGCAGAAAAATAATTATTTCATTGTATATTTGTTTAGCTAGTTTTATTTGAAATTATTTTAAATTGTAACTAAGAAATATAATGTAGCTCTTGCTTTCGCTCTTATTTCTGTAACTTTTAATTTCACATTTTATTGACTTTGGAAAAATAATGAACTGCTGTCAACAATATGAATCAAAATAGAGAACAATGGAGAATTTCAATGTAAAGAGATTTATAATTCTTGTAATTTTATTTCTAAACATATAAAGCGTTAATTGAATGTGGTTGTTTCATTTTCATTATATACATCTACGAGTATGCCTATAATATTTCTTTTTTGTCACTCCTCGCTGTATTCCTAATGTAGCAGGGGGCATATGGGAGAGAATACCTAGTGCTAAGACACTTCGTTCACCACTTTCCACCGAATTTTCAAGGCATTGAATATTGAGTAACGGAAATCAATGATGTGCTTTACCTTGTTACCAGAGCAAAGAAAAAATATGAATAATCAAACTCATTACCAATGCATTTACAGTCACACGCTTGTTCTACTACGCCATGACGGCTTCATATTAATTATTTCGGATAAATAAGCATTTTTTGGGAAAATTAAATGAGAGATCCTGATGATATTGATCACTATTTCATAAAGATATTGGTACACAGTGCCTCCATAACTTTGCAGAAACTACTAGGTCCCCAGGTTTCCGCTGCCTACCTTAGCAGGGTACAGTGTGCAGGATACAACGTGAAGCTAAAAAAAATGTAGAAAACTATGAATTTAAAAATAATGAATGAAAAAAAAAATAGATAAAATCTTTGTAACGATTAGTTTAATACTTTTAAAATATTTACTCATTTAAAATATAATATATAAGGTCTATAAGAGGAAATAGAATTTTATGGCGGGTATAAAAATGATGTGTGAAACTATTAAAAAATATATTTTTAATTTAATATTATATATTAAATTACTTAATATAATAAATTATTAATTCAGGACATCAACTTAAATATTAAATTGAAATTTTAAACTATTATTTATTAAAAATCACTTTCTCTTGCTTGACTGTCATTAGAAAAACGTCGATTTCTAGGACGTAACGGTCTCGACAATTCAGCTTCAACTTCTATGGTAACACTATCGTCTGTTACATATTCCGACATTCTCCTACGTCTGGCTCCAGGACTTTGATCTAATTCTGCTATTTCGTGACTACCATATCTACGATTTCGGCGACGACGCTGTCTCTTGTTGTCATTAGAAACTTCTGAGAGTTCTATATCATCTACAACAGGTAAATTACCATTTCTCTCAGTTTCTTCTAGCAAATCTCCACTTGATTTAGTTTTCCTTCTACCTCTTCTACGTTTGGTTTTACCACTTCCTGTTTCATTTAGAGAATGACAAGAAACATTAAGTTTCGGCATTGAGAGAGCTTCATCGTATGTAGGTGGGGCGATCAGATCCCTTGGATCTGGTGTATTACATAAAGCCTCTTGCTCTGCACGTATTCTCATTTGTCTAAGTCTATCTCTCGCTTCTTCTACTTGCCGTTCTCTCTCCGTTTGCAAAGCTGCGAGACGTCTATTCATTGATCTTCTTACAGTGTTAACCAGAAGTAGGCAAAGAGATAAACCAACTATCATGATGATTATGAACCATATCAAACTATCAGGGCTCCCAGACTTTTCGCTCGGATTCCACGTAAAATAACATGCTTCTAGCCACGTTTGTCCTATTAAGTTTATTGGGCTGTTACAGATTAAGTTAAAAGATTCTTCTTTTTTATTTGGTTCTAGTGTCACAAATTCATAAAAATCATACATAGTGTCATCGGCACAATCGCATCTCCACATATTGTCGGCTAAATCTAACCTTTCTAAGTAAGGATTCGATTCAAAATAAGATTTACTCCAAATATTAGTAAATCGATTTCCTATTACACTTAAACTAGTTAATCTAGGTAGCATGAACAAAGTGTAGTTATTTAGTGAACTTAATCTATTATAGTTTAAATTCAAATATTTGAGTGTATTCGATGAGATGCTGTCAGGAATATGGGATAAAAGATTGTGAGACAAATTTATATCTAGGAGTGACGGTAGCCCTTCTAATGAATCTTTGCCAATTATGCTAATTTCACACGAGCTCACATCAAGTATTGTGATCGAATTGGATTTTAAATGACCAACTTTGTTAAGATAATTTCTAGCTAATTTTACTTGAGTTAAAGATGGTGTTTCTAAAAAACTCTGTTCTGGAATATCACCTATCTCATTCCAAGACAAATCTATATATCGCAGCATGCTCAATCCCCGGAAAGTATCAGTTTTGATTGAACCTACATTATTATACGATAAATCTAAATATTCTAATTTTGTGTTATTTACAAATTCGTCGCTTCTTAAGAATCTAATTAAATTGTTTTTCATAATGGCTTTCCTTAAATTTGGAAATCCATGAAGATTAGGTTTTAAAATATTACAGTACGAGAGATCAAGAAATCTTAAAGAATTTGAAAAAATTACATTCGACACTGAGGACAGTTCAAGGCGATAATTATATGACATTTTTAAATACAATAAAGATGGTAAATATGAAAATTCAGTATGACTAATGTAACTTAGTTGGCAGTTGCTTATGTATAGGCTCTTTAAAGTAGGTGAGATGAGATTTTGAATTCTTAATAAGGGATTATTATTTATTTTTAGGACCCTTATGTTTATAAGTCCGCTTAGTGGTGATCGACCATGTATTGACTCTATTTGACAATTGTCTAATATCAATGTTTCTAAGGAAGGACTTATAAGAAGTTCTTGATTAGCTAAGTTTGCTAATGTCCTAAACTTATTATGCGATAAATCTAATATTTTTAAATTACCGGCCGGTTTTAATATTTCATTTGGATTTAAATTACCCCAAGACTCAAAATAATTTCGAGAAAAATTTAGCACTTCCAGTACTGTAAGATTTTGTAGTGCATTTTCAGGCAATTCACTCAATCGGTTTCCGCTGATATCCAGAGATATTAAATTGTGAAGGTTGCTCAAATTTTGAGGAAACGTTGAAAACTCGTTGTTTGAAATATTAAGCTTGGTCACCTAAAAATAAAAGTAATTTATTAGAGCAAAATTCCAAAATTAGAACGAATTGAATCACGACATTATACAGTACAAACCTTATTACTGATACCATCAGGAAGGCTGGTTAATCCTCTGTGAGAGCAATCTACGCTGGTTCTCTCCGTATTACAAGAACATAAATAGCAAATCTCACTGGTGTGCTCATCAAAATCCAATATTTCCGCTCTTATAACAAGAAAGAGCAGAGAGAGCTCCCAAATTTTCAATAACAACATGACGTGTGCGTTTCATCACTGCCTGTAACCGACATATTTTGTCATATTAAATATGGATATCATTATCTTTATTAAACCAATGGTCATGATTCACTACGACACCTGCACTGCTTGATCAGTTAAATTAAATTAGTCTCCTCATCACGTGTAGCCCACACTTTTATAAGGACTTCAATTCTATTCAAAGTAAATTCAGTGTCAGAATAAAATATCAAAATGTACTTGTACATACAACAATTTTATCTACGTTATCAGCATTTGATAAAGGAGGTTGTGGAACACTTAAATTTAGGTCGCTCTTATATGTATCTAAGTGAAACTGTAGGTTTTATTACTCTTTTATTGTTTCTTATGTTTATTCAACCTTTATAAAGTAATAGTATTAATGAGGAAATTAAGTCCTACCTGTTATATGATTTCCTGTCTTTGATTTCCATGTAGAGAGGAAAAACTCGATTTATGTTAAAATAAAAAATATATATGAATTTAATAAATATTGTCACTAAGACGTCCAACTTTCTACAGTTATTATTAAAACAAAAAAGAATGAATGCCACTTCTTTCTTTCATAATACACACAATTTTAGATGAACTTCAAAAATTTTACTCTTAAATATACTTCAGTTATTGAACAATTCTTTATAGAAAATGTACTAAAAATTGAAACAAATAAAAACAATAACTTTAAACGTGTGCCTTCGCTCAGTAGATAACTTTGTATGAACCGAATTAAATACATGACGTGTTATCAATGATAATGATAAGCACCATAAGACAGTATAGGTGTGGTAATTGTTAAGTATTACTGACCATTATATTGCTATTAATATAATATTAGGAAGATTTGAAGTCATATTATATATTTTTTTATCGATTGTATATTTTATTGAATATAAGCTACAAATATATTATTATATATAGGTAGGGAGAGAGAACTAAGTGTTAAAATATCTCGTTCTCCGTTTCCGCCGCTTATCCATTGCTGTGCTTTATTTATTATACGCTCGAAGTAATCACAAACTAACATAATATATTGAAAGACGAAGGCACCAAAAAAAACGTTTTCTAAAGTATAAGTTAACCTCATAGATCGTTATTGTCTCAAAAATTTCATCTGTTAATAAGTATAACTTAAATAAATATCCACATTATTATATATAAATAATAAAGATTCAAAATCTAACGGGAAATTTATTCTATTGAATTTGAAAGCTTAAATTAATGGATTCATTTATTATTACTTAGTAGTTTCATAAAATTATTTACCGGCGACATCTAGTTATCTATGCATAAACTACCTAACGTGGATCCTTCAGCTTTCTATAGCGGAAAATATTTTTTAAAGTGACTGATAGAGGGCAGCAGTAGTTTTTAAAATACTTGGAAATTGATGTGTTAATACTGAATACGGCTATGTACTTTAACATTTAAACATTTTAAAACACAAAAAAAACAGGATAAATTAAAATGAAAATCGATTTCTTTTATAATATGTATTTATTTAGAACGAAAGAAGTCTTTAAGAATTTCACATGTATTTTATAAACATATGACGTATGTAAAAAAGCGATATTATTAATAAATAATATAAATAAAATAAAAATTACTTAGAATGTCTTAGAATGGGGAACTAAGTGTCTTAATACTAGGTTTCCCCTGCTTACCCTGCCATGTGCGGGATATAGCGTGAAACTGATTTTAAGTATATCTTAAAATTAAGCTTAATACAATCTTGTTCCTAACACTTACACCTAAAAAAATACACCTTAATTAGATATTTATATAGTTAGTTAATACGTATATCTACTGTTCGTCGTATGGACCGTCTATCACCTAATCTAGGCCTTGGTTCAATTAAATCTCCTATAGATCTAGACCTTCGCGGATTCCGGTTACAGCCAACTTCTTGTTCTTCGACAAAATCAGGCAGTGAATGAAAAGAGTCATTCAGTCTGGGCATTAGAAGAGCTTCGTCGTATGTCGGTGGTAAATCTTCTCTCAAAGAAACACGTAATCCAACTGAGTCATCTCTCGCTTGTGTTGTATTTACCACAGCAGTTTCCGTACTACGTTGTGGTGCTTCAGATTTGTTCATTGCTATTAGAATTCTACATATAAAGGACGTAAGTATCACACCTATAATGATACCAATCATAACCGCCATCAAAGTATATGGCGGCATGGACGAAGCTTCAATATTCCACGTCCGAATATAAGCCTGCTGCCAGCTCATTTGCGTCACATTTGCTGGAGAGTAGCAAATCAACGAGTTATCCGTAACCTTCGGAGGTTCCTTCGTTAAAAACTCATATGTAAGAAGTAAATTTACACTAAACCCTTCGCAGCTCCAACGATTTCCTTTCACTTTGACTTCTCTCAAAAATGGATTTGAGGCGAAGTGTGAAGTTGGCCATACTTCCTTGAAATCATTCCCTCTCAAATCCAGTACCGCCAAGTGCGGTAGCGACGAGAAAGTAGAATCAGTAAGAATTTCGATATTATTGTAACTTAAATCTAATTCTTGTAAAGAATTTGATGCCAATTTGCTAGGAAGAACTTCAATTCCATTCATCGATAAATCCAAATCTAGCAAGGAACGCATTCCAGTTAGGGAATTTGCGTCAATGTTGTTTATTTGGCAAAAACTTAGCTGTAAATTTCTTAATGAGGCAGATTGAAAATCAGGTACTACGGACAAGTAATTTCGAGATAGAATTAGGACTTCTAGAGTAGTTGCTTGTGATATTACTTCCGATGATATGTTATGCAAACGATTTTCCGATAAATCAAGTATGGCCAGACGAGGCAGTTTAGTGAAGGCGTCTTGTTCGATGTTATTTATTTTATTCTTAGATAAATCTAATTTTATAATATTTGATGTATTTTTGAAACTATACCAAGAATCATAGTTATTGCTCGATAAGTTTAGGATTTTTAAATGTTGCCATGCTTGTACGTATTGTGGCAGATCTCCACTGAGCCGGTTGCCGGAGATATCTAATTTTTCGATTTGTTGAAAACTTTCAAGTGCAGTAGGAAATTCTACAAAGTTGTTATTCGCCAACAGAACAACTTGAGCCTGGAAAGAAGGGTAATTATTTGATAAATTATTTAAAATTTATTAATAAATATGAGATATATCTAAATATTCTTACGTTGTTATCAAGTTCTTCAGACAGCTCGACGAGTTCTCTATTAGAACAATCGAGATACAGTAGATCATCACGGATATATGTAGTGCAAGATTCTTCTTGGTCGTCTTCTAATTGCCGCAGAACACCACCACTTACTGCCACCAACAGTAAACTTGACCATATTGACTTGTATATAACACCTAGAAATATTAATATTATATTTTTATAGTAGTTCACAATTTTTCAACCAAACAGTATATAATAAATACATTAGAAATTTTACATACAATGGATAAATAATATTGACTGACATAAAGGGTTAGGCTGAAGATAATAGTTCCTAAGCTAACGAAACGCTAATGTTTGCTCCGCCAATAAGGTGCATAAGGTATTTCGTCATCTACCTACACTAATATATTATGAAGTAATAATTTTGTACGAAAATATTTATTTTTGTGCAAAAGTTACGAGGTAACTTCAAAATCGTAATACAGCTTACTGTTACTAGCTTACCAGCTAGGAGCATAAGGCTCTATTTTGGTTAAGAAAATAGCAAATCCATACAAAATAATGTACACGTACACCTTCGGGAAAACGACAATAAATATTATCGAAATCTCAAGAAGACAACATTTTTACCTGTAGTTTATATATATACAATAGGAAAAATCAATTTCACTTAAGAATTCAAATATATTCAAAAATATAATTCACTCTTTTTGTGTTCAAATTTAATTTCACTTCATTTTCATTGGCGTTTTGGGCTGCAAATGAATACTCTCTAGCATTCGATTCGATTCATTTAACACATCGATTGTAACAAGATCGATTTTTTCATTATAGTTAAATTCAAGGTGAATTGATTTAACGCAAAATTTGCCAAATGTAGTAACAATGACAAATAATATAAAATAACAAATTTAAGGTATTTTAGTAGAGTGCCTATTATTTTCAAAACTTTTACTATTTATATTTCTGAACTATAATATATCGAAGAATAAACATACACATGTAAATGATAAGATAAATATATACGATTCGCTGCAGGAAATAATGATTCATCACCAGTGTTAAAAGCAAACAATATTTTTTAGAATTTTTGAGTTCTAGTAATTCCTCTTTTAAAAGGATATTTAAATAGTTAAAAAAACATTTGTCTTCATTTTTCACAAAGTTTTTTAATCTCATAGTAGTTATAAATACACGCTTCATCTTTCCACTATATTTATTTGTATTTTAATTTTTTTATTCTTTCATTAATGGTAAGACTTCTGAATAGAGACCATCTTAATTTTGTTAGCGTCTTGAATTACAATACAAGTAATTGTTTTCAATCAGTATTGTATAAATATTGCATTTCTAATTACATATTAGTTACTTGCTATAAGATTTTAAACGTTATTGTAGAAAACTGTATTAAAGGAAATATTGATTGAAAAAGGAAAAAGTTCACCTATATTTTTGTATTTTCTTAAAAAGGCGTCTTGGATTCTTATAACATAATAAATTATATTTACAGATGTAATCCAGTATTATTTATTACTATATTTCCACTCGATAAGATTGTAGACTGTACAAAAATAAATTTTGATCGTTTAGTTATACATACATATGTATATGTATATGCATTATAATAAGCACGTGATATCTTATAATTATTATTAATAAATCAAAGTATGTTATTATTATTAAACAATACATATAAACTATAGAATAGATATATCTATTTTCTTTAATGATTACACGCTCTTCCCATCACCGCCAAATTCTGGCATTGCATGTTGAATGGCGGACCTTAACTCCTTTGCTTTGACATAAGAGTTAGAGATCTCGAGTGAGAATCGAACCCACATCCAGTCGTTTATAATAATTAAGAAAATCACAAATACCCTTAGTAGAAACTAAATACCGGCAATAATATTGACAAACTTGCGACTTACCCATTAGCGCTACTATTGTCACGTCATATTATGTACTTATCACGCACTCAAACTCAAAAGTCCTTGATAAGAAGTGCACTGTATGATTAATAGTTATTTTATGCGTTTACTTTTATTTATTAAATGGTGTGTCATTTTGTATAGGCTGGCGTGTCGACGTCAACGGGTCGGCACCACTGGCCATGAATGACACGTACAGGTTGCTTGGTTCGAAATGATAACGTAGATAATACACTAAAACATATTATTATTATCATTTGCTACAGAATCTTCAAAAATAATGTCATACCTATGGTATATTTAAATTGAAATATATTTCAACGCATTTGGTAGCATGATAACTTTTGATAACACGATCGATACAATTTTGATTAATTATTTATAATTAATCTTTTATAAGTACAAGTTACTGTTTAATAAATCTTTAGTTTTCCATTAACGCAGCTCAATTAGATATTAATGTCCTTTTTTTAATCTATATAATTAAAGAAAATTGGACGAATCTTCTTTATTTAGCCCGTTATGGCGCAGGGACACAAGCGTACGGCTGTAAACGCGATGTTTGTGGCTTCTATTCCCATTCAGGTTCATGAAATATTTAATATTTATATTTCCTCGCTGGTATCGAAAGTGATCACCGCCACCTAGGACCTCATACATCACCAGAGGAGCTACAGGCACTATTCATTACACCATGCTTTGAGAATTCGACGGAAAGTTGGGGACGCAAGTGCTGTAATCAGGACGGAGTGTCTTAACACTAAGCTCCCACGTTCCCTCTGAGTACGCTGCTAAGTGCAGGATACGACGTGAACTTGGAAAAAAAGTATCTTCTGTAAATAAAACACACTGTATATATGAGATAATGTTATCTAAACTTTACTATCTCTGATTAGGTACATATTGAGTTATCGCTTCACCCAAAGAAATAACAAATTTCCATTCCGGTTAAAACATCTATATACATACGTAACTTCAAATGTTTTTTCAATATCCCGTATTTATTTAACTTGTAGCGATAAAAGTTCACATTACATTTATAAAATAAATAAAAAGCCTAACCCGGTTTTAGGGTCTTGTACTCAAAGAACCTAGCACGAAGACTGTCAGTCCATCTGTCACCAAGCTGTAGGTATCTCGTGAACCATGATAGTTAGAAAATTGAAATTTGTACAAAGATGATGTATTTCTGCTGCTATAACAATAAATACTAAAAAACAGAATGAAACAAATATTGAAGGGCTCTCATTTTAAATATATTGCTTAAAATAAATATCCATATGTAGGTGTATATTACAATTAATAATTTATTATTTATTAAAGTACTTCATTATCACAGTTTATTTTTTATATAAACAAGTCTATAAATATGAAATGTGATATTTAAAAATTTTATACTTTTTATGATACTTTTTGGATTTTCAATTTTCTTTAAACGTCGTCGTTTGTATTTGTTTTACCAACAAAACATAAAATGTATCTTTCAATCGATATAAAGCGACTTACTCAATGATTATTAACTAAAATATTTTTTAGGATAATAAGGCAACATTAAGACACTTCCGTTTTCCACTTTCGGCTAAATTCTCAAGGCATTGTATGTCGAGTGGCGGGACTCTACACTGCACTTTCCCTAGTTACCAGAAGCGAAGAAAGAAGCGAAGCGAAGAAATTAAAATATATAATTTTTGAGTACCCCGAGTGGGAATCAATCAACCTTCCCATTTCCGGTAGGTTTACCCAAATTTTTAAAATTATGATTTCATATAAATAAGAGACAAACCCAAATTTAATAAATACATATAGTTAAAAGTTATTAATCGATCTGTTGTCACGTACTTCATCTCACCTCAAATCCTAAGTGCTTCAGGATTAAAATCAGTGTTCGAGCGCAAAAACGCGACACGTCCCCGTCACGTCCCCGTCACGCCTGTCTGAACTTGTTTGTAACCTGTTTCGGTAAGGTAAGCTTTTACGGAATTTTCTAATAACTTGACTGCTAATTTTTTATCTGTTTTCAATCAATAATGAAATGGTTGTATATTGGTTTTTCTTGTTATGCTTTTATGGCAGAGGTAAAAAATTTTTTTATTCGGCTATAAAAAAATGTTATAGCGTCTAGGAAAAGGCCGACGCGACGTTTGTGGGCTCAACTCCCACTCGAAGGAATGAATTATTATTTATTAATATTCTCACTCTCGCTCTGGTAACAAGGCATGAGGCGGCATTGAGTTCCCCCACTCAACTCACAATGCTTCGAAAATTCGGCGGAAAGTGGAGAACAGAGTATCTTAACACTAAGTTCCTCTACCTTGCTATATGCTGGAAACGGCTTAAGATGAACGACTTAAAATTTTGAATGTTTACATATATAACATATCTATTACCTATGAAATTAGTAAATTTATGTAATACGTACTTCACAGCAGGTATATTGATGAACCTATTATAAATAAACTAAAATCTTTCATAAATTGTTGTTTAACGTGAAAATTTTCAAATTTTCCTCCTGGTACGGTTGCAGTGAGCTCAATAAATAAGGATACAGCCCATTAGAGACGGTCCAGCAAATCTTTGGACGCCGAACGCCACTTACTTAGACTTAAACTGTTCTCGGGAGCTATTTACCACAGATTTGGGATTGCCAACATTTTGAGATACAGAACTTGGAAAGAAAATCACTTTACAGCTTAAAAACTTATAAATAAATATATATTAGATTCGATGAGTGAAATTATCTATCAAGATATTTCTTTATAGAAGTAGGTAGGTACCTTGGTAAAAATATTTTATTGATTTCCTATATTTAATTAATAATTGTTGTCCATAAAAGGCCAGTCCTGGCACAGGGGTGCAAAATGTGCCTGTGAACGCGACTGGTTGTGGATCGATCCCCAGTCGAGGAAATGAAATATTCATTTCAATTTTTATTTTCATTTCTTAGCTCTGGTGGCGCCACTCAACGCGCAATGTCTTAAGAATTCGGCAGAGAGTGGAGAACGGAGAGTCTTACCAGATTGTTTGAGTGGGAATCCACAAGCTATTGTGTTTACAGTCATATGTTTATGCCCCTGTCCAACACAAAAAGCATATTTCAATTCAAATCATTACTTCCTGAGATTAGAGTAAACAAACGCTTCAGTATAATAATATGATTATATCTAAAATAATAATAGATAATATCACACAACTAAAATACATGTAAAACATTTAACCATAATAAATAAAAACAATAAAACATTCCACTTGCCTCAACAGGCCCGGGTATTATGTCCAGGGGATCAATTGCTGACCCCATCACATCTTAATACCCAGATCAGAGAAATATAATACGGTACGTATTTATTTGTGCGTATTGAGGATTTGGCCTTCATATGTTAAGATGTTTGACCCTTGAAAGGAGATGATGGTAATTTGCTGGGTTGACTCCTATACTATTTGGTAATCTATTTAATTTTAATATATGTATGATATATGTATATAAATAGAAAAAATTACAATATTATGTTTTTTTTGCTACACGCAGTATACCACTTATAGTAGGCAGATTACCAAGTGTTAAGACACTCCGTTCCCCATTTTCCCAAATTTTCGAAATAGCGACTTGAATGACGGAAACCAACGCTGCGCATGATCTAGAGTGAGGAAATGAAAATATTAAATGATAAATTTTCTAGTCCTGAAATCGATGTGCAGTTGCAGTTACGTATACATTCCACATGGCGTTCAACTGCGCTACGACGGCTTCCTTACCTTAATCCTCCGGTGAACTATTTCACTAGGTTTAATAGGGAGAAGTTTCCTGGTTCGATTACCAAAAATAGTTTCAGAAACGGCATAAAATGTCAATAGTCCCTAATAGATACAAGCAATAAAGCAATAAATCATAATATAAAAATAGAATCTTGTTTGAGAGAAACCCACACATTAAGTTATTTAACAAATAGTAAATAATCTGTAGAGAAAGAAAAAGAATCTTGTCCATTAAAGTTATCTAATTAATAATTTTAAACGTTAAGGTACTAGCAAATATTATTTTTAGGAATGGATTATTATTTATTAATATTTTCATGTCTCGTGTCTGGTACCAAGACAAAAGCGCGGCGTTGAGTTCCACCTCTCACCACGATAACACGTAACTGAAGTACCTATGAATAATAACTGTATAACTTAATTAAATATACAAAGACTGGTATTTATTAGAATCACTATTTCTAAAAACGTCTGCCTTTCAAAAGAAGCTTATTTTATATTAATATTAATATTAACTTAAGAAATATAAAAATAATATTGTATATCTTCAGTATTAGTAACTCGGTACCATTTCGAATCTACTTTGTCTCGATCTCAACCCGCTCCTTCGATCGAAGCTTCAAATGTCAATCCTTTTACGTTAGAGAAGTTTGTTGAAGTACTATTAAGAATATCGATAATATTAAAATATTTTAACTAATATTACTTTTAATTTTTAATTATTATTCCATTCATTATAAAATGAAGGAGGCAAAGGAATAAAATAATTAAGTGTGGATATAATTAAGAAATATATATATAATGTAACTATCTCGTTAAAAGTATATATAAGTATAACAAATATTAGTTCCTTTTCTTTTAAATTAATATATTTTGGGGATACCTCCAGTTTTCAGTTCTGTCTCAAGACGTAATGTCTCGAAAAACTAGGTTACCTCTGCCCATCCTGCTAGAATACAACGTGGAACAGATTTTTAAATAATTATTTATATTAAAAAAAATCTATAATTTTTTATAACTTCCCATCACTACACAATATTAAGTATTGATGGCAGCAGAATAAAGCATTCAGTCGATGTTGCATCCCTAAACCCCGTCGTCGGGAAACAGGCTTATTCTTTCGATGAGTGCTATCGCTCTGCCCTCTTACCTCTTACCTCTTACCTCTTACCAGCCCCCGGGGCTCAGCCTTTTACAGTGTGTACGTGGCTTTATGAGATCGACATTCAATATGAATTTCAGATAGGTTTGATCGTAAGCCGGTGTCCCCGGTTTGACAAATAGGCTTGTGATCGCTTGTAAAATATTGTATAACTTAGTCTTTCTTTGTATTTTATAGTGTTTTATTTTTAGGGGTTATTTTTATTAGGATTTTTTTTTGCTTACTTGTTTGGATTAATATTAGTGTATCTAGACTTTTTTTTAGTTTCACACTATATAGCAAGCACGAATTTTTAGCGATGTATGAGTTTATATAGAAATAAGGACATAACTAAAATTAAATACGCTTTAATAAATTTTTGTCAGAAGCCACATCTTACTTCGGAGTTGCGGTAAGTTTCCATAAAGTAATAGTTTCTCAAAGCCCGTCGCGAAACTGCGGAACATTCCAGAAAATGGAGAAGCAAAGCATCCGAGTGAAATGAAGGCGGCGGCTGAGGCGGAATAAAGTTGACATTTTTGCAAAGCTACGTTAGAATTTCAACGAAATTAAATGTGGCACTACACGAAATGAAAATAGTGTGAGGCGTCCTCTCTTCGGTGTTGACTCCCGCACTCCCCCTTCCTTATTTTTGTTAAGAATTTTCAAAGTTTCGTTTCTACTTTTGAAGTGGATGGGTAATGAGAATGGTGTAACTTCACCTAGTCCCTGTAAATATGTATTTAAAATATATTAAGAATGTTTAGTGGTAAAGTTGGGAATTTATCTAAAGTTATTAAAAAGTAAATGAAGGTTTAATACGCGCGATATTTGTAAGTTCAACTTCCACTTTCAGGAATATAACTATATTTATACTAAAGCATATTTCCCTAACAGGTATAATATAAGTGCAAAATGTGTTAAGGTAGAGTTATGTCACTCAACTTTCCAACAATTTCCGATAACACCGTAGAATACGGGACAGGATAAGAAAAATAAGCTTAAACGCTTTTAACAATTTTTTATGAACTACCGTAGATACTATTCCATTTATAAGAATATATACATAAAAAATATTCTAAGTGTATAATAAATAAACAGTTTTAACTTGTAACCAGCAAGGCGTTGCCAAATGCAAACTAGACGCAAGCACACATTAACACAACGAATAACCTCTGCGGGCGACTATCGCGCGAGACATAAACTAACAACATTACCAGCGCGATACACACAGACAGACAGACATATACGAAAATATTTCATATATATACATCTGTATATATATAACTCCTGTTATATTAGAACTTAGAATCGTTCAAACTCGTTAAGTCGTTATAATGGCTATTGCCTATACATTTTTTCCCCTGAGATTTCCCCATTTACGCAGATCGCCATCGAAAGGACTTGCAGACAGTACGGCTCACCGGTGAACCCGATACTACCCAGTAAAACCGAGCCCTCTTCACCAAAATGAGACGCTGCGGCGCAGGACCACTCAAGCATACAATTAGGCCTAGGCTGCCGGCTTACCTATTGCAGGCCAATGTCGCCATCAGAGTGCCCCGGAGTTTCTCCTAGATTTGCGGGAGGATCTTCTAGGGTAGTGGGAGCGGGAAACTTCTCCTATTGTCTATATTTACATTGTCTACAGTAAAAAAATATATTATATTGGTATTGGTAACGTTAAGTAATAATTGTAAATAAACTTTCTGAAATTATGCTACAAGTCAATATGTAGAAAGGCTATCAAGACTCCACTATCGTAAGGCTAATGTTCCATGATCAGAGCCCATAGCTTATAAACTTCATTGTTATATAATATTTTAAATATAAAAATATAATGTATTGACAAGACAAAGGCAAGGCCAGGTGGTGGTGCAGGGGCAAAGGTGTGTGATTATAAATGTGACTGGTAATGGGTTCGATTCCCACTCGTTATTTAAATTTATATTTTCATTTCTTCGCTTTGGTGTTGGGGCAAAGCGTGGTGTTTAGATCCCCTACTCAACACGCAATGTATGAATTCAGTGGAAAATGGGGATCATCACCGTTTTGGCGTCCACCGTTAGACATAAAACTTCCCCAAGTATGGTAGTATTTAATAATAATTATTATAATTTCTCCTAATTTGTCTTTACCTATATCGATCGTGAAAAACTGTCTGTAATATACAAATAATATACAAATAAATATATCGAAATGTTTTTATAAATGGTGTTTTTATATGATAAGAAATAACATACAATTTTCTTGGAAAATCATTTCAAGTATTTATATAGGTCAAATTTCTCTTACGACTTATGAGACTGCGCGAATCGATCGATTCCGTTATTGGTGGGATAACTTAGTTGCTGTAAGACGTTCTTGTTTATTTTTAAAACGTGTTAAATGCTTTAGCTTCACGCTGTATCCCGCACACAGCAGGGTAGGCAGAGGGAACACAGTGTTAAGACACTCCGTTCACCATTTTCTGCCGAATTCTGGAGGCATTGCGTGTTAAGTGGCAGAACTCAACGCCGCGCTTACGAATAAATGGATATATAAACGTAAATAAATATTTCACTTCCTCGAGTGGAAATCGAACCCAAAACCGTTGCGTTTACAGTCGCAGGCTGTTCCACCACTGCGCCATGATGGCCCTACTACATAATTAAGCCAGGACATGAAAGTATTTTAACTGAAATATAATAGTTCGACGCTTCATTAAAAAAAAACACAATTATATTAATAGAATTGCTATTACCACCTACAAACTATTGATAGATTCAGTTATCATAGTTGATATTATTTTAAAATTATCAATTGTTGATAATGTTTTATGCTATAATTAAGATTTAAATAACATTTTTTAATAAAAACAATGTAATCATGATAATATCAATTGAAAACGAAATCAATTATAAAAGGAAAATTTATACTATTTTTTTATTATTTTAACACTTATATGCGTCTTTATAGTTATTACACATAATAATATTATATATATATAGTAGCATGTATTATGTATATAATGTGTTAGTTAATATATATACTTCTCTGATATTTTAATATTTTTTTTGATTGCACTGTGTTTTATTCCGCTTTAAATATACTTGAAATACCCACCTACTTTAAAAATATATATTTGCTAAAAGTCATTAGTTATCCAAGAGACGAAAACGATGGGGCGTGTATCAAGTTTTATCGCCAGAGTTAAATGTCATGAAATTGGCGTTGGTCCATCTTCAGGCAATTAGGGGGAGCGACATCCAAAAGATTTCATATTTGCTTCGAAATCTACATTTAGTTGCAAAAGTTATTCGAAGTTATGGTAATAAGCAAATGGATATATGCTCGATGTACCCACTTGAATGAGAAGACTTTTTGCATTAAGAAAAAAAATGATATGCCTTTTCATTTAGAAAAATTAAGAACATTCTTTTCATTTCAGCTTGACGCTCTTGCCTATCTGCCTACTTGTGGCAGGGTAGGCAGAGGGAGTCTAGTTTTAAGACATTCCACTCCGAACTTTCCGCTTAATTCTGTTGCGCCTAAAGTTGTGTGGCGAAACTCAACCCTGTTACAACAGAGCCAAAAAATGAAAAATAAATATTAAATTTCCTCGAGTGGGAACAGAACACACAACTTGTCACGTTTACAGTCACACTTGTGCCACAACTCCTAAAAACCTCTAGCATCATTCTCTATCTATTGATTTTATTAATCAAAAGAAACGCAATCAACGCTTTTAGATATAAACAAAATTCAAGCACGCTATTTAATACCTAATAACTGGTCTATTAAAACTGTTTACTGCCATACTCTACCATAATTGAATTAAAGGTCAAATTTGATATGAGACGAGGTCCAATATGGTCTCGAATATGCCTGCCTCTACCTCTGCCTCTAGAACGTTATAGGTACAATGCACTAATTATATTAATATCTTAGAAAGCCTCTAACCAGCCCCTTAACAGTTTTCCAGGGTATCGGAGGGGCATTAGAGCATTTCTCAGTAATGCTTCTAAAGACGGTTGGCGCACGATGACCAAGGAGGTCGTAGGGTGACACCGATTGTTAAAACGAGGGTTTGGGGAGTCTTTTAACTAATAGTTTGGTTTAAGTATAAAATATAGTTTTAATGCAGGTATAAAGTATAACGATAGTCTATTACTTCTTCTTTTTCTTATATTGCCTCTCCAATTAGTGAAGGTTGGCAGTCAACTACGCTTATTTAGTCCTATTTAGTCTATTACTGCAAATGGATGAAGTATACAAATTTTGTTAATTTAATTATTAAATTTTCCCCAATCGTCATTAAAAATATATCTCTCTGCATATAAAACGTTACATTATATACAAACATATTTTATCATATATTATTTTAATATAAAATAAATATTAATAATATATTTCAAATGACTGTGTGAAACTAGCCATCTTAGCTAATTTAGAACCATCGGCAAGCAAAGTGCTTCTTGTGTCCGGAGCGGACCGCGTGCTCGGAGCGAACTTAGACTTAACGGTCACCACTCAGACCAGAACTTACTACCAATATGTGATCCTTTGATGAAGTTACTTGCGGTAATAAACTGACATTGGTATACATACGTAAATGACAAGGAAGTTCATCAGTTCACTTTTTTTTAGTTTTAACAATTTTTTATGGACATAGTGTATGTTTTTCTTAGCTAGCCTAGTGTTTTTAATATTGTCTGTTTTTTTAGATACTTTGTAAACCTATAATTAATTATTAATAGATATTGTTCGCTTTAAAAATATTACTAAAACATTTTACCAATCACGACTTCATCTAGAGATGAAAAAAAAAAACAATAATTATATTTGTCCAAAATATAATAACATAATTAATAGCGTTGTCACATTAAATCAAAGATTATTATGTTTATACATTTATATTTAGTATATAATTAACATAATCTATACTAATATTGTAAAGTTAGAAAGATCGTTTGACTGAAAACACTTATTTCAGGAACCACTGGTTTAAATTACAAAACTCCTGAATGTGCCACATTCCTTATACAGACCTTAATTATAACCACACCACACAGGCGAAGCTGCAGATAAAACCTATCCAGTATATATATTTAAATTTAACTTATACTTGCCTAATGTATAATTAGTATTTTCAAAATCAATTAAAGTCCAGACAAGATAACACAAAGGTCTCGCATCTTAATTGCCGAATATTGTCTCGCAAGGGATCGCTAAACCGTTAAAAGGATCTGTAACTGCTAAGTGCTGGATCGGGGGTTTGATTCAACGTTGTAATTCGATTTCTCAATTAGGAGTTGAGTTGAGGAGCTGGAACTTCGTCTTAACTCGCAAGGTAAGTAAGCGTTTGAGATTTTAGAGTCGTTTGGAGTGTGTGAGAAGTGGATTTAGTGAAAGGATTGGGTGTTATTTCTACTAAGTCTGCCAATTATGAATCAAATTTATCTATTTCTTATAAATATCGACGTGATTTTAGACTGGGTTAAGGACAGTACTAAATGTCTCTATGATAAGGGAAATGTGTCGACATTAATGAAAATTAAGCATAATTTAGTTTTATCTCAAAAATAATAACGAGGTTTTTTTTAATTTATGGTCTAGTATTTCTAATCTCCACATTTTGTTACTAAATAGGACACTATTAATAGCACCTATTAATTGTGCCCTATTAGTTTCCCTATTAATAGCAGCATTACACTTTAATAATTCATCGGACGAGATCTCACAACAGAATCTCTACTATTTATAAATAAAAAAAAAAACTTATTTAATTATATAAAAATCATTAAAATATTATCTTCAACACATAATTTATATAAAATTAAGAAAATATACATCAATGTTCAAGCCCAGTTTACAATTTTTCACAACTGAAAGAACCACATAATACGAAATACATAATATACTATTTCCTAAACAAGTAGAACATTCTTTCAGCGGTAGGCGTGGTTATCTCGTATAAGCGGGTAACCGTATATCCGTAGCTATATCCGAATATCCGCGGGGGCGGATCAGCTGGATATCCAACAGGTGGGGGATGAGCCGCGAGGAGATACGCCCACTGCCACGTGCTTAAAGCCGGTGGACTTCGGATTATGGTTAAATTAAATTTGTTGTGAAGCTTGGAATTGTTCATTCTGTTCCTATTTCATTTTTAATATGTTAATAATGCTGTATATTAAAAGAGGATTTATATAATTTAATATTAAACGTATATATAGCATGGGTTTGATTGATAAAGATTGATAAATAAAATTAAACTATTACTGGTTAACTATTATTAAGTATGTTACTTCGAGAAATAATTATGAAATAATTCATGAAACTAAGCAGAAATCGAATCCAAAACCACTAACTGCAAAGTTAAACTAAAATTACCAGCAAAAAGGTTTTCAGAACAAATAATTAACTTAATCACCAAGAAAAACATAATAAATAAAACTAAATTACAAAACAGCTTCGTGACGTAAAACAAAATGTGGTATTACCAAAAGATGACACAAATTATGAGCCGGTGTACAACTAATGTGAATTTATTACGCCATTTTCCAATTTGATGGCTGTATCGACGAAAACATTCGGCTTCCAACTCTTCGGGTGTCATTAATAACGAATCAATCTCATTTGAATTGGCGTAGTTCTAATGCCTATGGGAAATAAGGTATTAGTGGATAGTAATATATTTATTTTATGGTAATCAGTCAGGAACAGGGTGAAGGCACTCGCTTGGAAATTGGGAGGCTGTTCTGATAATGTCTTTCTGGTTTGTTATTGTTGTTATTTTAATAATAATTATTTAGATTTTCAATAAATTATTCATTTAGTCAAATTTAAAACAATGAAAACTAATATTAATGTGTGTATTTTTTAGGCTTCCATACCGCAATAGGAAAGAAAATATTCGAAAAAAATTAAATTTATAGATATTTCTTTATGATATTTCTTTAAAAAAACGTATTTAACATTTATCATTGTACTTAATTACATACAAAATGAGTGTATAAGTCTGCAAAGTTTGTCAATTTTTATAAGTTACTCTCGTTGACATACGTACCTAGGGTAGGAAGAAACCCGCGAAAATCGTATTCAGTTGACATACTTCACAAATACCAGACAAATAACGTTAATAAAATACATAAAATATATCATATAATAAAGTATTCTGGAGATATATAAAGTTAATAACTCTCGCGTATCCCGGTTATTTGTCGGCATAAGAGGCAAATTAATAGTCCAAACTTCTTGGATTCCACACGCCTTACT
The DNA here is from genome assembly GCA_013403645.1 of Heliconius nattereri. Taxonomy (NCBI): domain Eukaryota; kingdom Metazoa; phylum Arthropoda; class Insecta; order Lepidoptera; family Nymphalidae; genus Heliconius; species Heliconius nattereri. Next base: position 2,852,319 of record JAAIXI010000254.1, read on the forward strand.
CCGAACTTGGTCGCCAATTAATTTATTGTACTAACTTTGAGTTCTTTATTGCTAATATGTAGAAAAGAGGTTATTTCAGTTTAAGTTGAGTTGTTATTAATTGAAGTCAGTCGTAGCGTAGGCACAGCAGTGCGACTGTAAGCGCGACAGGCTGGGGTTCAATTCTCATTCGAGTTAACGAAATATTTAATATTTTCATTTCCTTGCTCCGGTAACAAAGCAAAACTTGACATTGAATTTTACATGCAAACACCTTGCAACATGAATATAATAATAATAATGAAGCCTTTTATTCTGAACTGCTTATCATCTATACAATTCTAGTTAACAAACAAAACTTAAATGAACTAAAACTAATAAACTTAAATTATAACTAATCAAGTATTTGGTATTTGCTTGTCTTTTGCTGTGGAAAGTGAAAGGGAACGAAATGTCCAAATACAAAATACAAAAAAAAGAAAGAAAGTTCTACTGCGATGAAAGCTTTTAAAAATCTGTTTGTTTTTAATTCCGAACTTGCATTTTGAAAAAAAAAATCTTTAAGAGGCTTTTTTGATTTTAAGAAATATTATATTTCAATTTTTCCAAGATATATTCCGGAAACCAAAGACAAAACGCACCAATCACGCCACCAATAAAGTAAATCACACGCGCACGTCCTCGTTTACACCGCGGCAGCTCTAATTAGCCCTTCCTTATTTATGATTCATAAGCCGATGAACAATAAATTGTGAGAATCTCTCCGTCCCACATGTGCTACTAAGCCCGGCATTAGCGAATGTTGAATGTTGGCTCTCCTAATAAGAGAGAAGAGGGATGGAAGGAATCGTTCTGATTACTATATTATTTATTACGTTACGTGCGTGCGTGTAAACGCTGCCTAATACCCCAATCTACTGTTGTCTTAGTCTTGCGCCTTTAATACAATGTCTTTAAGAGCAATGTGTTAACAATTGTTGTTTTTATTTATTGTTGTTATATGTTGCTCTGGTAGTGAGGTGAAACGCGGTGTTGAGTTCCACCACTCAACACGGAATACCTCAAGAGTTTGGCAGAAATGTCTTAATGGGGAATGGAGTCTATTAAAACATGTGCCCAGGTTCCACCTGTCTAGCCAGTTATATGTGGGAAACAACATAAAAAAATATATATTACACGAAAACTTGTATATTACGAATCTATATAAATAAGTTTAAGATTAAGTTCTTTCAGCTTTACATATTATTGATTTTTAGCGGAGAGAAAACCTAGTAATTTTTTTCCTCTTTTATGCTGTTAGCTCTACGGGCTTTTACAACGATACAGGACTGTGAGAACTATACTGTCCTTAAGAAATTGCAAGCACTACGGAACAGTGATTTGAGAAAGGGGGGCCGTCGAAATGAAGAAACGAAAATATTTATAAATAATAATCCCCCGAGTGGGAATCGAACCCACAAGACACGGACACGGTTCGGGCACACAAAAATATTCAGAATTATTACAAAAATCCCTATACAATTAATTGCTATTAGTGAAATATTATATTTATCAAAGGATATAAATCTATTCTTGAGACCTCCACGTGATTAATATAACCCAACCAATACAAAACCTTAACAATGTATACAAAGCGCTATTGAATTATGTTCTCATATTTTGTCCTATCTCTCCTTGTGCCGAAGGGGGTGGAATAGAACAGAGACTTTAAAGAAATAGTATAAAAAAATATTAGGAAAGCTAAGTGACTATTTTAGTGAGTATTTTTATGATTTTATGTTAAGTGTGCCACATATTATACACCTACTCGTATATATTTTTTTAATTCAAATTTAATTTATAAATAATAAACTAAAGAAATCCACACTTTTTACAGCATTAGATTTTTTTTTAAATTGCAAGTAATAACATTTACCATAAATTAATTACAAAGACATCTTTACGCCCTTTCTTGTTTAAGTCTTGTTCTATGGATAAAGTGTAGAAAATGCTTCATACGCCACCTTTGAGCTCACGCCCGAGAACGCTTTAGTGTTAATTATAATGAATATTTATATTGTTTGTGCATTTACTTTAACTTGAAAATTGTATAAGAACTCGTGTGTTTAAGCAATGGAAAGTTTAAATTGGATGACGTGACGGAGTTCATATATCCCAGTTTATAATAAAGATATTTCGTCGTTTCGTACAAACTTCTCAAAGTTTTGTCGAATTTAAGAAAATTTTATTGTAACTGTGTTATTTTTAGGACTTATATTAAGTTTTGTATAGCATATTTATTACTAAATATATTTTTAAGCCCCATTAGTATATGATATTTACATGAAACTCTCAAACAAATTCTTAATAATAAAAATTTAAACGACTTTTTAATCATCGACAATCTTTTAGAAGTGTTTAAAAAATTATTAAATTAAAAATTAAATTAACGAGATTCATTCCAAAAATTTATTAATACTCTATTTTTCTTAAAATAATTATAAAAGAAACATATTATAAAATTCAACATACTATTAAACAATTTAAAGTGCAAACACACGTATCCGCGCAGGCTTTAACCATCGACCGTCTTGGAGGCGCCATGTTTCATCCACTAACAGTAATCTACGGCGCACTGAATTATTATTTATAAGGTAATTACAAAAACACTCGCACGCACGCTATCTCTAATATAATTTATGGGGGGATAAACGCCGATGGGTAATTTTTGCATATCCCCCTACCCCCCTCCCTCCCCCGTATACCTAAATTGAATGATGATGTCTTGGAGTCACATTATGAAGAATACGGTGGAATGATGATAGATATCCTCGATATTAGCTGGCTTTGATATATTAATATAATCCTTGGATGTGTTGGGTTACGTGTGATTACCTTCCTTCTACTTACCTCGCCGTGTGCGGCGAAAGGAAACTAGTGTTAAGACACTCCGTTAGCCATTTTTCGCCGAATTCTGGAGGTTCTGTTGAGTGGCGGAACTTAACGCCACGCTTCATCACATTTGTGCCCCTGCCCCTATGAAAAATTATGATAGATCTCCGTGATATTAGCTGACTTTGAAATATTAATACATTCCTTACTTGTGTTGTGTTACGTATGAAATGTATTTTGTCATTATGTAAATTAATATATTTTTATGCGTTTTTTTTATTTAGTGAAAGTGGGAAATGGATTGCTATTTTAGTTAAAATTATATTTTTCATTATGCAATTTGAGATTGCCCACAATTGCAGCTGCATACAAATCCTGCAGATGGAATATTTTTTTTAAGATCGCTCGACCCAATTAAACCGTATGTATTAAGTTGCATTTGCAAGAAAGAGTGCAGGTAAGTATGACCTGACCTTTTTCTCACATCTTTGTACTATTTTTAATCTTTATCGCCATTGATTTAATTAATATTAACAAACGCTGTTAACATATATTTACACATAAAAAGTACAATATAAATTAAAATAGATTTGCCACTATTAATTAAAAAAAAAAATCAATATAAAAAAACTTTCTTCTATTATTAGCCGGAGGAGACCCATACGTCGGGGTACGGGGTACCTCCAGCACGCGAAAGTTTATTATCGGTTTCCTCTAAACGTATCCGAAGTTATTTTGCATGTAGCCGAGATAGCGTGTGTTGCAGTTTGAAAGAAACTCATGAATTATGGCTCTAACTTTACACGGATTTTGTAGAACTGGATATGGTTTATATTTAAAGTTTATTTTCTTTTTAATTTTGTTTCTTTACCACTATGTCCCGCACACAGCAGAGAAACCTATTGCTAAAACATTCCATTCCTCCTTTTTCTGCCGAATCTCGGTCGCATTTTTTGAATAGTCTCGACGCTTGAGCAAAAAAATTACAATATTAAATACTCCATTTTGTTGAGTGAGAAGTAAATTAATTTTAATTTCACTATAGAGAAATATTTAAAAAAAAAATGGGTGGAAAATAAGAAATATAATGACAGTAAGATTTCTAGGTGTATTTTTTAGTACTTCATTAATGCTTTACAATATTTTTATTAAAAGATAAAAAAAAAATTTACGAAGAAAATCTTGCCTATACGACATATCAAAAATAATAACATAACTTCGGCTTCCAATATTACATTAAACAACAAAAATATAAATATTTACAACATAATTCAAAGAATAATAGCCATTTGACACTAAATACCTCTTATGGGAACTACATCCGCCCGCCAAAGAAAATCATATTCATAGAGACGATAAATTCCCATCCGAGCAACGCACACCTCTTTAATCGTATTATTTTAATATACGTAAACCAAGAATTGTCGGATGTCCTGCTCTAACTCAGGATATGGTCTATATCGTCGTCCCTCTCGTTTTTCGGAGGATATCTTAATAAGATTCATGAAAGGACCCCATATTTTATATCCCACTCGTTCCTCTATCTTCTTATATTATCCCGCAAGAAGAGCGTCTTTGAAATATGTGCTTGCTTGGAAATTTCCGATCTTTCAATTACACCTTTGTTGAAGTTTGAAATATTTTGGAAATTGTTATAATGATATAATTTTAACACTTTTCTATAGTATTTGCGATGGTGTGTTAAGAAAACGTCTTCTTATGCATTTTATAATGCAATGACATGCACTTTAAGTGACTTAAGTGAGAATTTCATTGTTCAAGAATATTTAGAGGACAAACTTTCTTTCATTGTATGGAATTAATGTCTATTGAATGTAATGCAGGATAGCTGCCAACTAATGTAATAGATTGTACCATTGATTTTGAAAAGAGCAACTGTGGAGTTTCTTGCCGGCTCTTCTCAGCAGAACTGCCTTCCGAACCGGTGGTAGCTTTTTGTTCATATGTTCATTCGACGATTCAAAAGTGCTTGCTTATAATAAGTTTATTTGAATAAAGAATATTTTGAAAAAAATTGCGGCTCTCATCAACGTATATTTGAAGACTGATTAATATGGTTTGTATACATTTAATAAAATTGTGACTATCCGATTATGTGTTTGTTTTATATAAATCTATTCATAAATAGAAAAGTTTTATAATTAATATAAAGTGTTATGTTCGACGACATTTCTATACAATCTTTTTTTATTGAATTAAAATGATAATGTTATTAGAATACGAAAGTAATTCAGATTGGTATATTAATGATTGTGTAGTACAAGCGGGCGAAGCCACAAGCAGCTCCCTAGTATATCTCTATTAAATTTTAATGATCATGTTGATAAAAATAAATAACTATTGACAGTGCAATAATTTTGTAAAAAATATATAAATTATGTTGATAAAGTAAAATTATCAACTAAAACCACGTTATTTTCTATGAACTAAAATTACCTATTAATATACCACTTATAATTTGTCTAATAATTTTAGGATTTTAAATGAGCAAAATAATATTTCTCTAATATGTTTATATATTAAAAGCTATACATAAATAACATACAGAAGAAATCATAATATCAGTATGGATATTGGTAAGTTAATATCTGTGTGCAGCTTAAAAGTTTCGTTCGCATCCGCGCGCTACCGATATTAAATAAAGTTACGGCTATAAATATTCCTTCAGTTAACTATGGAACAAGGCAAACCTATAATGTGCGAATATGAGAAAAAAAATATATAAATTCAATACTTTTTGTACGTCTTAAAACTTTATAGAAAAAGTTGTAAGTTAACTGTTGACTTACTTAGAGCACAGTAGAAGTTATTTAAACTTAAGTTATTTAAATATTATAATGTAACTGAACCATTATTTTAGACAGGTGGTAATAAAATTAAAAAAGAGCGAGGCGTCAAGGCAAAGCACGGTGTTAAGTTCCGCCAGACAACACACAAAATACCTCCAGAATTTTTCTAGCTGAGAGCTAGGCTCCCTCTGCCTACCCTGGTGCATACAACGTGAAGCTGAAAAATCGCAATCTTTACATATTTTAAATGAAACTCTTTAACTTTTAAAAGAGTTCAAGACATCGGATCTCCAAAAATATATCATATTAAATATACAATTAATCCGTTTAAATACTCTCATTTAAAAAATGACCCCTCACAAGTTTCCACATTTGCAATCAAGGAAACATCAACATCCCATTTTCACCACCAAATAAGTATATCAGCATGCAAACTTTTTTCATAGACTCCTGCGAGGGCGCGGTAATACCTTCGGTCGTAAATCTTTACTTTAAGAGAAAACCAGGGGAGGATTAAAGATCAAGTAATCTTACGTTCAGATGAGTTATGGCCGCCGCGGTTCTCTTTATTGTAACTTTAAGAAACTAAGAGGAGATTTTGTTAAGCGTTCGAAATTAATTTAGATAATGATTTATGGTATCTCCTGTAAGCAGGAAACTCCCGTGGGCCTCGTATTTGCATAATTGGGAGTAGGTATATGTATGTATAAACGTTGATTCAGCTGTTCTAATGCTGATTGTGATTATATTACCATAGCTATCTACATTGTTGGGTAGTGTTCCTGGTTTCCTGGTTACCCTGGATCCTGCATACCTGCTGCTGGATTCGGCATTAGTAGTCGACAACTTTTGAAATGTTATTATAAAGGTATAGTATAAGTATTATCTAACTGTCAGTAATAGCAAATAAGCTTGGGTTTACAACAATTTTCTGATATCACGTCTAAATTAGCGTTTATTATATACTTTTAGCGTTAACTACACTTGGGTACGCAAGTTCCAGACGTTTGACTGTTCTGAGTTCCTCCTGCATCACCTAAGGGCTCAGAACTCGCACCGTGACTGGAAAGCTAAGCATTTTCTGCTTTTTTTAACTATACATATATATATAAAGGTAAAAGTTCCGAGAGTCGAAGAGAATACTTTCATTAAAAAAGACCTATTATAAACATTATCACCTAAGCTAAAAGTAACTTCTTTCTACAACAACTGCTCAATCAATCATTCGCTAATTACAACTTTCTTGAGAAACAATATCAAATATTTAAGCCAAACGACTCGCTTACTCAAATCAACATAGATTAAGACGCTAAGTGGCCAAAGTGATTTGTCACTGCGTACTTTATCACTCCCATCATCCGAACGGCGGCGGTTATTCATAAATCTTACGGTATTATTTGGAAGGTGAAACAACAAACATTACCGGTATAAATCTGCAACGTATCTCGGTTCGCGAGTTATGCCTTTTACATACTGTTTGTTAGAACTTGTAATAAATAAAAGACTTTTAATATCTATTAAAGTTATAAAAGACGAATCAGTGTTTACAACTATCATTTTCTTTTAAAAAAGTAAGGAAAGTAAAAAACCGGCTCGTCCGCTGCACAAAAATTGAAGATATTTCGAGGCTTTTCTGAAATTCGAGCTTAGCTTAGCCCGGAGCCCTTTCATCTGTAACATCACTTGAACTAGCTGCTATATTAATTATTGCCCCACTTTTAAGGGTATTTAGAATTTCACCTCAAATATATAGTTTTCATCTTTTTTCCTGACACGTAGTACTAGACTACCTGTCAAATTTCATCATTCTACATAAAGAGATTAATAGAAATAATAATTAAACTTTCCATATGAATATTCGTTTGTCACTGCCAAGATTTTTAATTTAAAATATTTTGTTTATTGCACATATACCTACTTAAAATATTGAATAATTTCCACAAATACAACATTCCGTTCGTCCAGTCCGTGTGTCCGTTCCGTTATCTACCAACGTCGCGCCATAAGACAATAGTAACGCAATAATAAAAATGTTGAATAGCCGCTACGATACTGTTACTGCGACTCATTGTTCCGCGATAACGGATAAACTGTACCCAGAAGACTATATATACTAGGCGCTTTGTAAATTATTATGTTTTATCTGTGCAGAATATTTTTCCTATATTCTATGGAGAATTTCATTAACATTACATACTTGTATATACTTGTCTTTTTTTGGGTCACACTGTATCCTGTATACAGAAGGGTAGGCAGAGGGAATCTAGTGTTAAGACACTCCGTTATCCATCCAATTCTGCAGGTATTGCGAGTTGAATAGTGGAAGTCCACGCCCATTTACACTAGAGCGAAGTAATAAAATTATTGTTATTATTTTATTTCATTTCCTCGAGTGGAAATCGAACCTACGAGCTATGTATGGCATTTATAATCACACTTTGTGCTTCGAAGACTTACCGTCGAATAGTAGGTACTTATAATTTTAATAAAATAACGTGAGAAAACGTTATGCTCGGTCATATTAGTGTAAAATATGAGCATTTCCTGTGAATACAATATACCTGAATTTCAAACACGAAAATTGACGCAAAAATTTCATTTCTCACGAAAAAGGTTGACATTTAAAGTTCCACCAGATTGTATTTACGAGATGCCATCTCAGCTCTTCACGTTTCCCGCAAACCATATATTTCGAGCGTTTATTATCCTTACTTATCTCAGAGCATTGTTAAAAAGCGTGATGACTTAGGAACTGAAAGTCCCATTAAGTAGGTCTATTCATGTGGTGAAGGGTGGGTGGGGGTTCAAATAAAAAGGAGTTATTTAAAAATATAACAAGCGAGTATTCTTGTAGATAAGACGGTTGCGTTTCCGGCGTCTTCCCTGTCACGGAATTATTTCAGTGATTCGACGAAACGCGACGTCGTCTTGCTGTCGCATTCAGCGCTGTATCTTTAAAAAATTAAGGGATGTTCTTAGTTTTGGTACGTTTTATAGTCGATTTGATTGAAATTAAAAATAAATGTAGTTTTTTACGTGACCGCGTCACTTTTAGAACATGTACGCCGCTGCACGCCGTAGTTGTGAATTACAATCGAAAAAGCAATATTCTTAGTGTAGAATGAAATAGTTTTCCCTGTCCATCATATGTTTAAAAAAATGTTGAAGAAAGATATATAAATATATATATTTTTTCACTATAAATAAAATAAAAACAATAAATCTATTAAAGCTATTAAAATAATCGATATCAATGTCTAGAGCACGTCCCACACTAGAGACAGATCTCTAAAGAGCGACCGTGTCAGATGCCCGCCGCTGTTTCTTAATTTCCTCTCGCAAAGATAAGATTGGCTTTTAGCTTTTTATTGAATTTCGCTATGTTATGTACTGACTTTACAACTCGCACTGAAATGGCGTTTATTTTTAAAAAGATAGCTAGTTTATTTATTAAAACTGGAAAGTATTAAATGATATTTTTAGAACATATTTACATTTTATTCCAGATTTATTATTTTCCTTTTTTTTCTCCATATTATGTTATGAAAAAATATAATTAAACGATTCAATCTCATAAAAAAAACTGTGTTAAAATTGTAAAAGAAATATTAACCAGCAATATTTCTTTGGCAAAGTATCCTTCAACCATTCATTTTCATAAACCACTGTATCATCAAGGGAGGTTATAGCACTTTATTTCTCTCTCCGTATCTGTATAATGTGTTCGAACATAAGAATCCCGAATATATTTGCGTTATCTCCGTAAACCGCGTTAGCTACGACTCTACATTTCCGTAGAGCACATTCGACGTGATAGCTTTGCTTTCCGTTGCACTTTTATCTTTTATTTAATGACGCTATGGTACCTACTTATATATTTTTTATTGAAATAATCAGCATAAAAAATATATAAAAACCAAAAATAAATGCATTTTCATTAAATGATTAATGCAAATTGAGTTTTCGAATCGTAAATAACACAACTTCAAAGCAAATAATTGAAAAAACATAAATAAAAAACACAAATTCAAAAGAATCACACCTTGGAATAATCTGGCAGATTCTTTTAAACGAACGATTTAATTTAGAAAACTCAAAAATTATCTTTTAATTGCCCAATGCGGTGCGGCGGGACGGTCGAATTAGACGAGATAATCGCGTTACAGTTGACACCTTACTGTCAAAATGAATTGGGGGATGTTTTAGGGGGTCGTGAATTTAAAAAAACACATTAATATATTTATAATATTTTTATGATGCCTTTGCAGTGTAGATAAATTGTTATTAATATAGGAATTAAAGAATAGGGGGCGTCGGTTCGATTTTAACTCTGTGGGATGAATTATTTTCATTTCGATGTTATGGTGAGAAGACAAAGGACGGCGTTGAATTCCGATAATTGGGCGGTGCGTGGAGTATAAAATATGTTAGCACCAGGTTCACTTAGCAGACCCCGCTGGACTCAGGGTTAAAAATATACTATAATTTCAATGACTTTGAGTTCACTGTTCCCATATAATACTATATTAAGTTTTTGATCCTCTTTCTTCCTTTTAGAACACAGCTTTAAACTAATTAGTTAACTGTGTTTAAAAGCAAGATAGAGGATCAAAATATAAACACACATATGCATATTGGCTCTGTCTTAGTTACTTTAAAATAAATAGTTAATTAATATCTTAAAAATAACACATTATTATTAAATTATATAAGCGCAAACAATTTCTACCAACACAAATAATACTCAAGACAAATTCCACTCTCTCATTTTCTTTTACCACTTACTTTTTGGTCGTCTCCTATAAAATGGTCTCCATCACCGAGGTGCGGTCTGATTAGCCCCAACGCTTAGCTGTCCTGGGGGATGTTGTTAAACAATTTTGATGAGAGATCGTTAAGAATTCACTTGTTTTGTCTAAAGGGACCGTTACAGTAATAATAATTGACGTTTTAACTTTTATTTGGCACTTTATTTAAACGATTAAGTGCTTTAATGGTGCTAATTAAAATGTTTTTGTTGTTCTGTTTAATTTATTTGATTTAGAATTTGATTCGTTTAAATTTATAACGATGTTACTTCATTAAATCAAGTAAGCGACTGGCCGTTGATACTATACATATACAATTTTGTATGTGCATACACAAAAGGTAGATTAAAGTAGACTTTAACTAAAACTTTTATTTCAAATGATATTTGTCGCACGCTGATCCGCGAGCTGACAGACAATGGTATACACGTCAGGAGCAGCAGTAAACAGTTAAGCCAGCGCAGACGGTGGGTGAGCGTGGGATCTTTTCACCTGAGGTCGCGGTGAGTATGAGGGAAATTGTGGATATTCACGAAGAGTTGGGTAAGATATAAATAATAATATTATTGAAATGATTATGATGCTTATGATGCTTGCTATTAATTGACGATGGTTATTAAAAGTTGAACAAATTTGAAGAATTATAAAACCTAAAATCTTTTAAAGCGTACGCGTAGTAATTTCAAGAAATAAATAATAATAATAAAATTAAATAGTTAATACTAAATAGTTAACAAATAACAATAAAGTTTGCTTGCGAGTGATAAAGGCACAAAGTGTGTGTGTGCACAAAAAAAAAGTAACACACCTTTTATTACATATTTTAATATGAAAAACACATGGAAAAAAAGGGTTGAAAAATTATTATTTAACATTATAAACAATAATACAAATATAACTACTAGAATACAATCCTCAACAATTATATCATAGACATATTTAATGTATGTGGTAAAACATCTCTATATAAATACAGTCAGTGGATGCATAAGTGCGATTTAGCAAGATGTCAGGGCGTGCGGCCTTCTCATGCGTTAATATTGTCGCGACAAATTAATTCTAACATAGATTTAGTTGACAATAAACTGCTTGTCTGTCCGTATTGTTTTGTATTTATTATTAAAGAGAATCTAAGCGAAGTCTGTGTGCAATTGTTGATGGTCGGAATTCCAGTCAGATGTCTATTTAAAGAAAAATGTTCAAACGTATGTATCAAATTAGATACATACGTCTTTATTTATAAAAAATGCATTAATATATGTCATATATATTATCTATATATATAAAAGGACTTGTCCTCACTGACTGAGGTAAGACGCGCGCACAGCCGTAACCGCTGTGTGTAGAAACGTGAAATTTGGACAGATGTTTACTTTCATAATCTGGACATCCACTAAGAAGGGATTTTGAAATATTTTAACGCTAAAGGGCTGGAGTAGGCGTTGAAAGTTTGTATGGAAAAAAAATTTGAATCGACACCGATTTTTATAAAATTTGGAGTCTACATTATTAAAAGTATTTAATTGAACACGTGTTTCATCGTTTTCTAGATTTCTCTCCTGAGGGTGCAAATAAGGCGTTAAAAGTTTTTATGGAAATATCTTTAAAACGCCACCGATTATTATAAAATTTGAAATTTAGACTCTTAAAAATATTTAATTGAACATACGTTCCATGGTTTTCTAGAATTCACCCCCTAAGAGTGCAAATTTTTTGGTTTGTATGGAAAAATCTTTAAATTTAAATTACCGATTTTTATAAAATTTGAAATTTAGACTCTTAAAAATATTTCATTGAACACATGTTTCGTTTTTTTATAAGAATTTACCCCTAAATACGCAAAAGAAGCTGCGCGCGTCCGCTAGTTATACATATATGTATTATTTAAAATTTACCAATCATAATCGGTAACAGTTTTTACTATTTTATTGTATTTTAACTTCGGCAAGGATTACCAATTTTTCATTTAATAAATACCTATGTGACCTGCTGAACTCGTAAATTATAAAATATTGAAAAAATGACGCTAATGTTGCCAATAAAAATTCAAGAAAAGCTAACATTCACAATCATATTATATTTCTTTTTGTATTATTAAAGCAAAAATAAGTACAAAGAAATAATTAAATTTCCTTACTGATTAGATTCTTTTGTTAAGCCTAAACTCCATTGTATTTAAAAAAATATAAGATACAGTATTTCATCTTGATTAAGATTCGATCACTCGAATAAATGAGAGGAGGATAATTGAATATCCCCCGATTGGCTCTGGTGCAATGAATAAAAAATAAGCCGCGGTTGAACCTCGCAAAAAGAGGGGAGGGGAGTAAAAAAATAATATTATCCCGTGGAAATGAATTAAGCATCTCACAGATATTGCGGCTCGGGAGACTGCAGCTTAGTGTGGAATAGGCTCAAGATTAAAGGAAAACAAGTATTTCTTTTTAATAAGTGAAAATAAAATCAGCTTCACGCTGAATCCATGCATATACAGCAGGGTGAGCAGAGGGAACCTAGAATACTAGGTTCCCTAGACGTAAGTAATAACTTACGTACTACTTATACATAACAGTAGGTAATATATAAAAAAAGAAATAGTAAAAAAACTAACTGATCTTTTCTAAGCAAGATTTGATTTATAATATAACAAGCAAACCACAAGACAAAATTAAAGATAATAAAAGAAAAAAAATATCCATACTGATACAGCCCAAAATCTTCCGATCCCGGGTAAGTAGGGAATAAAATTAACCGAGGATCATCGCTAATGAAAATAAATTGGCGGCGGGAGATTTGAGATTACACCGACGGCAGAGAGTAGAAGAGTGCGGGCGGCGACCGCGACAAACAATTTTGCTCTCCTATAACCTTATACCTTCGGATATACTTATATATATTGTATATATACGAGTATAAGAATCGTTCATATAAATATCGTTATTAACGTAAACGTTTTTTTTTTTCAGCTTCACGTTATAGGACAGGCTGAGGGAACCTGGGAACGTAATGTTGAGACATTTCGCTCCCGTTCTCCATTTTCCGCCGAGATCTGAAGGCGTTGCCTGTTTAGTGGCGGAACTTAATGACGTGCTTGCCTCGTTACCAGAGTGAGGAAGCGAATATTAAATATTTAATATCTTCAATATTTGATTAACTGTTTAGAGTTTTTAAGTAACTTCTGAAAAAAAGAAAAAAAAAATACTAATAGAAAAACAAAATGATATTGATTGAAATGCTATTTATTCGATAGATCGAAAAATACTTGAGAAATAATCCTTACTTATTTTTGGAAAAATTCAATGTAGACAGATTTTTGTCTGTTTTCAAATTATGTCATAGATCATCCTCAGCCACGTCGTTAATGAGATGTAAAGCTTAATTTTCCATTTGAAAAAGCACATTTTCGTTTCCTTCTAATTTTCGCAAAATATACCAAAGAATATTTTAAAAGTTTACGTAAACATTGGCTTACTGGGGGTAAAAATGCCATGTCAATTAATAAAGTCTCTGTAAGTCTCGGCTTAGCCGATTCCTTGTTATATCATAACTAAGGTTTGGGTCAGCCGACAGATAGGCAAAGAGGTACAGCTTTCACTTGAATATAGCAAGCTTTACTTCTTTTGAGCTTCACGTTGTATCCCGCACATAGCAGTGTAGGTAGAGGGAACCTGGGAACCTAGTGGTATAACACGCCGTTCGTTACTTTCCGCCGTGTTTAGATCCATTACGTGTTGAGTTGCGGACCCCAACTGGTTACCAGAGCGAGGAAATGAAGATATTTAGTATTTCATTTTCCTGAATGGGATTCGAACTGTCGAGCTTATAATCACACGCTTGAGCCACTGCGTCGCAACAAATAGCCGCAAAATATAATGTACCTACTTACTTACTGTTTTTACTTTTATTTTAGCTATTATTATTATTCTTCGTAAAATCTCATTTTAAATAACATAAATTTATTTATCACAATATTATTATAGCTCCAAATAGTATATAGTATATAGTATAGCAGTACGGCCACAGCCTAAGCAATACACCAGTGTATTAAGTAGCTCGAGTAAATCTTCCAAACAGGGCTTAGGAGTTTTATTGCGCAGCGTATAGGCCGGTCGCATGTCCGGCTAAATGACACTTTGGCTAATAGCTTCTTAATGCTTATCATTTTTTTTCATACTGTCATTTGTTAACCAGAGGGAACCTACTTTTAAAACACTCCGTTCATAAATTTCTGCTGAATACGCCTAATGTATTGCTTGTTGCGTGGCGGCGCTCTCAACGTTCTACGTTAGCTATATTTATAGGACATATTTCGTTTTCAGGGATTCCGTACATTTTTAAGGAAAAATGGAACCCTTATAAGAACACTTTATTGCCCGTCCGTCCGTCTGACTGTCTGTCTAAATTATATTTTTTTTATGTTTTATTAAATTATTTTAAAAATGTTACATACCTACATACATAATAAGTTCTTCAATATAAACAAGATTGATTTTATTTTCTCAAGACATCATATATTTTCAACAGTAAGTCCTCGCGCTCCCGCCAAGGCGAAGGCTCTATTACTTAGCTTGTAATAAATTACTTAATTACGGCACGTCATAATCCACGGTTAACTAACATAAATGCGCGGCTCCGCTCGCCGCAGTTTGTTTAGATTAAAACTTAATACCTAACTTATTAACATAGACTATGTATCTAAGGTGAAATATTGCGCTTGTTTCGAAAGAAAACTTAATACAGAATGAGATATTGGTTTCTTAAGGAGTGATGGTTTTCATATTATTATATCAATATGTAGGAGTCATTAGATATTTGACTCCTTGATATTGGTTTTAGGTTCTATTCTATTCTTTTAGATTCACGCTTTTTCCCGTATATAATAAAAAAATAATGTCGTGACACTGTTCTCCGCTTACCGGCCCTTGCAAGTGCACCTCACTAGCCTCCTCATACATCCTCTTTAAGTGGTCATTATTTTTCTTAACACTTAATTTGTATCTTTTATCTCTACTAAACATATTCCAGATATAAATATTCGTAATTTTTTTCCAAATTTTTCCATTGCAAGGTGCAAGGTGCAAGGTAGCACCCCTTCCGTTCGTCCTTCAATATATATTTTTTAATTTAAAAAACCTATGCCTTACTCGCGTTCAGATCTAGATTATTATTTTCACACGCAACTATTAGTGACATAAATGCTTGCAGCTTGCATTTTGATGATGCAACTGCATATGCGTACTTCAGGCAATTTATCATCAGGTCAATAGTGACATAATAGTATGTACTTCTTGTTTCTGTTTTTCAAGTTATATCCCACATATAAGGCTAAGCTAAGGCTAAGTAGAGACAAGGGCTTTGATTAGTATTATTGTATTATTAATAAAAGTGCCTGACAAATATAAGAGCAATGTTCAATGTGCTTGTTTGCTCTGATTATTTTGTACAAATATATGAAAGATTTGTATAGGCGTAAAATAAAAGAAAAAAATAGCAATTGTATTTTTTTTTAAATTATAATTTTGATAAAAATCTTAATAAGTTTAGTAACGTTTGATGTGTACGGACCAATAGTGCACATCTCATCATACATTGTTATCTCACCTTCATATAAATTATCAGCTCGTTTCTTTCAGTGCATTCTGTTATATATTCCATAATGTTTATTTTTAGACAGAAATATAAGTTCATTAAATTGCAACAAATCTTACTGTTTTCACAGATTCTTAGCTTAATACAAAATTAAAATTCTCTTTATATTACTTGATTTAAGTTCAATGATTTTTTTAGAGTTTATAATTGTCTGAGTGTAAATTCGACATTCGTGGGTTCGATTCCCTTTAGGGAGAATGAATTGTTTTCATTTCCTCTTTTCAAGACAAATACTAGCATTGAATTTTGTCTCAACATAATAAAACAGCTTTTATCTATTAATTGCTAAAATTAATCTAACTTTATTAGACATAGACATTACTTAGATGCGTTAAGGTACAAACAGGTAGGTACAAGTAAGATGTCTCAATCCAAACTTAGCCAAAATCCCGAGACATGATAAAGGCGGTCACTCACTGGTGATGTCGCGACAATGCGTCTACAGATATCGGCGGCGATTACACTTGCAGTTTGACAGGTGATTTGGGTTCCCGTCGCCTCTTCCGTCGCTGGGGGTACCTATTGACACATGCTGTTTCGATGGGTACTACAATAATATATTATATAATAATAAACTATATGTATATAGTAGTAATAATATAAATAAGTTGTGGCAAAACTATAGGAGATTTGACGTAAGTTGATAAGAACGTATGGTGTTATGGGCATAGTGTTTGGAATTGCTTTCCAATAAGCGCGGGTTTGAAGCCTGCGTCGTTCATTATTTCCACGTTTTCACGCGTTCTAATGAATGAATGATAATTACAATTGCCCGGCTAGCTCAGTTAGTACAGAATGAGACTGTTAATTTTAGGGTCGTGAGTTCGTGTCCCACGTTGGGTGATGTGCCCTTGCCGCCGTCGGCATCCTCTCAAGCAGCCACGTAGTGCTTGCAAATTTTTCAGGCACAAAGTACTTTCTTATCTACCCACCCAGTGTTCCTCAATAAGCCATATAAAAGCTAACAATATTAATTAATCTCAAGTTTGAAAAAAAAACCAAATAAAATGGATTTCTAGCAATGAAATAAATCCTAAATTGTATAATGAAAGATTGCATTGTAAATTAAATATGTCTTCATTTAGATTCTATTTAAGATAAAGAAATGCTAATAACACTAATTTGGCGCTTTATCAACCATAAAAATAATAATATGACAGACTTCAAATGTATTGCATAATTTACGAATATAACGTTATTTATGCAACATAATTATATTGGTGTGTACATATAAAGGACGATAATATTATAAACGTTTATTATTAGAATATGTATATTTTTTTATTCTTTTCCAAACTACGATTTATCTAGCTAGAGCATAATAATGACAATAGTATATATTTTTTAGGCATCACACTGTATCCCACACAAAGTAGTTAAAGGGAAGATGGGAACCTAGGGTTAATGACACTTCCATTCCCCGCTTTCCGCCAAATTATGGAGGCAGTACGTGTTGAGTGGCGGAACTTAACACCGCGCTTTACCTTCCCAAATATTTTGGAAAAAAATAAAGTAAATTGTTTATAAGAAAATATGTTCAAAGCAATGTTAATTCTTTAGCTTTCCTTAAATCGAAACCTAAATTAATATTAGTATAAATTTAGTCTAACTTTAGTTAGTAGTTTATCAATTTAAAAGGAAGAGGGCACAATAAAAGACATATTCAATATCGTAGTTACTATAATCATTAAATTTTCGTTTATATAATTGAATGGAATAAACACTTAGCCAATTATTCCCAATATCTAAGCAGTAAATGCTTATGTTCCTGTGAGCCTAGTGACGTATATAAGATAAAAACCTTATTTAACATTAATAGAATATTTACATTATTTGGAAATATCATCACAGCTTTACAAAACAAGCATAACACCGATATAACAAAACAATCCGTCAGCGGTCACCACTAGACGTGTGTTTAAAAACTATAAAACAATAGCTATGTATAAATGCGTAAATACTGTAACAGTTTTAACTTTATATAAAAAGAAACCAGTCATACTAAGCGATGCTACAAGAATTTTTTTTTTTTTGTTTGAAATAGATGTTAACATTTTTTTTTTAATTACAGATAACTAAAATTTATTTTAAAAAATTGGTTAGTAAAATTTTCAAAAAAGAAAAAAAGTAAAAGTTGTTGAAACGTTTTAAATAAATTATTTTATTAAATTATATTTTCCTTATTTGAAGCAAATATTTACAATCTATTTATTATTCTTGCGTTGCTTAGTAAAACAAGTCGTCGTAGAATACTATTGTTACATTGGTAATAACCTACTTTTATCATATAATAATAATATAATATGGATATCAATCTTTGGATTGAGTATTTACTACCTAACAAATGTGAAGGAATGTGCGTAATATTTATATATTTTAATATCAATAATTATTAAAACATCTACGTTCATACAATCTATATGAAATTTGAGCCCCCAAGAGCTATATACAGACTGTTACATTCTTATATAACGTACAATGTGCAATTTTAATTACAGATAATATAACGTAGTGACTCAATTAATTTTGATTTACATTAAGTGTTATCAATCTAAGTATTTTACAGATAATATAAAAAGCAATGGAAACTTTGGTATCTCCATATATTGTTAGCTAACATTTACAGCAACTATGAGAACTAATCTAATATTTAATAAATAGATCTTAAAAATATCTTAATTACAAAACAGGAGTACCGAATGTACATTTGAGATTCTTCTAACACTATTCGAAGCGATAGATATATGAATGTATGTACCTATACACGTAGAAATTAATTCTTACGTTTAAAAGATTTTATAATCATTTACGGGAAGTAAATTAATAATATGTATTAATAATATAATTATAGCCTTTTAAAGTACGTAACCACATTAACACTAACATGGCACTTTACATCATAACGATTCATATTCAGTCTTTCGTATTAAAATTTGCTTTTTATAACACAAACTAACCACAAATAATAATCCACGTTGAGAATCTCGTTTCCGATATTAATTTAAACATGTTGACTTCAAACCAATTTCCTTTCAACCATAGCGTGATGGCCAGGATGCACGTAGTGTCCCGGAGATGTTGGTTCGTATAAAGACATTTTTAATCTCTTGCACTTCGCCCGGCGGTTTTTAAACCAAAATTGCACATTTTTCGACTCAAGTCGTGGAAATTTTTGTCTGTATGGCATTCTATTCAACTCTTCCGTATATTTTAGTATCAAGTTGTGCGAAGGATGCGTGTTCATGGAGAACCACTGTTCCAAAACTGGTACTTCAGAAACAGGGTCAATGAATGTACGATTCCTTTTTCGACGTTCATCAGAAGCTCCAGCGAGGGCTAAGTTAAGACCACTAGCACCTTCTCCAGGGACACCTCCGACTCCAGGAAAACCACTCATATATTGACTCATGTACATGATTCCATGACCGAACATTGGATGATTTGGCACCATAGGAAATGGTAAGCGATCCAAATGAGGAGAAGAAGGTCTGTAATGACGTTCTTGAACTACTTCTTCATCAGATGCAATATCAGGGTCATCTCCAGCTCCGTTCTCTTCTTCAGTGTTATTATTATTATTGTTATGTGAACTATCACTATTCTTTGTAGGAGATCGCTGAGGTGAAAGCATTTGATCTGATTTACTTAAATCCCTCGGTTCTTGTTTGATGTCATGTACCTGTGAAATAAATGGTTTTATTTATAGGGGAATCTACACACAAGCATTTGACGCAAAGATTGTGTTCAAATATAAAAAAAGTAAGTGATTAGTGTTTTTTTTACCTTTATTATGTCTGGTGGTTTTGGTGATTCTTTAGTATTTTCTTCCCTTTCATCATTGATTTTCTCCCTTTTTGTTATCAATGAAAGTGGAGCATCTGGGCTTTCAGGTCTCATTTCATCAGTATTCATATCACCGCCATCATCGTCCAGATCAGATCCAGCGTTAGACAAATTATCTTCAGACATTACTGACATGGGGTATCTGGGACTTCCTGTTAGTTGCATTGGACTCTTTATAGAATTGTGATCATGAGAACTGTAGTTGTCATTGCCTGCCATTAGTGATCCATTGCTTGGACTATGGCTTCTGCTATTAAAACCATTCAAGCCCAGATGGCCTCCAAGTCCACCAATATTGCGTAGTTCTGCGCGTTTTTGAGCGGCCCTCGCATTCTTAAACCAATAAACAACATTATTAACATCTAATGGCTTCCGTCCTCTTCTTGATTCTAAATTATTTAATTCTCGTACATATTGTTGAATTTGCTGTCTGCTTGGATGTTGGTTTTCAGAAAACCAACGTTGGAGTTTGGGTAGTTCCAATTCAGGATCAAAACTCGTCCTCATTCTTGTTTTTTGTGTAGGATATTGACTTTGGACAGTTTGTAAAGCGGGATGAAGATGCTCAGGTAAAGGATTCAACGTAGGGGAACGATTTTTAGGACTAGGCGATGGATAACGTCGAGGACTGAATGGCGGAGGGCGCGGAGAAACTTGAGCACTCCACCATGACTCAAATTTTCGTCTAGTTTCTTCAGATAATTCATGAAAAGTATGAGGACCAGAAGATCTATCTTGGCCGCGACAAATCTGTGCCAACGTCACCTGTAACAATGAATAAAACCTTCAAAACTCACTTAATACTTCTTTAAGCACACAAGTGTATATAAATAAAACAAGAAGAAACGCAAACAATTTTAGACGGTTTTTAAAGAGGTCAGTCTAACCGGTAACAGATACAGAGATAATTGTTTGAATAAACACTCAGTATTGTTTCACAGAACATCGCCATTAGATTATGAAAATATTAGGTCGGTTGTTAATGTATGTGTCATGCACGCGCGGCAGCGGGTCTTACGGGAGAAGGTGTTTACATGCTGGTTAGTGCGCATCTCTCCGCCGAAACTTCAATCATGGTTCGCTCTAAAACAATGAGCGGGAAGGGCGTCTTCGCAATTAGCATCCTCCCACAACACTTACAGAACGCCGGCGTACCAATATGGACTAAGTGGTTGTACTAAAACGTTGCCACAGTTTTTCTATGAGAAACGGTTACTCTACTTGTCAAACACATCATATTCTAACGGCGGTTTGTAATTATGTAAGGAAATTTATGAAACTTTAAAATGAAATTATGATTATATAATAGAGAATGTCTGACAGAAATATTTTATTTGCACCAATAAATACTTCATCAGCTTTTCCAGAAAGTATTTATAGCATATATAAGAACACAATATAGCAATATCACCACTGCTCTTAATTAATTATTAATTGCTAACTTGGAAAAAAACATTCCTGAAGAAATTAGTGAACATATTATAATAATAATTAATATATAAATCAGCCGTAAAACGCCTTGTCAGATTAAAATTGAATCGCGGTTAGTTTATATAGCAGTTATGCAAGCCTCTCGTATCAAGAGATTACACAGAACAATGCCAGTGATTATGTCGTCAAAACAGCTGTCACCTGGAAGCATTGCCAAATCAAAAACAAGTAAAACTGTACGAGTATTACATACTGTGCAGTTGTTCTACTAAATGATGTCAACAGAGGCGTTAGCGCCTAGCGCGAGTGATACCTTAATCCGCTTCTTTATTTTGAGTTTTTAAATAGTCTGCTCATATTTGTTTTCAGATATTGTCTTCAGCTAAGATTTACGAGAACTGGCGCCTGTGCGACAACTGTGATGCCTGTGTACGTAACTAAGTGTGCAGATATACGTAGGTGCTATATAAGTATATTTTAAGGACAAATTAAAACAATAGGCTTAGCCTTATCAGACGGTAATGTCATGTTTACATACGCTACTTTATGTTATGACGAAAATAATCACTATTTACAAAATAATCACTATTTATTCGTACTATGTACGATGGATGTTTTAGAATTGTAGGGGGAAAATTAAGTCTATAATAGATTTATGGTTCAAAAGTGATCTCATTGGCAAGTATTCCGGAAATGTCTTAAAAGTTTATTCCGAATTAAAATCGAAGTGGCGCAAGTTGAAGTGTGATAAATTACCATAATATCATAGAAACGAGTTCATCTTGTATTTAACCTAACTTCGAGGTTCGAAGTATTTCATTATCTTCTCCCGCGGGCGTCTCGTTTGCTCGTTTACAAAGAACTTTTCATCTTTAACCTTTACATGGAACTTATACATCACCGTCTAAAGTTCCAACTAATACATTTTCAATTGTATCATATCAAAATGTGAATATAATAAACCGCGAGGGCAGTCCTGGCACAGGTTAAGGGTTCGATTTAGGAAATTTTTAATATTTTCATATCTGCGCTGCGGTGTCAAGGCAAAGCGCGGTGTTCAGTTGTGCAACTCAACACGCAATGCCACCAGAATTCGGCGAAAAATGAGAAGCGGACTATTTTAACATTAGCCTCCCTCTGCATACCCTGCTATTTGCGGGATACAGCATGAAGCTAAAAAAAAAATTTTGACGACGACGCATATTAGAAAGTAAGTACGTGCTATGAAGGGGCTTACCCGAAACGCGGTGTGCCTAATATTGAGCGTTAACCTCGCGTTTAATAAGATTATAGAGAATTATTTTATGGTATTAATAAGATCAAAAGCGTTGGTACATCTAAAACTCCTTTAACCCTCTTTCGTTCTGTCTCAAGTTAGTAAGACGGGGGCAACAGTACGTCGCGTTTAAGCGCAAGTACGTACAATAACAAGGGAAAGCGATTAGGACCGCGTTTCTCACCGTGAATTGATTTTAAGAACTATATACTAAGAATAATATAGAAAATGGACTTTTCCTTCCACCCGAATTTCTAGTGGAAGTTTCACTTTTAATATTGTTTCGGTTTAAACGATAATGTTTTTTTAACTATTAAGATACGTTACTTATATTATTTTTTAAGTAGATATCTTTTCAAATAAAAAAAATAGTATTACGCATTTATTACAACTTGGTACTTATTGTTGTATTTAAATAATTTTAAGGCTTTCCGCTTCCGCTCATAATATGT
Source organism: Heliconius nattereri (assembly GCA_013403645.1). Lineage (NCBI taxonomy): Eukaryota > Metazoa > Arthropoda > Insecta > Lepidoptera > Nymphalidae > Heliconius > Heliconius nattereri. Next base: position 2,875,438 of record JAAIXI010000254.1, read on the forward strand.
TTTCTCACTAACCCTTTCAAACAAGGTGGATATTTAGAGAATATAATAAGGCTCTGGAGCGCGGATGAGTCGGAAATTCAATTAAATTTATTATGTATGAAAATCCCGCGTGTGAGGCTGGAGCTCATCACGTCGACAAATTGCTCTTTCTTTGGCTATTGATACACAAACATAGATGATATTTTTTTCAAAATAACCTTTTTAATACAGAGTTTGTTTTATTCTATGGTAATTTACTATGAATACGTCTAATTTTTTCGTTAGATTTATATTTATTTAAATACTAATTTAGTATTATGAGAAACTTTTATATAAGTTAAAAATATTTGCAGCCAAAATTCATTTCGTTTATCTTTAACCTGGCCCTAATTAGTACAAACTACCGATAGCTCATAATTATGCCACTAAACAGTTCATATAAATACTCGTCAAAATCCCAATTAGCGCAATCTATTGAACAAAATGTAAATTCCTATCAACAACGTTTCGCAACGTTTCGAGAGAAATAGCCAAACATCAAAACAAATGCTTCCTTAATTCTTCTCTCGTTTGATGATCCTTATTAGCTGGGACTTAGATGTAACCTCGCAAATTATAAAGACCTCCGAAATTGTACGTCTACTTAGTGGAGTTTGATAATCTGTCTACATCGCGAGTTCTTCAAATCCGACCTGATGAGCACGTTTATGTGATGTTTTGAGAAATACTTAAAAGTCGAGATGAAGCTTACGAGATGTTGGGCTTAATGGAAATTTATATACAAACATTTTCTTATTAAATATAAGAGTATTAAAAGCATAAAGAACCTGTGAATGTCAATAAGTACAATGCGGCGTTGGAGTCCTACCTAACCTTAGATCTACACCTACAATCTCTAAGCTAATGGAGATGAAAGATGGAATGACATTTTACTATATTTTCTTTGGAGTTTACTGCTGGAAACATTTGACAACGACAGCAGAATAAATTATAAAAGTTATTGAAATATTTTTTAATGGACAGCGAGACGTCAATACGTCCGTTGATTAATTCTAATAAAGTACATATATACATACTACATTAATAATAATGAAACAAAATCAACACTCAAATTAGTAACTAATTTATACAATATCCAAATATGATGTTTAAAATTATGTTGAAACGTCCATTAAAGCTAGTAATCCTATAGCCATATCAAATATTTCAATTGCGAGCATACAGCTATTCAGGAGCTTAAATATTGAAAACAATGAGTTCCCGGTAATAAGGGGGGTAGGGTAGAAGTGTATTGTTCGGGGTCGGGGTTACAATCAGGTATTAAAGAACGCAACATTGCCGGGACAGTGGGAATCTGGCTCAGCTCAGTGTACCGAACATGCTTTGTCGTTAGGAATTCCGTTTTAATGCTACAACTTCGCACTATTCGCTTTGTTTTATTTATTTTTTAATTGTGATTTTTATCAATTAATGTGAATATATATTTTTTAATTGTGATTAACAAAAAGATTATTCAATTATTAACACTGTTAATTATCTGTTACCGTGGTAGGATATTGGTCGCTTCTGGCAGAGTAAGTAAGGGTAAGCAGCGTACAGAAAACATTCTAATGATATGATACGATAATTAGTGTGATTAAATTTAAATTCAGTACTGTTCAGTTCTGAAATATATGAAACATTTAATTACCTCATCCAAGGGGCATCCAGTAGACATTAGCAAAGGCCTACTCTGAACTAGCAAAAGCCTCAGCAGCTTGTCTTTTATATCTTGTAAAGGTGTGAGCCTTGGTCTTAACAGCTGGATTCTAAGTGTAGCTACAGTAGTAAGTTCACCCAACACTTCCCCTACTGTCGCCAATGGCCCATCTGATATACGTTCGAAGGATAACGGCTTCCAGTTGTTGATTACCACTGAACCTATATCAAAAAAATACATTGTAAAACATATTCTTTATTATTTTTTTTGTTTAAATTTTAAAATGATTCATACAGAGTTGCATATGTACATATATGCAGATTTGACATTAATGTATATTTAGATAAATTTATAACTATTTTTTGAAAATTCACATAAAAGTTTCTATTTTTATAGTTTTAATCAGAATAAGATGGAAATGAATACCATTAATTTTGAGTAAATTTAAATTTTTACATTTATTTAAAGAATATATAATATTTCTAATAACCATCTGGCCAAAGCTAGTTTTGTTTAAACAAGCTTGTTTAATTTTAGCATAACTTGTCAAACATATCACTTTAAAAGTCTTAATGTCTACCTTTCGCAGAAGCTGCTAATTCATGAGGATAGCCCAATCTCATCATAGCGGCTGGTACGAGCTCGTGGAAGGCAGTAGCTGCTGGTATAATGACATAGCTGTCAGTTTCTACAACTGCACGTCTTCTCCATGCACCCTCTTCCAAAGATGCTACAGCTTCAACTACGCAGTGTACCGGTAGGGTTTTACCTGAAACAATATGCATTATGTTAGTTGAGTAGATTAAATAAAACAATATAATATCATAAATGTTTTGAATTTTTATTACTGTACTTTATTTGTACACTGAATGGTCCATATAATTTTTTCCTATAGAAAAATAATAAACATTTTTTATTTTTAACATGTTATAAATGTATAAACGCCTTGCCTTTAAATTTATAAAGGCTGTCACTTATTGGTACTAACATTTTATAGACATAAATTTACGTCATTCGATAAAAAATAACACTGATGGAAAACTTCCTCCTAAAGTGCCTGCTTGAAAAATCAGGAACTTAATGGTAGACGTCGAAACGTTGTCGTTAAGAAGCCGTCTTAATTATTTAGCAACTTTTCAAGCGAAAAAGCAATGCTTTTGACTTGTTCATAAGCGCAGCAAAAAACCGAGTGAAATGTTAAAATAATAATTAATCCTTGCTCTACGTCGGCGCGGCCGTCTCGAGATTGCTTTGTGCCCGTGCTTTTACCGTCCGTCTTTGTAAGGCACTCCTTTAACACGATATTAAATAGTTTTTGCCTCGTTGCTCATTTTTACTCAGATACGTTTAAGTGTTTTAATACAATTTGAAAACCCTTTTTACTTTTTTATTACCTACCCCTTTCATGCTTCAGTAGCTAAGTCAGAACAAACAGAAATCTTATTATCTGATTTTAAGACAATTAACAAAAATAACATAGACCTAACGGTGATAAACAATTGATTTACCGTTTTTATAGTAAACAATAGGTTCTGGAAGAGCAGAATTTACATAACACTATCTGAGGCTTACCAAACACGGGCTTTAGAAAATTATAAATTTGGCAACACAAATAATCTTTTAACTACTCGCGCTTACCGGGAAAGTTGTAAACCTTTAAAATAGACTAAAATTCCCGTCCGCGGTAATCGCGTAAAGTAACTTTCAATAGTTTTAGTCGGCAAGTTGTTTAGTCGGTGAGATTTCGAGGGTGGCTCCAGGTTAGCACCTATGGTCTGATATTGCGCGTGGATTACTTGAGATTTGGTTGGGATTCCTACTGCGGGTCTGCTGGTCAGTTAAAGCCCTGGCTTTGGTGTGGAATTTATTAATATCTGGTATAGCTGCGAAATAGACTATTAAATTTCAAAGTTTACTTTATTAAATTTTAATAATACTTTTAATAACAAAATATCGAAGATGTCGTAATTTTTTAGCGCTTACGCAACAAATCTAGCATTAATTAGATGTCATTTAACATGTTTAGCGAATTAGCATAAAATATTATCGGAGCATAGTGGCTCGCGTTTATATTAATAGCTAAGCCTTATAAGTTCTACAGATTAGAGAAGATGTTGCGGCCAAAATGAAAAATTGGATATTTTATCTTTCTATTATATCTTAAGCTTTAATACTCGTATATTTCAACATTCATCACCTCCACTGATGTTTTCGGTTGTAAATGTTGTATTTTCTAATTTAAATGTTTATATTTTGGCTTCGATAGTTCCCACGGTTAATTTCTATGTTTTGCAATTCTATTTAATATGTAGATATATATATACATCGTTTACGATTTTGTTTGCTTGAATTTTCAAATATCATTTGTATACAATTATTTTAAATAAAAAAAACATGTATTGTCGATTACTTTTTTTATTTGGAGATTTACCTAGAAAACACCTAAAATCTATTAGCTGCTATATTTTAGCTAACAAAGCCTAAATTTGAAAAGAATTTCATTATATTTATAAAACGAGCAGTATTTGTACAAAAATGACTCAATCCTATCGTATAAAGCTTAAACCTGACAACGAAGTAGATAAGACACCTCTAACTAGAACGCTAATCATTTGAAGAACTTGTACAGTAAATTGCCAAGCTGAGTGCGATGTTCATTAGGTAACATAAAACAGCAATTAGATTGTACGAGAGAGACATTAGGCTTAGCTTAGGAGTAAAGGGGGAGGAAGTAAAGGAGGGAGAGGAGTTCAGTTAGCAAAGGATTTGATGTCAAACACCGTGCAAGTAGTGTGAATTTTATCCTTAAACTTAGGTATTAAGTTTACTTAGTACACTGATGAGACGGCGAAAATAAAAATAAAATTTATTTTATTGTATTTTTTTTTATTTACAATAAAGATGTATAATTTATTACTTGTATTAATTAATAAATCGTTAATATTTATAGTGTCCGAATATATTAACATGTAATATAAATATAATATAATATTTCACGATTAATTAAAATAACTGTTTTCTGACAATGTGATAAAGTTTACATGACAACGTTAAAATAGTGTAGGCTATCTATCATTAAAAACTAGTGGAGGGAATTAAAAACTTAATTTCGTTCAAAAAAATGCTGTAACAAAATTAATTAATCAAGACTACTAGTTTTATTCAGTAACTATTATTTCTGCTTGTACTTATTAGTTGGGAACAGAGTGTCTTGACACTAGGTTAGGATAAGCAGAGGGAGCCTAAGCCTGTTTTCGCCGAATTCTACAGGCATTGCGTTTTGAGTGGAAACTAAACACCACTCTTGGACCACCACATAGCGAAGTAATGAAAATATTGAATATTTAATTTCCTCGAGCGAGAATAGAATCCGCAACAGAGAAGGGCACGCTTGTGCCCCTGCGCCAATACAGAAGTTTTAATGTTATTATCATACTTAATGTACCAACATGTGACATTATTCTAACAATTATATTATATAGTAAAAATCGAGATTTTCCTATAAATGAAGTGCCTTTTGGATTACTTAAAGATAATAAGATATAAATGATATTAAAATTATTAAAGATCTTATCTACTTTCAAGTGGAGTATTATAGATTATATTATTATACGAGTAGGTATCAGTTAATAGTTTCGTCTAATTTATGTTTGAGTTAATTTATATTTTATATTAAGGTGTGCTGCAACAAGAAATGTCCCTTTTAGCAGATTGGCGGAGAGACAGTTAAGACACCGATCTCACCGCTTTCCACCTTATTTTAAGATATTTCTTCCTTAATGTCTGAAGTGAACATCACACTTTGTGTTACCAGAAAATGGAAAAGAAAATACTTAAATCTAGAACTTCTAGAAGCATTTCATTTATTCTCTCTCTTTTCTCTCTACCTCGAGATATACAGAAGGTGCTTCAAGAAAATAAAAAAAATATAGCTCCTTAACTACAAAATTAGGTTAAATAATTATAGCACTTCTCCAAACCCACTATAATTTTAACCACTGCGCCATGTCGGACAAAAAATTATAACTTGTATTCTTCTAATTACATGCATAATCTTTGTTTAGCAACAAGGTAATCAGTTAGGAATTTCTTTTAAAATACGTCTATTACCATAGTGATTACTGTAATAGAACTATAATATGGCTAGCAATTAGCGGCATTGCGAAATCGTATTCTTAAGAAGCCGTTTCTTTACATCACATAAATTTATTTTATAATCTTCTGATAGTATCTGTGGAATGTTTCTTTTAATAAATAAAGCTTTAAGAGAACGGAGTGTCATGGCACTAGGTCAAATTGTAAGAAAAACCGCCCTTTATTTTCAACTTATTATAGAGTACAAATCGCGTAGTCTTTTTCTAACATGAATAAATAAATAATACAATATTGAGGCCAATCGTAGGACAAGGACATAAGCGTAAACGTGACAGGAGGGACAACGTGGGTTCGATTCCTACTCGAAGAAAATATACTAAAATAAAAATTTTAATATATTTTCATTTCCTCGCTCTGGTGTCGAGGTTAAGTGTTGCGTTGATTCCTGCCATTCATCACGCAACGGCTCCAGAATTCAACAGAAAGTGGGGAGTAGAGAGTCTTAACACTAGGCTCCCCTTGCCTACCCTGCTACATGCTGAATACAGCTATACATGAAGCTAAACAAAAATATATAAATATAGACATTTCCTGACAGACTAAAAACTCCACAACCATCGTTCTACCCAATCAAATGCCCTCAACACAATAAACAATTGCTATAAATAATATTTCTAATGTTAACGTAAACGAGATTAAAAAAATAGATATGTTTGTATGACTGGACTGAGTGACTGGCTCAATAGGATTCGCGTGCGGCCCATTCGTGAGTGGTGATCTACTTAGCGCTACCTAAACCTGAAACCTAGCAAATACAAGATAATCGCGTGCTCGTGCTGAATGTTTTACGTGCTGATTGTGCACGAGCACGAGTGGAACAAGTGTCACCAGACCAGTATTTCTGTTGACGAAAATTATGGTATGGACTTTAATTAAGCAGGCGTTTCCTAGCAGGGTAGCAAGAGCAAGAGCAGCATATTATACATATTCCATTATAATGTAGAGACCAGTCGTGAAAATCACCACCAATCTGTAAATAAATATTTATATTATAATATATTATAATATTCAGTATTAGTTAATTTTAAATGTAACGTTTTACGTAATTTACTCGTACTCTATAAAGCAGGTTTGTGTTTAATTCAAGACTCATTTTTTTTTAAATACTCTCATCACTATGGAATTAAACACAACACATATAAGTTCAAAACATGCCTATATATCTTACGATAACAGCCATTTAACCTGTAAGAAGCGTATAATGAATTGGAAGTAGCTTATTAACTGCTTCGGTTAGTGTGTGAATGCTTTGAAATTAGATTTAATATCTGGTATTAGGCAATTTGTATGAAAGTATGAAAATTATGTCAATAAAATGAATGAAGAAAATATTTTGATTTAAATGTTTCAAAATAATTAAAATAATAATGAAAATCCATACTAAATGGATGAACAATATATTTACAAAAATAACAATTGCTATTTTTAAATATATTTAAAAGTTATTAGTTAACTTAATTTAATTATTTTAAAATTTTATATTAACTAATCAAAACAGTGAGGTGAGGACCGGTGACGTATGGCTGGCTATCGTCTAAGCTCGCCCACTAATCCCCTTACAGACCCCAAAACTTTCACCTGGCCAGCGCAGACGGACTAATTCTATGCCAAACAATACATGTACTTGTCGACTAACATTCACTAACCGGTTAAGATTTTAACCCTTCAGCTCTTAGTTCTATTTACTTATTTTGTACTTATAATATAGATATACCGCACATGTACGGTGTATAACGGAGTATCTAGACACTAGTTTCTTTCAGCTTAACCTGCTACGCGGGATAGAGCGTGAAACTATTTTTTAAAGAGATAGAAAAGTTGGCAGAGAAACCTAACGATATCATTGCCGTACCTATAGGTATATACATGTATACACCTTCCACACTTTTTGCGTGTTGGGTAATGATATCAATTGCTGTGTCTTTTCTAAGAAGACCAGGGAAATGAGAATTTTAAATCGTAGTTTTATTAGTAGTCGCTTTTTTTCTCAGTGAAAACGAACGAACAATCATCGAATGTAGAGTCAGTTATAATTAAACAATTAAACCTATTAGTTTTTAATAATTGTCATCAGGGGATAACTTAATGTTTAAGTATCCTATTATTGAATTAGATCAATCTTTGTTCATTAAATTGAGTAGAAATATCATAAAATTAATTAAGCGTGAGCAAATTTAATTTAAACATGTTAAAATTCAAGAATATACGTATAGAACACCCTATTATATTATCATATGCATTGAATTATGCATAGAATATCGAATAATTCGTTATTAGTAATTATATAAGATTCTTTATTGCACTAAATTAACACATAATAAAATACATATACATTGCGAAAAAACATACACAACGGTGGACTTATCTCTAGAAGAGATCTCTTCCAGCAAGCCCGTGGAAGTGGATAAGTGCAAAGTAGCGGGAAAGACAAGACAGTGCAGTGAAATTGAGAGAGACAAAAAAAATTAAAAATAATCTTATATATAATCACGTTCGTCAAAGTTTTAGTTTTTTCGTTTTATTAATTACAGTTAATTTAAGAAGTTAAGGTAAGATAATTAATATTATTCGTGTTGACAAAGGCATGATGATCTATAAAATTATATGGAGGTGTTGTCCATGGCCTCACCGAAATGACTAAAATGACAGAATTCCGAGTAGAATATAGATTAATATACGTTAATCTAAATAATTAAAATGTTTCTACTATAATTTTAACATTAAAAATAATAGACCAGTCAATCCAGACGCGAGTCCAGCCGTGAATCCTCCATTTTGTAATATTATTCTTGTTTTGATATCTTTTAACAAGTTTTAATTTTAAATATTTAAATTTTCAATACTAATAGTAGCCACGTGCCGTTCCATTTATATGTTTATTATACATTCGTAAGCAACCACGCGTCTTAATATTTGTAATATAAATAATAATCTACTGGATAACAAGTCTATAATACCTTGAATATCGTTCTGATGTGGAAATGATAATAGTATCTCCTAAATAAAAAAGATTCAACAAAAATCGAGAAATATTCATTCTTAGTAGTTGCGTCATTGGAAAATGGTACATTTTTTTATTCCTTGCAAAATTATTATTTTTTTAATTTAAATTTGACGCTTAATTATTACATAATTTACATGACAGATAAAATATCCTTAATAAATTTGATACTTATAATGAAGTAGTATTCTTATAGTAGTATTCTTAAGTTTTTTTATATTCAATACCATTTATTATAATTAACAGATTAACAAAACAAGTTTTTAGATAACCACACATTTTAGAAGCATATGAGATTTAAAAACACGTCGTGAATGGCAGGTTATAAATCTACGTAAAGAGTTAACTAATGTGTAACTTATTATTATTAAATAGGCAACGATGGTTAAGAAAAATAACAAGTTTTAATTTAAATTCTATAGAATTAATATTGAGGTCATATAGAATCAAAATCCAAAGGGAATGAAAATAATTCATCTCCTTAACAAAAGTTATATGATCAATTTATCTGATACCATGACAACTTGATACTGTCCCCCTAGACAAGTGTGGGCGTCACCTCCTGTCATACATCCGAGGTTTTAATTAATACACTCCCTTATTGAGTGACCTATTTAAAATATGATCTAATGGCTAATAAATGCTAACTATTCGCTATATTATACCTAAATGTTAATGTTTATTGATACCATAAATTATTATAAAAATATATAACAAGAGTTGAATATTTTAAATCTTCATATTAAAGTCAAAAATAATTTTATTCAAATCAAATACATAGAAGATATGCTATTCACAATGAGAACGAGGCCTAATTAATTTACCACCAGAACTAAACATGGGGCGGTAGAAGGAAACGTCATCATTATCTTAGCTGGCGGCAAGTTACAGAGAATACGCGCGGTGTGTCGTTCAGCCTTTTGTCCCTTCCCTCGTCAATCGCTAACACATTTACCCACTTACGACTGGGTGAAAACTCGCGAAATGAACACCATTGTGAGGATCGCTACGAGCACAATACTTCGTGGTACGCTTATCGACTCCACCACGTCAAAGAAGTTCAAAAGCTCGGTTTAGACGTTCGCTATCGTTCCATCGTTTGTCAGTTATGGAGGGACGATTGTCTCCAGTTTACAAATAGTCTTTTTGAGGGCGCCCCGCCTGTTTCCATTTTAATTGACATCGCAAAAGTCCTCGGAGCATTGGAAAATCTCACAATCAACGCCACTCGATTCACGTATCCGTATGAGACTTCGTAACAAATATATTCGACTTTGACTTGTCCTTGTTTAACGAGCGAATAGCGAACATATAATTTAGAAGCCTACTTACGTAACGTAGTGTGCGTTCGTGTATTAATCTCATTTGTGTAATAAAATCTGTGCCTTAGCCGCGCCGATGGTGAGGAGTGATCCGGCCCTGAAATGGGTGCCTCTGCACGATAATCCTGTTAGGTTAAGAAGGTTTCTCCATATTACGTGGCTTGCTACGCCTTAAGGATTAAAACATCACATAACTCGATACTCAACGGAGGGCTGCCTATAGCTACTATAGATTTATTTTTAGTTTCACGCTGTATTCCTCACACAGCAGGGAAGGCAGAGGGAACCGAATTCTAAAGTCATTGTATGTTGAGTGGCTTAACTCAACTTCGCGTTTTGCCTTGACACCAGAGCAAATTTACTCGAGTGGGGATCAGGGTCGAACCCGGTACTTGATGCATTTACAGTCACACACTCCCTGCGCTAAGACTGGCCTCCACTACTATTGATTTTCCAGGAAAATAGACAAGACAATATTTAATCAACACAGCTATGAATAGATTTTCATTATTCGGCAACCCCCGACGAGCCGGGCTTAAACGATTACCTACGGCAAAGATGCAACGTAGATTTAAAGCGAAGCTCGCCATGACAAGGTGGTCATCGCAAGCCCTGGGATCTTTACGCCGGACAATGAAGACAAAGGACCTTTAAATTATTCATATAGAGGAAAAGCGACTTTAATGACTCCCAGATAGATACTATTCGTAAATATTTAACTTTGTCCACCAATTTTGGTTTAAGACATGTACTTTACATGAGAGAAACCGGAGAACCGTCTGGGAACTAAATTCACCCTGCGGGCGAAGGGGGCCCGTCCATAAATAATTAATCTGGAACGATATGCGTCCGACGCTTAACTAAATCCTGCGGTGCTTAGGCCGTTTGGGAGTCGGATAAGTTGTTAAATCGGGGAAAATTGGAGTCTTGGTCAGTTACTTATTATCATTATTAAAATAATAATAAACAACTCAATTACTTTATTTTAAGATTGGGGAACACGCAATGCCTTTACAAGTGCAAGTGTCCTAATAAAAACGGAGTGTAAGACACTAGGTTTATATTAAGTTCCCAGGCTCAGTCTCTCTACCCTGTTTTGTGCCAAATAGAATGAGACTTAAAAAAATAATATCAAGAAAAAAATATGAATACCTGAAATACAATATATATCACAGTAAAATTAGAAACAATTTACCGCATTATTAAATATAAACAACCAGTAAGAAATCATTGCTCCCATATTATTCTTATATGAAGTTTTCCTCACAGTGTATACGTAGGAAGCCCCACCGGCGAGCAACAAGCGGCGTCTTACGGCTCTGGATCGGACGTGGATTAGGCCGGCTTTACCCGCAAGACAAGAGAGATATACATAAATATATCATACTAGGTATATATTATACCTTAGTGTAATTGTTTACTTAATTTATAACTTAAACAATGTTTGTAGAAACTATAGGTGCACAGTGAAAGAAACTGACGGAAACTTTATTGGTTGAGGATTCGAATACTGCTTAAAATTAATATGTTATTTTTAGTTATTCGCACTATTACGACAGCGAAGCGTTAAGTTTATGAAACTCTGTATTAAATTCAACATAAAGTGGAGAACTAGGTCTCAATACGAAGTTCTCTCGGTCTCGGCCTACCTTTACTGGAAAAAGATCAAAGCTTGTTAAAAAAGTAACAACGTTTATGATTATAAGTTACTAACATTTTGACATTTATAATATTATTTTAATTTATCGTCAGCCAAAATGATAAAATTCCATTTCGTTGACATTTCCAATGAAGTCGTTTCCATTTAACTCAAATTGCTATCTACATACAGTGTACGAGACATTCAGTTTCATTCTGTCATATGTACTGTACCTACATGATTACATCAAACAATAATACTTTTTCTTAGTATATTTAAAAATTATTTATTTTAGATAATCTAAAAATTCATCCACTTTGTCGAATCGATTTATAAAGACTATGTTTTAAAGGTCAAATATTTAGTTATAAACGAAGACCTTGAGAATAATACGAAAATGTTAAATAACTAAGCTAATGGAAGCAATATTCAAATTATATTGTATAGTGTAGAGCCATAGAATTTTAATTTATGTTTTACACAATATGTTGGAAGCACGTAAAGGTTTTTGGTTGGCCACAACGTCCTTACCCGTCAACCACACGAGGATCTCTATAGCAATAACAATCATACGAAAATCGAATCCGCAAGCTTCGCGTTAAAACAAAAAAGACCTTTACAATGTCACATGTCACACAGCTAATGACAAACATTTGACTCATAAATTTCATTAATGACAGAAGCCAGGGCTTTTAGCAAAAAGTTGAGTCAACTCTGTAATCGAGAGGTAACTCGATTGTAAGCTTACGACTGGATATTGGATTAGAAACAATTTTGTCCTCAACTTTGCCTTTAACGGATACAATAGTTTACATAAGAGTGGAATAGCTATACATGAATTACTTTATGTTAAGATTTATTATACTAGTTTTAATAAGTATTATTAAAATTATAAGTTTCCAATAGAAATTCTATATATGCTGTGGGTTCGATCCCTATTTTGGGGAATTAATTATGTAAAAATATTTTCATTTCTTCGCTCTGGCATCACGGCAAAAGGCCGGCGTTGACTTACGCCAATCAACACGCAATGTCTTGAAAAAATCGGTGGAAAGTGGAGAACGGAGTGTCACTGGGTTCCCTCTACGTACCCGGCTTTAGTACGTGAATTTAATTTTTGGAATAGATAATTAATACAAATAAATCAATCAAATTCAATCAAAACCATAATATAAGGCAACAGATAAACGGACGCAACATTAGCGAACCGAAACCCCATAATTCTAAATCAATAGCGGTCGGAATGGCGACCAAATAATCTGTGTGCACTTAATGAACGCATTTGAAAAGTTAAAAGCCTGTTAGGCCGCGGCCACACTACGCAACTAATTAACACCGCGCCGAAATACCGCCCAGTGTAGACGCGGACTTAGCGGCATTATCACCTAAACAGTGCTAATGTTTAGTTGCGAGTGCAGGTCATTAGTGATTTCGGGATACTAATTTGAATGAATACTTTGATCTCGGTACTAACCGTTGGACGTTTGGCAGATTATAAACGATTGAGAATTATAATGTTTTCTATTATAGAATTAGTCTTTACGTCACTATATATTATGTCGCAATAAAAATAATCATATTTCATACAAATTTATAATATTAAAGAGGATGCGTGTATTTAAATAGATATCTCGTAGCGAGATCTACTTAATTTGATTTTATTTAAAAATAATCGAATTATTCTAAAAAGCGAGCTGACGTGCAAAATCGATATAATTTATAAAATTATGTCAAGGAAACATATATTATACATATAAATATTCTTTAAAATTGAACCCACCAATATCCTTACACAATAACACCACTGCGTCACTGCACATCTAAGCATTTATATATCCTATATGGCACGAATCGGGAAAACAATCATTATGAATAGGGGATTAGATTAGCGAAGAGGCAAATTGCGTGCAAATGTGAGAGCGGCGCTTTGAACGCACTGTATTTAGAAGGAGGGGCGGCAGGGGGGCGGTTCGACACAGACAGACTCGATTTAGTAATTAATTTTACCGCGCGAAGTGCTCTAAATGCACTAGAAACTATAATCCTCATTAAAATGGGAATAGGCGACTATTCACTCCACCATCAAATATAATTTTGGCTTCTAACAATTTCCACAAAATCCTATGTGCGGGCCCCGCAAATGTACCTAGCGTTTAGCATCCGCTGTGAATCTTTTAATTAAAATTATTTATTAACAGACGCAGAAATAGAAATAAGGATTTCCATTTTATGTAATTCGGTCAGAATTATATCATATATAGCAATATACATTTGTATGTTATTTAGCATTCGAATACAAAGACTTAACAACTTAATTTTGATATTGGAAACAATTATTGAATTTATAAATGACAATCCAACAGAATAAAGTAACTCGAAAAGATCATTTTCATTCGGTCGCCGCTCGTCGGGCACTCAATTTCTCGCACAACGCACCACCCAATGAAAACACAAATTAATCTGCTCATTTTTTGCTTGCTTCATACAATTTTATCATTATTGAGCCCAAATATCCGGATATTTACGGCAGCGATGCATTTCAATCCCGCGACACAATGATACTTACGGATTATTCTTGACGAGATTGAATTATTTCATCATAATAAAACTGCATTATTACTTTGTGAGAACGGGTTGAATCCGCAAAAAGGTCGGTCCGTTTGTATGTGTATGTATGTGGCGTCCGTATACGCGAGTACACGTATATATATGTACATAGATAGGCAAAATGAAATCCAGAATCAATATAGAACACAAGAATGTGAAGAGCGCCTGTGTCGACGCGATATCCGACATGGGTTCGGATTAACGACGTCAAATCCCGGATTAAGGGGGGCCGGGATAAAACGGAGGTGGGTCCGACTGAGTTCGGGTCACCGGGATTTCATCTCGGCAATAAAAGTGTCTGCAGCCGATTTAAGCTGAGCCCGTAGGCAATTCGGCTCGGTTACCAATTGCTAGGTAATTTCAGCGTGCGAGCGATCTGTCTGCACAAAGCCGTCCTAATGCTCGCCAATGGGATTAGCCCAGTGTTGTTCGGCCTTTACAATTTATTGGACAAAATCACATATCCCAATTAGATTATACCTCCAATTATACGTGAAATGTGCATTTTAAATAATTTGATTAATTTATTTGAAATATTAATCATTAAAAGTTATTTAATTTTAATTGCACATATAATTTCTATTGTTATATACTTGCCATATCAACCATATATAAAGACAAGGAATATTTAAGAGATTTTAAACAATTAGTGAACGTATACGTTGTTCAAAACAGTTTCAACATTGCAAGTTTGCTTATTCCCTCGAATGCACCAATATAATTGGTGTTTTTCTAAGCTTTATCCGGTCGTTTGCAGCGGCCGACGTTCAGCCATTATAGGCGTACGTTAATCCGGATTGGAGATTCATTAGGGTGAGATTATTCTCTATTGAAATCTGGCTCAAGCGCGGGCTACGGACGAGGCGGAGAGGTGGAGATTATCGTTTAATTTGGATGAAACGCATGCGAATTATGGATTAAAATATATGATCTATTTATTACGATTTATTATTAACATAGTATTTCCAAAATATATTGATATTCTTTTTTTAGTTTCACGCTGTATCCCGCACACAGAATTGTAGGCAAACGGAATCTAGTATTAAGACATTCCGTTACCTATTTTCCATCGAATTTTGAAGGTATTGCGTGTTGGGTGGTGGAACTAAGCTCTGCGTTTCACAGTCGCACACCCCTGCGGCACAATTGGCCTTATTATTCATCAGGGAAAAAAAATCAGATCTAGTTTGTAAATTACATACGTGGCAAGAGAGTCTGTGATAGAATTAATTTTGACACGTTCATGAGGCATTATGATTGAAGATATAGGTGTTTTTCTGCGGACAATTGAGGAAGACACGACAGACTGTATGCTAAATTGAAGTTAATTCAAGCAATTCGTATGGACTGATAGCTTGCAAAGTTACATTTTGTATTTGGCTGGTTGTTTGCTGTTACATACAGTTTACTAAAGTATAACATAATAACAATATTATTAAGATATATCGAACTTTCAATATAGAGTAATACATATTATGTACACGTCAAAGTAAATCGTAGAGCGACCCCCCTAAATAACTAAAGCCAATTTATTCCGCATGATAATATTGGCGTTGTATCTAATACCTTGAAAGAAATCAAAGGTGGGGAAAATCAACAGCATTATTAACTTATTGGATAAGACGATGTGAGATACATACATCAAACGACTCGTAAGACAAAAACAACGTGGATACATTTCGTAATGAAGAGAGTAATTACATTAATTTATCAATTTCATAAGCTGTATGAATTTGCTTTGATATATTTGAGCGACAGGGTCACGACAGGGTGTGGGTTCGATTCGGGGTAATGAAACATTAAATATTTTCATTTTTTCTCTCTGGTGTCGACGCAAAGCGCGGCGTTGTGTTCCGGTTCCGATACAACACGCAATTTGGCGGTAATTGTGCAACGGAGTGTCTTAATAAGTTTGAATTAAGTCAAGTTTATTATATACATTTTTAAGTATTATGAACATAAGAACAAATAACTTAATTACAAAATGCAATATATCTATAGAGAAAAACTTATTTTGTTTATAAAAAGATGAAAGAATCTAATCTTTCATTGAAATAGGGAATATGTCAATACATTAGCAAAAAGAAAACATTTGTACAGCATTCGACAACACCCCAAACTCTACGGTAGGTCGCGGTTTTACCCCATTGCGAGGTTCATTGACTACTCGCAACCCCTAATATACGCTACATTTCATTTTCAATTCTACAAATAAGTGATTAAGGTTCAGTTTAGCGTGCACAATCATCCGGTTTACACTGAAACCGAAGATAAGCCGTAGGATTAGTAAAAAGAATAAAAAGCATTAGTTCTGATTGAGTTCGAAACTTTTACAAGAGAACACGCGCCGGCGAAGCCTTCGTTTTTTATATTTAATATACTTTTAAATATAAATGATGGTCAGATACTTGACCTTGAGAATAATTATATTTATCTATTCATAGATCACCAAAGATAAAATAATTTTCTTTAGCATTTTATTTACGATATAAGTTTTAGCTTATCAGTTAAGTTAATTAATAGTTTCGATAACTATGGCAATTAACAATATCAAGTTAAAAATCTTGTACTTATTTGTCGTGTTCTAAATAATAGTGCAAAATTGATATTTAACTGCTTAAGCCATTTGGGGTTTAAATATTTAGTAGTCATTGAGTCCAGTTCCAACAGCTCTAACATAAATGTTGCTAATTTGATTATGATTTTGATATACAATTTACATACGCATATTTCAGATAAGAGAATACAGACGCAAGGAAACTAAAATTGTTTTTTTTTATATACCAACTCAAAGTAATTATTAACATTTTGTTTTGACAAATCAAATATAGACAAAATCTTTTTTAGCAAATACTCTTTGGGCATTGAAGAGTGTTTTATTTGTAAGTACATATAGATGTGCGGCCACTTGGCGCGGTCTGTAGGGAGATAATCTCGTCTTCCATCCCCCTCGCACACACGACCACTGTCCGCAAATCCTATCCGCGTCCCTCTCTAATCCCTTATTTGAATCTTATCAGATCTCAGGAGATACACCGGTAGTGGTCGTAGTCCGATGTGTGCATGTTAGTTGTGGGTTTAAAGAGTAGGGTTGTCAGCGGGTTTTATAATTTATTGTGAGAATATTTATTTAAAAGAAGTTATTTATAATGAAACTATAGAATAGATGCATTTTAATGTCTTGTATTGTATTTATATTGTAATTGAAAACCTTTTTTTTTATATTGAAAATATCTAATATTTTTTCAATTTAGTTTATACTTTTTATTAGGTGTATTATATCTAATAAATAATATTCAAAGCGTTCATGACAAAAGAAAAGGCAAAATGTAACCATAAATTGTTTTGTTCTTAATTTTAAAACACAGTGGTACATCCCTACAGAGCGGGAATACATTTAAGGTGCGTCCACACTGAATCCGCGATTAATGGGCTTTGGATGGCGATTGAAGCTAAATTTATGTTTCTGCATGTCACCGGATTACTGACGAGGGACATAAGCAGCTGCGCTAATCTATGCCTCAGATATATGAATTATTGATAGCACCTGCTTTATCGTATTACATTATTTATGTAAAATACTTCGACGTCTTACATATTTCTAAATATTCGGGTTAGAAAAGTGTTACGTTATATTATAAGTCCAAGATACGAAAAGTGGGGGGTTACAAGTTTGACGTGGCTGTCAGTGTGTCTGTCTGTGGCATCATAGCTCCTGAATTAATGAACCGATTGGAGTGCGGTTTTCTTTGAATTGAAAGCTTTGTGCATTAATAATATTACATCAATAACAGTAAAAGTGAAGAAAAATAGCACAAAATATTATTTTTGATATATGAGTAAATATAATAATGGTTTGTTATATGCTGGAAACTTTATAGCATAATATCTCAAAGAGGCGGAAAATTAAAGGTTTATAAATTTCTTGTGAGTATAATAAGATAATATCCTAACCCTTTGTAAGGATTAAGATTTTGTTAAGGGCTGTAAGCCCCACGAGCCAGACACTGCGATCAACCCCTTGTCTCACTTCTATGGTTTTTATGGCTCCAAACGCCTAAAATTTAGCTAGCTAGTAACGTTTAATTCAATTCATTACTAGTAATAATTATTTATTAAGGATTTTTAACATATAAAAGAATAAATAAACCGAATTAGAATCAAAAGCAAATAAACTATACAGAAGCGTACATGGAAATATTTAATACAAACAAAAGTTGAAATCAAAACAAGTTTCCTACAGTCTCGCAGCGTAAGCCTCATCTTGACAAATGGTCGAGATCATCCGTACGGCCGCGGCTTCATCCACATGATTTGATATTTTTTATCGATTCATCAACAGCTCAGCTGATTGCGTCTCTGTTGTTGCCGGCGGATTAAGAACTACGATAGGGGTCCACGTCATTGAATTTTGATCGTTTAGACCGGGGTTATAGAGGCGAATTTAAGCAAGCTGTCCTGGTCTAAGAAAGTAACAAAAGAATGAAGGATTTGCATTTGATATGGTATTGGGCAATTGCTTGGAAGAATAAGTTTTTTTTTATGTTTTTAATATATTATGTTTTAATAACATTGTATTACTTAAAATAATATTTTAAGCATATATAATATATATAGTTTTGCAGTTGCATATTGTATTTACAATGAATACTTATCTACTTCTCTGTTGCTTCTTTGATGCATTTTTATAATACATCAGATACTGTATTCCCATTTGGGAAAAAGAAAATATTTTTGTGTCTAACTTTTTGACGAAACCGAGTATTAAAAATAATGAAGTAAAAAGAAATAACAGACACGAATATTAGTACGGATGACAAAAATAATAAAAACGTCTATAAGAAATCCCAAGATGCAATGAAACTCGAGGGTAAGACTGTATAATATAGGCTGTGGTATAATCTTATAGGTTGGTGTGCGTTAAGCTGAATGCATGCCTCAAATTGGGCTGTGCACGAGATAATCTCCCAATGATTGATGAAGGAGCTACCCTCCCGGCGCTCCCCGATGCTCCCCGGTGCTCCCCGGTGCCTTTTGAGATTTAATCCTTGACTCCTTTATATGGGTCGATAAATACGAATAATAATTAATATGGCTATTTATTCTGATAAATGTAATTTTATTCGATTTCGGTTCACCAGGTATCGAAATAGAAGTACAAATTTTAGCGTAGTTAGATACAGAAAGATATAAAAGAAAGTGAGGGGCGGACTTCACTTTCTGGTGAATGGAGGCATGGTATGTTGAGTGGCGGAACCCAACGCTGCGCTTTGTCTCGATACTGAAGCAAAGTGGAGCAAGATAAAGCTACTTAGTATTTCATTCCCTCGAGTGGGAATCGAACTTACAACCTGTCGCCTTTAGAGACATATATATATATGTGTGTGTGTGTAATATATATGTATACAAAATACATTTATGTTTTGTTATTAAATAATTTCGCACTCAGAAACAAACATTGTGGCTGAACAACGAAGTTAATCCGATACGCTTATCCACAAGATTAGGTTAACTATTCCAACTACGGGTCACACGCAAAATTAATTTATACTTTATTCACTGGACATAAGTACGGTTTTCATTCAAATTATCAAAATATAATATTTAAAATTAATTAACACATTTTCGAACTTATCATTTTAGTTTAACAACGTTTCTATCATTCCTAATGGTTTCATATTATGTTTATATTGGTAAGGAAAACTAAACATATATTTTTAGATAAGCTAAGCTTCCCGCACTAGACAATATATTTTATAATATTATTTCCACAAAACCTTTAAAGAAAGCTAAAATCCCACAGAATAAAATACTAAGTTATAATGGTCGAATAAAATCTTATAACAAAGAGAGCTCACATGGACTAAGTAAGGCACACACGCGTGGCACGAGCAAAGCCTAGCACGGCTAAGTACAGCTCTTCATCCGGATCAAAGGATTAGACGGCAGCCGCTGCCCGTCCGGATACATCTCCTACGGGATTACACCAATCCGGATTTAGTTGAATAACTCGCTATGGATTTATTATAATACCCTTTATATAATATTATAGTTAATAGAATACTGAATTACAATTTTTTTTTGAGATATAAGCTTACTTATCAAATCGGCGACCTCGTTTTTATTACAAACTTATTTTTACGAGCGTATATTAGATTTGTTTAATTTGAAACATCGACTAACGTATCGAACTGGTACCTTTATCTAAACACGGTCGTCTATGAGTCAAGATATTCAATATAAGAAATATTTAATATTCATTCTCCTTGTTAATTTTGTTTTTAATTAGTTCTAATAAAAAGTTAAATTTTCATGTACAAAATACTATTTTATTAATTTTAGCCATTCGTGACTTTGTGGTCGGTTTCCAAGATGCGTGGGTTCATAGCCCGCTACGTTAAATTTTTTTGATTTTCGAAACTTAGTATTTTTCTTTCCCAACTGTAAAATAACAATTTAAAATTGCTACAAATAATAATTATTTTATCTTCAAATATCTATATTGATACACAATATATTATCCAATATCTCCAAGTCTTACGTAACATAAGCATAGACGTCTAACTCAACAAGATTTATTAGTACAAATATATTATAGATTCACACAAACTTGTTAGTTAAGTAGAAACTAAAACGTTATATAGAAGTAAAGATATTTCAATAATTTAAGAAAATAAAAATGCTAAATTTAATACACTTTCAACTATTAACAAAAAATATATTATATAACCTACAAATCTCTAGAATTTCTTTGTCAACTTCGTATAACATAAATGTGGCAAACACGGGTAGAGGAGATCAGGCAAAGACACACACACACGGACGGAATGAAATAGTATAGGCAGGAGTATGTGACACACACATGCATTGTACGGATCAGGCCTAAGTCGGATTACTCGACCGTCGGATCTGGATTGTATTCTGAGGTCGGGAATATTACGGATTTTCGCATGCGAAGCTCTGAAATACAAAAAGTTAATAACCCTAAAGAATAACCATACATGCATACTTAATATAGTTATATTGATTTGTTATTTGTTTAGTTTAATTATAAATAAATAAGTTAATTAAAAATAAAATAACAAAATAAATCAGCTTGACGATGAATCCCGCACACAGCGGGATAGGGAGACGGGAACCTAGTGTTTACATTTAGGAGGCATTGCGTATTGGAGAGCAGCTTAATTAAGAAATTCTATTTATATATACCTTAAAAATTTTAGTCATTACTAAAACTAAATATTATAGTAAATAATAATTAAAATCATAACAGGTATTTTCCATGTATGCCAATTACGTATCATATTTATACAAAGGTTAGCGATTATCCGCATTATCCAAAGCCGATTTGTCTCGTGGCTTCTGTAGATAACGTTATTATTATTCGAAAGGTTTATTATTACTTTAAAATTTCTAATTTATACTGATATTATTTTACTTTTCATGTATATTTTAACAAATATTGTACAAAATTATTCAATGTTATGGCAGTATTAATAATTTTTTCTTCTACACATGAGTGTAGTTCCATGTAGCGCAGTTCAAAACCGTTCCATATTCTACTTTATCTTCTATCAATTAAAGCATTGTTTCTATATATCTAAAGCGTTTGACTCTCATACTTCTTGCATCGTCGTACTAAAAAGACTGAAATATTTTGTTTGTTTCACTTAATATTCCTTCTTCCTTCTATTTAATGCTCTTATCATATAGATTTAGATATTTCTACTAATATTAATAGCTATCTATAGTTCAAAAATATATTAAAAAATAATTCTCATATTAATTCACATTTAGTTCAAAGCTTACTTTTAAAATGAAGGGAAAAAGGGCAGAAATAGGTGTGGAATAAATCGATACACGTACTGGGACGTAGCGCGATTATCCGGATCATCCCGGACGGATGAGCCTCGTGTTGCGCGGAGATAAAACAGGACTACCCTCGCCCCGGTGCATGCAAGATCCACCCAATGTATGACAGAGTGGCTTATTTTTGTATATAGGAGTATTCTACGAGTAGTTCGGAGTTCAAATCGTTATAATTAAAATATTTTTTTGTAGAACTAACTTGGTAAAAATAATACTTTAAAATCTTATTGGACAGCAAATAATTTTGTTCTTAAACTTTGAATATATTTTTTGTATTACAAAGAAGAGGAATAAAATATTATTAATATAAGTAAATCTAACTTTTACATTAGATTTTTTTTCATGACATACACGTACATACATAATGTTTGTTATCTAAAATACGAAACATTAAAAAAATAAATCGGCTTATAATATAAACCGGCTTTAAAACGACGTACAGTCAGCAAATGAAGTTTAAAATATCATTAATAGATATTTTTTATTAAGGATATTTATTATGAAAATATAAAGGACGATAATATATATTTTATATCTTGTAAGTATATATTATATATATAGTATACGATTTCCATAGAGACGTGCAAGCGGTCTAAATACCAGTAGAGTGGCATTGAAAAATCTAGTTAATTATTTATTTAAGAATGAATTGGAAGATGCATAATTCAGCAGCCAGTGGCCCGTGCTATAGTTCTTTCCTAATAAAGCTTCGTGATTTTTATTTGGAACGATATAAACGTAATATATTCATCATATTTATACATTATGTTAATTTGAAGTAATAAAATCACCATTAATTCAAAAACGTAGGATGAATAGGATACAAAATCTAATATTGTTATCCTTGTCCAGATACTAGATCAGCGATTTTTCGAGTTTATTTTACTGCCGTAAAACTATTGACGTATTTACTTTGATATAGTAATTCAAATATCAAGAAAAACGCTTATATATTCTAAGATACAAGTATAGTGTTATTCAATTGTATTTTTCACTGGCATATTCTTTATTTTAATTATATTACTCTACTCGTACCAACTGTATTATTTTGAAATAAAATAGAAGAAGACATTGTGAATAAATGAAATTGCAAAATTTCTTTTTACAACAATTTTAAGCTATTGTTTTAATTATAATACAATTAATTGTTAATCAAAAATATACCACATTCAGAATAAAACAAAAGTTTGTGAAAGTGCGGACCAAAATTTATTACACATTTTTTTTTTTTTTTTTTTTATCCCAACGGTACCCACGTACCTACCACTGACAAAATATATATCTGAGGTATAATCCGAGGGCATTGTGCAACAGCTAGCTAATCGCGGATCGGCGAGAAACTTGAAATTAATAATGATTTATAGCACCCGATTAGAGGCGCTCGGTATTAACTTGCTACCGTTTCTTTCGCTTCCATGACGTTTACGCACAATTTAATAACAATCATAAGAAACTAATATAGAGGTTATTCCTTGTATATAAGAATTAAAATCGCTTGAAATAATATACCAGGTGACGATCATACCTGAGTGATTATAGTTAACGATATTAACTCACGTTATTCAGGTAATATGTAGTGTTAAGCGGATGACATGCAGCGAGTCTACTTTTGTTATACAAAAAAATATCAATATATCTTAAAATCTACACCAACGAGCTTAAAACCATTGCTTCTGTCAAATGAAACTATAATTATATGGGAAAACTGAATAGTTTTTGCGTACACGTTCTCTCAATGGGAATAATCATCTGATAAATGCAGACGACGCGTAGAAATGGCAGCGCTGGCTGTGCGAACGACAGTACGATATCTAAAGTTTATAATTATGTATATACAATTCTACATGTACTATCGATATTTTTATGCTATCGTTTTAATGATAAGATCGTTATAAGATATCTTTAATCAGAAAAAGCAAATCCTAAGTAATTCGTTTAATAATGTTCAAATGCAAGTTGTTATAATATATTTTTCAATTCTTTCGTTAATTATATCGCATATTCAGTTTATTATTTTAATTTCACCTAACATTCATTAATTTTATATCTATTATATATAATTATTCTTATCAGGTATATTGAAGTAAGTGTATTTAGCGATTGAATTTAATAAAATCTTTATAAAACTAATATGAATGAATCGATGTATAATACAGCGAGTGCCTACTGCGTGTGCTCGCCGGCTTACGCTCTGAGCGCCTTACCGGGCACACGGGATGTCCCGGATTAGATTTAAGGGGTAAAAGAACTAAAGCGAGAAAACAACACTGGATTTGCATTAAAAAGACAAGGACACAAGATTGGCGGAGATTTAGAGATTATGATTCATAAAGAGGAGAATGAATGGAAAATTATTACGTGGGGGAATTAAAAGATGGTACAAGAGTTGATGGATACTGATGGATAAAAACGTCTGTATAATACTGTGCTGAGATTAACAAAGATACTGGTAGCGTTCAAATTTATGCAGAGGCTTCATTAGCATAAAAGTGAAATAAAGATTTTAATCTTGCATTCAATATTTTAAAATTTTGAAGTTTTGTACCATCATTGTCATATGACTTAGCACGAGTCACGACTGTTGGAATAGAAAGCTGAACTGGACAAAATGCTATGAAAGGTATCTATGAACCAATTAAACGTTAGATTAACGCGATGAGCTCGCGCGACAAAGGGTCCGCACGTGACTGTGAATAAGCGGTTTCTTCAACGAGAAGTGCAGTTGAAAATAGTTACTTACTTAACAAAATAAAATTATACAAGTATTACAAAGATTTTGAAATGCCCGATAGTTTTAAAGATATAGCGTAATCAATTATACGTTAGATTAACGGAGATGAGCTCAGCACAAAGCGGCCCGCGCGTGACTAAGAATAAACTGATTTGTTGATACGCCTTTTCATGCTTTACACTCGATTTTAATGGATAAGTATGACTTGCCTTAAACTCTATATATCTATTATAAATGTAATATAGTTGTTTCATAGATTCTTAATAACGTTGTTCCTTTTAACCGTATCTACTATAAATAAATATTCAATTATAATGTCATTGTATTGGCTGATACATTTTTTTCTCATTAGACTTCAAATTAGCTTAATTTAAATGCAATTATAATACCAGACCATTGTTTCGCAGGAGACGATCGTATATGGCGAGTGACTTAATTTTAACGTTTACTGCTAATAACACAGCCGTTATTGTTTTTTTTTTATTTATTTTATACAGCCGAATAAAGGTAGCGTTCGGCCGGAAGCAACAAAATCGGAGCTGAACTGTATACCTTTTTGTGGATTGTTACGTGTGCCGATTGTGATATGACTTTCAGCAAATATAAGTTGAGAATTTCAATCATTGAGTACGGGTCGATATTAATTTTAATAAGCCTTACTTTTATATGTCAAAATCGTTTATGAATTCATAAGGGTTAAGTTTATGGCAATGCAATGGGAGGTCATTGGAACCCGGTAAAGGTCTAATTTAAGCTCAGGTTTCTTTAAGTACTTATTGTTCTGTCTGTAATATTTTTAGAATTCAGAATTATGTAAAATGCTAGTTTAGTTATATTCATATTGTATTCTATGTATTTTCATAAGTTGTTTACATGGTAAATTTCTCTTCATCGTTCTACTAACGAGGCAAAGGGCGGTGAGTTCGGCCACTCAAGGTACATATTTTTATAAAGATTTAAATTACAAACTAACCTGCTATTCCTTTATTAAGGAGATTATTGAAAGCTTCTTTTTTGGGTGACAGATGTGGAGTATGCGGCGTTAGGGACGGTCGCTCTTGATGCACTGGTGCTGACGGCGGACGAGGAACCGCGCGCTCCTCTGGAGAACGCCGCGGCGGGGTCTTGCTTCGCCTCAACTCTGCAGATAGATTCTGAAATATGAAAATGGATATTAGTATTGTTAGGTAAAAATAATATTAAAATCAAAGCCATCCAAAGAAAATCATGTTAAATTGAAAGCAACCAAATGAGGCCGTTTTGGCGCAGGGCTGCAAGCTTTCTATGTAAACACGACGAGTGTAGTTTCGATATCCACTCATCGAATTAAATATTTTAATTTCCTCTTTGATTTGGCGTTGAGCTTAGGGCCGGAGTGTTGAAGGTTGAAGTCCTAGCTCCCAGGGAATACACTTAGCTGAATACTTGAAATCATCATGTACTTAATGTAACACATAATATTATAAACGTTAGAATAATAAAAGACTTTATTAAATTGTATAACGTAAATAAATTTTCATGCAAAAGAAAGTTAATCTGTTCTGTCAATTCCTCAATATACGGCCAACAAATAGTAGCCCCCTGAAGTTAGCTGTAGATGGCAGCGCAGATTTGTTTTGAGGATCTTACTTTTGATTATTTCCAGAGTAAACATTGCGCTAAAGTTCAGAAAACCTAACTTTACGACGGCGATTTGTCGACCGTATTATACAAAAGAACAATAAAAAAATATCAATACTAAAACCAAAGCAAGTTAAAGACAATCAATATCTCAGAGTAATCTAACAAAAGTCAAACCACTTAAAACAAATAGAGATTCAAATTGGACACTTGTCCGTTGCGTCAGTGGCTAACGTTACGAGGCGCGCTGATTGCGCTCGTTGGGGCTGACCGGTACATGGCGAATCTTCGTATTTAATAAGGTTAAATGTGCAAACTGTGGCATAAATAAGAACATGCCTACTGTTGCCTTGTATCTTGACTTTTAACTACTTTACATAGGTAGTTTGGTTGTAAACGGGACGGTTGTTTTTGATTCTCATTCAGGGAAATTAATGATTATTGATTATTTTCATTTCTTCGCTCTAGTAACAAGGCAAAGCGCGGCGTTGGGTTCCGGATTGCCTTAACACTAGATTCCCTCTGCATCCGAAGCGGAAAAAAACTATTTTACAAAATACGTGAATAAAATGGATAAAATGATATACAAATTCTACGAATACATTTCTGGTTTCCTCACCGCCACTGAGCTTTGACATAAATAAGCTTATCAATCGTTAGAGCTTTTACAAAAAGCAAAAAATCTTTAAGATTTTTGACATATATATGTTTTTATAAAAACATATATATGTAATCATTGAAAAAAAGCAGAAGGAAAGTCTTTTAGCAGTTCCTGCTGATGTTCCTTCCCCAAGGAAAATCACCAAAACTAAACTAAATTACATCAATTATCAGCTGAAATCAAGAAACAAGCAAAGGCGAACTAGGAAGCCAATAAGTATCATAGAATCGTCGATTCGCGCCACAGATCTGTCTAATATGCTATTGGAATTTGTGATGCCGTTTGACCCCAGTTAACCCAGATTACTGCTCGGCGCCTGATTCGTCCCGGCCTGATTGTGTTGTGACACAAACTGTAATGTATTATGGGTTAACTCTGCTGCAATCACGGCTGGAGCATGGACCACAATTACCACGTCGTTGTATCAACACGTTCAGCGAACTTACCATTTATTTCAAGCGAATCCTTCAAGCTTTGTTCTATATTGTGTAATTTTCGTCTGAATAATTGAATACTTGTCGCATGTGTGGTGGAAGCGTGTAATTTTTGGCCAAATATTTCAATATCTAAAAGTTAAATTGTCAATTTTTTTTTAAGTACGTAATTTTTTTATGGATTGCTTTTGATCATATTGCATAGGCAGATTGGGCCTTGAGGATTGTGGCGCAAGACCAGTTGTGATAGGTTGTGGTTTCGATTTCCATTCGAGGAAATCTAATAGTTAATATTTTCATTCTTTCAACAAACACGCAATAGGTACTTCCAGAAGTTGATGGAAAATAGGAGAACGGAGTGTCTTAAGGCACGGCTCTTTCTGCCTATCCGGCTGTGTGGGAGATAAAACGAGAAGCTAAGAAATAATTAATAAATTAATTATTATTGGCGCGTGTGAAAGAGAATAATAAATATTTATTAGCTATGAGTAAACGATAAGCGCACTTTCTATTTCTTTAAATGTCTAAAAAGTATACATACGTATCTACAGAGTTACATGTATAATAAACTAATATTTTTTTATATATGAATCTTATTGAGATTCCCACGAGAGTACCCAATAGTGCTTTAATCATTTCGTATTAGGTCATTACAATTATTTATAATTCATTAGTTACATAATTATGTTTGATTAGCTAGCAAAGTTTAAATACGAGAAAGATAAAATATTTCCGGTATTTGTCATTTGTTTTCAAAATAAGGACGTGGGAATTATTGATTGTATAAATATTACAAGTTATCAAATTAGACGTCCTTAACTATTTAGTTTAATTAAATATTTACTATATAGATGGACATTTTCTAAACTGCCTCCTACACTATCAATGACTGTTTTGTCATTAAATAAATTTAAGCTTTGATTGATAAATGTGTGTTTATTATTTATAAAGGTGAGTGTTTATATTTGTATAGTTCGGCTTCGCTCGGCTCGTAAAAAAAATATAGAAAAATGGAAAATGGTTTTAAAATCATTCCGGTCATCCGGTTCAAACATTATTATTAACAATTTCATACGTTTCTAAAATCTCTGTAATTTGTAATTTGAATAATAGTACCTACTTTGAGTTATTCATCGAACTGGTACTTACATATATACATTTTTTATTTCTAAATTAAAGTAAGCTAAGTAATTTAAATCGCTTGCTTATCTCCAAATTATACGCATATACATTGATAATTTATCTTAATGTAATTCCAAAATTAATTACTCCCAAAATATTCATCTATTGAATCTAAATTTGTATTTCCTATTGGCGATACAATTATAAATATTATCTGTTGCCAGGTACTAAAGTATATCATTGATATAATTATATAATCTATATTTTTTTCCAAATTCACGTATGAAGTATCTAAAAAATACATTAATATTAGCATAATATATTAGCATTTTGAAAATACAAATTTTTGAATCTTAATTGCAATCTTTTATATTTTGTCTGTGAATTTTTATAAATAGCTGTCCAAATCGTTTATTACCTATTTAAAATTTACTAAAATCCAGTTTTAAGCTTCTATTTCACATGTAAATTATAAACTAAACTGTAAATGAATCATTTATTTAGAAATTTTATGTACAGAATGCATAACGTATTATTTATTATTCTTATGATTATAGAATTAAATATTTGAAGAAGGTTTTCTTTTTTCTATTTCTATTCTGTATTTTATTTAGAGGTTAATATCATATGCATTTTCTACCACGTTAAGTAACTGAAGTAAATCAAAGAACCAGTTACAATGTTAAATTCCGCAAATCAAAACGCAATGCCACCAATTCGGGCTGAAATTTAAGACAACAATTAAAAAACGGAGTGTCTTAAAAAGAACTCTCCGCCTACCACTAATGCGAAATAGATGGAGCTGACTTTTCTACAAAGATATATTTATAATTATATACCCTTTAACGCTATAACAAAGATAAAACATATTAACTAAGTAATATAATAAAGACTCGGAATAACGTCTAGATAAATAGAGCTTAACTACTGTCAGTTACTATAATCTATGAATGTCACGAGAAATCTTATTAATAATACATGTTTAACTATTTGTCAAGTTATGTAAACGGTGGTTTAGTTATTATTATTATTATAATATAAAGTCAATTTTACACTGCATCTTAATACGTCACACGTACTTTTGTTCAAAGTAGGTTGTATATAATGGTAAGGATAAAATTGTATTTTTTTATTTTTCTGTCACTTATTTAAGATGTTAAATAAAATTTGTATTTTTTTATGCTTAGACATTTGCATCTATATTAGATGTTAAGGTTAAATAAAGATACGAACTCAGGATTTATATTAAACTGAAAAGTAAAATAGTTGTTTAAAATGCAGTTATAAACTGAAGATTCAACTGGGAGTGTAGAGCTTTAGTTGACAGCTGTTCAGGTTATAATTTAGCTGACACAGAGACATATATTTTCTGCAGAACCAGTTCTTTGAAGAATATAAGTTATAATATAGAAAAAATATTTTACAAAACTCAACCAAATATAATTTACAATAAAAAAAAATCCAGCAATCCCCCACAACCTACACCTAAAAAAAAACAACAAAAAAGAGAAGCGCCTACCAAAACGGTTATCATTTAAGTAGCTTTATTACTTTACAATCACTAATTCCAGTCGCTGCGTGACTAAAGCAAATCTAAAATGTATACAGATCAACACTCCTGCTTATCTGACGTGGTGCGAGTACGTGGTGCGTGGTGACATACCACCACCCTACGATAGCAACATTTACTATGGCATTAGCCGTTTCGTCTGTATGTGTGTTAATTTATGTCCCACTTATTTGTACGAGATACCGTTCAGATATATCTTTTATTTGTATATGATGTGGGCTTATCTTTTAATTCGGGCTGTCACAGAAGGCTGATGATGGAAAAATTTGTATTTATTGTTTTGTTGTGATGAAACTGACAAAATATATTGATTTTTCGAAATAATCCCATTTAAATTTCTTGTTTTATAGTTAAAATTAATATATTTTTAACATAAGTAAATACAGAGAATTCACAAGTAAATACAGTTGTAGTTATATGTTAATATTGTTACATTTTAATAAGAATTATTTACGATTAATAATATAGTTAAAATAGCCAATTATTAATTTATCTAACTAAGATTGTCCAAAAACATTTGGAAACCCGAGCATTGACGTAATATCATTTATATAAAAAAAATATCTTTGTATTATTCTAACTCACCAACACATATTTACGCCAATATTTTTTTAGAACTACCCTCTTTTTACAAATTATGCTTGACTGTAATAGTTTGAAACAGATTAATTAATATTATAACACCGAAGTCATTAGAGCAAATTAGTGAAAGGATATACGAGGGAAAGCGATAACTTGGCGATTCTAATCTTTCCGTATAAAACGCACAAAGAAACAAAAACGGCGTGTTCACTCGCCTTAGCTTATTATATAGTAAAAGCTTGTAACCAAGAGCTATTACAAGTTATCTTTTGAATGATATGTGGAACGACATCCAATGGAAGTTTTTGTTAAGTATGAGAATTAATTCTCATCACGCATAGTCGTATGTACACAGATAACAGTTCTACAAATCATTATAATGTGAAACACACGTATCACATATATCTTTATATGTTTTTTTTATTAATTTATTAATTTATCCTATATCCCATTTTACTAATTTTATAAATGTGAAAGCTTGTGAAAATGTTTGTTCCACTTTCACGCAAAAACTGCTGAACGGATTTGGATAAAACTTTACAGTATCAACCTATGCATCAGAAAAATATATACGCTATAATTTACGTAAATGTTATTACCACTAGTTGTTATACGAAAACGATGAAAGTAATAAAAAGTTAAAGTAAAATCTTCAAAGTTTAAATAGAATTTAAGTATGATTAATAAATTAAATTAGACCTTTTGCTTAAGAAGTAGCATAAGAATAAGTTATAATATATTTATTATATTCAATTTCAAATCTGGATTTATATTTTTATTAGCGACCATATTAATAGTTTACATCAGTGAGTTATCTCTAATGAACCATCGTCGTCACAAGTGCCATGGACGTGACCCCAATTTTTTTTCCATTTCGGCTTTACGGCTCATAATCTATATAATAAATGTAATCTATATAATACGCAATCTCAATAAATGTTACGCAATGCTTGAACTATTAGAAAAAAATAAGATAACCCACTAATTTGCAGATCTAAATTACTTTTATTTATATATGGCGTGAAGATAAACGAAACCTTGCAACAACATAATACATATATAGGTAGATGTGTGTATATAATATTATACATTTATTAAACATATTTAGTTAAATTTTTAATATATTTTGTTAAAATAACTTGATATGTAGGTATATGAAAAGAATTAACACCGACAAAGGAATCGTTTTTACATTATCACTATACAATTTTTAATTAAAATTGTAAAAATCTGTATATAAATTAAGCAAATAATTTTATTTCTTTTATTAAATAGCTCGTTGTAAATAAATTGTTTTGATAACTCACCCTTGTCTAGTTTCTTTTATATTGAGACACTAAGTTTAAGACTAGCTGTGGCGGAACTCACGAGACCAGTTTTGTTATAAGCAGAGCGCGACAAACATTTACCAATAAAATAATAAAAAAAACTTTTTATGCAAAGTTTTATATAAAAATATATTTAGAAAATTTTGATTAGACGGAATTTTTAAATAGATATCTTCATTCATCATCATCATCACTTGTATGTTTACATATTATTCATTTACCAATTTGCCCGAACTTATAAAAAAAAGCCAAAGCCGAAATTTTTGCGTGTATATGTATTTTCTTGTAACGATAAAAAAAAACCTTAGTGATTAGTTTTTATTTTGTAGGGACTGAACTTGTGACCGCTGGTAATATCAGGTCATTATGATATACCAATGTTTAGGAAGATTCTAAACATTAGAATATCATCTTGCGTATATTTTTATAGCTTTTAGGTTATATAAAAAATAATAATCTTTTTTTTCTGACAACTTTAATTATAGATAATATAATTGTTAAAGTAACCCGACTCGATAAAATAAATTAATATATCCAATAACACTATTAAGACAAATCCAACGACGTAAATTTATGGACGGTTTAATTTAGGAACGGTTATACATCCATAAATACCATTCTTTTGGGCTTCGTCGTAGTTAAAAAAAAATAAATGGAGTTTTTTTTGTGCGGAGAAAGAAGAGGGAAGTGAAAGGGTACAAAGTTCCATGCTGCGCCTTGTTGCCAGTGCAGGGAAGTAAAATGAGCAGGCAGACTCTGCGCTGTCCGAATTTGCTACGACAACGTCACTTCTTTTTTAAGGTGAAAAGGTAAAACGCCAATAAGAATTCTAAGATTCATGGAAATAGCCTAGGAACTACAGTTACGTTTATACACTGAATTACTATTCCAGTTAGGCTTTCCTCATTTATTCCAAGGGCATACTATAACAGCTTGTCAAACATCCGTCGTAGTACGAGGCGGGGACGAGCAGAATACTATGAGACAGTGGGACAAAATAACCGTCGGTAATTTAGTTAATAGATAAAAAGTGCAAAAAAATTGGTTGAAATACTAATATTATAGAATATTTAAATTTATATATAATTATAAATTAAATTTTCTTAATTTATGTATTAAATTGTGTCGATATCGTCAATTTGTTGGCGAAAGATGAGTTTTAAAACTTAATTCAAATAAAAATTATCTAAAAATATTTTAATGTTATATACGTAATACACTGTTGATATATTTGTATCTTAAAAATAACAAATATTTTACATTTAAACACTATCATTTTTAAATAAACTTTATACTATCAATATAATTCTCCTAATTCCCACATTCGATATTGAAACAAATATTTACTACGGAAGCGGTTGTTATCGTGGCTAGTATTCTTCAATTTATGGCGCACAATGGATCAATAGTTATTTTGTTTTTAATATAACAATTACATATTTAAATTATGATTTCAATGGATTCTTATCTAAATGTTACTTTTTCCATATCATGTATTCCACATGTAGCATGCATGCATGCAAGGCAGAGGGAACCTAGTGTTAAGACACTCCATTCCCCACTTTCTGCTGAATTCTGGAGGCATTGCGTTTTGAGTAGAGTTCTTCGAGTGTGAATGGAATCCACTACCCTTACAGTTTACAATCACAATTTAACCGCTGTGCCAGACACCTCTACTACCATTTTTTTTTGGTTTGCCAAATTAATATTAAATTTAACTGACAATTAAAAGACCATGTGAGTTCATATTCATGCGTATTACAGATAAAACAAATGTCGCAAATCAACATGACTTGTTCGAACTGTGACGCCAGTATCTCGATTTTAGCATTAAATAGAGAATTTCTTTTACAGTGGCTATTTTTAACAGTGAGAATTTTAAATGTATCTTAACTCCTGCTAACCTAATTTCTCTGTTAAATGCATCATCTTGAAAGAAAAATGTTAAAATTTGATAACAGTCAAGGTGTTTTAAAATTTTAAGACGAAGGTTTTTTAAGGATAGAAAAATATTTTAGAAGACATGTATTTTTTTTTAAATAAATAAGTTTTAATGGCCAGAGTGGTTGGACGGTTTCTTAAAACTTTTCGGCGCATGTTTGACACTCGCCTTGTTTTAATTTACATGTTTACTATAATATTTAAAAGTGTTAAAATAAAAAAATAATTACTTATTATATATTTTATACATTATTTGAATGTCAGTATAGCAACAACTTTATCAAAGCATCAAAATGTGTGAAAATTAAAATATGCATGAAATGATGATATAAATATGTATGGCAAAACGAGCCGGTTTAAATATTAATTCTCAGATAATCTATACACTGTAATTACTTTTATTACGAAATATTTTAAATTCGCTCATTTAATTAGATGTCATATCCTGGATTTTTTATTTTATTACCAAATCTAGGAAGGATTTTATATCTAATTAATACTTTAAAATTTCAGACAACGCCGCTTCAACATTAAATCTACATATGATTAACATAGCTCTATGAAAAACAGAAACTAATTTAAAGTCTGAATTAATATCGTCATATAAAATATGGCATGTTTGTTTTAAAAACATTAACAAATATGATATATTTTTTGGTTAAAACCCATTCTAAATCTTAGTAATCAATGTGAAGATTGTTCGAAATAAGGTTCTGAGGCTCTAGAAATTGAAGCGGTATGAGCAATACATTAACACCAGCTCGCTATATCGTAATTAGTGTCATTTGCACTATTTTTGGACGGAATAAATACAGTATGCCCATATACCGTCGGAGCCCACCAAATTGAAAACAAATGGTCGAAGCCTACAAGTGCTAACTCAATTTGTTCGCCTTTTGCTAACGTGTGAGTTATACTTATAACTGATAGATCTGTGTTGCATCACTATAGACCAAGATCTTACCAAGTTTACGGTTATACTAAATTACTGAAATGACTGACGTAGGTGTGACTTCTTTTAAAATACATGTTTTAGTTATGAATTGTTTCAATCATTGTCCGCAGCCCTAACTCTGTTATTGTGTCATCAATGGTGCCACAGATATTGTAAACAAGATTTAGAAGATGAAGGTCACAGATTAAAAATATCTTTAAAAATACATATATAAAATACGCCAATATTTTCATTTAATATCATTTTACAAGTCATATAAAAAATGTGCTGTAGGTAAACATAAAATTATAAACAATCTTATAAGTATTATTTATCAGCTTCAGGCTTTACGCTGTATCCTGCACGCAGCAGGATAGGCAGAGGGAACCTAGTGTTAAGACACTCCGTTCCCCACTTTCTGCTGAATTCTGGAGGCATTGCGTATTGAGTGGCATAAACGTAAATAAATAATTCACTTCCTCGAGAGGGGATGGAACACACAACCGTCGCGTTACAGTCACCATGGTGCCGCTGCGCCACGACGCCTTCTTAATATATTATTAATTCTACTTAATCTCCTTATAAGGCAACACTAACAGAAAAAAAAACAATTTCAAAAGCAAATGCATCGTCAAACCGAACACTGCGTGCGCATCACTCAAAAGCAACAGATAAGAAAATCTTATCGCACCGCGTCCAAAATGCCATAACCAATAATAATCCGTTTGAACAATACACGAACACCGCCAGTAATCTATGAATCTGTGCAATCGTGGTAATCCGTGGCTGAGCTGATAGCGCAGTTAATTAAGACATTATCGCCGCTTATCACGCAGCCGGATTATCTAGCCGTGCCTTATCACCCAATTCTGTTTAGTCGTTTATTTTTTTTAAGTGCGTAAACGCAGATTAAAAATTTTGATTGCATTTGATAATACAGATTATATCGTGGCCTGGTTAGTTATAAGGAAATAATAATTGAAGAAAAGTATCTAATCGTTTGGAAATTGACCCCAAGTCTCTTCTGATTATATAGTTTTTTTTTGTTTTTAAAAAGTATTATATGAAAATGTTTTTCAATTTACATGCATTAAAATATATATTTGGATTGTCTAATTAATTACCTAATAGTTACCAATCTTTCATTTCAAAATTAAAACTAGTTTTTATAATTTTATATATCGACGTTTCTCTGCTATGCCATTTTTTAATTGGAAATTAATTTATTTTAGCAAAATTCAAATGATGAAATATAAATAATATTTTATTATAATCTTAAACAGTTTATTATAAAACCGCTTACACGTGCCATATTTGAGCGCCAAAGTGGGAATTATAATATATGTATTTATAATATATGTATCACGAATATCATTATAGGCAACTTATATGTTCACTTTTATTTATGTTATGTCGGCCTGATCTCGTTTAGCTCTAGCATCAATGAATTTTGCATAAAAAACATAATATTATATGTTTTTTACATTTTTAAGAATAAACGATGTATATATGTATGTATCTAATAAGAAAATAACAGATTTTAAATATATATGTTGTTAAAAAAATAATAAAACGTTTCTCAATGTTATTCTTATTTTAGAGATAGTTTCCTTATCACACCGTCGAAGTCATCAATTATCTACTACCAAGCTACTGTGGGTCCATGGTTTAAGCGTTGTGGACGTATGAAATATATGATATATTTCTTTGGTTATGAAACATTTATTTTATTATTAACACGTGTTTTATTCAAATTTAACAATTCGTCTATGTATATGTATATAATTTTTATGTTTTTTTTACCAATGTTACTGAAAAGAAATCGAGTTAACTAAGAATTTACTCGATTTCTTTTCTTGGTAACTCATTTACCTATGGCATATAAACAAGGACGGAATGTTAAATTTTGATAAAACATGTGTCAATAATAAAATTAATGTTTTCTTTTAATTTATAATTAATTAACATTCAAAAACACTTACAAGTTACAGGTATTCTCAACTTTATTATTTATTACTAAAATTTATTTAATTTATTATGTTACTAAATTTTATATATCTCTAGACTCGTGTAACAAGGATTTTGCTAAGTCAAAACCAGCTTAGCGTAGAACCAGATTATAATTTTATGCAAAAAAATATATAATGTTGAAAAATTAAAAATATAAAATATTAAGGAACAAATATATATTCTTTTAGTATACTATTTTTATTATCTTTATTAACTTTGCCACGAGTTGAAAATGTTAATAAGGTTGATTTGAATTTTTAAATCTGAAAGAAATATAAATTTTAAAAAAAATACTCAATGTGTCCGCGCTTAGTAAGTAAGGGAAAACGTCAACGTTGAATAACGTTGACGATATAATGTATTTGTTTCCTAAGTATGAAATGGCACTAAATAGGTACGTACGTACAAGTATAGCGCAAGTAACCAAGTCACTAGTTTTTTCTTTGGAATAATTCCAAGTCATAGTTACTACGTACATAACAGTTAAAAAAATCGTTTTTATTACTAATAGATATAATTTTAAAATTATTATTTTATCATTTTAGTAATTATTCAAAATTATAGACTATTAATACTTGACTAAAATATTACTAATAGTATTAATATTTTGATTCACAGCTTTATTTCCTAAGTTAGAAATAAATCGGCATATATGAATATTTATTATAAATATTATACGTACTTTGGAATTCATAATAACAGAAAATTTATATAAATTAAAAAATATCTATTACAAAATAAGTAAAAATGTAGTTAATTTCTAATAATAGCAAAAAATATTAATAATTATTTAAAGTAAAGGATTAAGTATATCCGTAAGTAAGTATATCCAAATAAATAAAATAGGTACTCATATACATATTTGATTAAATTTAATTACATTGATAAAAAAATCAATTCTACTAATTCTCGCAAACTTAAAAGTACATTTATTTTATCTTATAATCTTAGCCTTATCAGATGCACTAATATCAAAAATTAAGATATCAGACGAGCTCATTATAAATTCTAGACTTTTAACTTTACTAAGCATGCAACTAAAATTTGACGTAAATTTCTTCAAATTTATGACGCATCCGTGATTAAATGGCCACCTTCTTCCGCAATAACAAAGTTGACTATTTCATCGAACAAACAAGAAACTTGACTTTTAATTATCCTATATGGATATCGATAAAAGATAACATTGAACGATAGAATTTATGCATGTCTTCGTAGTTCGTACACATACATACAAGCCACTCCAGATAATTCCACTCGAAGCAAGAGCTGTATATATTATAATATGAGATTATTTGTCCGCCCGATGATTATCTCTAATTAACACTCGAGTGGCACACGATTAAATAAAATAGCCCAGTTAAACCACTTCCGACGAAGAGCAGATATCACCAAGCATCGTATGTGGAATGGAATAATCATGCTGATTGTTTTCGCAACGCGTGTCATAAATTATGCAATATTTTATAAGGAGCGTCTAGCTCACGGCGAAGGCACTTTTGAAGAGCAGTGAGAACAAAAAAGCTATCAATGGGACCGCGGGCGGGCGCGGGGCACATTAGATATTGTTAACAAAACTTCCTCCTCAATTAATATGCATCAGCAGGTAATGGGCGCGTACGTGCGCCTGCCCCGACCGACCGACCGGGCGAGGAGCGCCGCAGACTACATATTGGCATGCGCGGCACATCCATGCAAAATTTTAGGCGGGATGCGTTTGCTGATGTAAGAAGCGTCCAGTCAACGAAGCCATACTTTCCATCAGCACCTCTTTGTCCTCGCAGTTCGTTGGCTCCGAGTCAGACAGAGAAGGATACGGCGGCGCTGGTGCGTTTGGACAACGCATGTCGCATTCGGTAAAAGCGAGTTTTGACGACCGCCAGTGTGCATTCCCATGCAAGGTATGCCCGCGGGAGCTATGTCGGCAATTTAAATATTACGGCTACTCAAAAACGTGAGATGTAAGTA